>CM031237.1:994700524-995435524 GCA_018340775.1 Taxus wallichiana var. yunnanensis | reverse complement strand
TACCTCTTTGTTTCTTTTAGTCATGTGTGCTCGCCTAGATTGTCTCGCCTTTATGTCTCGAAACTATTCATAGTTTGACCTCCATCAAGCTTACTCGACTTAACACGCACCCACTATTGACACTTTGACCAGAGCTTGATAGATCAACACCCTTCCTTAGAAACCAAAGTACTAACATGTGGACTTAGAAATCCTTGGCAATTTTAACCACCCTTAGCATGTGACATCAACTCACCATCACCTTAGCTCAACATGTGGTCTTTGCATGACTCAACAACTCGATAATAGTCAAAATCAACAACATCACCCTACCAAATCATCAACTTAGGATTCACTCACCCCAATATACCCTAGCAGCTTGGTCAAATGCCTATCAAATCGGCCATGACCTTCAATGACCTTCTAGCCGGCTAAGCATCGAGCTAGTTCCCCTTCACTAAAGGAAATTTTGTTCTCTCTCTCTCTCTCTCTCTCTCTCTCCATTATTGTTATTTTTTGTAGATTAATTATTAATTAATATCATCACTAATCAAAGATAAGAATAATTTTGAGGAAAAACTATTTGTTTTGAGGGTCATTATTGGCTTTGTGGGCCCCATCTCTTGAACCCCTTCCATTCTCGCATTCGAGGGTGTATTTTTTTATGGTTCCTTTTTCTTACGCATCTCTGCATTGCACACATTTTTTCCATGGATCCCTATGTAGTTCCCTTTCTCACTCATAATTATCAAGAATGGTCGGGATTTATTATGTACTTTTCCTTGAAAGAGAAATAACTATTCCAGATAACCACGGGATTACAAGCCGAACCCACGTATGTAGAAAAGGAAAAGTGTCTTGATAAATGTGATGAAGCCATTTGGTTTTATCTCTTTATGTGTCTCCATAACTACACTTCCATATTTCCTATGTAAAAACACCCAAGGAAGTTTTGGATGCTCTTGAAATTTTTTTGGGAAACAAGATGAAATGAGAGGGCATAAACTAGAAAATGAATTGATCAGCCTCAGTCCTAGAATTTTGACACCCTTCAAGACTTCTTCACCAAATTCAAATCACTCAGATTGCATTTTGTAGCTTGTGGAATAGAAAAAAGGAACCGCAACTCATTCTTTTAGTCCTTGCAAAACTTGGTCCCGAATACTCTGTTTTCATCTCCACCTTCCATGCAACAAAAAGGGAACTTAGTAAAAGTTGGACTATGCCCTCACTTGATGATTTTATTGCTGATTTGATTAGGGAACATGATAAGTTGATTCAGATGGGAACTCTAAAATCCAAAAACCCATGCTCTCATTGCTAGAAAAGAAAAACAAAAGGCTTCAAAGGAGAAGAAACAAAACACGTATCATGAGAAAAAGGACCAACAAAAATCCAACTCTTCCACTTCCTCTTCTAGTTCCAAACCTCTTAAAGAATGGATCAAATGTGGCCATTGCAATGACAAACATGATGAATTTTTTTTTTTGAAGAAATAGATTGAGCTCCTCACCAATCTTCTTAAGAAGAACAACATCAAAGTTATAGATGCTCTCAAATCATCTTCATCAACTCCCAAAATTTTTAAGAAGAAAGGAAATGAAAAAGGGAAAGTGAAAGAATAAAAAAGGAGAAACCAAAGGGAAGAGCCTTAGTGACAGTTGTGCCACCTACTCCTACATGGTTCATTGATTTAGGTACAACTCATCATATGGCCTCATCAGTTGACATTAGTTTGATTCATTGGATAAATGTGACATGTTTTCTATTAAGTTTGGTGACAAAAATATCGCACAATTTTTCGGGAGAGGGTCTATTGAAGTGAGTGGTGGTACTTTCAACAATTTTCTTAGTATCCCTTCACTTTCAACTAATCTTCTTCCAATTTATCAAATCACTCACCTTGGACATGGCATATGGGTTGAGTTCCCTCCAGATTCAGTTTATGTCAGAGAGATTCACATTGAAACTATTGTTGTAGTTGGTGTAGTTTATCATCACACTCAACTTTACTCCTCTCACTTTTCTCCTCCTTCAGATTCTTCATCCGACTCACCTGGAATTGATGATACTTCTGATCCCACTTCTGATGTTGAGGACATATCTTATAGCATAGTTGATTGTCATGATGATGGGGATCCACCTCCACCATCCACTTATCACTTACCACATATTAAGGATTTGTCTCTTGATTTAACCACTTGCATTCCATTAAAAACTCTTCAGGGAGAAGGTACTATGATTCAGGACTCATTAGGAATTTGGAAAACTTCTTCACATTTAGGACATTCCACCTTCCTTCTTCACCATTGCTTTGGGATCACCATTTCTTCATGGAGTAGTTGACACTTCTACCTCACATATAGAGCATTGTTCCTTAGATTGGAACAACACCTTGTCACTTCGAGGATCTTCTTCTTCCTCTTCACTTAGTACAGGGTGGCTTGTGACTGGTTCATCTTCTTGGGAGGCTAGATAACACTTATTCTTCTCTCCTTCTTTGTTTAGGGAGTTTTTCTATCTCTTGTAAGTGGATGTTTTTCCCACTGGGTTTTCCTTCACTACTTGAGATTTTTTGTGCATGGGTACCTCATCAGGCTTAGTTTTCAGGACCCATTTTTCATTCTCTTGTGTGTTTTGCTAACTTTCCTTGCCCATCCTAAGTTTCAATGAAGGGGGTGTTGGTGTGGGTGGTATTTTTCACCTTTTATTTATTTACTAGGTGTATTACCACCTCACTAGGTGAGTCATCTCACTTAGGTGTGAGCATGGATCATAGGTGTCATATTAGTTATGATAGATTCTATCATGGAATCTGTCATATGTGTAAGTGTGTGTCATAGGAGTTACTTTCCCCTTTCAAAAGTAACTCCTCTTCTCCATCATGGAGGCATCATTATCTCTACATGGGATTTACTCAGCACTCCCCTATATGTACACCTCTCTTCTTGATCTATGAGATTGGATTGGAGTCTTGTTTTCCCTTAATGCATGCACATTTCTTTCATGGTTGAGTGCTTGTTTGTTATATTGAAGCTACTTCATCTCGGTTGAGTGTAACTCCTTGATGTGCATGGATTCCCTCTAGATATTATTCCTTCCTCCATCCTTTAATGATAACTTTAGGAGGTGGATGGATCCAAACTTGAGATGGAGGTGAAGGAGATAAGTCAACGAGAGGTTGAAGTATGCTTATGTGGGATAGGAGAAAGAGTGTGATCACGAGAGGTCGAGCGGAAAGAAATGAAACCTTTGTCTTCTAATTGTTGCAAGTGATCATGGAGAGCATAGTAGTCATTATCATGATGGCCATTGATGCGGTGGAAATTTTAGAAAGGGAGGTCACACCGGCATTGCGAAATGATAAGGTGAATGATGCTCGATAGTAGAAGGTAAGCGAATTACGTGCTTATCAAGTAAATCATGCAAGACATCATGAGGTTTTGCATTATGTGATAATTGTAATGGTTCATGAGTAGGAGGTGGATAATACTTAGGTGTATGTCGACATGGTGGAGGAGAAGAATGATGCTTATGTGGAGGAGGAGATGGTAAGCGTGGAGGATTCTTGATGGATGAAGGAGGAGAAGTAGTAGAAGAAGTAAAAGGGGGTGATATAATATTGGCAATAATTAAATATTTGTCTAAATTAATAAATTTGTAGCATAAAACGAGTAAATTATTCACATGTATCATATAATAGTTTTTCTTTCAATGCGCAGAATTAAGCCACGACAAAAGATAAATTTCTTTTATAAATCAATGGGATCAAATAATAATTGATGCATACAAGAATTAAAGCATAAAATGTAATCTACAATTGGTTCTTTCTTTCCTTGATGCAATGAAGGAAAGCGTTCATATGTAACCTTAGGACCATTGTTAGAAATAAATTGTCTAAGAAAAACATCCTCCATATCATAATAAGTACTAATGGACCCATAAGGAAAATGAGTGTACCATTAGAGAGCATGATCAACAAGACTATGAAAAAATGCTTTGAGTAACAAGTGATCATTAGAATAAGAAGACATGGAAGATTGATAGTTTTGAACCGTTTTTCTTGTTCTGTTTCATATTAGTGAAATGGTAACAGAGAAAATAAACAACTCCAATAATGTAAGGTTTTAAGGCTACCTCTAAGTAAGATGATGATGGATACGAGCACAAAATATCCTCCTCGTAGCGAACTTGGTAACCTACACAAGAAAGAGAAACTCAAAAAATAAAATGATTAGTAGATAGGATGGTGGGTTTCCCAACAATGTCCATCTCGAGAAGTGAAAACTTCCTAGGATGGATTTCAACCCAATTTTATAGAAAATAAGGATAAAACAATAATGGATAAATGATATGATGCAATAGATAATTGAACTAAAATAGAGATATGAAATGTGCTAGATAAGATAAGATGTAGATCTAATAAAAATAAATGATATTAAACCAAACCTGATTGGGTCGATGGTGACTGAGACAAACATGAATAGTTTATAATGACCGCATGATAGAGTGAATCAAAAAATACAAATATAGGTCTATAATAGGCTTTTAAATAATGAGGTCTTGGATCAGATATTAGAAAGCTATAGAAACAAAAAGGATGCAATAAAATTGATAGATTTGATAACTACAAATAGAGTCGATGGTGATTGGTGTGGGTAAACGGTGGATCGGGATGGGTTAAAGACAATGGATCTAGGTCAATGATGACCGGAGTGGGTTAATGGAAATCGGGTCCGGGTCGACAAAGACTAGGTTGGGTTAACGATGTCTGCAGGTATGGGTTAACGATGACTAGATTGGGGCCGACAATGACCAAGGTAGCAGATGAGAAAGAAACACAAAAAATTCGCAAGAAGACCTAAGATTTGAAAAATTACCTTATGAGGAGAGGGGGGATATGAGTGTATGTATAGGGTTGCGACTACCCACATGGGTCACTGCCGATTCTGCGAAGACCATCGATTTAGGAAGTGAGATGATGCAAACCTCGATGAAAGCTATCTTAAAGAGAGTCAATTATGGCTTTAAGGTGTTTATGATGGTTAAGGTTGAATGGGGATGATAAAGGTTGGTGACGGGTAAGAAAACATTAAATGAGGGTAGGTTGTAACTTAAGGATGGATCAAAGGTGTTTGGAGGGTGGAAAAGCATTAAATGAAGGTATAGAGATAATAAATGGGATGTGAATAAGATAATAAATATAATTAAGGATTAATTAAGTGGGATTAAGGTGTGTTAGAGAGAAAAATTTTTGGGTGAAATTTTTGTAGATTTCTTACCAATGCTCTAGGAATCGAAGTCCCTCTACTTTAAAGCAAGCAGGTTTTGTATTTGCATACACTTGAAAAAGTGGGTTTTTCCTGATCGCCTTACGATCGGGATCCAACAGGCAATCCATATACCATGCGGTAAATCTAGCAATCTATTTCTAGAGAGGAATTTTTCAAGAGAGTGGGAAATGGAGTGAGAATAAGAGGTAGGGGAACTAATGTTGTAGGTAGAATTTCAGAGCCTTGCACACACTAGTTAGAAAACTTTACACATGCATTTTTAGAAGAAAACAACATGATTTTTTGAGCTACTGGCTAGAGGAAACCATACGTACAAATATGTACACATTCGTATGCCTTGGAAAACATAAAATTCTTCCTTTATTAGCTTACAAAATCATAATTGTACATAGTGAGGAATGAAAGAAATGTGAGGTAGAGAAAATAGAATAAAATCAGCTATCTCTTTGTTCCTTCACAAGAATTACTCTCTCATGAGATTACAAATTGACAACCAGCTAAGAAGAAGCCCAAATGGGGCTCATTATAATTTATAAAGAAGAGATGGCTCTTCATTTCCCCAATGACACTTCGTATGCCTTTTCTAACTTTAGACTCTTGATATTCCTAAGAAAATATTAAGTCCCTTTTATATAATCAAGGTGACTTAATTTACATTATGTTTCTAAAGTTGTTTTTCAAATAACTTAAAGACATAAAAAATTGCAAACCCCAACAAAGAATTAAAACATTTGAAGAGAGATAAAGTTGGGGGAGGAAGAGAGGAGAGAGAGAAGGAAGAAGAAGGGGGAAGAATGATGTTGATGATGAAAGATCTACCTCTCGATGAAGTCCATATCTCCTTCCAGATGACTCGATGGAATGTCCCAATGTGACGATCTCTGAATCCCTGAACTATTTGCACCCTAAGAAGCTCCTTTGGATGGTTCAAGGAAACCTTAGGTCAATTGTTCAAAACACTTATTAAATTACTTCACTGATGACCATGAACACTGACTCATAAAGATCCTTTCCGAAGAGATAGGAGCTCAAAACCGATCATGTCAAGTTGAATGAATTATTTCACCAATGATTACAACTTCCACCCTACACATGATATACCTATGACCTAAACCATGTAGTGAGTGTCAAAAGACACTATCGAGGTCTCCCGAGATGAGCTCTGAAAGATCTACGAGAGATGCCAAAGATGCTCCTTGTGACAATGTTATGACCTACTGGTGAAGATGGTATATTGAGGAGATAGGAAATGAATCTTGGTGAGGGAAATATTTGGTGATAGTGATAATGCCCATTTTGTAAACTTGAATCCCATCATCTCTTGACACTTACTATATTTAGAGAGCACAACTTTGGGTTTTTAGTAAGTGTGAGAACTCATCTTCTTGGACCCTTGCATGATTGGTATTCTCTGTCCTCTGTTTCCAACATTGCTCCTTGAATGTGACTTACTATTGATAGCAAGTGCCAAAATGGGAGACTTACTATCTTTAGTAAGTGATGAACTTTTCCTTTCTTGACTATCTTGATGAGGTTGACTTCCTTAGTTATTCCTGTGTACACTACCTTCATTTTGACCACTCTCTGGAATGAATTTCTATTTTTAGTAGGTGCTCTATGAGACAACTTGCTATTTTTAGTAAGTGTAAAAGTCAGCTTTTTCAAACCTCAGTCATCTATGGTAGCTTGAATTCCTTCTTTCTCACTTGTGTTCCTCTTGCCTTCCTGAGCCAACTTACTATTTATAGCAGGTTCTTGTGGAACCACTTACTATTTTTAGTAAGTGTCAATTGTGGGCTGAGATGACCTTTTGATGTTTTTCTCTTGCGATACTTCCTCTCGTGTTTGATGCCTTCTTCGCAGCCTCTTTAGATGGTGATAAACCCAAAATAGTAGTCTCCTGTGTAGAAAGGCCTACTATTTTTATTAAGTATGCTTCTGGTGATCGGATCATGATGGGACAAATATTTTTGATATGGGTTTTTTCCCAATATCAACCCTCTAAAATTTTGGATCTACTTGATCGCGGTTTGTGAGATTTTAAAATTTAAAATTTTTAATCCTAAGAACTACATGCTACCATTACAACCATTAATGGAGCTTGAAATTTTCAGGTATGGTTTTTACCTCCAATTGAGATTGAATAAAATCAATTGTGATAGGTTTTTCATTTGGATTTGTGTGCAAGTTTTTAGCTCTATCCTATCACAAATTGGTGGGAAATCGACGAATGAGAGCTAGGGCACCAAAATGAGTTTTTTTTGTTGTACAAAATAATTTGGAGAATAATTTTACCCTACATTTTTTATCATGAATACCTTTGAAAATGAGGTCTCAATCCGTGCTCTGAAATGTGAGATATGAGTATTTCTTCGTTTTCACCATGAGGGTTTTTTTGGATGAAGATATTCATTTTCTCTCCATTCTTCATCGCTTTGATCTCGCTTCTCTTATTATATCCCTATTTTTTCAGTTTGAGGAATATTTTTAGAGCTGGTTGAGTGCAGAAATGGAGGTTGGGGTCAGGAAAAAATCGCTAGAGTTCGGTAGGGTATGGAGGTGTGGGGGGATGAACTGGAATGAAAAAATGGTTGAGTCAGGATTTTATTCATCCCAAAAGGAAAGAATAGGGGTTGAGTGAATTTTTTTAACCCCTTTTTCCCTTTTCTAAATGGACAAAAGGGATGCAAAATTCTCCTTCGCACCTATTTGCGACACTTGGCGATCATCCGTGCAGGGAGAGATAAGGCTCAAACCTAGCTCTCGGGGGCTTAATTGGAAAACAAGAGGTCACATTGGTGTTTTGAGATCTAAAAAGGGATGGGTTATTTTTTGTGTCCATTATGTCTTTTTGGTAAAGGGATGAAAAGGACATGAAATCCCGCTAGCTCCCACAGTCTTGACATGTGTCCTCCTGAAAAAATGACTAACTACGAGAGCTTAACTTGAGGTCAACTTGCAACAATGTTATCTTGAGCTCCTGAATGAGTTTCAAGGTGACATTTTGTATGAATTTTATTGGAAAATTCCCAATTAGTTGAATGGTGATAGTTTAAATCTTAAATTATGAATTTATCACCTCTAAATGACCCCTTATTTATAAGGACCGCTAATTGCACACCAAAAGAATGAGTTTCGTAGGAAGTGCGTGATGTCTCATTTTTTCCACCATTTATAGCATTTAAAATACCTTCCACCAGGTACTTTTTGGGCTCTTGAATCTTCATGAATCTCCCATAATACTTGATTGGTTCAAGAACTCCTTTAGGCCCAAAAACCCACTTTTTCTCAATTAGCTCCAAAACCTCCAGATCTTTCCAAAATATCCCAAAACCTCTTCGCGGATGTTATTGGAACTTGAATGCATTTCCATGTTGAATTTTTCTCCCTTGTTCCACTCTAGGGGTGCATTAGTCCCAATAAGGCCAGTGGTAGCCCTTCCCAAAACTGTTCAAAAATTGACATTCTCTAAAAGCTCCTAAAATCACCTAGGGGAACCTAGACTTTGCTTTCCTAAATAACCTAGGGGGATTGGATGGAAATCTGATTGAGTACCATTACATGGAATGAGTAAGGTTTGGTGTTAATAATGGGTAGACCTAGGGTGTCTTGGAAAGTAAAGACTTGAAGTTTTTGACATAGGGGTATCGTTGTCCTGCTTTCTATTGAATTTTTCCCTATAAAAACACAAGACAACAACTAGCTCTAGCTTGGGGGCATGGTATGGACTAAGTATAGAAAAGACATGGCATGAGAAATCCTACAATCTTAGTTGACAATAAATTGACCAATGACTTATCCATTGTGCCATGTGGAGTCATTTACATTTTGTGAGAGAGCCAAAGCGAGAGAGATAACAAGGAAGAACACACAAAAAAATCAAAGAAACGAAACAAACAACACACACGGAAAGGGAAAGAAACACACAAAAGAAAGGAAAACACACCTAAATCACCTATGGTATAATGTGGGGACAATCCACTTTCACCGAAGCACTTTTCATTCCTCAAAGTTCACCTCGAGTGGGTAACATTGTGTGTTGATGTTCAACGGCCATTGACTTGTTACAAAAAGTAGCTTCCCTTCCTTAACAACTTATGATAGCTAGGTACTTTTAAACTTTCATGTATACTTGTTTCACCCGATTCTAGAGCGTTTCTTAGAAAATGACAAAACAAATAAGGGTAATGGGCTAGGAGGAATACATTGAGATACTAGTCATAGGTTATTGTGCGCGTATGACTTCGATTCTACAAATGATCGTGAGAGCTTCCTTTTTGCTAGGAGGAACTACCTAAAATAGAACACAAGACCGCCAAATAAAATTTCAACAATATATGCGGTGGACTACCTAGCATGTGTGCTAGATCCGGGAAGTGTGATACTTCCTAGATGGCTATCAATCTAATGTTTAAAACAACTTATTGCTGATAATAAAGTAAATCCTACCGTAGTTAAAATGATTTAGGTATCTCATTCGGATACAATAAGCAAATTCGTTCACAATAAAGCTAGGCTATGATCAATCAAGGTCAAGGTCATTGTCGTGGATACTTGTTATTGGTTAGGGTTAGATTATGGGTAGTTTAGGGTATTTGGTGGAGGTTTTAGGCTCGATATGGGTTTAATATAAGAGATAGAGTCCAGACATCGATTTAGGTTAACCGACGATGGTTATGGGTGTGGAGTTTTGGTATGGTCGGGGTATAGGAAACTCAATAAAACTTGGGTGATAGATATGAGGTTGGATGAAGATGGAAGGGAAATGGTAAGATTCGTATGGATCTTGGATATGCACAGGAATGATGAAAGTCCTGGATATGGATAGTTCAATGGTGTGGGTAAAGAGATGGTCAAGTTTGCATGGAGATAAAATGGTGGGGAATGGAAATGAAAGTAGAAACTAATAACAAATGTAAAAGGATTTGCTCAAATGACAAGGAACTAATGCAGGTTAACAAACTTATTGTTTGTACAAGATTGATGCTTATTTGGTAATGGTGGGTGATCAAATGAACTTGGTGTAGTGCTGGCACTTCCCCAGATGCTCCTATGAAGGTAGGTGGCTATGTGATTGCTTCAGTACTAGCTATGGGTGTTCTGATGCTTGTACGGATGTTGGTTCTGCTTGCATGTAGCTGGTTTCGTCACTTGTTCTCAGAAGATGTCTCTCTCTCTCTCTGTGTGAAATGTGCCAACCTTGAAATAAGGTTGTTTTGGGAGTTAAATGGTAACCGATGACGGTTTCATATTAACCAGTGGTGGTTAAGGGTACCAAAGATAGGTTAGGTGGGATTTCTTAGGTTTACTAAACTAGGTAGATCCCCTTGATTTTCTCGGGATCTTGTTTCATTTACTCCACGGATTAGAACGAAAGCTTCCTTCTAACACCCGGAATGTGGTTAGAGGGAATGTAGGCTTTGATTTATAGGGTTTGGGTAGGTCTTAGTTAGTTATAAAAACTTACTAAAAATAGGTCTTAGGATGAGGTGGCTTGATGAGGTGTCTAGGTAAGCATTATCTAAATTAGGATATTAAAATAATAAATATTGTGAGATAATGACTTAATTTAATTAAATTAATTAAATTAATATTAGTGTGGGGTGAAGGGGACCATGGCTAGGTGGATGTGTTCAAAGTATTTATTTGACGAGGGGCCAAAAGGGAGTGTGACCTAATTTTAGTGTCTACATTTTTCCCCTTTTTGTTGCGTTGCTTGTATTGGTAAGCGACACCGACAAAAATAAGATGTGGTTGCCACATGTGTGGGTGAAGGTGATCCCACAAACTAGGAACTCGACGAGATAGAAGGAAGAATCAATGAGTGGTTTGATAAAAGGTGAATGTGATGAAGAGGAAGGTGGACAGAAGGGTAAAAAAGGGAAAAAGGTCCACTCAGCAATCTAGGTAATGGGTCGGGTCAAAGGTAGTAACTGTAACCAAACACACGCACATGTATAAATTGCAACATGGTACCAGTGAAGAGCGGGCAAAAATGACATTGTCTAAGATTGATAGGTTTATCCAAACAAGGTTGAGGTGATTCCAAGTATCCAAGGTATAGGATATGGTCGAAACATGATGCAGTCAAAGTGCAGGAACGTTTAGGTGTGTTCCAAAGACACCAAAGGTGGGGTCGGGATAAACGGTCATGGCAATAGGCAAGGTAAGGTCATGGTCAATCAACATAGGTAAAAGTGCCACAAATTATAGTGAACATATGAGGTCAAAGGTCACTAGAAATGTTACAGGTCCAAGAATCTAGGTCACGGCATGGGTAGGGCCGAGGTATGGGTAAAATAACGAGTCCCCAAATGAGGATGAGGGTAGGTAGTAAATGATGAGGTTAGGAGGGTGAGGTGAATGGTTAGGGTAAACATTGGGTGAGGGAAAAAGAGTGACGAGCAAGGTAATAGGGTGAAATTGGGGTAATGTGGAAGAGAGGTTGACCGATGCCGATCAAGGGTAACCGATTTTGGTATAGGGTAACCAACCATGGTAAAGTAGGGCACGGGACCGATGCTCGGTGAAGGTAAAACTAGCATCGGTTAGGTCGGGATGTTATAAAAATGAAAAATCCATGTTTTTGCAAATCATTTGTCTTCTTGCAAATTGGGAAAATGACATAAGAGAGAGAGAAAGGTGGAAAGTGTCTAGATGGAATGAAGAGTTGAGTTGGCGAGCCAAATAAGGTGATTGGTAGTTGAGAGGTGGGTCCACAGGATCAGATTGTGTGATTTGATTGGTTGGAGGTGTGGTTAGCGATTGGTGATGGCAAAGGCTAGAGAGGGATCGGGTGGGCCACCGGTGCAGTGTCCAGACGTGCCACCATGGCGATGGGCATGATGAGGTAAGGATCAAACCCATGTTGTGTTTTGTGAGGTAGATTAGTTGAGAGGTCCGGTGGGAAAAAAATTGTTTTTTGTGGGGGAAAGGGAAATTTGAAATGTGGGAGGGTAAATTGGGTAGAATAGGAATGGGGAAAGAGGTAAGTGGGAGAATAGGGGATGGGATGTGGTTAAGGGAAAGTGTAGGTGAGAAGGAGTGTGTAGAAGGGTCAGGAGAAGTAGTTTTGTTGATAGGGAAGGGTTTGGGGTCACAATTTTTCCATGATAGTGACCGAATCGGTAGGGTCAAACCGGTATCGTCCACAAAATAGGTGACCAATGCCCAGTTTATGGGTGGTGGGGTCGGGTTAGAGATAACTACTACCGGTCGGGTTTTGGAGAACAAGGGGCCAAAGGGCCCTAGGTGGAGTGGGTGAGATAGGGAAGGGTAGAATAGGGTGCGTTGGTGAAAAACCTAGTGTAGGCGGGGAAAAATGGGTATGGGGAAATGATAGTGGGTGAGTATGGGTATGATGAAGGTGGATTAATTTTATGTTTGTATTGGATGCAGGGGAGAGATCAACTATGGATGAGAGACAAGGTGCCACCCTACTCTTATGCATCATGATATTGGTAATCCTATCGTTGATGATGTTGTTGATGATGAATTTTTTGATCTTTATCGGTATGCTCAATTTTATGTCAATGTTCAAAGATTGCTTAATGTTAATGAGAAAAAATACCTACTAGTTTTGAACACTCTACTCTTAGCGTTGTTCCTAAAGTTAGAATATTTTCTAGATGTAATCCTCATTATTCCATAGCAACAGGACTACTCCTCTACTTCTATTTCTACCGAAAATCTTGATGATGCTATTATCGATTATATGCTTGGTCTTGATTGTGCTACTATAGGAAAACATAATGATGAAAATGTACATACACATTATGCAATTTCTCATACTAGTAAGCATGATTGAAGTTGTATCTCATACTTAGTTCATTTTTTTCGAAAATGTTTCCAATGATTGTAAAGATATATCTCATGATAGCTCTTCTCCTACTTCACTTTATGTTGATGACTCACTCGATGAAATACTTGCATGTGAAAATTTGTCTGATACTAATGATATTTATGAGTATGAACACGTTAGTAATGATTCTACTTCTCTTAAGATGATGAATGTCAATTTGCACCCCGCTTTAATCTATTCCGAGGTTACTTTTGATGGCATTCATGATTATTCTTCCATTCCTACTAGCCCACCTCTTATGGTTTCTTTTGATTCTACGGCTAGTATTTCCACTACAACTCCATGTTCTTATCCACTTCTTTCCTATTATTCATTTCTCTATGATGTTCATATTGCCTCTTGTCCTAGTATACCAACTTCCATTTCTTCTACATCTACATCTAGTGTGCCCATAGCATCTTCATCTTCCACTTCTTCTTATCACATTCCTTTGATGACTCATAATGGTAAGCTACAACCGCTCAATGTACCTCGTGCAAATATTCTACAATTCATCCACATGATATATTATCACTCATGCATGATGTTGGTCATTTGCAATCTCAATTTCAATCTCTCACTGTGAAAGTAAAACCTATTATGCTTCTATCGATAATAATTCTCTTCACAAAAATCCTATTCCAAGGAAAATTCACAATTCAACATTTCCTAAGAATTTCATCATGCCTACATTTTCATGCTTTGAAGACACTAGAAATCTAGTTTTACATTTTATGCATTACCATTTAGCTATGGAGTCTTATTTGATGATCGATTATTGCTAAAATCCTTCCATCGTAGTCTAGTTGATGAAGCTCTTCAATGGTACACTCATTTGCCTTTTGGATCTATTAGTACATATTGTGAAATGGAAGATGATTTTCTGGACACTTTATACTAAAAATGTTCCTAGAGTCATACATGATCATCTACCTAGCCTACATCAGGGAAATACAAAACCTATTCAGGACTAAATTTTACGCTTCAATGCTTGCATGCATCAACTATTATTTCAGCCTATTGATCTAGAGAAGAAATTTATCTTTTTCGTGGCTTGAATCTCCGCTTTAAAATAACGTTTACAATATGATACATGTGAATCATTTACATTCTTATACTACAAGATCATTGATCTAGAATAGGATTTAATTTCTCCCGATGTTATAGATCCTCCTTCTACTTCTACTACTACTACATCTTCCACTTCCTCACCTCTCCCATCTGCTCAACATCGTCCAAGGTCTCTATATCCTCCACCTTGCAAGCATGTTCCATCCCCTCCATCGCATAAGTATCCTCCATCCCCACCACCGCGTCACTCTCCACCTAAGTCTTTGCCATCTCCTACTCAGAGCCATTACATTTCTCGCATTCTGCTAAGCCTAATGATGTCTTTGCGTGTTTTTCTTTATAAGAAGTTAATTCACATGCCTTCTAATTAGCATCATCCTCCACATCACTTGCATCACCAACATGATCATCCTTATTGCAAATAGTCACATCAATGGCCATCATGATAATGAATGTTGTACCCTTCATGAAAAATGTAACAATTAGAAGACAAGGGTGTCATTTCCTTTGGCTCTCACTCTTGTGAGTGGTCTATTTCTCTGATTCCACATAAGCATGTTGCTACTCTAGTTAACTTATCTCCTTTCTTGCTTTTATGTTGTTATTCATCCACCGCCTAAATTCATTATTCATGCACGACCTCCACCTGCTCATCCACCACTACATCATCTCATCTACCGCATAGTGCTCCTGCTTCACATTGGATTCCTAAGATGTCAGCATATGTGCTTCCTACCACTACATCTCCCATCATTGACACCATCTCATCCGACATTTATTTTGGCTCATACACTCATGTTGTTACCACTTCACATTCTTTCACCGCTTTGTTCCACCTCTGCATCTTTGGTAGGTGATTTTTCTCACCTCACTACTTGATGAAAAATTTATGTTATTATGGTTCTTACATGACTATTAAGGGATCTACTATAATAATAACCCCACTCCATCTTTATGCTATACACTTCATTGATCTATATATCTAGCGTACACTACCACACTATTTCCTGATGACACACTCTTGTTAAATGGTTCATTCTTGATTGCTGAGGGGTCTTATATAAATGAGCCTCATCTTCTTAAACATACGTTAGGGGCATATCTCTTCTTCCCCCTCTTTCATCTTAATTATGTGTAATTCCATACAATTTTACTATCATTTCAATCACATTTCTCTTTCACATTATTCATCTCATACATACATCTATTACCATTTATCACATCTCTATTAATACATACAATCCAATTTTCATTACTTATCTATCTATGTCCTAATCAAAATCATCATCCATCTCGTCAATATAATCATCTACACAATGCAAATCACACAACCACATATGCACAAGCAATCATCACATCACATATAAAAACAATCCACACAACACAATAATACCAATCATCCATCTATATATATATCGTCAAAAATCATAGTTAAAAAAATACAATTCGGGGAAAGCCCCCATGCATCGCTACATCACTATATGTCATACATCATCATCATTGTCATTATATACAACTGCAGGAGCTCTAGAACTAGATGCTTCACCGTTTAATCTACGCCATTGATCACAACCCCTATATCTCTCCATCTGTTTGTGTAATAATTCCAACTCGAATGATTGCTCTATAAACCGCCATCTAACTCTACATACTTCGTGAACACATCCTGTGTTAGGGATCCTCCACCTATAGCCTCCTAGCTCGCTAAGTCTCCACCTATGCCTCATCACGCTCACTCAATAACATGGTACATGTCGCCGCTACAAGTGGGAATGCTCACCCGTAATGACATCTACTCACTCCAACATCCCACCTCCCACAAGCACATCAATAGGCACATTTTGTTTCAATGTGTAGATCAATGTATCAACAATCAATGACCAATAAACATCCCCTACAACCATCCGGATGTAGCAAGATTAGCTACTACACATAATATCCAAAATCAACCAACCAAGTAACAAACCACAACTATCAAATACTCACGTTCGCTATTGTTGTTCCTACATCATCACCATCGGGGAAGGTGCCTTCCCTCTACTACTCTAACTAGCGGTGCTCCTACCACATCTCGCTAAAATTTTATACAATAGCACCCATCGATGCACTACGCACCATACATTATATGACTTAGTACATCATGTTTCATCCACTTGTATCGGCTCTATATTGTATTTTCCTCATTCAGACAAAGAGGAACTAGTTGTACCCATGTTAGGCCAGGTCTCGCCCTTAGTATCCTCAAAGCGCTCTAGTGGCTTGCACCCTTACATAAGGATCTGGGGGCACATTATGAGAAATACCAAACTAATGTGATACATAATCTACCTAAAATAACTCTCACACTCTAGGAAATTGATCCTCTAACCACCTAGTACGTCGAATACATCATAGCTCTACTCCATCATCAAACCACCCTTCATAGGCTCAATATGTCTTCCATATAATGGCCGTTGGCCCCATATATGATCAAGAATGGATCTATAGTTTGTAGCATCAAATATCCTACTATACATACTTGTCCACCTTGTTAGAAACACCTTGGGCCTCACCCAATTGGCTCGTGGCCTACTAAGTGGCCTCAGATCATAATGTGCTCATAGGCCCACACATGTAATAATGTGGTAGCTCGAAGTCTAACTCGGTGGTCCTACTACATGAACCAATATAAGTCCTTATACAAATGTGCCAAGACACATCATGTCTACACATACCTAGTACATCCTCCTCTATACATCGATAAATATTTTGCATCTTATAAAAGATGCTTACACCACCAACCTCCACCACCATTAATGAAGTAATAACAATCGTAATGAGTTTCTATAATCACGAGAACACTGATCTCAGTATGGCATCTAGGCTAATATGGGTCTCTATTTATACCCATGTCCTTTTAAAGTACTACCTAGCTACTCTCATATATATTTTTCCATCATCTAGACTTTCATACCCATAATCGATAAATGTTAATATGTGATATACATTCTCTAGGGTCACAATCATCTGCTGCAGGAACCTAACAAGTATAAGTTTCTACACTCCACCTCGTGCCTAATGTAGTGATCATTGGTATATTATGCAGTACCTCCCTAATCTCGTTGTGTTCAGAGGCCGACACGGTCTAGTACACCCCACTCGGCATTAGATAAACCTAATCCCAATAGTGTACTCAAGTGTTGACCTCCAAGGAACTCTCTCAAATGGATGTACCTCCGCACAACACAAAACATCCATAACAACATGACATTACCACCTCGATACATGCAAAATGACTGTTCATAATACCAAAATGCATTAAATTTCACATTTATCATGTTCTGGGGTCACAACAACTTCCTAGGTTGGCGGTGCCCAAGAGCCATATGCAGCACCCAGAATGAGTCACCAACACCTAGATTTGGGCATTGGTTTATGAAGGATGTTAGGACCTTGACCACTCTTTATTAGGGAAAAAAATACCAAAAAATAAAAAAATCACAAAAACAATCTCATTTCAACATTTTTTTTGAAAATAACCACACTTACCAACTCATCTCTGTCATTTGTGCTTGCCACATGACCACCGCCACTATCTCGAATCTACTCAATCTTACTGCTCTAATTTGAGGCATCCTCACAAGCTCATAGCTCAAAATCATAATTGATCAAGGTTTAAATGAAGTGACTATTCACTTTTACCATTACTATATATAACACTTTTCACAAATTCTAAGTTACTATAGTCACTATTCACGCTCATCCTTACAACTAATGCAAGCTACACAATTTTTCTCATATCTTGAGCTTTTCTACTCCATTATATGCCATGTCTATGCCATTTGGTTTATAATTCCTCCTCTCATCCTATTGTACATAATCTATAGTGCTATATTCCAATTCACCACATTTTCAACATGATATACACATAATTTTGTGACATTTACTATACTTCATTTTATTCACTATTACATCATTTCACATCTACTTTCGGCTCAACATTCATTCTTATTACCACTCTCCATATCACCAAAAGGGGGCATGCAATTGGTATCACCCAACGATTCCTCTTAGGCTACTACACGATCATTACACATCTCTAATACATCATTCACTCATACAACATGCAATATTTCCTACTAATTTATATCAATTTCCCCTAATGACCTAATTTGGGGGAAACAAGTGAAAAATATCTCCATGAGTAATCTATCATATACATTTAATCTCAACACAATTTTCTACTACTCAAATCAAATCAATCAATCAATACAACACAACATATTTTACTATCTCTCCTAGATGACCTAACATGGGAAGTCACTTTATATTCTCTATTACTTTGGAAGCACATTGGACTGAAGTGGGGGTGAATCAGTTCTTGGTGTCCCAGATTACTTAGATCAATCAGTTGAAGAAGGAGCCACATGAGCACATGCGGGATTTTATTGCAAAATTCCAAAGATTACTATACAAAATTTTGGCTTCTACTTCTCTGAATGACGAGAATCAAAAGGTATTCTTCATCAACACTTTACTTCCTGAAGTAAGCTATCAACTCCAAAGAGCATGTCTTGCTGACTTGTTAACAGCCCAAAACATGGTGGTTGAAATTGAAGACGATCTCATCATGGCTGGAAAGATAAAGAGCAACACTTCTAGAGCTGAAAGTTCATCCTCTGCTGACATCCATTTCCATTTCATTGCAAAAGTTAGCAAATGAGATGATGTAGATGAAGAAACAAATGGCTCAAATGGCTCAAGGAAAAATATCGCTTCTACTCGTAATTTTAACAACAATCTGAAGGCCTGCACTGGTTCCCAAAGATTAGCAATTGAAGCTGCTCCCAGAAACAATGTGGAGATGAATGAAGAAGACCAGAAGTTGACACTGATCAGCTCGAGGATGATGATTTTATAGGACCTGCTGGCGACTCCAACATTAATTACCTGAACTAAAAATTTGAACATGATGATGAGAAACTTCATGAAGATGATCATGGTCATACATATGCAGTACTTACAAGATCACAAACTCGCCAAGCTGAGGCATTAGTTGACGAACAAAGAAGGGGCAGCCCTTTACCTTCTTCTTTAGCTCCTAGAGATAAGAATGTGAGTTCTTCATCTCAACCATAGAAAGTAGCTCAGGTATCTGAATCTATTTCTTATTTTGACATTATTGATCATGTTAAGAAAACCAGAGTTCAAATGTCGAAGCCAAATATCCGAGAGCTTTTATTAAGCAGATTAAATAGACTAGTCAAATATGTACAATCGCCAGGACAATCCAATACATCAAAAGGCCTTTTCCTAAGCCCAAGGATACTCCTCCACAAAACAACATTGTAGTTGTTAAACCCTCACCATCTTCTTAAAGGGTGGAACCTTTCTATGTCTCCTTATTGCTTAATGGTTTCAAGTTAAGCAATTGCATTTTAGATTCAAGTGCTTCTGACAATGTTATGCCGCCTAAAGTTGCAGTAGATGCTCTTGGGCTTACCTTGATGAAGACCATAAAAAGGTGTTATTCCATGGAGAGACAAGTCCCTTTAATCAGACAAATCAAAGATGCACAAGCTATTCGACATACTTTCCGATAAAAGATTAAAGATGACAATTCTAGTTCTGAGATATGGGATGTTGGTGAGTAGAAACTTCTACAAAGATCTGGGAGGAGAAGTAAAGATGGATTGGTCCTGTGCACCTATTCCTATAAAAGGAATTAATCGAATTTGGAGCGTAAAATAAGTCTAGGTACACGGTTACAAAATATGAGGATCCTAGATCTCAGATTCTTTTTTAGGAATCTGACCGTGGGGTCTATTTCTTGGAAATGGATAAAGACATTCCAGAGCCAGAACTTCAACCAAAGCTAGAGCTAGCAAAAGAAGAAGAAAAATTTTGGACTCTAGAGTTTAAAGGCACATGTTGTTCTTTTGGATCAGGAGCTGGCGCTCTACTAATATCTCCAGATCATGAGATATTTTCCTACTCTGCAAGATGATGTTTGAGAACATAGATAATACAAAGCGGAGTATGAAGCCTTGCTGTTAGGAATGGAGCAAGCTAAAAAGAAAGGAGTAAAAATCCTCAAAGCCCAAGGAGATGCTGAACTTCTAGTAAAGTAGGTTTGAGGGAAAAGTCAAGTCAAAAGAGATAAGCTGGAGCATTACAGAGATAAAGTGCTTTCTTCGCTTACATTCAATTTTGCAGCCTTATCTATTGACTTTATTCCAATTAATCAAAATTCTAAGGAAGATTCTTTGGCCACACTCGCACTATTGAACTGGATAGACCACCGTCCATATTCGCACAAGGAAACTATAAAGTGGAGATGGTCTACCACCCCAAAATCCTTGAACAAACATCTGCATGTCTGCATGTTGAAGGGAGTAAATCACCACCACGACAAACAGTCACAGAAAAAGATGATCCATGTTATGGTGATAGCAGTGGAATGATCCAACCAAAAGGTAACAAAATCCCCAAGGGTTTAGTTTCCTTAGTGAAGAATTTCAACAAGCATGATCAGTACCTAAAGAAGAACAAAGAATATGGTGATAGTTCTTCCTCAAAAATGCAGCAAATAAATTTGGGAACAGAGCAAGTTGATGCAGACTTACCCACCACAGAGAGAAGAAAGGATGAGCCACCACCAGATGAAGTTGATAAGGACTTGCTAGAGTATTTGACAAGAAGGCCAAAGAAAGGAAGTTCGAGACTAGAGACGGGTACTGGTGGGAAATGAGATATGAACTCAAGGACATGCACAAAAATTTGATTCACTCTGGAAAGTTCCCTTCGTGATCAAAAGAGCTGCAGGAATGGATACTATCTTCCCTCGCCTACCGGGATGGAATTGAGTTACCATTGATTTCCAACGGTGGCACTTGCAAGCTGTCCCAAACATGAGAAGCAGGATAAAACTCGTATGCATATAAATAAAACTTTGTTTTTTTTTTCCCTTGTTTTGTTTTGTGTTGTTTGTTGTTTTCCTCGACCTCGTGCCCAAAAGACAAGACATGAAACCAGAGATGCTTTGGGATCTCATCTTTTCCCTTGTCATTCTAACAGAAAAATATGTTCATAGACGGAGCTAATCGGTGTCCCTGCATTTCATCTGAAATATGTGACTACCTTATCTCGAATAAATTTCGTGACTTTTAAAATAATGGGTCGCTTTTGTGTTTTTATTGCCGTAAAGTTCTTGTATTGTGTCAAGATATTCAAAGAGCCATATTATCCATTTTCACTAAATACCTAGATGACCAAAATTGTTATATTCTCGTCATCATGATTTGTCTGTGGGAAATTTGTATTTAATTATTTTGAGCCCGTGATGAGGCTATTTGTGCTCCGTTTAACTCTGTTATAATCGAACATATCATTATTCCCATGTACCAGAAGGATTTTAACAAGGAATAAGTTTTGGGCTTTATTTGTGACTTTTGGCAATTTTTTGTGTTTTTGTGTTTTCCCATTTCATTTTCTGTAAAATTTCTCTGGAACAATTCCTTTACCGAGTAAGCCTGATTCTTAGCCTCGGAGTAGCTGGAGAACATATACACATGTTATGCCCTAAGAGGAAGTCACCATTGAAGGTTTGGTTCCTCTGGGAAAAAGTAAATTTGTGCACTAAAAAGCCCCTGCGGGGTTGGGCACATTTTTGGAAAACAAAGGATTTAAGCTGCAGTGGGAAAAATAGAAGCAGCAGGCAGGTGGGAATTTTATACCTGCCTAGTATGGTACTTTTTCCCATGATAGAAAATTCACTTAAGCTGCAGTTGGAAAACTAGAGGTAACAAGTAGCAGAATTTATTGCTCGCCTCACGAGGTAAAAATTCCCATGGTGAAATAAAAGAAAAGCGACTTAAGTGAAATCATGAGAATTTATGCACTGTCTTGCAGGGGTAAATAATCCCATTGTCAAAGTCAAATCACTTAAGTGGATCATGGGATTTCCGGGGCTGCCTTGCAGGGTAAAGAATCCCATTGTAAAAATTCTTAAAAATAGAATTATATTATGCCAAAAAGTGTGACCCCTTTAGGGAGAAGATGGCAGCCTTAAAGAGGATTATTTTAATTATTTCTTCTTCTAAAGAAGGCGCCAAGCATGGAAGAAAGTCAACAAAAGCAAAGGGGAATAAATCAATTACAAATAGATTGATTAAATTAATTAAATCTAATTTAATTAAAGGCTACCCCCTTCACGAAGAAAAGTGCACCCTTTTAGGAAGGATTTAATGCTTTTGAAGTATTAAATGATTAAATAAATTCCTATTTTAGTGGCTAAGGTTAAGGCACATTGTGAAGCTCGATTGAGTGAAGAGTGGAAGTTTAAATTGGATTAATTTAATTAATTGGATGGTTGTCCTTAAAAATGCTATTTTAACACACATCGATTAAAGAGAGAAGCATGATTTTTAATTAATTAATTGCGGGAATAGAAAGGGTAATTATTAATTAAATAATTATGAGGGCTATATAAGCATGGGCTGCCATAAGGATGAATTAATTAATTCACAGGTGAAGAAGTGCAGCCCAGAGGAAAAGTGCGCCCATTTGGAGAAGGATTTTGCTCAGAGGAAGGTGGATTTGATGCTAAAAGCTTCTAGTTTTGGCGCATGCTTTGAAGAAGGCTGATTTGTGTCTGCATAATTGTTTGTAGAAGTGATACAGGTGCTCAGGTGAAGTTGGAAAAATTCATGCTCACTTTGCAGGAAAATAAAACATCAATTTTTGGGGTAGCAAGCTTGAATAGTGCAGATTTTTATTATTAAAATTCACTGTTCATGTTCCAGTGGCCATCTTTGTCTAAATTAATTGCAAGAATTCATTACAGGTGCTTTACAAAAAGAAAATGAGCTCTAATTAATTTCCAATACATTCAATATATCCTCCGAATCTAAAGAATTATCCAGATCTCATACGAGTTTTGAAGAATTCCATTTAAATAAGAAGAAAAATAATTGTTCGAGATAAAGATAGACAAAGCTATGGTGAAGAAAGATGAAAAAGAAAGCACAACGGAGTCATGCATCACTTCTAAATTTGTAGATATTGGAGACATGGGTCTAAGCTCAGAACCTCTTGTTGAATTGATAGATAGATCCAGGCAGAAAGACTCCACTCATGCATGCGGGAAAAACTTCACTCATACGTGTAGATTAAAAGCAATGGAATTATTCAAGCTACAAATTTTCCATCCACATCCTGGCCTTGCGAGTTTTTATGCAGGTGTAGATCCATATCCAGACGCAGATGCAGATGCAAATCCATATGCAGATCTAGATCTAGATCCATATCTCATAGTTGCAAAAGCTTCCAAAGCACAAAGGCTTCATCCTCTTGTTTCGAATGCAGCCCGTGAAGAAGTCAGTGCATGGAAAATTCCTTCCAAGATCTTGTGCATGTGCTCCCAATCTTCTAGTTGAAGCCTTCATTGAAGTTGCATTCACCCGGAGTGCTTTCTAGAATTTTTAATTGTTCATATGCAATTAAAAATAAAGAGTTATGGCAAACATTACACTGATGCATGTCTTCGGAGAAGAACTGCAAAAGCTTCAAGGATAAAAGAGAAGACAAGGTGAAGGAAAAATTCGAGTTGCTTCCAATTCCAGCTTGTTTCTAGATCCAGCTTGTTTCTAGATCTAGCTTGCTTCCAAATCCAACTACTCCCAGATCCAGTTTGGTGAGAATCAAAGGAAAAAGAATCAGTTGCATGCAGACATGAAAAAGGAAAAGACTGCAGCTTTCCTCTTCCTTCTTATTTCCCCAACAAAGTAATTAAGCAATCAATTAAATAATACAGCTTAAGTGATTGGTTTAAAAGCCATTACTTGAAGAAGTCAACTACTTGGAGATAAGTGGTAGACGTGTAAAATAGAAGGTTCTATTTTCAGTTACAAATCATACATGTCATGCAAAGAGGAATTCTAGGAGGGAGATTTCCAGTTGTTTCCTTTCCCACTTCCACATGTGTCAGTTCAACTAAAAACTTCCAACTTTTAATTTCCCCTCTACATTCTATAAGTACATGAAGAACCTTTGGGTTAATGATCAAAATTTGTAAGTAGCAATCTTGTGTTCTAGACTTTGTGCTAAACCCTTGAGAGCCACTTGGAGTAAAGGAATACAAAGGAGTAGGTTTCCGGAGAACTTTGTGTCATGGTGTACTGTGTTTCTTGATTTTAATCTTAGATATCTTAATAAACTTTGTGTTATTTTAGATCTGGATCTAGAGCTGCCTTTGTTTTAGAATTCGTGTTTATATCTATTGGATTCTTCTATGTGCATGCAATCAGCTCTGCCATCTACTGATTGGGATGCACATCTTCCCCATTTCTTCTATGTGTTTATGTAATTACCTTCTTCTATAAATTTTCCTTTCTTTAAACGATTTGCTTACTTGCACGTTAACTATTTAGTTATGGTTCATGAACTGAGTAGTTAAAGTAAAATCCCATTTAGATATTAGCATACTTAAATTGACAAATTTGACATGGGAGCCTCACCGGTTAAATGAGGGAGATTTATCTCATGACTGCCTAGGTTTTGTGCTATGCAAAAATCTAGCCAACAGCTTCTACAAAAATTTCATTTCATTTACCATTACTTTCATTCACCGTTACATTCATCCATTTAACATTCATAACCATATAAGAATATTAAGTGAGCATTAACCATTCAAAAGTACATGAAGAAAATAAGAAGACACATGAATACCATATATAAGTTGGAAACCATCACGGGAAGAAAAACCACTTAAAGTATACTTATATTACAAAAATAAAAGAGATTTATTGAAGCACCAACCCCTAATTTAGTAGAGCACTAACCCTACAAGGAGCACTAACCCCTAATTTAGTGAAGCACCCACTCCATAAGGAGGCTACAACCACCCAAGATGACTAAACACCAACTCAACCACCGATGATGATGATCTCTAAATTTTTTTTCTTCCACAACTGATGGATATCTCTAATTCAGCTCACACAATCTTCTTCAAACCCTCATTCACACAACTCGTTCTCATATCTTCTTCCTTCTCAACTTTTCTTGGCTCTAAACACTTTCTCTCATGCCTTAAATAAGTCTTCAACTTGTAACACATCTGATCAAACTTCAAAAAAATTCCTCATACATACAAGACTAGCTCACAAAATGAGCTCAAAATTCACTTTTAATATGTTTCACTCCCTTCTAACTCAAGAGAGGTTAGTCCTAAAAAAATTCATGATCAATATAACTTCATAAAATTCAAATAAACTCATTACAATGGTCACATATAATCTATATAGGTCATCCATGCCAAAACCATTCATCATGCACCAAAATGCCTCAAAACCCCATCACTAGGATGAGAAAACCCACTCATACAAAACCATGATTATCAAGCTCAAAATTCACCATACATGAGTAATATAGCATAAAATCATACATGGTCACAAATTTTCTTTTACCAATCAAATATTTCATTAAATGGGCCCACTGAGCTCATATCCTTCAAAAAAAGCTTCTTCTAGCATCCCGATTTCACCTTTGGGCCTCAAGACCACCAAATATGATCTAAAATATGGCATGTAATACATATATGGAAACTGAAACACATTTATAACACATCCATGCAAGTTATACATCATGAAACATCCATATGCTCAAACCAAAACAACTTTACACTTCACCAAAACAAGCTTCCTAAAAACTAATTTTGTAAACTCAACTAGTTTGCACCCTTGCTGATACTTTCAAGACCTCCAAATGCCTTCAATAGGAATAAAATTCATCATTATTCAATTTATAGGTGATATAAATAATCAACACAATCATCACATGCTTCAAACAACCCATTCTTTTAGCCTAAGCAAACCCGTCCTAAATAGAAACTACATTCTTCTTCACAAATCAACCTGAAAGAGCCATCAAATAAACTCACCAAGACATAAAAACTATACCAATAGAAATATATTTGAATAATATTTCCATAAAATATTGGAAACTCCTTAAATCAAACTGGAATGCTTTCAACCAAGCTCATCTCTACAAACTACTTTTATGCCTTCTTGGACTCAAGAACTGGACATAGGTCAACATACTCCATAACACCAAAAAACACTTCCACAATCAAAAAATATGTAACACACTTATAAATTATTCCTAATAACTCATAAACATTCACCAATCATGAATAACTCATAATCATCACTTTACCTCATTAAGCTAGTTGACACCTCGCTAGACCAATCATCCTTCAAACTTGAATATCAAAGAACAAGTCATAATTTTTCATAATTTATCCAATCATAAATTTTTATATACCAATGGTAAATATCTTAATAATATTCAAAAAAACTTGAATGGAGTCTAACTCCTCATGTAGCTCCCTTAAATTCAATTTTACTACAAGCTGCTCCAAACTCGCCCCAAAAAGTTTTCATAAATAGGGCACACTTTCAATTTTTCAGCCAATCATGATCTAAAACCTTCATATAAATCTATAAAAACTCAAGGGATAAAACAATAAATTTAATCTTTACCTTCTTTGGAAAACTTTCCACAAACCAGAACTTTTTCATAAACAAGCATATTTTAGTTGGGCCCACATACTATCACAACACTATCTTACCTTTCTAGAAATTTGGAAGAGTCCTATACAACATTTAATCATCATCCATTTCTAGAAATCAAAAAATAGGATATGTATACTCATTTTCTCCAAGTTTCTCCTAGTTAGTTTTGTTAGGGTTTCAAACCACTTTACCTTCTTAACGATCATTCATAAAAACATGATGATAAAACCACCTCATTATTTTTTTGAAATCTTCATAACTTACCTAAGAATATATTCCAAAGATCTTAGGTCCCCATTAAAAGCACACAATTCACAATGAGCATCAGAAGGTCCACTTTTGCTTTAAAATCACACTAAAACTTACCCGGTTTTTCCAAAACTTGCATAACTTGCAATTCCCATGTCATAATGACCTGAAACTTGTCATGAAGCATCATGAAAACATCTTATACCTATCCATATTCACCACATATCCAAATATTCTAAAACTCTCTCTAGCCACAATGACTTACCTATGCCAACATGTATGTTTCTCACTTGTTTGCTTCCCAAGGACCCTAAAACACCTCCTAAACCACTAAGTAATGACCTAAAACTCACCATACACCTCAAGTATAACTACCACCATGCTGATACCATGCTCCAACAAGATTGATTTGGTCCAAATTCACATCTCCATCTCATTGCATGTTCCAGGCTAGAAACAAGCATGGAATGACCTGACTCAACCATGTAACCTCATGACTTGACCATGCTGACCTCATAGACCCATATACACCTTAAAAACACCTCATGGACCATCTTTGATATCATGAAACACTTCAACCAACTTAGGAGAGACTCATACCATGACTCACTCACTCAACCATGCACCAAGACCACATTGAACTCACCAAACATGGACACTACCAATCAACCTTCATATTTGACTTTAAATAACACCTCATGGAGACTCATATAATGCCATGACACCCTTTTCCATCAATGGAGTTGACATCAATGACAACACAAACACACAATGGCCAACAATCTCCCCTTTGTCATTGATGGAAACCATCTTAGAAACATTGATGGAAACCAACATGACCAACACACCTACTTGACTAATTTCCATGTTTCTGATGCTTCTCTCCCCTTTTGACATCTATGAAAAATACTACAATGCTACTACTACATGGAAAATGACAACACAAGACAAAAAATGACAATAATGCTTAAAACCAAATTACTTACTCAAATGGCTCCCCCTGGGATTGAAATCTCTCTTCTTGACTCCTTTACAACATATAAAGATCCTATGGAGCTGATAAGAGCCAAAAATAGGTCCCCCTGAATTTATACACTCCATTTTGTCCTTCAACTCATCAAAAACATCATCCTCTAGGTCTAGTTATGTAAAAAAATCAATTTTTCACTTCACAAACTACCGTTTAGGATTTCTTCATATCTAAAAACACTCACTTGCAAATACAAAAGGATATACAACTTATACCTAACCTCCTTTTGATCATGAAAATTCATAAAACCATCATTATTCCCCTATTCTTTGACTATATCTAGTTGAAAGGCACAAAACTTGAATTTTTAAAATATTTTATACCTTGGTCAGACATCTCCTTTTAGGACTAAAATCCCTAAACAATCCTTTTTGAGATCAAATTAGGCCAACTTCAACCATCAATACAAGTTCATAATCAACATGTATCTAGTCCTTATAGCTACCTCTAAGTTTTTACCTACCTTTCTAATGGGAAACACATAAATTTTGCTTCTTATCTTCTACTCATGTCACAAGGATGGATTAACAAGAATGACCCAACTTGACCTAAGTCAAGCTTTCAAAGCTGATAAAGCCATATTTTGTAAATATTAGACTTGCTAGAACACAACTTATTTCTTTATTCAACCATTCCTACAAACAACTATAACCCAACCATATAGGTCTTCTTAACTCTCTAGAAACCTTATTTAGATTTTTCAAGAGCAATATGACTTCCCTATCATGATAGATCATCTCAGATCCATATGTTCATATTTTAGCTCTTTACAACCTTAGATCCTTGTCAAGAAATGGTGATACTATCTTTGAACAAATGACTTCCATTTTATCTACCTTAGACCTTGTACTTTTTCATAAGGATCTTCAACCATGTTTGAGGGATAAACACCAACTTACTCACACATCACATATAGACTACACCTAGCTATAGTATTCTTTCCATAGACAACTCAAATCCCCCAAAATTCATTCTAACTTACCATTTACATAATAACAACTGTATAATTTGGGAACATTTTTAGACCATCATATGATGACACAATACTTAACACTTTAAGAGATGACATGATAAATGGATACTTCATACATTTTGAGAGGAATTCAAATAGCATTTAAGACCCACTTCTGAGCTTCAAGTCACCTATAGTAAGAAATTTAGACCTACATCTTTACTTCTCAATGATATATTTCTCCCCTATACATTACATTCTTCTTCATGAAACATGCACACAAGCTTTCTTTATAAATTTCATAAGCATTTTAGAATGCATACACACTAATATTCTCAAATCTTCAAAACATGCAACTTATAGTCCTCATACACAATCATGTCATGATAATGACCTTTATATTGACTATTCAAAGCAAAGCTTATTACAACATAGACTTGAAGATACATACTTGAGAGAATTATTCATGAAGACAATGTCATACTTGACTTACTCTTAGTGGCCTAAATGCATTTTGATTACTTTCAATGAGTTCATAGTGTGCTATTCTCATTTCATATAACTTGATCGAGACATTATTCATGAATGTGTATTATGTACATTCTCTACCTGAAGTTACAATCACTTAGAATTTTTCTTAAAGAACTATATATCATGAAGTACATTTCAAACACTTAGTCGCATCTCATTGTATATTTGGCAATCAAAACATCTCTTAATCAAAGATCGATTCTTAGGAAAATAACAGTCCTTTCAGAGTTTGATGTTCATACTTTGTTTATTTCCTTTAGGATCTCCACCTGACCTATCTTTTACATCACCATTCATTCATCATATTTACACCCCAAACCTAATATTGTTAAGCAATACATCCGACTTCATGTCTTGATAACACAATTTTAAGAACTCTCATATGAATGACACCTTATATTGTATCTTATCATTGGAAAACATAGGGCCTATCAACATCAAATGGTACCTATAGTATCAAATCCTTTTCACAACTTAATGAGTTAATATCCTGATGACCTGTAGGAACATATTCAGGCATTTAGCATGACATAGATATCAAATGTACTCTTAGATCCCTTCACGAGATCTTTTTATAATTTTGACACTTTTAAAACCAATCATGCATACCTTCAACCATTGTACACACATTTTGAACAATTCATTAGCCTTAAAGCCCAATTACCACACCATGTCTTAGAGCTTCACAACCCTTAATAAAAGATTTTGGACTTCAAAACTATATATTTGTATGCATATATTGCATTACGCATTGTCTTAGACTCATGAAACCTGACTTATCACCACGTAGACCTTCTAACATACTTTACAATGACTTCAAATTGAATTGTAACATTACAATTATCTACTTTCACATCTTTAAGATAGAAAAACATACCTTGATATTCCCAATAACTTCCACTTTCCACCTCCGACAAACGTATTCCTGCATTTTAAAAATTCATATTTATAACAATGGAATACCTCTTCAAGAATCATGTCTCAAACCAATTGTACCTTTCGATGAGGATTATCCTTCTTGATTTTAAAATATGGACTTGAAATGGTAACATACATCTATGACAACTGAAAAAATCCACTATAGAACTTCAAATACACTCATAGATTCTTGACACAAAGCTCATCAACCAAGTTTTAACATCTTTCAAAACACATCTTGCCACATCTTGACACTAATCCTTGGAAGATCTTATGACCTTGTATAGAATACTCAGATTTGAATTAATTCACCCTCATTTTAACATAGATGTACATTCTTCAAATGACTTTACAAAGTTTATGGAATTTAAGACACCATCTTATAGCCACATGAATCCATCAATAAACCTTTATAATCTTGGAACACCATCATTCACTAAACCTTGTTTAGTCAAAGAAAACATGATTCTTTGAATACCATAGACCTTGAATGACCTTAAAACACCTTGAGACAAACACACAAATATTTTAGAATACAAAATCCTCTTCATGAACATATGATGTATGATAAAAGTCCTTTTAAGACACTTGATACAATAACTCCTGAAGCCATTAATTTACTGAACACACTCATATTAATTCATGAAAATATCACATGACTTTTAGGGTTTACACTCAGACTTTGATGACTCAATGACCTTGCCAAAATATTCTTTTCTTGATTAAGAGCACTAAACATATTCACAACTCACATCACTTAGGTACAATTTTATGAATTTCAACCTCAAGACATAGACCTCATACCTTTTTGCATATGAAACATGCACTTTTGCAACATTAAGACTCATCATGACATACCATAACATAGATCATACATTGAGAATCAAGAAACCTCTAAGGACATATACAAATATCATAAGAACATGACTGATGGGAACAAACATGTTAACAAACAACCTTCGCATACACAGACAAACCAAACAGGACAAAAGATGTCAACATGAGAAAATTCAAACACCTAACAAATGCAAGGTCTCAAAACACATGGAAGTGATCACTTGACATACCTTATCACACTTGAAGTGTTCCAAACACCTAGCTCCTTCAAATTCTCATGTACTGAAAGCATTGAGACACATGTGATCTTCTTCAACTAGAGCAAACATTCTTCCTTGACCTGATTTGGGCTTGTTGACTATGTTTCCAACCTTAATACCACTAGGACTAGAACTCCTTCTTGAAAAATTCATACTATGCATAGTAGACTGAGAATCAGTTCTCTTGACATCTTTAGCTTGAACAACATCCTTCTTGACCATAGGAGCAGACCTTACAATGAACTTCTTCTTGCTTTGAAAAAATCTAGCTATATGACCGATTTTTGACAATTGAAGAAAACAACCTCTTATTTCTTCTTGGCTCAAACACACTAAGATTCCATCCACAATCCTTGGCCCTATGACCATACTCATAACATGAAAAACATTTATCCTTTGAAGATATACATCATTCCTAGGATACCTCCTTTTGCAATATCTAGCTCTATGACCAAAATCATGAAATATATAAAAATATCCATTGAATGAAGAACCATACCTCATAGCATTAGGTTATTTAACTGAGTTAGACCTTCTCAAATCAGTCTTCTTGGTCACCTTCTCATCATATTTAGAACTTGGACCAGCTTCATCATCACTCTTCACATGTTTTCCTTCAAACCCTAGGTATGTTTTGTCATCTAACCACCCTTTGACCTTCTAAAACCCCATCAAGAGCTTTAGAGATATTTTCAAGCCTCTCATACATCCTTCAAATGTACTAAATGCATTATCCAAATTTGATTCAAGGTCTTTTAGTTTTTTCTCATACCTGTAAAAGTGTCATCTTTTCCTTTATGGATTTAGTCAAACTTTCCACTTGATATTTCAAACCCTTGATGGATTGATCATGCTCTATCTCCATGTCCTTGATTTGATCTTTGTATACATTAATCATTGCTTGATATTTTTCATTCCTCTTTTGGAATGTTGCTTCAACATCTAAATACTTACCCATTGCTTGTGCTTCAAAGGATTTCCTTCAAGTTGTTAAAATTTCTTCACAAGGACCTACTCTAATACCAATTATTGGAAGCACAATGAACTGAGAGGGAGGGTGAATTAGTCCTACAAAACTTTCATTTCATTTACCATCACTTGCATTCATCATTACATTAATCCATTTAACATTCATAACCATATAAGCACATTAGGTGTGTATTAACCATTCACAAGTACATGAAGCAAAGAAGAAGACACATGAAAACCATATATAAGTGGGAAACCATCATGGGAAGAAAACCACTTTGAAAATATTCTTATATTACACAAATTAAATATATTTAGTGAAGCACCCACTCCACAAGGAAGATACAAACCCTTAAGATGACTAAACACCAAGTCATCCACATGTTGATGATGACCAAGCACCAATATCTATTTTTTTTCTGCCATTTTTTTCGCCAATTGATGGAGATCTATAATTCATCTCACACAATCTTCTTCAAACCATCATTCACACAAATGGTTATATCTTCTTCCTTCTCAACTTGTATTCTATAAACACTTAATATCATGCCTTAAATCATTATTCAACTATAACACATCTTATCAGCCTTAAAAACATGCCTTCATCATGTGTGATTCATTCTCTCCTAGGTCACACTTTTCACCCATGTAAGACTAGCTCACAAAATGAGCTCAAACTTCACTTTTATATGCTTCTCTCCCTTCTAACTCAAGAGAGGTCAGTCATAAACATTTTTAATGAAAAATAAAATTCATAAAATTAAAATAAATTCATTACAATGGTCACATATGACCCATATAGGTCGGCCATGCCCAAAACCATTCATCATGCACCAAAATGCCTCAAAACCCTATCACTAGGATGAGAAAAATCCACTCATACCAAAACCATGATTATTAAAGCTCCAAAATTCACAATAAATGAGTAATATAGCATAAGAAACATCATACATGGTCACAAATTTTCTTGGACTAATCAAATATTTCATTAAATGGGCCCACTAGCTCATATCCTTCTCAAAATAGTTATTTTCAGCATCCTGATTTCACCTTTGGGCCTCAAGACCACCCAAGATGATCTCAAATATGGCATGTGACCACTCTATGGAAACCTCTGGATAATTTAGAACACATCAAACCACAACAACAACTTCACCAAAACAAGTTGCCCAAAAACCAATTTTGCAAACTCAGCTAGTTTGCACCATTTCTGACACTTTAAAGACCTAAGAATAAAATAGGAACAAAATACATCACTCTTAAATTTAAATTTGGTATCAAGCATCAACTCAATCATCTCATGCTTAAAACATCTCATTATTTTTAAACAAACATGTCCGAAATAGCAAACTATCTTCAAATCTTCACAAATCAACATGAAATATCCATAAAATAAACTCACCAATACATAAAAATATACCATTGGAAATATATATGAATAAATATTCAAAAACATATTGGAACTCCTTGAAAATTCAAGTGGAATGCCTTCAACAAATCTCATTTCTACAAACTACTTTTTATGCCTTCTTAGAATCAAGAACTCGGACATAAGCTCAACATACTACATCACACCAAAAAAAAAAACTTCCACACTCAACCAAACAATGGAACATGCTTAGACATAATTCATAAGAACTTAGAAACCTTCACTAGTCACAAAGAACTTATAATCATCACTTTACCTCATCAAGCTAGTTGGGACCTCGCTAGACTAAACATCCTTCAAACTTAACCCTCAAAGAACAAGTCATAACTTTTTATACCTTATAAGTCATCACGTTTTATATACCAATGGAAATTTCTTTGAACCAAATTCAAAAAATACTTTAATGGAGTCCTAACTCTTCATGTAGCTCATGCAATGTCAATTTTACTACAAGCTACTCCAAACTACCCCAAAAATCAGTCTTCATAAATAGGGAACACTTTTCCATTTTTCAGCCCAACTATGACTTGAACCCTTCATATAAATCAAGAACAAAAAAATGATAAAAATACTATCAATTTAATCTTTACCTTATTTGGATAACTTTTCCAAAAACCAAACTTCTTTAGAAATAAGCATATTTAGGTGGGGCCCACATACATGTCACAAGCACTATCTTACCTTTTTGGAAATATAAAAGAGTCCTCTACAACATCCAATCATCATCCATGCACTATATGTTGGACCCCAGTCATTTTTAGTGGTGTTTTCATTGATGTCAAGTGGTATTGATAGAAAAAGGGTTAATTGTTGATGTGAAGAAGTTAGAGACATGAAGGTTGATTGGTAGTGCCATTTCGTGGATAGTCTTTGGAGCCTATTGAGATGTGACAGGTTGGTACAGGTAATATAATGGTCATGTAAGCATGGTAGAAGTCTATAAATAGTGTGTACAACATGTGTGAGTAAAAACTTGGCTCAATTTAACTCCCTGGAGTTAGAACTCAAAATGCATGGAAAGTGACTTTAAGAACTAGCAATGTTTGCTAAGGAAAATGAGGTTTTTCATAGCTCCACAAGAAAACCTATGGCTAACCAACATAGGGAATGTGTAGAGGGATGTCTTATAATTCTCCATGTCAAATTTCATCAGATTATGTAATGGGGATTTTGAGTTATTCAAGTTTTCCTAAAATAGCCTTCTTGAAAAATGCATTTTGAGTTGCTTGGATTCTTAGGTCTCAAGAAAAATTATGAGGGATTCTTCAGATAAATCATAGAATAAATTTTTGTAGTAGACTCCAAGCCTGAGGTAATGCAAAAATTTCAGGTCAATTGGACTTGTTTCGAGAAAGTTATGAACAATCTTCTGAGTAGGTTCTTTTGGTGTCCAAGCAGTGTTTTGAATCGATAGGAGAAAAAAGGTGAAATTGGTCTCAAATGTCTTGTTTGATCACTAGTAAAATTTTGATCAGTGTTGTTATGATGTTTTCAAGGATCACATTATATTTAAAGGAAAATCTTTATGGAGTTACATGCAGAGGTCGGTCTTGAACCTTGTTTACTGGATGCTCGTAGTATAAACTTGCACAAGATCCCAACAGTAGTGAAATTGTTACAATAAGGGCTCAGAATATCTCCATGTGTCATTTTTAAGGTCCTTTATTAGTTGGAATGGTTTCTATTTGAATATCATGTTGTAATCTTGGATGTTTTATGTTGTCTTGGAGAAGATTTCTAAAAATAGAGTTGTTTCAAATCATTTCCCGAGGTGTGTGCCTCTATCTCTTGCTCTCAATAAAAATTGACATCATGCCTTGAACTAAAACAACTCGCTCATCTCAATTATGGAGAATTTGAGAAAATGTTGAAGTTGGTGGTCCATTTTCTATCGATTTGAGACTCTTGGAGTCATGCTTTGCTTTACACAAGTATGCAACAATGTTATTCTTCATCCAAAGAGCAAGTTTGATCTCAAATTTGTAATGACTTTCTCCAATGAAGGTGCTTAGCATCTCGGTCTTGAATATAAGGTCTTAAATGCAAAGATTTGGTTTTGAAATCTCTCCTCCTTCTCAATGAAAACTTTTCACTTGCTCCATTCAATTATACCTCTTGTTATTCATCTCCAGGAGCATTCAAAGTGGTTCCATAGTGGTTTGAAAGTCTAGAATGGATGGGTGTCCTCATTTAAGAACAAATTTAGTGTTTGTTAAAGAGAAAAGTTCTCAAGAAAAACCTTATCAAAGTTTGAGACTCAAAACTCTTAACAATGTTCTATGAGGAACATTCTTGTACATTTGAAGACACATGTGAATTTTGAAAATAAATGGAGGACCTCAAAGCATCTAAATCACCTAGAAAAGATAGATATCTCCATTACATACCCACAAAACCTTAAATTTTTCTATTTCATTGAATATTGAGGAAGAAATCTTCTTTTGAAGCTCTCGGGCCATGATAGTCTTCTATACCATGATTTAGGGTTTTTGATGAAACTTTTGATCAATTCTCCCAAAACAACTAGTGAAAACTTGTAAAATTTTGGTACAATATTTTTGGGGTCATTCCTAATTCATTGCAAAAAGAATTTTACTATTTTATCAAGTATAAGCAAAGAACTCTCTAACAAAATATTTCAAAAGCTCAGTATACAATCATTTTTTACAATTCAATTGTAAAATTGAGACTATTTCTTTGTAAAATCATTCAACAAAGTGCATGTTATAGTTGGTTCACGTGTGTTAGTGATTGTTCATCACATTGGAACACACATTTGGGTTTGAATTAGTCTCTCACATAGTATTGCAATCATTTTCATCTCTCACAGCTCAAGAAATGGGTACGAAGGGTCTTGACTGTTTGATTAACAAATGAAGTGTTTACAATTTTGAATTTCTGTTAAATGGAAGTCAATTGGTTGGAGGTAAGGGAATGTTTAGGTATATGAAAATTTAAGAAATTGTCTCTAGGATTGAATTGAGTTGGAATGTGAAGAGACAAAGGTCTATTTGTGTTATGCACTCTATGAAAAATGGACTCAATATACAAGGAAAGATGAAGAGTCATGGTTTTTGGTATTCCTTGATAGAGCTCGAGTCATTTCCTAGAAGATGGAGTTGAAAAATCAGTGTGATGTGTGAAAAGAGGTAGAAAGAACATTGAAAAATGGAGAGAGCCTAAGGTGTGAGGTGAAGCAAGATAGAGAATGATGCAGCCTAGAATTTACAGATAACTCCCTAGGACTTGCTGACCGACACATCGGCCTAGATTGAGCACGATGAAGGAAGAAACATAAAGATTCATAACTAATCTATCATTCTACAATGTATGCTACTTTCAGATCTATGAAAGAACAAGCTTTAAACAATAATCATGATTGAATCAATAACATGCACTACTCGATTACACATAGGAATGACACTTAGATTCAGCCAATATCTTCCATCTATTAATAAACACAGAAGCTCCTTACAATAATTTCAATCGATACCAATGCACGTATGGATCTGATACAATAATTCAATCATATGCGTATATCTCTATACCTTCATACATCCACATCACTATATATTACCACTATGTACCTCACATCATATATATAGGGTGGGGAATTTCCTTCACCGCTTATCTATTCCAGAAATAGGCCATGCTATTAATAGCCACGTGCCATTCATAGGCATAGCCACACATGCAAGTGTGTTATCTATAGGCCTCTTATAGTTAACTAAAGTGTCAATCCTATTCTTAGCTTGTCTCCATGCAAAATGATTTGATCCGATCCTCCAAAAATAGAAAATGCATGGCGTGCATGTCTCTTGCATCGTTGGTGTGTTCGCACACCATCTTCTAAAAATAGGTCATCATGCTCAAAATCAGCTAAGTCCTAAATGTTGAACTTGCCTTCCACGCATGGGTCCTTCTTGTCCTTCGTGCCCTTGATCCTGGCCTTCTCTCCCACGCGGACTCCTTGTGTGTTCTCTAACAAGTATTCTCTGATCAACATTACCCCACACTAATCTCATTGTCATCCCGACAATGGGTATTCCCTCAAAATTGAAGTAAAGAATAGAATAATGGAAAGAATAAGAATGAAAGAATGTAGACAAATAAAGAATTTTTATGAGACAACCTCCTCTGTATCATTTTGTAGTATCAATTCTAGATACTCCTCCTTTATTTTGGCCTCCAAAACCTGTCATTCAATGAGTGCTTGTTCTAATTTTTCTGGGATGTCCACAACAATGGATTCCAACTCATCCCTCGCAATCTCTCCCTTTTCATTCTGCAAAACCAACACAATGCTGGACATTGATGTCATTCTTCCTTCTAAAAGATCCATCTTCTACGCAATTAGCTTCCCAAGCTCTTCCAAGCCAAGTCTTGTGTGGCTCTTGTGCTACTGCCAGGGCCTCGCACTTCTATTTAACTATTGACAATCTTTCTGCGTAGCCCAATGTCTCATCCTTCATTACTTTTTGGACCTCATTATTTTCTTCTAGGGTCTTTATATTGATAAGCGCCTCTGGAGCTGTGTAGATATTTAAAGCCTAGTCTGCTTTCTTCAATACTTCTTGTAACACTTGTGCAGAGCCCTTCATAAGATGCAATCTTTCACATCACTAACGCTTTCTCTCATTCTACATCTTGCTCTAACTTTCTTGGCATTGTCATGCGTAGAGGTTCATCTTCAAGTACCAAGTCCACCAACTTTCCCACATAGTGTATCACTGAAGGAAACATCTGTGGTACCTTGGCCTCAAGTGTGGCCTTGCTCTGATGACATTATCCCAATATCCTCTACAATGTTGATAAATACTTCATTCTTCTTCTGTGTGAATTCCCTCTCTTGTGTTATATGCATTATCTCCACATCCTTTGTCTTCATCTCCTCGCACAGTGCTATGATTGTTGCATCTTTGTCCATGTTTCTTCTAGCCACTTCAGTAGAAACCTTCACCAATGTGTTGCTTACCTACTCATCTGACATGATAGTAGGATTTACCATCATGTGTCTAGCTTGGGGTGCCTTCTTCAACCATCTCTAAAATGCATGACTCTTCACATACATCAAAGTCAGGCTCATCCATGTGGGTGTGCATTGACCATGATAGTTGCTTTTGAGTGCACACAGTTCACCATATCCTCATCCATTAGCTCCCAGCCAAATAAATCCTTTTGTGCTATCGTGCTCTGGAAGTGGGCATGGATAATTTTACCTGTGTCCTCTGCATACCCCATGGCTAGTGGAATGTGCTCCCACTTGTTCTTCTAGACCATTTCTTTGCTTAGGGACTTTAGCTTCCAAATTTGGCACTTGTGTCTCCATGTCCTAAACATTCTCTCTAGCTATCTCCTCTGGTCTCTTCTTGTCCTCTTCTCTTCCCTTTGATTCCTCACCTATTCTTTTATGTTCTCTGGAAGTGTAGGATAATTAGGCACACTTTCCTCTAACTCTTCCACCTCCTCATCTAACTTCAGTTTCCTCCTTCTTTGCATGGTTTCCTCCTTCTGTGGAGAGAGTCTAGGTGATCTGTGCACCATGGTTAGAGTAGCACCTTGGGTCCTTGTTCTCCTAAACACCTTCTTAAATCTAGTGCTCCCCTTGGACTGCATTCAAGTCCTCATCATCCCCCTCTTGTGGCTGAGGGTGTAATGGTGCACTTAGCTTCACCCTTATTTGTAGGATGTCTCCTACCTCTATGCTCCAAACCACCACTATCTTCACGCTCCTCCTCCTCATCCTCCACTTCAATTGGCTCTGTGGGCTTAGGACTAGGATGTTCTCCATTGTATGCTTTCCCTTTGGTGGTGCTGGAAGTGTGAACTCACCTTCCACATACTTTTTATTCTCCATCTTTGAATTCAACTGAAGATACACCAATGCTACCCCTACATCTGCTACAACTAGACTTATTGGTTTAATATTCAACACCTCTCGAAATGATCCTCTCAATGAAGGCACTTCTTCCAAGATACACATACTTCTTTCTCAACATGTGGTAGTCACATTCTACCTTATCTGCATTGAATACTAGTCGTGCGCATGTCTGTAAATCTGTGAATAGATGCTTGGAAATACCTTGCAGTGAATGCGTAAGGCAATTTACACCAAGGGCTCTAGACTCCATCTTTCATTGGGAAGCATACATGATACAAAATGATATATACAAAAAACTAGACTTGTGTCCCTACTATTGATGGTAGGTCCTTTGGGATGCACCACTCTTCTCCAAAATGCACGTGTGGAGCCTGTCATACCATTTCTCCACCCTTTGCTTTATGTCATCTATCATGGCCCCTTTACATAGATACTTATTGAACCTTTAGCTGGTGACTTATTCTCCATGGGGTATTCCCATACTTTTTCCTTCGATTCATCTGGTACTCCAATTTCCATGAATACTAGTGATAGTAGAACAACCCCAAAGCTGATCTTCCCTCCTCATGTGCACATGCTTCCTCGACTATTTGTTCTACAATATAGCCTATAATATTGTAGATTTCTTTTGACATCTTTATGCAACATGTAACCACATAGTATTTACTTGTGACCACCACTCTTGATCATTCAAATTTGTAACAAGGTGTGTTGCTGCTTGCACAACTAGACAGTTCTTTAATTTTCTATATCCATACCACGTGGACCCTTCAAGTATCCCAACTCTTGTCTGGTCTTCAAGATCATGGCTTTATCTGTGAGATCATTCTTTATGTCCTCTCTGTGGCCTTCAAACTATAACTGATGAGATAAGCGTAGATGAGATTCTAACTCTGCGTCCTGTAAAGTAGAAGAAGTCCTCATGCACTCTGCTCATGAGCCACTGATATAAGGGCTCATACTTCCCAAAATATGGAGCTCATATAATTGGTAGACCCTAATTCTCTTTAGAAGCTTCTCACCTACATCATCAAAAATTGGCATGTCATCTGTCATACGCTTGTTCATCCTAGTAGTGAGCAAGGAATCGAGCTCCTTCTTGTTCTCTACGGTCCTGTGATTGTATTCACTCACTTTTCTTTTTTTGATGGGTGAATCCCACTCCTGGCCAATGATGATCCTTCTGGATATTGCATTTCTGAAAAATGGCTTTTGGGTGCCATCTCTTCTTCCTCGATGACCACCTTCTTCTTTCCTTTTTTCTTACTGCAAATGCCTTCTTGGGTGCCATTTTTACCTTGCAATCATCTCCTCTTTAACTCTACTAACTTGCAAATCAAACCCTAGCTTGATTCAATCATGCCCTAGGTGGAAAATTCATGCCCTAACTCCTCTCTACCTCCTTTCTTCACTCAAACCCTTCACCACCGGGATGCAAGCTTATTTTTCACATAGATATATTTATCACACTTGGTTTCACACCCTTCACACCTTAACCCGATCACTTGGCTCTTCTCAAATTATCTTTCCTCAAATTCTCTTAGTTCAATGGTAAAAATGAATCTACATCCCATCCTTATATAATTTTTTTCAAATTTTCAAATTTTGATGCATTTATTACTCCTTCACCTACCAAATATCCTCTCATTTACTGACCAAATTTTTTCATTCCACGTGGTACATCTTTGCCCTAGCTATAACCTTCTAGTGCGCACCTTCCTACCCTCTGGTCATAGACTTCTCTTCAGTGCACATGCCCTTATGCTGAGTACCTCATCACTATACCTTCTCCTAGTAGTTATCATGGCCTCCGCTTACCTCACATTATACTATCCTTTCATTCATCTCCATCCTTGGTCACTTTTGAGAAGCAATCTTCTTTTGACTTAAAGTACACCCATAGTAACTTATTCCTTTCACCTTTCAATTCCCACAGAAAATTTTCTTGGATAACTACAACCACCCCACACTAAACTTATGTGTATTAAAATGCATAAACATTCTTTACATAGTAATTAGCTTATGCACAAGAAGTCACTTGCTTATTTTACAAAGAACAAAACTAAATTGACAAAGCATAAACTTTAACTCTACAATGAAGGAAATAAATTAAGGAAAATACATAATTAAAAACCTAAGTCCTAATCCTCAATACTACCTTATTAAAACACTAAGAAGAATTATTTATAATAGGGCTTTTGCATAGTGGTTTCACCTAATTAAAAGTAACCGAGTAGCCATGTTCCATCAAAGTGCTTCTAACAATGGAAAGCATCCCATCAAGTATATAAGTGATAACATATGGCCCCATTACTAATGTACTTGAGCTTTCCTAGATGGCACAAGAACTTTCCAATCAATATTGATCATAAAGAAGTACCATTTGTCCAATCTCAAACTTCTTATCCCTTATGTTTCTATCATGTCATGACTTCTTTTAGCCTTGGCCTTTTCACTACTTCTAACTCCATCATGCTATGGTAGTTATCATGCCTAAATCTTAGTTATTACCATCTTTTCATTACACTCTTCTAAATCCTATGGTCATTAGCTAGAATAATATTCTTTTGACTTAATGCACACTCAAAAAGGCTAACATCCTTTCACCTTTAGAAATGGTCTTTTACTTGGATAACTACAACCACCCCACACTAAAGGTATGTGTAGTCCTCTGCGCATAAAAATTCTTCACATAGTAATTAGCTTCATGCATACGACAAGCACACTTTATACAAGAACAACAACTAAATTGACAAAGCATAGTGACAATGAAGGAAATACATAAGGGAAACCTAATCTAAATGGCAATACTACCTTATTACAAACACCAAGAAGTCTTATTTATAGTAGGGCTTCAACCTACTCCCATTAAAGTAACCGGGTAGTTGTGTTCCATCAAGTGCTTCTAACTGGCAAGCACTTGTTTCAAGTATGTGAGTGATGACATATAGCCCCAACCAATGTACTTTGAGCTTGCTTGGATGGCACAAGAACTTAGAGTCATAAAGAAGTACCATTTTTCCAATCTCAAACTTCTTATCCCTTATGTTTTTATCATGCCATGCCTTCTACCTAGCCTTTTCCTACTTTTGACTCCATCATGTTATGGCTCATCACTCATCCAATTAAATCATCTTCTCGATATGCTCTTCTAAATCATGTTCATCAGCTAGACCTCCAACATGCACAATGTGTGTAAAGAAGGTAACATAAATTTGATAGGAGAATGGCTTCTGCACAAACACCAATTGAAATGGTGTGGCTTTGTTCAATCTCTTATAAGTTGTTCTATATGCCCAAATAACAACTAACACTTTGTCATCCCAATCCTTTCTTCCAACATCACAATTTTTTGTCAAATTCTAGCTCAAAATATTGTTGAAAGCCTTAGTAGTTCCATTTTCTTGAGGATGGTAGGGTGTAGTTTTATGGTGTGCAACCATAAACTCATCTAATAGGATCCTGATTGTCTCATTCAAAAAGTGTGTACCCCTATCACTTTTCAAGCTTAAAGGACATCCATATCTTGTAAGAACATTCTCCCATAGAAACCTAGTTGTTGTAGCTTTACTGTACAATCCTTTGTAGGGAACTTCTTTTACCCATCATGTGAGATAATCTATGCAAGTAATGATATAACATGATCTAGTCCTGTGTGCGGCTAGTGAAATAGGTCCTACAAAGTTAATGGCCCATTTCTCAAATGGTTCTGCACTAGTAATTGGTCTCAAAGGCATATCATCTCTTTTCCTGGTTTTCCTAGGTGCTGACAATGATCACATGCCTTACAATATTCTTTATAGTCTTTATATAATGTTTCCCACCATAATCCAACAAGTAGGATCTTCCGGGTAGTCGCATCACCTGCATAATGGCCTCCTGTAATACCACCATGAGCTTCTTCCATAATATCCTTGCGCTCATGCTCTAATACACAATGACATAATACTTCATCTTTGCCTAACTTGTAGAGGTCACCACTGATTAACATAAATGGTGCACGTATAGTACAAGTTGTTTCTTTTCTAATGCCTTCATTCCTTTTGGTGCTATACCAGTTCAGAAAGACAACAATGTCTTCTAATTTTGATGGGTGCATTGTAACCTATATAACTATGCATTTGGCATGGTTTCTTCAATTGTTGTGCTTCCTCTCCTGAGTTGATTCTAGATAAATGGTCTAGTCAGAATTGCTTTTCCTGGCTTCACCACAACTGTGAAATCAAACTCTTGAAATAAGAGTACCCATCTGCATATGCGCCCTGTAAGATGGGCTTGTTTACCAAGTACTTCAATGCCATGTGATCTGTATAAAACACAAATGGTGTTACTAATAAGTACTATCGAAACTTGTGCAATGCATAGATCATGGAAAAAGCTTCACACTCTGTAGTTGTATAATTTTTTCAGTAGGAGTCACTTCCTACTAGCAAAACAAATTGGATGATCAATAATACCTTCTCTAGGTTGAGCTAACACAAGTGCCAATGGCCATGCCAGAGGCATCCACATGCACATGAAATGGTTTATCCCATGAGGGAAAGCGTAGAATGGGCGCGGTAGTAAGTTTCTCTTTTAATATCTCAAACATGCATGTTGTTGTGGTTCTCCCCAATAAAATGTACCTTTCCCCTTTAGTAACTCTTCCAAGGGTGCAAGCAATTTTGGCATACCCTTTGATGAATTTTCTATAATATCCTATATGACCTAAAAATCCACGCACCTCACTTTGATTGGTAGGTGCTTCCAAGCCTAAAATGATTACAACCTTAGCTGGATCAATGAGCAAACCTTCCTTGCAGATTATATGTCCTAACAATATTCCAAATGGTGTGGAAAATATGCACTTCTTGATGTTCAAAGAGATACTCAACTATCTGCACATTCAAACATTAAGCATATATTATCATAATGATCTTTCACAAGCCCATATATTGTCCAATCATCTAGGTAAACTGTAAGAAGTTGTGAATAAAATCTTTGAATGCCTGAAAACTATGCGCGAGAATACAATAGGTGCATTTTTCAATCCAAAAGGCATCACAATATAGGAAAAACTACCCATTTAGTAGTAAATGTTGTCTTTTCTTGATCCTCTTGAGCAATCCTAACTTGATGATACCTAGAAAACCCATCTATGAAGGAATATATTTCGTGCCCTGCAACGCCTTCCTAGTATTTCCTCAGTGAATGGCATAGGAATGGATCTATGACACATGCAACATTCAACTCCTTATAGTCCACACATATTCTAATTCATCCATCCTTCTTGATATTGATCACCATTGGGCTAACCCATTCTAACTCATCAAGGGGTTTGATAATTCTAGATTTCAACATTTTATCAATTTCTTCTTTTACCTTTTCACACAAATTAGGATTCATTCTAGTAAGGCCTCTTTCTAACTGGGTGTGCACCATCTTTAAGCTTTATCTTCATTTCCCCAAGTGATTTATGCACACCTTTAAGTTCATGATATCCTCGAGGGAATAAGTCTTGATAATCCCTGAGTAACTCAATGATATTTTCTACCTCTAAGTCTGACCAAGTAGTCTCAATTATGGCCTCCTTAGGCTCAACCTCGAACCTATATTCACCTTCTTTGTCTTCATGGGTTTGTGATAGGCACGTGTATCCTTGTCTGCACTATCCAAGACCTCACGCACCCCTTGTGAATGTTCAATATCTAGGTTCTCAACTTCCTCATCATCCACGATGTAAACCATCTTTCCCTTCTCTTTCTCAAGGAAAGCGCGTTCAAGTAGTATGAATTCCATTTCTTCTTCCTTCTCAAAATGCGCTCCAGGACTCTGTCTCACCAAATAATTCCTGAATATGCTCTTCTTACTTTTGCACTATCTCCCATAGTTAAGCGCTTGATAAATTTTAATGCCTCTTCTATTAGAGGTTGAGAAGAAAAGTAGTCAAAGGTCTAGATCATCCATGTAGTCAAATTTTTCTAGTTTCTAGTCTCTCGATGTAGTTCTACATATACATACCAGGCATGTGTGCATCCTTGTAGTGTAGAGTAAAATCTATGCACCCAAAGTGAAGGTGGTAATGCTTCTGTCCTACTTGTCAGAGTCTCTCACACTGCTAAATGTGATGTTGAATAGGTTGATCACCATGATAAGTGCAGATATGCGTAGGTGCATTGTTCCTTACAAACCTAATAGATAGGGTGATTCCAATCTCTTCCCATTCTATAAGATTATCTCTTGTGGACTACCCACCAGCGTTGATGTCCCACGTAAGGTATATACTAACATAGCTCTTCTCTTAATTTGATATGTCCATTGTGTTTCCATGGCTTTCAAAAATGTAGGAAGATCTTCTGCCCCTGTATACCAAGTACTATGTGCTACCTATCCATCGTGACTGAATGAAGTCCATTCTTACATGCAACCATACTTTTTACCTCGCGCCCTAATAATTCATATGTACCATGAGCCCAATTGTCGCAAGAAATACTTGTAGTATCACTAATGGAATGAGAATCCTCCCACTGTAGGATGCCTTCTTTTGATGGCTCATTGACCTTTGGGTCCTGAATAGCACGTACATAAATTTGGTTTAAGTCCTCCTCACTTAGAGGCTCAACATATGGTGTAGACTTCCCATCTATCAAAGGTATCACAACTCTTTCCTCCTTATTCTCAAAGTTGATATACCCCTTATTGAATCTACATGCAAAGATTTGAAACACGGGTAGAACTTGGTTAAGCCATAAAACTCTCCTCTATCTCATAGATCAAATGGGGTGTACATATAGGAGGTGTTAAGTAACCCCTGATGATGTAATCATGACAACTCGAGTAGAGAGGGGAGTTACATTCCTATAATAGAAGTGTAACACCAAATGACACATATGACACACTTTGATGCACCGACGCATAAGAGAATCTTATAATGACCCCTAAATGACACGGACCTACGATCTCACCCGAGTGAGATGAATCACCTAATGATGTGGAAAATAACACACACCAACACCCCCTTCATCGTAACTTGGGATGAGGTGGAAAGTCGAAAAAGAAATGGGTCCTAAACAAAGCCTGATGAGGTACCCATGCACAAGAAAAAGGTCCCAAGTAGTGAAGGAAAACCCAGTGGGAAAAACATCCACCACAAGAGAAAAAAACACTCTCTAATCTAAGAAAGATGCCAAATATGGGTCCCAGCTCTAGACGATCTTGAAAACATACCCATGTACAAAGAGGTAATCTCTCGAAAAGAAGGAAAAGAGAGAAGAAGAGGGAGATGAGAGGAATGCAGAAGATGCCATGGACAGATGTGAACTCTGCAAACTCTAGGAAGTCTCCTAAAAGAATGTCAATGACAAGATCCTCTCGCCTCTAGATCGAAGAAGAGACACCCGCACTAAACAAAGTGTGCCTTCCCTTAGGAAGGACATAAATAACGTGTTGAAAGTCTACCCACTCCATGAAGGAAACCAAAGGTAGTAGCATGAAGAATTCTAAGTCTGGTCCACAAAAATGTGACATAGGTCTAGAAAGTGAGTGCTAAGGAAGCGAACGTAATGCCATGTGCATAGAACTATCAGAGTGAAAAAGAGGAACACCCACAAAAAGGATTTCCAAGTGATGTGAAGGGAACAAAACATCCTCCATAATAGAAAAGGGATCCACAGCTGAGGGTGGATCAATGAAGGTCTCCGAGAAAAGTGGAAGTGGTAAGAATCAGAAGGGAACTCCCAACAACGGAGATGATGAAATCCTCTGAAACACTGTAGATGGATGAGGGACCTATAGAGCATCACAAGTGGGCTCTGCGCGAAAATACGACTAAGGTCGGAAAATACTTGTCCCAATGTGGGGGCTCAACAAATAGAAGAGCGATGTCAGACAGGTATAAGTCATGCAATGAAGGTAGAGGAGTGAAAGGGGCCTCGCACACTGGAAGTGGAAAGGAGGTGGGTGTGATGACTGTATGAGATTGATAAGGAGAATGCTCGATATCTAATGAGATGTGGGAAGTGTCAAAACTCTATGGAATAGTCGAGAAAGAGGAGAAGAGTCCTTTGTAGTACTCTTGACATCAGAACTAGATGCACAATCCTCGTCATCAGAAGTAGAACCAAGTGAGCTTGTGTCAGTGGAACTATCATCACATGAAGAAATAGAGGAGATAACTGAATCAGCAGTAGCAATAATGGCAGCAGTATGTGAAGGGTCTCCATAGAGGGACTGAAGAATGCTCCAGACATGGTGAGGTGGATCTGAGTGTGCCACGTGAAACCAGAGAGATCAAGAGACATGCATCATCATGTGACCAAAGACATGGTCACAAGTGTCAAAGAATTCCTCCAGATGACGATGATTAGTGGGTGCAGGAACTGGCCCAAGCAAGAAGGGTAAAAGACCCTCATGGGTGAAGTAATGTTCCATGGAAGCACGCCAAGTTGAATAGTTCCCTCTCTTGGTGAGAAGTGGCAGAGGTTGTAAGGTGATCCTACAACACTCAAGTTTGGAAAGAGCACTCTCCATGATGTGGAATAAAAAGTGCAAGGTGCACAAAAGAAAGACGTCGGACTCGGCCAATAATGCGTTTGCATGTGAAAACCCAAGAGTACTAGTCAACCCCTGCACGCACTTTAGAAAGTATTGTGCTTACAAAAACTAACAATTTCATCACGTAATGTGTGAAAAATCATGTAACTTTGACTAAAGAAGTGCTCAAAAATGAGCTACGAGTCAAAAGTTATGGCATTAAAACGATTCCCGCAACTGATGGAAAATGCCACTAAACACTGCAAAATGCATTAAAAAAGTGCTCGAAATGAGTGCAAAGGGTATCGTGTGACTGCTCATTAGAAATGACATCAAATTTTAGGTAGGGTTTGTTTTGCTTACGAGGGGGGATTAGCCTCCTGCCAACCCCGGACCTCGCCCTCCGTCTTCGACATATGTAGGAAGGACATGATACAAGAAAAATTAGAACCCATAAATTATTACAATGCCAGTGAATAAATGTTTTGCTTCAAAACATTAAAAAAGGGGGATTTTTTTAACCTCCAAACAAGTCTAAAAGGGAGTGGGCCCACGTTATGGAGTCACGCCATGGAGTTGTTGGACCAAGGTGTTGGGGAGGAACATGAGGATTGCGAGCGGGGCGCTGATAGTCAAGGCACCAAGTATAGGTCAAGGTGGGCATTGTGTAGGGTCAGTGGATTTTTAACTTGTCACACTAAGCATGTAGTAGTGAGCGGTGAGTAGATTGAGCATATCAAGGTGATTCCATGTGAAAGGAAGCTTGGACCGGGACAGTGGCACACATTGTAATGGTCAAAGCTAAATGCACAGGTGGAGTATTCTAACACGTAGCAGGAGGAAAATAATCCAAATGCAGGCTGGGAACCTTGAACAAAGAAAAAGGTAGACCACAAGCCAGACAGCTAAAGCATGAGCCTCATGATTCAAAAATAGTTGAAGAGCAAGAACGGGTTGTACAAGACTAAACTTCTTCGAGCCAAGGTTGGACCAATACAACAAATAACCAACAAACAAACCCAAGTTGGTCAATGAAGCTGCACAGTCTAGTTGAATGCCCTTCCTACGTGAGAGGAATCGACTAGGATTGGTGGCAATCGAGGCATGTACAAAATTAGCAAAAAAACAATCATGTAGATGTTTTTACCACGAACAATGCTCAAGTTAACAACAAGCGATCCAAAGCAAGGAAGGAAGGCCATGAAGAGAGCCTAGGCTAGTCAGAGTGTCAAGACCAAGGCTGAGTGTAAGGCATAATGCAAGGAATGTACATGAAACACCATCAGTTCATTCAAACCACTGTACGAGTCACCAATGCAAATGTTAATACATCCATCTAGAGGTAAACCCATTGCTAGCGGTCCAAACCAATGCAACAATGAGTAGCAGAGGGAAATAGTGAAAACACACCAAAGCAATGCAAAAACACATTCCAGCAAGCCAAAGACACGAACCAACAAGTTTTCCAATGCTGAAATGATCAAACCACGAACCATGCACAACTCTATAAGAGGTATGAAACCCGAATCAGTGCAAGTAGAGCACGAACGGAATATCCATTACGACACACGCAATGAGAACTAGATATCACGTTGGATGCCGTAAAACGTAAAAAATTCCGAGAGTGCATGGATCCACAAGATCCACTCGATACCATGAAAGAGGGTATGAAAACCCATGGCGAGGATCACGAGGGACGACATGCACATCAACGGACGTGCGAACAACAGCGTGAAGAGATCTCAGGAGGAGCGAGCATCAACCGAATGTGCATGTAAAGATTTGAAACATGGGTAGAACCTGGTTAAGCCATAAAACTCTCCTCTATCTCATAGATCAAATGGGGTGTACATATAGGAGGTCTTGAGTAACCCCGGTGCTGCAATCATCATGACAACTCGAGTAGAGAGGGGAGTTACATTCCCATAATAGAAGTGTAACTCCCAATGACACATATGATGCACTAAGGCATTAACGCAGCGACACGTAAGAGAATCTTATAATGACCCCTAAATGACATGGACCTGCGATCTCACCTAATGATGTGGAAAATAACACACACCAATAGGCCCCTTGTATGGTTATAGATGCATCCTTCAAAACTCCTATGGGATTAGCCTTAGTCTGGTTTTCCATAAACGACACATTAGATGATGGCTGCAATGGAGGCCTCCCCATTTTTACCCATGCATATAATGTAAGCACATTTAATTTCGTACTGTATCGATCAATATGTTACTCAACAACCACCCATCCATAACAACATTGAGTAATTTGTTTGTCATAGTCAATGTTATCGTGGGGAAGATTTACATACGGGATCTATCATCTGGTCTCAAGAATTACGTGTGGAGTGTTCCCCTTTAACCAACTTCCTAATAGTGGGATAGTGTTCTCTAGCGCAACATTCTCGCACACTTCTCGTAGATCATCGATATCAATTTGTATTGTCCCCGATGCCTTCTTTTGCTCCTTTAAGTATTGTACCTCACTCACCGAAGATTCCTTAGCACTTCCATGGTATCTTGGTAAACCTCCTTCGATGAGCGGGATCGGGTACCTTACATGCAAAACCTCCCTCTTGGTGATCGTAGGCTTCGGTGTAATGCTTCTCTCACGCGTGCCGCTTTAACACATGTAGTAATCTTTACTATCAATACCTCAGTCCTTCTACTATCTTGGGCATCCACTGATCTTCTACCACACGCTAGATTCTAACCATCTTGGCACCTTTTTTCTTACTTATGTTGCTTACTCAAATGCTCATATAAGTCTGGGCACTCTTCATAGCTATGGTTCTTCCCACAGAAAGAACATGCAATATTCTAATTACATTCACGTTTATAGTTGTTAGGAGATCCACACGTATAACATGTTCCACGAGGGAACTCACCTCTTCCTCCACCACATCCTCATCCTCCATATCCACCACGATATCCACGTCCCCTTCCACGACCTCCTTCAAAACGCCCCTCATTCCTATCATAGTGCATTTGATTATGATCCCGATCCTAGTGCTCATTCTTACTGTTAAAATAATCTATTACACTTGTCTGTTGTTACCCTATGAATCGGAAAACCAAGAATTAAGAATCAATGAAAAATGAGGTTCAAAAGTTGCAACATATACGCCAACGATGCTCAAAGATCTTCTACGAAACTAAATGCGGATTATTTCCCGTGGCGGTGATCATTAGAAATTTGATGACACCCATTGCTAATCAAACTCTTGTTTATTCCCTCTCCATCATGATCAAAGTAATCTACAAGTAATGTCTACATGTGGAAAATTGAGAATGGTTTTGGAAAAGATAAGTTATTGACTAAGTGATTTATGTACTTAATGTGCAATAAAATTCCTTTGCTAATTTTAAAATTAGTACTTTGAACCAATGTGGGACTTATAGGTGCATAGTCCTTAGCATGACCCTACTAAGATGGGTGATTTCAAATGAATGCATTAGGGACATTGGAAAGCAATTAACTTGATGTAATTGATATTGGGACATACTTATGTATCATTGTTATGTTAATACTTTTTCTTATTTGTGACTAATTTGATGGTTTGGCAATTAGTCAATAAGAAGATTTGATGATTATATACATTGATTAGCACCTCCTTGATGTTTAATTTCCTTTTGACCATTTTCAATAATACATTTATTGACAACGATTGGTTGTTCTAGAAGGCCTAAGCTCATAGTGGTGGGGTTCGAATTCTTTCAACCATGCTTGCATGATAATGTGAATAGGTGAATAATGTAATTATGTGTAATTACATTGGGTCCTGGTTGTATTATAATCTGAAAGTTTGACTACAAGTGTAAGTAATATGACCATGTTTATGAAATTAACACCGCTTTGGCCTATATTGCTTGATTAAGGAAGGACAAATGTTTGATCATATGAATCAATCTAAACTTATAAAGCTTGCAGAATAATTACCAAGGGATGCCTAATTTTTAAGTTATGATATTCACCGAGCTATATTAATGGGCTATTATATATGGTATATTATTTATCCAAATTGATAAAGATGGGGATGTTCCACCCCTACATACTGGTATGAAAAGCAATTAATAGCTTTAAAGATGCCACCAACCACATAAATGTGGAATAAGGTAATTAGAGGAGTTAATATCTTGTGATACTATGAATTTGGCATAGATCTTTTATTTGGTTTAATTGGATTGCTAAAATTGGGCACAAAAAGAAGATAAGCATGTAGTTAATGCATGTCCTAGTCATCGAAATATGCACAAACTACTTTGGGAAGTTACTAGATGGATTTTTATTTTGATTTCTAGTCCATATCAAGCTCTTCGAGGGCTCTGCATGAGATTGGTGGTTTTTTATTCATTTTATGGTATCGAGCTTCTCGGAGCTCTTCCTAGAGTTCTTGTGGGGGATTGTACCATGCAATGTATCCTTTTAAAACTCGCCATAGTTGTACCTATGCATGCGAGTCATGTGGTTATTATGTGGAGTGAATTGAGGGCCATTTGGCCAAAGCACCTTGTTTTTAATAGGTTGTGTGATCTACTATGGGGATATTTTTTCTTGTGGAATTGGTCTCCATTGGTTTCTTAAAGTGAAGATGAAGAATAATAAAGCCTTACTATATCATGCATGGATTTTTCTTTCCCCTCTTAATGATTTTTTTTTTTCATATTTGTATAAATAGGATTCTGCATTGATTTATAAATGGAGCCAGTTTGTTTTATGGTGATTTCCTACTTTAGCTCTTTGAGTGAAATAGTGGTTTGGGTTGTCTGATATTCTCTCTGGGTGCTTACTTAGTTTCATTAATCGATTTACATATGGTTGGTGCTTAAAATGTATTCGTAAGGACTGAATTGTTATGGGTATCTAATATATTTATATATATATATATATATATATATATAGGTATATATATATAAGACTCCTGAGAAGTCAGGTTCATATTATTTAGGAATACCACGAAGGCCCATGGGTTTATTATTTTATCATGAGGGCCACAAGTTCAAATTAGATGATTCATTATTAGCCTTTCTTAAATGTCTCGGGGTGTCGTTGGAGTATATTAGTGAGTAGAGTATGTGATTTAATATAAATATCTTTGGTATGTCTTGTATTTTGATGGGTCATTCCACCCAGTTAGAAACTTAATGGTGTGTATATCGAGGGCTTATTGTACTAACTGTCAATATTGTTAGTGTTATTTGGTTGAATAACTATGAATGATTCTTTTGGTTTCTGCTATACAAGTTGAGAAAAAAATTAATATAATTTGGGTCATACCAAAATTCTTGAGATCTAAAAGAGTTGTGGCTTTTGTTAATCTTTTGTGTGCCGAGAAAATTGTTTGACGATAGGGTATCCTTATCGGGTTATCATTCCTCAGATAGCCTTACATGTGGTTGACTTGTGGCCATTGGATGTTGTTGACATTTGACCGAAATTAATTTGAGGGATTGAGGTACTATTGAAATAAAATTGGTTCGCTAGTTAGATAGAATTAGGGATGATAAGTCATCTCCATCATAGCTGATGTACGACCTTACCTTTTGTCAAGATGGTAACATATGATAAGTTTTCCTGACACTAAGTCATTGGAATGGAATTTCAACATAAGTCCTTAGCTATAACTTAATCATGATCAAAAGGGGAGTGTTGACTCTTTTGTGACCTTCAGCTTGTTTAGGATATCGGAAATTATCTTAGTCATTTCAACCTCTCGCATTAAAAGCTAGAACAACATAATAAAGTGATAGTTGAATATCGATTGGTTTATTGACTTGAGATTAGATTGTGGATAAATACCATTAAGGCATTACCAAGTCATGTGGTAAAACATTCTATGTAGATGCATAGGGGATTACCTTAAGTTTATGAAAATATATTTTGTTGTTGTGTTTAATGAAAGTTTTTTTATGGGCTGAAAATCAATCTCAAAAATTGAAAAAATATCTATTATTATGAATACTTAATTATACAATGAAGAGTAATATGTTAAATTGTATGGATCTTTATAGGTGTAAGTTAAAGTATTATTTGAATGAACATGGATTCTTTTATATACTTTATGGTTGATGTTTTGTTAATGTAGTAATTTATTTATGCAAATATCAAATGGCATAGTTTGTAATGAATGGAAAAGAACTTTCCATGCTAGTCATGTTAGAATCACATTGTGCATATTATGCAATAACAATATTAGTGTAGGTTACTATGGAATACAAAAAGGGATAAAGCATTGGAAATGGCGTGTTGTGATTACTTATGCACTATGTTGCCATTTGTTTGTGGAAATGTATTGTTTAAGTGAAAGATTGAGGATTGAGAAAATGTTGTTATACATTTTAAGTTGAAAGAAGGCCATTAAAGCTTGAATATTATCTCTATTTCGAAAGAAAATAAAATGGTTGTGTTCTTTTGTGCATGTTCAAGAATATTTACTTTGGAAATTTGCAGAAGAAAGTTCTTGAACTGAAAATTTTACTTAACTTGGAAGTTTGTAAAGAGAAAGATTGTTGTTATTATGAGATTGAATACATTATACTGACGATTTTTAATTACTGCAAATAGTAAATGTATAAGTGTCCTTTGGTGATTATAAAACCACTATAGTTTTTAATAATGAATGAATCAAAAGGTGTGCTTGTAGATACTTCTAGTTAAGTATATGTAGTAAGGCATGTTGTTAATGATTAAATTTAAACCTACTAAGTATTAACCTATACTTCATAAGTGAATACCTTACCTTGGTTAAATGAAATGTCTTTGGGATGCATGGTGAGATCATGTACTCTCTTATTATTAAGCTCTCTTTATTTTATTCAAAAGTAAAAATGGGTGCTCTACTGTCTTATCGACCATTTTAATGGAAATGGTCACTTCTTGTATTAAGGCATTACCATGAGATTTGGGTTTGAGTAAGTGGAATGTTTTTTGGTCATTCTAAACTTAAGGAAAAACATTTAATAAATTTTGATCTATCATTCATGGGCCATGAGCCTTAAGGATCATATTTACTCATTAAGGTGTTACCACTAATGGGTGAGATAGTTAGGCTTTTATAAAGTATTGAGTTTGATATGTGCCTGTAACTAGCTAAAGGCTCTTCTTGATTGTTATCATACATATAAATAAAAAGAAAGTTCAATGGTTAGCTGATAGTGTAAACATGCCTTGAATGGTTATAATAATGTTCCAAGATTTTGATAACTAGTTAAGAAAGTAATGACCAAATAAGTTGGGGATGTGGCCTTACCTTTCTCTTCCTATGTAACCACAACTAGAATGAACCTTACTAGGAGGTATATCCATCTCTGTAGAGATATGTTGTTGTTAACACTAAGATGCTTAACTAGGAATTTATGAGACTCCTGACACATTAGGGAACTATTTATAGGATTTCTTCTTTATAACATGAAATAAGGTGTAACATAATAAGGAATTATTAAAGAATGGTGGGACATGTTAAGAGATTAAACTAAACCTTATTAGTGCTTTATAATCTCAATATTAAGATAAGAGGTTAAGTGGTAGAAGCATGGTGGGTCCATAACCCATAGGTCCGAGGATTGAAACCTTGCTCCTAAGGTTTTTAATATATATATATATATATATATATATATATATCCCTTAATAAAAGACTTGGATATGATGAACTTAATCCAGGTTACAAGTATGATGAAATACTTGTAGGAATTCAATATAAAGGTTGAATATGATAAACTTAAAGTATAATCAATTCTTAAAAAGAAATTATGTGGACATACTCGGGACTTTTGGGACATCAACTCACCAAGTGGTGATTAATCACCATGGAAATATAGAACATAATAATCATGATCTAAAAGTGTTGCATCTGCAACAAAAAGGATCTAACATATATGTGCCTTATGATTGGAGTGGTGTTGATGTACATTCTTATTTCAAGTATAATCAATTGACCTTGTATTTGATATTGACTCAAGGAGGAGGACATGAATACTAATAGGTAAGAGGACCTATAAACCTAGTAACTAAGAATGGACACATGCTAATTGTTATATGGAAATGGTGAACATAGACCTGCACTCCATTGGATAAGTATAGATGTCAAAGAAAATGACAGGAAGATCCATTAGGATCAATGAGGCTACCTTATTAGTGGTAACCTTATAAATGAAGGGATTGGAAGGTATCTCGAGAAATGAACCTTAGTTTGGCATAGAGATTAATACATAAGACACTTAGGAGGATTAGTATATCACTAACTTGGGTGACATCTATTGTAGAGGATGATACAAATGCATGTATGATAGATATTGATTGGCAAAAAGGTGCAAAGGTACATCTGGATAGCATGATTCAATGAGATTGAATATATGTTGATTAAATGAAATGGATACAATCTTTCATATCTAATAAATAACATGTTAACCCTGTATGTTATATATATGGGTAAAGTACAACATTGATAACTTCTTACTCACTTGATAAAGAGAGATAATCATTTACACAGTTTGGAAAAGAATCATTATTTGTGTAACAGTAAAGATTGGAAGTACAGTACTAAGGCAGTGAGCTAAAATTATATCTAAAATTTATAGGTAGAAAATAATGTAAAGTACTTATAGGAACTACATTCGACCTATTGGAATACAATGATATAGGACCCTAGATATGATTCATTCATGGTGAAAGAGTCATGGAATCTAAGGTAACCTATTGTGATTAAATTATTTAATATACCATGTTCCAATTTAGGACCTTAGTGAGTCAACTCACTAAGGCCACTACATGGTCATATCCATTTAATGACAAGTACTCATTATTTGGATACTGCTCCTTAGCATTTGTTCTAAGTTGCCTCATCAAGATCCTGAATTGTGATATGGTAATGTAATTAAATACAAGCTTCATTAAAGTTACAAGTTTGGAATGTACCTCACAGACACATACGCCGATGCTAACTTAGAATGGATATGAGAAGGGAAGTGGTCCAGTAATGATGCAAATCATTATAGGGGCACTTACCTTCCCACATGCATTCTAAGTTTTCATAGTGGCATGTATTCTTTTGGTAATTCAGATTTGTACCTTGTATGAGACTTGTAGCTATTATGACACCATTGTTGAATGCTAATCCATATAACTAAATAAGTGATTAGGTGAGATGAAAAGTTCCCAATGGCGAGTGTGTCGTCATGGAACCAAGCATGGCATACATGTCTCTAAAACTTTGATCAAAGTAGTGTAATTGTTGATTACACTCTGTCATGATTTCAATAAGATCTAAGTTGAGGTATTCCTGATGGGATTCTATGGCGAAACCTAGGTAACACTTAGAGAGCATCGCTTAGTTACCATTTCTTGATAAAAAAAGACCAAAGGATACACTTGTTGTATTGGCTCGTAAATAGCATTGGGATTGATCGAGTAGGATTTGTATACTCTCATGTAGCTGCACATGGTTTATGAGACTTATCGGAAGGGATTGCATTAAGGTTTATGTTGGATTTAAATATATGGGTATTTAAATTGTGAAGCATAAATTTTAAAAAAATCCCTAGATGTGAAGTGACAAAAAAGGTTTTTACATCACATATGCCAAAAATGTGTGCATCCCTTGCCATCAAATCCGCTAAACTTAAAATCAAAGAAGTCGATAAAATGCATCTCACTCTAGTGTTATGTAAAAAAATTAGAAAGCCATGTGTATGCTTCCAAATTTTACATACATATCTACTAAGACGTTGGACACAAATATTTTAGACTGAAATCCCCCTTTATTATTTATTTTAAGACATTAATTCCCTCTTCCAAAGCTACCAATTAACCACATGCCAAGAGGATGGTGGAAAAGGTTTTTAAATCTACCTTCACACATGAAAGTTGGCCATAATTATTCAAGGCCTCCTCACCATGACCATTACGTGCATACGGTATAATCATAGTATTCCATGAGACCATGTCTTCTTGAGGCATGTTGTCGAACAACTTAATGGCTTCCTTAGGCTATCCATTTTGAGTATACCCACTAACCATACAATTCCAAGAAACTTGATCTCTCTTAGGAATTTTCTTAAACAAATCCATTGCTTCATCAACCTACCCATTTTGTATATATCCCGCAATCATGGCATTCCACGAATACAAATATTGCTTGCCCATTTTCTGAAATAATTTCAGCTCCTCCTCTAGGTGCCCACTCTTTTGCATATCTACCCACTAGTGCATACCATGTAACTAAATTTGGTTTAGATATTTTGTCAAAAACTTTGCATGCAATCTCGGAGAATTCCCAAATTTCACATACATGGCAACCATAGAACTCCACACAAAGGCATCAAAATCAAACCCATTCAAACCCATTGCTAACAATTTGTTCATGGATATTTCTAAGAATTTGTAAATTAGGACAAGTTCAAATTACAATGGAAAAGGTAAACTGATTCGGTTTCTTATCTTTTCTTTGTATTTCATAAACAAATCGAAAAATTCTTTATAAAAACCATTTTTGGCATAAGCTACAATTATTCCAGTCCATGTACTTTGGCATAAGATTCTAGAACTCTATGTTGAGGATGGTCGGGGTGCCCACAACATGACAAGGGTGCTGTGTAAACCTTTGGGATCTACTTCATTTTTGGGTCTCAAGACCGTCACTCTAATTTTTTTTGTCATGTTACCTTTGTTGATAGGGTTTTGACAATACTTGTATCTGCAAAACAAATCCTAGCTATGTGCACAAGCTCACAAAAACATTAAATATGAATGAAATATGGATTTATGTGAAGTTAAATTGACCTGACGGTCACCGAAGAGTGAAATTATTGTCAATCATTGCACTACATTCTAGACTCCATGTATTTCTGTGTGTTTGTGTGTGAAATAGTGTCCTTAGGTTTGCCCTTGTGCCAATGATGTTGAGATGTGAAGCTCAATTACTTCATTTAGCATGCTATATCAACTTGCTGTAAAAAATAGTAACTAACATTGGTTATGAAGGGACCGACATCAGTCACCTATGATCGGATCGGTCAGGCAAGTAGGAACTAACATTGGTTAGGGCTAACCGATGTCGATTACCTGTGCGTGAGTGTTTTATTTAAATCACGGGAATTATATCTAATTTTAGTATTAAAGCAGATCTATTGATTGTAATTACATGGCTAAGTGCCCTAAGTTTGTATAAGGTATTTATAAGCTAGAAAGCTAGGGTTAGAAGAGAGAGTTAATGATTATTGTGAAAATAATTGTGAGAGAGAGAATTCTTGGAGAAGAAAGAGAAGCTTGAGAGAAATAAAGTATTGTACATCGTGAGAGGTGTGGAAGATTGTAAATCTTCATTGTATATCTTTTGAAAGCTTTGGATAATAGATTGACTTATTTCTTGGTGGATGTATCCCACACTGGGTGAACCATGTTAAATCGGTGTTGATTTATATCTCTTGTTTTGTATATTTCTTACGGTAGAATATTCACTTTTATTACATATATGCTTAGATCGATATATTATTTGTATAACCATGTGCTAACCCCAACAACCGGTACTAGAGCTTTGTTTGAGGGTTTTATGTGTTGACATATTTACTCACGAGAGGGTTTTCGATTGATTGGGAGCTATAGAAATGGAAGAAGAAAACAAAACAAGGTCGAGAAGTTTGATGATTGAAATTATCAATTATGGAAGATGTAGATTGAGGATTATCTGTATCAAAGAGATTTGTACTTACCGTTGGATGAAAATTCTATATCTATGAAGATAGCGATGAAGAATGGAAGATTCTTGATAAAAGGGCTTTGGGATCTATAATATTGAGTCGACAACATCTATGGTTTCTAATATTACAGAAGCAACATCTACGGTAGAGTTAATGAAATATCTTGCTAATTTATATGAAAAACCTAGTGCTTCAAATAAAGTTTATTTGATGAAGAAACTATTTAGTTCTAAGATGCATGAAGGTGGATATGCATCTAGTCATTTGAATGATTTCGATCTATTGTAAATCAGTTAAAATCGGTTGATATTCCATTTGATGATGAAGTGAAAGCACTCTTATTCTTATGTTATTTGCCTGATAGTTGGGATAACTTGGTAATGGATACTAGTAATACAAAATATGCTAATGATATTTTGAAGTTTGATGATGTGGTTAGTATAATCTTGAATGAATAAATTCACAGGAAAAGTACAGGGGAATCATCATCTAAGAATGCTTTGAATGTAAAAAGTAGAGGTAGGTAAAAGGAGAGATCCAAGAGTAAGAATAATGGGAAATCAAAGTCAAGGAATGGAAGATCTAAATCTAGAGGTAAGGGAATTACCTGTTGGAATTGTGGAAAGAAAGGACGTGCAAAGAAATATTGTTGGTCAAAGGATAAAGAGAAACAACACCTAGATAAAGGAAAAGAGAAAATAAATAGGTAAATATTACAGCGAGAGGTAATGCAAGACGGTCTTATTCTCTCTTTGGATAATATAATAGAATCATGGGTTTTAGATTCATGATCTTCTTTCCATGTAACCCCTAATAAGGGTTATTTCAGAAATTATGTCCAAGGAAATTTTGGGCATGTTTATTTGGGTGATGATGAACCTTGCAGTATTCTTTGGTAAAGGGAAGTTCATCTAAAATTGTAGAATGGAAATACATGGGTATTGAAAGATGTGAGGCATGTTCCAAGCCTCAAGAGGAATCTTATTTTTGTAGGGCAACTAGGTGAAGCTGGTTGCATGGTTACATTCATAGTAGACTCTTGGAAAGTCACCAAGGGTGCCTTTGTTGTGGCAAGAGGTAAGAAGGTAGGAACGTTATATTTATCTACATGTGTTATTGATTCATTTTTCGTATTTATCTACTTGATTGAGATGCATGTATGTGGCATAATCGGTTTGGCCATATGAGTAAAAAGGAATGCAGATCTTAAAGGCTAAGGGTAAGTTATTAGATTTGAAATATTTAGATCTTGATTTCTGTTAGCATTGTGTCTTTGGAAAGAAAAAAAGAGTGAGATTTCTCAAAGTTGGGGCAACTAAGAAGGAGCAAAAACTGGAGCTTGTACACTCATATGTGTGGGGACCAGCCCAGGTAGCTTCTCATGGAGGATCCCAATATTATGTTACTTCCATTAATGATGCTACAAGAAAGGTATGACTCAATTTTATTAAACATAAATATGATTTTTGAGACGTTTAAAAGATGGAAATCCCTTGTTGAGAATGAATCAAATTCAAAGTTAAAGTTCCTTAGATCTGACAATGGTGGTGAATATTGTAGCAAGGTTTTCAATGATTATTGTTTAGTGAATGGAATACATAGAGAAAGGACGGTTCCAAGAACACCACAAGAGAATGGTGTTGTAGAAATAATGAACAGGACAATCATGGAACATGCTAGAAGTATGAGGATACATGTTGGATTTTCCTTGCAGTTTTGGGCAGAAGTAGTTAATACAATGGTTTATTTGATTAACCGTGGGCCTTCAAGTTCACTAGATGGAGGAATACCAAAGGAATATTTGACCAGAAAAGAGGTAAATCTTTCTTTTCTTAAAGTTTTTGGTTCAGAAGCTTTTGTGCATATCGATAAGGAAAATAGGGAAAAGTTGGATGCAAAATCCAAGAGATGCACTTTCATTAGTTATGGATCTGGTGATTTCAGATTCTATTTTTGGGATTTAGAGAATTCTAAAATTATTAGGAGTTGTGACATTGAATGGAATGAAAAGAGAATGTACAAGGATCAAATTTTGGTACCCAAAGACAAATCGGTTGAGAAGTTTATGAATGAAAATGAACTCTCGGATTTAAAACTCATACATACAAGGTTACACAGTAACTAGAGTCGGTTGACCCCTAACCAACATCAGTCAGCTAAACCAGTATCAATTACAAAAGAGCCAAAGCGACATCGGCTACGGCATCGGTTAGTGTGACGTTGATTGGTGACCGAGTGTCGGTCACTATCAGAATTGGAAACAAATGTCTAGGAGGTCTAGAATGAGCCTCCGGTACCCCAAACTCCTGTGAGAAGGTCACAAAGGGTAAGTAAACCTCCAAAAAGATTTACATCTTCTCTATCTTATTTATTATTGACTAATAATGGTGAACCAAAAAGTTTTGAAGAAGCAATGCAAGATGAGACTCACATTCAATGGGAGCATGGCATGGATGAGGAGATGGACTCCTTAGAACAAAACTAGACTTGGGATTTGGTTAAGTTACTAGCAGGAAAGAGGACATTGTAGAAAAAATGGGTTTACAGGATCAAGGAAGAAGAGGGTGGACAAAAAAGGTACAAGGCAAGGCTTGTAGTAAAGGGATTTACAGAAAGTAGGTATTGACTTTGGTGAAATATTTTCTCTTGTTGTTAAAATGACTTCCATACATACTGTATTGATAATAGCTATAATAGATTATTTGCATTTAGAGCAACTAGATGTGAAGATGAATTTTCTTCATGGTGATTTGGATGAAGAGATTTATATGCAGCAACCGCTTGGGTATGAAGTCAAGGGTAAGGAGAAATTAGTGTGTAGGTTGAAAAAGAGCCTATATAGGCTCAAGAAAGCTCCAAGGCAATGTTACATGAGGTTTGATAGTTTCATGCATGAGAATGGTGTTACAAATACATTATGTAACATTATTAATATAGTGTAATATTATTAATAATGAGTTTATATAACTCATATTAATAATATAGTTAGTGTGGGTTTGTTATGAAAACAACTCACGTAGCTATTGGAGTGTGAGTGATCCTAGGGATAAGCTTGAGAGATTCATGAGAGAGATATGAGGAAGACTAAGTGATAAGACTTGACTCCTAGATTATAGGATCAAGAATTTGTATAAGAAGTTGTCTCTAGATGAATACAATATCTCGGATGAATTTAATTTGCATATTATATTATTCGGTGTTTATTTCTCATATTATATTGCAGCTTCTAATAGTGGTATCAGAGCAGTCCCTTCCTGACTGTATTCATGATGAGAGTCTAAATGCCTGTGTTGTGTTCAACATCTAGCATCCCCATATCAGACTATTTTTTTTTGTGTGTGAGATCATGTGTACCATAATAGTTTTGTAGTGTTTTGTTCAAGAATCTTTTCAAAGTTTTCTTCTAGCATTCTGATCTACCCAACCACAATAATCTAGTATGCCATTGAGATATTTATCCTATTGGATTTATAACATAATTGCGTAGAAGAATTCGTGCAGATCCTCTACTATAGATCAGCTAATACATCAGATGGCGAGTTCATGAATTTGGCTATTCCATCGAAGATCGTAGAAAGGTGTGAGAAAATACATAAATCTTTCAACACACAGACTTGTCAAGAGAGTCGGCATTGTGCTATCAGATTGTGTTTATTCGCATCACCATCAGATCCATCTTCTGATGTGTTCATCACAAAGCAGCCAGCTCAAATTTCGCTTGACAGTATTAACAACTGTGTATTTCATTAATTTTGTATGAGGCCTTCTATGACCAGAGCATCGAATCTACATCTGCAAATTGAATCAGGATAAAGTTCTCCTTAACAATCTATATACGGTAGCCGAAAAACAAGATTTCTTACTGGCTTCCATGTATGCATCGTGTCAGATTGTATTGTTGATCAAAGCTCAAAAAGTTGTCGCCTCAGTCCATGCCTATCATATCTGTTTAGGATGTATTTGTGATTGGTCATTTTCTGCATACAGTCTGTAAGTCCACATATATGTACCTCTACATTAGTGTTTTGAGTTTTAATACTTCGATTTATTTTATGTTTATTGGTTTTAATTCTTACAATTTAATGTGATCATTTTGTCAAATATCATTTAATTTTGAGTGTCTATTATCCTAAAAGTGTTATCAAGTCTTGTTTTTATTGAGTCTTTGTCTTTATCGCATTGTTTTTACCAAAAAAAGAGTCATTTATATGTCTGTTACTGTAGTCTATTTGAGTTGTAAAAGTTGTCAAATCATTTGTCAAGCTTGTCAAGTCAATTTTTTAGTCAAATTGAGTCGTTATTCGTATGTCGTCTTTAGTCAAATATTGTAAAACAAAAATATTACCTCACGGATGAAAATTTGAGTGTTACTAATGTCTATTTTTTTGGAGAATCACATGAATAATATTGCAGTTCTGATGATATTTTTGATGACATCGAAGAAGGAAATGTGCAGGCTTCGGGGCTCCACCCCCTTAACCCCGCCATGTACCGTGATAGGGAGCACCCAGGTGCTCCCGGGACCTGCAAGGGCACTGCCCATGACCCTGTCAGGGGCTACCACCCCCAGATCCCCACTTTGGAATTTAAGAACCAAAGAGAATATTTGTGGGGAAGATGCATTGACAAAATGTGGTGCAACTTTGAGCTTAAACATCCAATTTTCTGAGTAAGCAACGTGATTCATTGGAGAACGAAGGAAACAAAGGCTGGAGGTCAATCAATGACCTCTTGTTAGTCACCAATGACGGGGCTACATGAAGCTATGGTGGAAATGTGTGTGTGTGTGTGTGTGTGTGTGTGTGTGTGTGTGTGTGTGTGTGTGTGTGTGTGTGTGTGTGTGTGTGTGTGTGTGTGTGTGTGTGTGTGTGTGTGTGTTTTATTTCAGATTTGCAGTTTATTTCAGTTGTGTGCAATATGATTTCAGAGTTCCTATTTGAATAAGTGAAATGTTCACATTGAGGGGGAACTGGAACATGGTCTCAATGTTCAATTTTCCCTCTATTTAGTTTGTATTCAATGTGAGTGGTTCCTACATATTCCCTAAAGGAAAGACATAGTGGATAGATGAAAGCACAAAGGAAAAGCAGCAACATGATTTTTGGGTTGTTGGTTGTCCTGTAAAACCATCCTTTGTTTTAGGTTGTTGGTTTTCTGTAAAACCATCCTTGTTGAGGTTGTTGGTTGTCCTTGTAAAACCATCCTTGCAGGTTGTTGGCTGTCCTACAAAACCATCCAGATCATGAGCACGCATAGGTGGCAAGCTGCAAAAGGAAGTGTGATTATTTTTTCTACCTTGTCAACATTAGGGGAGTGTATATTGGGAATTAATAATGTTAACAATAGGGGAGTGAATGTTACAAATATATTGTGTAACATTATTAATATATTGTAATATTATTAATAATGAGTTTATATAACTCATATTAATAATATAGTTAGTGTGAGTGTGTTGTGATAAACAACTCACATAGCTATTTTAGAGTGTGAGTGATCCTAGGGATAAGCTTGAGAGATTCATGGAGAGAGATATGAGGAAGACTAAGTGATAAGACTTGACTCCTAGATTATAGGATCAAGAATTTGTATAAGAAGTTATCTCTAGATGAATACAATATCCCAGATGAATTTAATTTGCATATTATATTATTCGGTGTTTATTTCTCATATTATATTGCAGCTTCTAACAAATGGTTACTTGAGATGTGAATCTGACCATTGTGTTTATTTCAAGAAGCTTGAAAATGGGAGCTATATTATTTTGTTATTGTATGTGGATGATATGCTTATTGTAGGATCTAGTATGTAGGACATTGGTGAGCTTAAAGGAAAGCTAACTCACACATTTTCTATGAAGGATTTAGGAGCTGCAAAAATAATCCTTGGCATGCAAATACATAGAGACAAGAAGAACAAGAAATTGTATTTATCTCAAGAGGATTATATCTACAAGGTGTTAGAAAGGTTTAAAATGTAGAATTCAAAACCTATAAGTACACCTATGGCTGGACACTTCAAATTGAGCAAAGATCAATGTCCTTCATCACATGAGGAGGTCAAATACATGACATGAGTACCATATGATTCAGTAGTTGGGAGTCTCATGTATGCTATGGTTTGTACCAGACCAAAAATTGCACAAGCAGTGGGAGTTGTGAGTAGATTTATGGTCAATCTAGGTAAAGATCATTGGAAATTAGTCCAAAGGATACTTAAGTATTTGAGAGGGACATCTCACATGCAGTTATGCTATGGAGGTTCGAGATATTTTTATGTGGCTATGTTGATTCGGATATTCTTTGGAGATTTGGATGGTAGAGGGAGAAATACTTTGGATATATTTTCATAGTAGGTGGGATGACAGTTAGCTAGATATCAAGATTATAGAAGGTTGTGGATTTGTCTACTACAGAGGTAGAGTATGTTGCAGCTACAGAGGCTAGCAAAGAGATGATATGGATGAGTAGGTTCATGGAAGAGTTGGGAAAGGAGCAAAATGATTGCAAATTGTTCAGTGACAGTTAGAGTGTAATTCATTTGGTAAATAACTCAGTGTTTCATTCTAGAATAAAACACATTCAGTTGAGGTATCACTTCATATACGGAAGGTATTGGAGGATGGGAAGCTGAAACTAGAGAAGATTCATATGAGTGAAAATCCCATAGATATGCTAACGAAGCCATTATCAAAAGAGAAGTTGGAGCTATACTCTTATTCTATTGGTCTTCGAGTTTGAGACTTGAAGAGGTAGAAACAAAGCTAAGGAAAGGATCTAAGAATGATGTTGTACAAGTATAGTGTAGTAATTTATCTCCAAGTGAGAGATTGTTGAGATGTGGAGCTCAATTACTTCAATTTAGCATGCTATATCAACTTGATGTAACAAACAGTAACTAACATCGGTTATGAAGGGACTGAAATCGGTCACCTATGACCGACATTAGTCAGGCAAGTAGGAAACGACATCGGTTAGGGATAACCGGTGTCGGTTACCTATGTGTGAGTGTTTTATTTAACTCACATGAATTAGATCTAATTTTAGTATTAAAGAAGATCTATTGATTGAATTGCATGGCTAAGTGCACTAAGTTTTTATAAGGTATTTGTAAGCTATAAATATAGGGTTAGAAGAGAGAGTTAATGATTAGTGTGGAAATAATTGTGTGAGAGAGAATTCTTGGAGAAGAAGGAGAAGCTTGAGAGAAAGAAAGTATTGTACATCGTGATAGGTGTGGAAGATTGTAAATCTTCATTGTATATCTTTTGAAAGTTTTGGATAATAGATTGGTTTTTTTCTTGGTGGATGTAGCCCACACTGGATGAACCACATTAAATTCGGTGTTGATTTATATCTCTTGTTTTGTATATTTCTTCTGGTAGAATATCTACTTTTATTGCATGTATGCTTAGATCTGATATATTATTTGTATAACCTTGTGCTAACCCCCAACAAATGACACCAAAATAGTGGGTTATAGCTAGCTTGGATGAAAGTGTGTGGTATGGAATTCGACACTTCCCCTTCTTATGCGTGTATGTAACCCAAAAATACAATACCTTTGATGGCGGTGATACTATGTAGATGTGATTGCCCCTAGAATCGCTAGCCCAAATAATAGTGTGTGTGTGTGTGTTGTGTATATATATAGATCTCTTGTTTGAATTTTGACACTAGTGACACGAAAGGCCGACTATGAACACGGGATAAGGATTAGAAAACTAAAAAGGCCAACCACAAATGTCAAAATGTGAAAACTTAACAAAGAGGAAAGAAGCGCGAGAATGGACACAAGATCCTAAGAACTAGTGTCTAGAGTGGGTGTTGGTGTCTTGGGATAAATGACAACATATGTGAAAATACAGATAGATAGGGATCCCCATGACCTAACCAAAAGTGGATATAGAAATGACATATGTGGAAGAGAAATATAGTAAGAAGCAATCAAATACATAGATGGGAAAGAGATGGTGTCACTAGTGAATACTTTTCTTGCTTAAGATACATGCATATAAAAACATACTGACAAGATAGTAAAATAGTAATATGTGCGTGATTTTGTGTCTACACTAGTAACCTTTCTTCTTAATGCAAACTGCAGAAGACATGTATAAGTAAAAATGTCTATGGGACAATCAATTTGGTTTAAAATGTGGATGGGGTTTCCTCTAGCCCTGCTTGCGTAGAGGGTTTATCATTATCTGAGTTAGGTTGTTTTTCAATCGCAACGGTTGAAGATTTATATGGCCGAGGCCATGATCCCATCGTATTGGATTTAGCATTTTTTGGCATGCATTTGGATTTTACTTCTTGATTTTAATTCATTTTCTGATTTTTGTCTTCTTTTGTAGGATTCTAAATCTTCACATGGCTTAGAATAAATTATAGAATCTTAATCTTTATTTTTGGTGATACATTTATCCTCCATGTTGGATGCTCTGTAACTATGTATAGGCAATTTCTTTGTTATTCGTTGTCGAGTTGTTTAGGAACTTGATTGGATAGTGCAATAAAATCCTTTTGCTTCTTTCTTTCCATGAGCATGAGCTTCTTCGACATGCGGGAGAAATGAAAGAAGAATGAGAAAATAAACTTTTAATTATTTCCTCTCAAAAATGGTTACCTCCATTTGTGGGAAGTGAAAAAGAGAGAAGGGGGAAAAGTGGGGAAGTGGTATTATTTAGCAAAATGCTGAATTATACATTTGGAAAAATTTCTACAAACACATTAGGAAAATATCATTGGTATGTTTATGGGAAGCAATTTTATTTTTACCCGATTGTGGGTGCTCCAAATGGAGAAGTAGGAGTTAAAACCCCACTTTACCATTCATTTAAGTGCCAATTTGATAATTAATTAATGTATTTATAAAATTGATATTATTAATTTAATAATTAAATTTAGAATTTAATTAATAAAATTAATAACAACAATTTATTATAAAAATAAATAAAAACGTTAATTAATTAAATTAAATTAATGACATTAATTTAATTACTTAACGTTAATTAATTAGTAACTTGAATTAAATTGACATTACTAATTAATTAAATTTAAATAATTAAATTATTATCACTAATGAAATGTTACAAATCATTTTATGAAGTCGGAGGAATGTGTAAGCTGTGATGAGATATCGACAAAGAAAGGTGGAATTGTGATAATGTAACATTACAAGAATTGAAATGGGTTATGACATCTCAAAATGGTGTGGAAATATGAACTTACGAGACATTTAACACAAAAAGTTTTGAAATTTTTGAAATTTTAGTGTGTGAAATTTCAAGACAACACAATCAAAACAAAACAAATAAAAACAACCCATCATTATTCCAAGTAGAGAGGTTCCCCCTCCTCGTGATAAAAATAATGACAATTCCCACCTCTGGGAGAGACTCTTTTAAGTGTCTTACGCCAACTGGAAAGTGCCAATATGGTCATGTACCCTATCACGAAACCCTTTGTTGAAGGGGAACCTAAACCATCTTGGTACCAACCCATTACATATTGTGATTTTTATCACATTGATGGTCATCAAAGCACAGATAGATGCAAAAAACTTCACAACTACATCTAAGACCTCATTGATAATGGAGACAACGGTTGAAGACCCAACACCAAATAAAACACCCAATGATAATTTAAAGGTGTTTTCCAATCCATTCCCTAAACATGGTAAAAAGGGAAAATCTTCTAACTATGTCGATTTTAACTTGATCATATCATTTATCGTAGACACTACTCCGTGCAAAGTTGAACGTCAGTTTACACCCCTTGGAGAAAGTCTCTCTAGTTCCTTTCATCAATTAGCAAAGGCTAATATGATCAAATATCCAATCACAAGACCTTTCTATAATGAGGAACCTAAGCTTAAGTGGTAAAACAAATCAAAATATTGTGAATACCACTACATCAAAGGCCATAGTATGTATTATTGTTTAAGTCTCTTTCATTATGTCTAGGACTTAATTGATGATAGATTCATTTCTATAGAGATCGACAACAAAGCTATAAAAATTGATGACACATCAGCTACCACAACTTCTAATGAAGAGTTAAACGTTTTCCAATATTTTCACATGATAAAACTTAATGAGATCACATGACAAGGGTCAAGTATCTCTAAATCAAAACTAACCAATCTTCCTCCAAATTTTCTTCCATTTGTTCAATCAGAAATTGAATGTGTTTCAGACAATAATCTTCAAACATTAAGTGAGAAACTGAGCTTAGTTCAATAATTCTTTCCAACCATTGTACAAATGAAGAATCTAAAGAATATGGTCCATCATCAAGAACCGTTGAGCACGAGACTATCCTTTCAATGCTAGCTCTTATGCATGACATCTTTAGTCTTGTTATAGATACACAATAAGTTTGGACACTTGTGACAATGCAACCTTCCATGTTGGTGAAAGGGCATCATCTAAAATACATCAAGAATGAAGTTTACCCTTCTTGTATGATTGTGGAAGCTGAATTAGGGGTTATAGGGGGTAATAAAGTCACAAAGAAGAGTCAAGTAAATCAAAATTTTAAATTCTTGTATTCCCTCCAATTTGTAAATTGAAATTTACAAAGGTTGTAAAAAGGAAGTCTTGGGTTTGTGAGTGAATAAAAGAGCATATTTATGGTTCAATTAGGTGTCATAGATCCTAGGGTGATTTAAGGGTCATCAAATGATTAAGAAAGTTGTAAAATGCCTCCTTAGTGTGAAAAGGGTATATGAAGAGTCATCAAGAGTTAGTTAGGGTAAAAAGAAAGGAGATATAATGATGGGAAACTTGAATGGAGATAAAGTGGGAAAGGTAAAACCTTATGAGGAAGGTGAGAGAAGGAAAGGAAGAAGAACTCCTCAAGATCGAGGAGAGGAACATGAAGAAAATATGAAATTTTGTAAGAAATGTACAAATAGTTTTGAATATATGAAACTCTTTTTGATAGATGTTACATTGAATTTCATGGTAGACTATGATTTGCAGGCATTTGAGGCTTAAAGAATTAATTTTCATGATGGTAAAACATTTTGAATAACTTCTTGGTTTCTAGGCAAGATTTTATGAAGGTAGAGAGTGACTATACTTTGTTTCTTGCATATAAGACCGTGAATGATAACTTAACTTTGTGTTTATCAAATATGAGGTGTAAACATCTTGAAACCTCGTGGTTAAAACATCCTTTTATTTTTGTGAGATGATGTGTTGTTGAGTTATGGAATGGTGATGTAGATCTTCCATAAATACTAACACCTATAAAAGGACATTTATATGTTTCCTTACATTAAGAAGCTTGTGTTTGAGGCATTTGTAGTCTATTGAAGGTGGGAAAATGTGGAATTATTTGAGTGGAAGTGAATTCATGACTAAATAGCAGATAAAAATGAGTCAAAACCCTATGGTAAGATTTAGATGTGAAAGAAGTGATTAACAAAAGAAATGATTGTTCTTTGCACGACCATCTACATCCGAAAAAAAGAGTAACAAGTGCGTTTTCAAGGTATAGAGTGTTATCTTCATCCACTAGTAAGCTAATATGATGCATGGAATTGAAATAGACCTAAGGAAAAAGTTTAGGGTCTTAGATCAATTATTATTAAAAGTTATAAAAACATTAGCCCCATCGGGCTTAGGAACAAAGTGTGTCTAGGGTTTAAAAGATAAAACCCTAATTTCGTGAAAACCAACCCTAATAAATTTATAAAAATGCATAGAAGACATCTCTGGTAATTCCATACATAGATTCATGAGGAACTAGAAGCATAGGTAGTAAAAATCTGAAGTTATTTTTGGCAGTGTGCTTTGGGATAGATCTATTACAGATCATATGCCTAATTGGGATGGCCATTCAACAAAGGAAATAGGTTTAAATGGTAATATCATGAAACTTGGTATAAAGAATAAGATTGAGAATGGGTGTCGATAAATGCCACTATTTTGTCTTGAAACCACATGTACGGATATTTATGATTGAATTTTCCTAATGACGGGGCTAGAAGGAAGGTTGTGAACTTGTAGAGAAATGGGTGATAGAGGGAGGAGGTTAGAGAGTTAGGATATTAAATTTGGACCACACCATGGTGATGGTGAAGGGGTCTTAGAGAAGTTAATGGATTATTTTGTGTATGTCTAGGATGTTATAATCATGAGGCGTGCAAGAGTAATGGTCTTAAGTGGCTAGAATGACAGGTTTGAGAGAAAGTAAGATGAGGAGGATAAATTTGTTATTGTTAATCATTTGGATGATTGTTTTCATGTTAGTTGAGCTATGAAACAGGGTACATGACATTGAAGGAACTATTGAAGGTTAAAAGCCAAGTTGTTTTTTTGGAGCAAGATTGCAAGAAAGTTAGTGAAGATGAAAGGTAAGAGCATGTGAAGTTTAATGAAAGTTGACCATTTTGTTTGAAATGACATTTTATGAGGTCGATAAAGCGAGTACAGTGATTTTAAAATAATTCTAAAGTAATGAAAGGTGATATTGGTCAGTTTTAGTAAGATTTTAGCCATTTAGGCTTCCTAGAGTGATTCTCTTAGCAGAGCTATTGGGTGAAGTTACTATGTGTGAAATTTTTAAAGCATGATGAAATGTATTTTCTCTCGCATCACATGTCCATAATACATCAAACAATCAATCTTACATTTACTATTTTTTCACAACAATCATCTAATGTAGATTCTTCTTGTGCTTTATATAACATTATTAAACAATCAATAATAATACCTATGTGTGAAGACATCTATATATGTGCACTCCATGAGTTACGTATTCCTAGGGGTATCCTCACACAACCATTTCAAGATTTAATTGTAAATATATCATCAAAAAAATTAATCCACTTCCTTGAAGGAGAAACATTGAATATTTTATCTCTACAACATATAAGTATCCTCAGATGTACATATAGGGATCAATACTTGTTTCCTCAGATCTTTCCACTCATAGGTGAATATGAATTTCAATGTATTCTCTGCATTGACAATTTTCCTCTAACATCACATAGGTTTTTGATCTCCTTGAAAACTTATCCAACCATACATTTGTTGACTTGGATCTCATACGCCTAGGTCTTACACTTAGGACTTATCAAATATTTTGATTCTCTCTGTTGACTTAGACCTTGCCTGCCCAAGTATCATAAATATGAACTCATTGAATATTTTGATTCCATCCATTGACTTGGACCTCATCCACCCAAGTCTCGTAATTTTGGACTCCTCAAATATTTCAATTCACTTCATTGACTTGGATCCCTTTTGCCCAAGTCTCATAATTTAGGACTCCTTCAATCAATTATTCATCAAAAATATTTTGATCCCCTCCATTGACTTGGACATCATCCACCCAATTCTTGTACATTAGGACCAATCACAATTCATAAACATAGACCTCTCTCTCTTAATGAGTTTATTGCAAACCCTCATCCACAAAAATTTAGAAACATTAAAAAGTGTAAAAGGAGAATACAAATTCATATCAAACCCCTCCTTAAAGTGCTATTTTAAAATCGAAGCGAGAAAAGTAAGTATAAACAATTTTAATTGTTTCATCCATTGGTAGATATCTCAATCATAACATTATCATATTTTCACATTCTTCACCTATACAATACAAAGTCAATAGTGTTCCAATTAGGAATTTTTATCCCATCCCTATTATGGTTTCTAAAATTCCAAATCTTTTTACCCATGGTTTTATCTCAAAGCTTACCGATTTTAAACAAATTCTCTCTTTAACATAAAGTACAAAATACTTTACTAGACCTTTTGATCGTCCATCTCATTCTATGATGTTGAACCCTTACATCCTACTTGATCCATAGGGATCCAAAATGATTCTACTTCATTAGATCAACTAGCAACAAAGAAGGAAAATGAAGAAACATAGGTTTTGCCTATATGTAAACAAAGCTGTCACCCTGTGTAAAGTGGTGGTTACAGAACTTCTCGCCAACTAGGCGGGAGTCCTATAACCGCCACCTAGCCAAGGCGACAGACCTGTGACCGTCGGTCTACATTAGGTGGTGGTCCTATCACTTTTAAATAGAAAATAAAATTTAAAATGAATAGTCCCATAATTGGAAAGGTTTTCTATGTCTCTTCTCCTCCATGACCTTTCCCATCCTCTAGTTCATGGGAGGACATGAGAAAGGCTATAAATACATGTAGGAAGGAGAGTTTTAATTATCGGAAGCAAGAGAATTCATGGGAGTAAGTGTAAGAGTTCTAAAGTGCTGGAATTGAGTTTGTAGAAGAAAGAGTTTGATAACAGAGAAGTCAAGTAGTTGGGAGGAAGTGTGAGACATTGTCAATTTCCTTTCTCACTTATTGTATAGTCTGTATCTTTGATAATTTGAATTGGCCAATAAAGTAAGAAAGTGAAGAAAGAGTTGGTTTCCCTTCCCAACTAGTTTTCCTCCTCTGGAGGTTTCCAGGATAAAAATCCTTGGCATATGTGTGTGCATGTGTGTTATTTCATTTCTCTTTACAAATTTCAGTTCTAAGGCATAAAAAATTCAATCACTAGCTCAACTATCATTTTCTATTTGAAAGCAAAACAAAATATAATTGTGGTTTTGTCAACGAATTCAAAGTGGATAGTTTACAGATCATTTTGGTATAAGAGCTAACAAGTATCCAGGACTGTGGTATTCATTCTTATATTTGTATGATAGTGATGAGATCTAAAGGTGAAGAGGCCTTACCTTGCGATCTAGATATTTCTACAAGGAAGTGGAAACAAAGAATTTGGGGACAAATGGAGGAAGAGAACTTGGTTTGTAGAATCGAGATGTTGGAGACCATGATGGATAGGATGTTTAGAAGACAAGAATAACTTGTAGATTTGTAGAAGAAGATGCAAGAATCTTACGTTAAGCAAGAATCCATGGACTCGGTGGTTGTGGAGTGGTTCGAGCTTAGCCAAAAATTTGGCATAGGGAGGAGCCGGGATGAGGAAGAATATGGGGAAGAGCATGAAGAAGAGACTTCAATGGAAAGAGAGAAGGTAACATCTGATCATGCTCATTTTAAAGTTAAAATTAAAAGCTTTGAAGGACAAGTAGATGCAAAATTGCTTGATAAATGGTTAAGACAATTGGAAGTATACTTTAGCGTCCATAATGTCACTGAGGCATAGAGGATCACCTTTGCACATCTCAAATGGAGGGACATGCTCTGGTTTGGTGGGAAACCCATCTAGCCACTTGTGAAAAGAAGAAATGTTCTATTGTGAAATCTTGGCAAGAATTTAAAGAATTACTTGAGCTAACTTATATCCTATTGGCCATACAAGACTGACTCAAATGATTAAATGGTAGTATTTTAGACAAGGCAAAGTGGTCAAAGTGTGTAGGACTATACTATGGAGTTTCAAAGGTAGGCCATGTTCTTTGAACATGAAATCGGAGGATGAGGATATTCTGACTAAGTAATTAGGAGGACTTCACACTCACCTTCAAAGAAAATTCATATCCATGAAGCCCAAATATCTCAACAACGCATGTGTGCAGGCATACTATATAGATGATGAAAAGAAGCAAGGAGAAGTAGAGCCAAGGGAAAAACAGTCAAAAAATCAGTTTAAGAAAGGACATGGGCAAACAAGTAACAAAGGTAAGTGGAAAGGGAAAGGTAAACAAGATGCCACTACTTTAAATACTTGTAAAGATCCCAAGAATTTTTGCAAGAACTTTGATACCAATGGTCATCTTTGAAGCTACATGTTGGAAGTTGCATCCAGAGTTACATCCGAAGAACCAAACCAAGGACTCAAAGAAGTCCATGACAACTGTAAAGATAGAAGGGGAGGTGGAAATTGAAGTTGAATCTAATGTAGATGAGAGGCTTGGATGCACGACCACCAACATGGATATCTAGGAAGAGGAGATGCGTAGACTATTCCGAGATCAAGAGAACTAAGGTAAATGCTTAGGTTGATATCGAGTTATTAGTATAAGTTGATTTCTAAAGCAGTTGTAAAGCAGCTTGGTCTTGAGATTTCTGAGCATCCACACCCTTATCCTTTGGGTTGGGTTAAGAAGGGTGTTGAAATTCGGGTAAAAAAAAATATGTAAGGTCAAGTTTGGGATAAATTCCTACTATATTGATGTATTAGAAGGCTGATGTTATTCCACTTGATGCTTTTGATGTTATTTTTGGGAGTCCTTACTTATATATCGGGATGCTATATTTATGAGAAGGGAAAAGCGATACGAGATAGGTCAAGGATGGGATTAGCTACAACATCTGGGCACACCAACGTAAGACACAAGTTAGTCTAACCAAGCAAAATGGCTTATTAGGAAAATCATAATCAGTTTTGTTTACTTTTGTTGAAGGATAAACAAGATGGGGTAGAAGTTTCATAGATTTATAACCATGGAAAACAAGATTTGGATAGTATTATTCAGGTCTTTTCAAAAAAAAATTTTAGGCTCAGTGGGTTACCACAAAAATGGGAAGTAGAGCATGAGATTCAGCTATTGTCAAAGTCCCCTCTACCGAACATTGGGTTATATAGGAAATCCTTATTGGAGAATACTAAAGTAAAGAAACAAATCCAAGAACTACTAAACCAGGGTGTGATACATCCGAGCACCTCACCATGTGGTTCACCTATTGTGATGGTTCTAAAGAAGGATAGTTCTTGGAGAATGTGCATCAACTACTGCGCTTTGAACAAGATCACCATAAAGAACATATATCCACTTCCCCACATGGATGATCTCTTGGACCAACTTCAACATGCCAAATTCTTCACGAAGTTAGATCTCAAATCAAGTTATCACCAAGTTAGAATGAAGGAGGAGGATATATGGAAAGATCGCCTTTAAGACAAAACAGGGGTTTGTATGAGTGGTTAATACTTCTATTTGGTTTATGTAATGCACCTGCTACATTTATGAGATTGATGTATTGTGGGATTTCATAGATTTATGTGTCATTGTTTATCTAGATGATATCTTGATTTTTAGTGCCACATGGGAGGAACATCTAACTCATTTGCAGCAAGTCTTACAGGTTCTTAAGGAGAAACAACTACTTTGTAATATGAAGAAATGTGAATTTTCCAAACAATCACTTGTATATCTTGGCATTTGGATGGAGGAGGAGAGTTATGAGTGGATCCAAATAAGGTGGAATCCAACACCAATTGACCAACACCAACGGGATCCACAAAGACTAGGAATTTTGTGGGAGCAATACGTACATGCGGAAGTTCATTACGGGCTTCTTCACAATTACAAAACCTCTACACATAGTTGATGCAAAGAGTAAGGGTTTTGAATAGGGTAAGGAACAAGAAAAATCCTTTGAGTTATTAAAATACAAGATTAGTCATACACCAATGCTTGCTCTTCCTAATTTGCAGCAGACCTTTGAAGTAGAGATAGATGCTAGTGATTATACTATGGGCACAATGTTGCTTTAGGGAGGTAAACCCGTATGCTATCATTCTGAAACTTTTACTTCAGAAGTTAAAGGATATTTAGTATATGATAAGGAAATGTATGCACTAGTTCAAGCAATTAAAAAATGGAAGCATTATTTGTTGGGTAAAGAAACTATTGTGCACACTAACCACAAACCTCTCCATTATTTGCAAGCACAATCTAAATTGCAGTAGGAAATGCACTACAAATGGATGGGGTTCCTTTAACAATTTCATCTAGTGATCAAATACAAGAAGGGTAGTACAAACTTGGTGGCAGACATTTTGTCTAGGCTGCCTACACAAGAGAAGTTCTCTGTTTGGCCACTATCTCTCGAGATCGATCCCTTCACAAAGGAATCATACGAGAAAGGCATATGCCAGGAAAAGACTTTGGGGTGACATTTAAGTAGTTGCGAGTCCCAAGGTTTGAGAGGACGGGATTGAATATTGTTATCTTAAGGACAAACTACTTTACCGGTGGGGGAAGATTTATGTGCCTAAAGAAGAAAGACTTCTATTGATGAGGTAAGCACATACCTCAAAATTAAGAGGACATTTCATTGTTGGTAAAACCCTAGCCCGCTTGCAAAGTACATGTATTGGCCCAATATGTAAGAAGTATCAAAATTTATACGTGGATGTAAAATTTTTGTACCAACAAGCCTAAGACTAGGAAGCAAGGTTTATATATGCCTTTGACAAGTACCTACTTGTCCAGGTGGGAGGACATTTCGAGACTAGGAAGGAGGGTTTATATATGCCTTTGCAAGTACCTACTCATCCATGGGAGGACATTTCTATGGACTTTATAGGAGGATTACCTATTTCTAAACATGGCCATGAATATCTCTATGTTGTTGTTGATAGATTCAATAAGATGTGTATTCTTATGGCATGTAAAAAGACAATAAAATCATATGAGGCAACAGATCTTTTCTTTTGCTAATGTATGGGTGCATTTTGGCTTGCCAAATTCTATTGTTTCTAATAGGGATTCCAGGTTTTTGGGGAAGTTTTGGACTACTTTTGGGACAAGATGGATACTAGGTTATAAAGGAGTATGACTTTCCATCCACAAACAGATGGAAAGACAGAGGTGGTGAACATAAATTTGGTACAATTGATTAGAGGTTATAATAGCAAATACCCAAGGACTTAGGATGAGTCCTTAGCCTACATTCAACATTCCTATAACCAGGTAGTACACACATCCACTATGAAGTCACCATTTGAAGCATGCTTGGGATATCTACCTACAAATCCGTTGGACATAGCAGTTGGGCAATAAGATGAGGAGGAGACACGAGACACATAGGTGACTAGAGAAAAAAATCATTGAGAGCATCCAACAGATCCATCTCAAATTCAAAGAACAATTATAGAAATCTCAAGCCAAGTATAAGGCTAGGCACAATCAAGCATAGGAGAGAGCATAAGCTTCATGTTGGAGATAGAGTTTGGATTTACTTGAGCAAGGAGAGACTACAAGGTCAAACATGAAAGCTCAAGCCACTACGATATGGACCCTTCACCATATTGGAGAAGGTTAGAGAAAATGCCTTTCGACTTGATTTTCCACCATTTATGAGGATGTACTCAGTAGTAAACTATGAGAACTTGCACCTATATGAGCCATACATACTAGATGAAGATGAAGAACTACAATTTCTACCTTCCATTGAGGATTATGTCTTGGAATCACGAGGTGAATTGAAGGAGGATGTAGTGCTACAACAAAAGGTCAGAGAGACTAGAAGAGGTTTGTAGGAGTCTTGATAGGTTGGACTAAAATTGAAGACACCAAGGTAGGCCCGGTGGTATTCAAAGGAGAAAGTGAGGGAGTTATTTCCTCATCTAATCCCCCACTAAAATTTTGTGGGACCAAAATCCTCTTAAGCAAGGGAGGTGTGATCCATAGGGATCCAAAATGACTTTACTTCATCAGATCAGCCAACAATAAAAAAGGAAAATGAAGAAACAAAGTTTATGTCTATATGTTAATAGAACTACCACTCTGTGCAGAGAGGTGGTTACAAAACCATTGCCCAACCAAGGCGACGGTCTTGTAATCGCCGCCCAGCTAGGGAAGGGGTCTTGTGACCGCCGGTCTACATTAGGTGGTGGTCCTGTCACTTTTAGACATAAAATAAAATTTGAAATGAACAGTCCCAAGAATTAGAAAGGTTATCTGTGTCTCTTCTCCTCCATGACCTTTCCCATCCTCTAGTGCATGGAGGACATGAGAAAGGCTATAAATACATGTAGGAAGGAGAGTTTTGATTATCGAAGCAAGAGACTTCATGGGAGTAAGTGCAAGAGTTCTAAAGTGTTGGAATTGAGTTTGTAGAAGAAAGAGTTTGAGAACAGAGTAATCAAGTAGTTGGGAGGAAGTGTGAGACATTGTCAATTTCCTTTCTCACTTATTGTAAAGTCTGTATCTCTGATAATTTGAATTGGCCAATAAAGTAAAAAGGGAAGAAAGAGTTGGTTGCCCTTCCCGATTGGTTTTCCTCCTCTAGAGGTTTCTAGGATAAAAATCCTTAGTGTATGCATGTGTGTTAATTCATTTCTCTTTACAAATTTTAGTTCTAAGGCATAAACAATTCAATCACTAGCTCAACTGTCATTTTCTATTTGAAAGTAGAACAACATTATAATTGTGGTTTTGTGAACGAATTCTAAAGTAGATAGTCTACAAATCACTACTATTCACATGCGGATGAGATTTGGGGGCAAATCATTCCTTCCCAACAAGCACAATATCAACATACAAGGAAAAATCAATATAAAATACATACATACATACATATCAATCATTACACCTTTCATCCTTCATAGTCTTTGGTGATAGGCCTATACTTGTTACTAGTAGTGTGAGACTAGGAAAGGATGTAGGTATATTTACTCACCTATGTTTTTCTTTAGTGTTGAGCCCTTGCCTCTTACTAGTGGCATGGGGAAAGATGTATGGGGTCCTTTCAAAAAAATAGAACAAAATAAAGCCTTCAGAAAATCTGTATCCAAAGTGCTTAATCAAAAACATCTCAAGAAGTTGTTTATTTTAAGAGAGACAAAAATTATTTCAACGGGATCTTGTCAATCGGTGGGCCACCGGTGGATCTAAGTCTCTTCAAAACCAATAAATTAAATTCATCTTGGAATCGGTTAGATAATCTTGACTAGAGATGAGTCACATTTTCTCGAATGGACCATTGTTACACCTTGTGTCTTGGCATCCATCATCTTCATTTTCATATCACTATTCACTTAGTTCTCACGTCCTTCTTGGCTCTCGGTGATGAGCCCTCACATCTTCCTAGTTGTGTGGAGTCATGAGTGGAGTGAGATATCCTATCACTATATCATCTACATTCTACCAATGGAATGAAATTATTACAATTGTTTGAACATGAGTTTAGACAATGTACCCTTTTACCGAGTCAAAAAATAAAAAAACATTCAAATATGTTTAAAAACTCCAAAAATATTGAAATATGTTCAAAAATCCAAAAACATTCAAATATGTTCAAAAAATAAAAAACATTCAAATATGTTCAAAAATCTAAAACATTCAAATATGTTCAAAATCCAAAAACATTGAAATATGTTCAAAAACCAAAAACAATATAAAACTAGCAAAAATAAAAAACAATATTAAGTATGGCAAAAACCAAAAATAGTATAAAAGTGGAAAAAACCAAAAACAATATAAAATTGGCAAAAAGAAAAACATTCAAAAAATGTTTGACAAAATCTTAACAACTGTGTAACATAGTTCAACAATATCATCATTTGATGACAATCCTACTGATTGTTCTAGATCATCTTCCGATAATCACTTTTCTTTCCCATGGTGTATATCTATGCTCGAAAGAAACATCAATTACCCTTTTGTAATATAAATTTTCTTGGGGCACACTTGGATTTCAATTTAATCCATTATAGATCAAATTTTAATGGGCTCGACAATAGTATTTTTGGAGTATCTAAGATCACTCCACTCTTCACTGACCCAATTCTCTCCCATTCTAAGCTATCGTTTGGGGAAATCATATATGTCTAATTCTTAAATGTGGAGCACATTACAGGTGTCATTAGACATCATTATTATAAATTGTGTTGTGACGTGTTGCAGTTTGTCAATATTGTGACAATGTTTTTGTTAGCATGTTTGTTTGTTATGTTGTTGTACTTTATTACTATAGATCAACTACAGATGAATTATTATCATCTTAGTTCACATATAACTTTGGTTTAGTTAATTATTTTTCATATTGGGTTTGTTTGACATGCTTTTTTGTGTTTTTAAATAACTTATACATATTGTGTTATCATCTTAGTTTATTAAATAAGCCATGGTGTGTTTTCCTTTTGATGTGTAGTTCGGTTTGTTTACATTTATTTATATTTGTGCTAATTGCAAGTACTTTGTCGACATCATTTCACATATAACATCATCATTTCTCCATAATCATCATGCATCAGGAATAAAAGCTAAGCTATGAACATGGAAGCTAAGCTCCATCTCACATCATCATATATCCATTATGCATTCATTGTAACAATCACGCAACTCCCTTTCTTCATTGTTCACCAAAATCATAATTTTAAAAAAGTCAAATATTTACAAAATTCATAACCACATGAAAATATTTCAACAATACAATGCAATCTTGATAAAATCACACTTTTAACTACTAACTTAGTGATCGTTCCAATATTACGTCTATAATGATACATCATCTTCTCCTTACATGTTAATATCTCTACTTGGGGTAATTAAAATCAATTGTTTCCTTTGCAATATAACTTTACTTGGGGAAATTTTGGCTCTCATTCCCTCCCCTACATTTCATAAGTTTAATGCTTGAGGGAAATGATCCTTTTTCACTTTCAGATCAATCTTCAATGCGGATCCAACAAGAGTGTCATTAGGAGTATCTAAGATTACTCTGCTCTTCAATCTGATCATATTCCCTTGCATTTCATAATTTTAATTATTGGGGGCATTTGAATATGCTTAATCATCATTGTGGTACATATTAGGGGCATATTTAATTGTCTTCTTTTTGAAGTTGTGTTGCATTGTTGATATTACTTTTTGGACCAATTACATGTATTTCGTTATCATCTTGGCTTCCTTATAGCCATGGTGCATATTTATATGGTGTATATTGGGTTTGTTTTCCTTTTTATATTTTCTTTATTGTGTGTGTGTTTGTTTTACGCACATAACGAGTTAAACATCTTGATTCTTTCATAATCATGGTGACAACTCTATTGTGTAACAACAAAATAAGGTTGCTCTAAATTTCACTCTCCAAATGATGCTCATGCTACAAGCACAATCTCTCCCATCCTCATTCAAATTCATTGTATTCTTCTTATCAAGTGGTTGTCCACCATTTTGTTTCATCACACACCCGCTTGAGGGGGCATTCCCTTACCTTTCTACTCATTGGGGTATCCAAATGCTTCGTTTCCCTCCACTTGCTAAGTCTCCATGCATATAATATCTTTAAATCGGAAAATGTAGACACCCTAAAAATACATACCTATTTCTAGCTTATTTCCATCCCATTAGAATTAATTAAATTAATTCTATCCTACTAGAATACATCCCTTTAGAATTAATTAAATTAATTCTATCATTTAAATCATAACCCTTTATAATTAATTAAATTAATTCTAATTACATACTCCTACCCTTTAGAATTAATTAATTTAATTCTATCATGCCCTTGGAATTAATTAAATTAATTCATAACACCCTTTAGCTAATTTAATTAAACATTTATTTAATTAAATGGTTAATTATCCTCTCACAACTCATAACTAATTAAATTAGTTATTTAAATAATCATATTTATCTACTCACACTCCACTCCACTCCACTCCACTCCACTCCACTTCTAGAACCCTATAATGGTGGGGGCAATAAAGTTGCACGTACAACCATCTTCCCGCAAAAAATCTAAACATTCATTTCCCTTACAAATTTGCATTGCATAGACCAAATCTAATGGATATTTCAGAAATTATAAATATGAACCTGTAACCCATTCATACCTTGATTCAATTTTCATGGCCTCACCCTCATCTATAAAAAACAAGCCATTCCTTTGTAAACCATCCTCTCTTTGTGTAATTTACAACCAACTTCGCCAAAATTGTCATATGTATTCTCGTGTATGTCTGCTCGTAGCATTTACAATTCTACATTTGGAGAAAATTTCAAGAGCATCCACAATCCTTTAAAATACAAGATTCAACAAGTCCAAGTGCTTCACAATATTACTTGAGGTTTACAAGGAAAATATTGGAGAGAGGTATATTGTTTCATTTGTTTATCTTTCAAATTCTGCTTTTTTTTCATTGTCACACAAAGTGATTCCGTTATTTACTAGGCGAGGTTGCTTTGAATTTTCCGAACCAAAAAAATGAGCTAAAAATGCCAAAAATGAAGAATTTATCTTAGCAAGATCAAATTTTGGCAAAAGACTCGCCTCGTTACTACCTAATGACAATAGTTAATATTACCAAAGACAAGCAAAGATCAACAAGAACATGGAAATTTGCAACAAATTCAAGGATCTTCAAGGAAAAATACATGTAAAACTAAATGAAAAATTTGTGTGAGATAAAGGGGTTTCTCATCGAGCATGCATATGTATGCATGTGAAATGAAATAGATGAAAGTAAAGTAAGGATCTAACATCAATTTAATCGAATCAATTTCAATAAGTAAATACATCATGATAAAGCATATGAAAGAGAAATAAATAACTTGCACAAATGTTAACAACATCAATACAAAACTTCCTTATTTGTGTGGATGTGATTTTAATATGTGGGTATTCCTTACAAGCTGATCACAAGCCACAAACAATCTTCAAGGAGCTTGGTAAAGGAAGAGATCTCCTCAAAATGGCCCAAAAGCCATGTTTGATTCTTCTCTTACTACTTCAACAAGTAGGGAGTTTCTCACTTTTGACAAGTCTTCCAAAAATAGAAATGCTCTTATAAGATATGGATGTGTATGTCTTACAAGCACATGGTGTGTTTTAGTAAGGAGGTACTAGGTTGTTTTTATAGATTTCCTCTTTGGGAGAAATACAACTTCTAGTGAATGTGGGATAATGGAGATGTAGAATTAGGAGTGGATAAGCATGATTAGAAGTGATTAATTAGGATTAATGACCCATGGGAGTTAGAGGAGGTTTAATTTTGGGATTAATTAATAGGTCAAGATTAGCTTGTAGAATCTATTTAGAGGAGATGTAGAGGGAAATTAGTGGAATTAGAGGGGTTTGAGAAAGTGAGATTTAATTAATAAAAGGGTTTATTAATTAAACATAAGATTATGATAGGTTGATTAATTAATTAAAATGAGGATGGGGAAATTACCTCATTAGTGGAAGGTCGATAATTATTTTATGATGATGGGAAGAAAGGTAATTAGTAGAATTTAAGTATTAAAATTACTTCACAGCAATGAAGTTAAGTTTATGCAATAATAATAATTAAATTTGGTTAGTGTAATAGATTTGTATATGTAAAACCACTTTCCACATGTACATTTTAAAACTTATTACTACACTTTTATTAATATTGAGATATTTCAAATTTATTATGCGTTACACTCAATACCATAGAATAAATACACCATCAAATTCACTAGAGTAATCGTAAATGAATGCATCTTGATTTGCGTGAAATCACATACTTCCATTAAAAAATCTAATTCTTTTTCTTTCAAACATTTTAATTATTTCATATTATGTAGGTTATCTTATATTATAGGTTAAACTCTTTATTTTTGTAATAAGGTTTGATATATATCTTATATAAATTAGACCTAATTACAATCTTAGTATGTGGTTAGTCAACTTGTTTATATGAAACCAATTTTCAAGTTTTTACATCCATATTAGTTTAGCTTTGTTTTTTTGATGCGGGGCATGACTACAAGGTTCGGATTTAGGCAATCAAAGTCAAAATTTTGGTTTGTGTAGGTCCTTAGAAGTTTCTATAGGGTAGGCATGATGTTCTTTTGGGCTCTTGAAGCTCAAAATTTGAATTTGGAGGTCTCCCTCCATTTTGGCTTATTTTGAAAATTTGAATTTCTAGAGCCAATTTTGGCTTTTTATGCTAGTGTAGGGAGTGATAAGGTGTATTTCAAGCATGTGTTAGTTGGGTTAGGTCATAATTGAGTCTCCAAGCCTCATTAGGGTGATAGTTGAGCTATTATAACTCTTAATCTTGTTTTTAAGCCCTTCTTGTTAGATAACTCCCTCATATGACTTGGTCACAAGTCCATGGTGGATAGTTATGAGAAAGAATTCAAGAAAGAAGGTATTTAATACAATATGTAATTATTTTCCACATTGATCAATCAAGGAAAGTGAATTTAGAGCTCAAATAGGGTTTGGTTTGAATTTATGTGCATATAGACTTAAAAAGGAATTACAAATCTATGAATGTACGAGTTAAGGATTGAGAAGAATAAGTTTCCATGAATGTTTTATAAGCTATGATTAGTTGATATGAATGTATTAGCTTTGGTTGAGGCTCTATGTGCTTTGTGTTTGAAAGTTTTGAAATTAATTTAGACCTGAAACATCCCAAAATTTTGTGACAAAGTACTTCGTAATGATTGGCTTATGATTTATCATCCTTTAAGGGACAATCTTACATAAATGTTGGATTCATGAGCACAATCATTTTAATAAGCATGAAAGAACATTTCCAATCCTTGATGGATGTGTATAGGTGACAAAGAAGACTTTGAATCACTCGGGAAGACAAGCGATGCTAAGAAATCTCTGTTCTACTATAAGGTTGTACGGTGAAGCTGTGAGACCAAACACATTATCGGAAGGCATGAATCCATTTCCGGTAAATTTACTAGTATCTAGAAACACGTACAAACCTTCTATAGAATATTTTAGGATTTGAATATAGTGAATCTAGCTTGGTGAAGAAAACTCGATCTATGGGGTAGGAGAAAACCTTCTTAGGGTTTTATCACGGTTGATCGATTCAAGCTTCTATTCAATACTTCAAGGGTTTAAATACACAAGAAAATATCTATTTGAACCCCTAATCAAGATTTATCTAGAACATTGTAAAGATGCTGCCCAAATCGGGAGAATTTCTTATTAGTCAGCGCAAAAGTCTTGTACATGTAGTTTAGAAACCTAGTTGGAACTATAAATCGATAAATTGAGCAAACTTTTCCTTTACAAGGCCATGTGGAATTTTGTATTCAAGAAGAACTCCCAAATGGGTATGGGAAATGGTAACTTTTTCATAGATTGAGTCATTGGGTGAAAATATATCACTATATTTGTGCTTTACTAGGGCTAGTCGCCACAAAAAGCCTAGGAGGAAGGTTATGAGGGCAAATCCATTTGTGTTTGGAGTTGAGACCGATAATTGGGCACACACCTAAGGATTGGAAAAGGGTGTTTAAATATGTTTTTGGTTTCCTCTAGTTCCTAGTAGATAACTCCAAACTCAAACCCACCACTAACATTGTTCTCAAGAGCCAAGAAAGGCATATTGCACAAAAAAGAAGACAATTTGATTAATTTTTTGCATTCCATTCGGTTTGGTGATTGTGTTGGTAGGATTTATTGATGGTTAACACGATCCTAGTCTTGGAGTTAGTTGTTTGAGCATATAGAGCAAATTTTTGTCCATTTGATCATTTTAGCATTGAGAGAGGATGAATCCATTTTGTAAGTTTTAGATTGAGTTGAAGTAGATTATGCAATTTAACTTGTGTGGTTGATTGTATGATGAGTATGCTCTGCATCATTTTATTACAATCAATATCATAAAAGTCTTGTAAAATAAGTATGTAATATGAAATTTAATGGTGAAATATTAGATGAATATATAACATGAAATCAAGTATCATATTAAAAATCTTAATTCTATTGTCTTTTATAATATTTCAAATTCTTTTGTCTTTTATACTATTTTATCATATATTTAGACTAGTCTTCTTATTTAATATAATTGAATTTGATTTATGTTTTATTTCAATTATAAGTGATTATAATTTTTGGTATATATATACACCATTTTAACATTTACACTATTCAAACTTAAAAGTAAATTTACATATCAAGATATTTCAATTTTATATATCAAGATATCATAAATTTATTATAGAATTATTACAATATAAAAAATTAATTAATGTAATTTTGGAGGGTTACACATAATACATCTTCTACAATTTAATTTGAGTCATCCTATTCTTCAATATACAATAATTTGTTACAAATCGATATTACATAGTTATTCCATTGATTTTCAATATATAATTTTTGCCTAGTTCTCGTAGAGGTAACTCACAATTATTGGTTAGCAAAATTAAGATTGAAGTAAAGCTTTAAAATAACTAAAGAGAATATTTGAAACGTGCTCGTGTTTTATGGAAGTGCGAGCCGCGCATGATTCGGCGGAAGCAAGCAATGTATCCGTTGAGAACAGAAGCTACATATATATTTTATTTAATATAGAATACATTCATGATTGGTAAACCCTGCGCGTTATTCGTGCTTATCCCATTCACTACTTTTTATCTCTTCCACCGACCAAATAATTGCTCTGCGGATAGATTAATGTTTTAAGATTGTCTAAAACACACTTTATCATTTCTTTGTATTAAAGTCAAAGGGACCATTATATATATAAAACCATTCTTCTCCATCAACTTGTTGTCCAAGGTTAACTCTCTCCATGTGGAATGTGGGGTCTGCAACTTCCCATCAGATTTAAAAAATTAACTTTGATATATGTTGCATGTTATCATATATGTGTAGACTCTGATTTATTTCATTTATGTGGGCATAAACACCTAAATTTAGTCTTTACCATTTTGGTAATGTCAACTATGGCCTATTTTGGCAAATTTTTATATACTTCGATAAAACATATATATTTGAACCTTCACTAGGCTTTTTTGACACAATCACTATCTGGGATTTTAAGTTAGGGATAATCTATACCATGTAGCTCTCGGAATCACACGATGAAATATGCGCAAAATGTAACACACATCAAGACATACATTAAATGAGAACTTAGTTCTTTATTAACTTATTAGTAATAAAAAAATACATGGACACAATGACAATCTCACAACCGAGTTGCACTACAACACAATAGATATCCATATATCTTCTTGCTAACTTGCAACTTCTTTACAAGTATAGCTCTCCTAAAATACAAACTATCCGAACTAACTAGTCCAAATTATAGTTCTAGCTCACATGGTATTCATCATCTCTAACACAAGTATAGTGACATGCCTCTTGTAGGACCCACCTTACAATGTTACCTTTTTAAACATTAAGTGACCCATGATACATATGATGCATCCCAATCCTCTATGAAAGAATAGGGCTTAAGTGATAATACATCCGAATAAAAATGAGTTAGAGCATTGATTATAATTATGAATTAGGTAAACTCGTGTCAACTTCTTGAACAATAATAAATATTGAATCATTATGCACCACAATATGCCCTTGCACATAAGAATGTGCAATGAGTTAGATAAAATGAATCCTTGTATGCTACAAAAACTCAAATACAATGACCTCACGTTGGTAGATGCATGTTGTTGGTTCAAGATGAACTCAAGATGGTGACATTAGGCTTTGAAAGTGCTCTAGTGACGTTGCACATAAAAATGGTGATTTTTTGTGTATAGACTATTTCTATAAGAAACATAATTAGTCACTATGCTAGTGAATTATGTACTTGTGTTATCTCTATAAACACCTCAATTTGGAAAATTTTCTTTTGAGAATGACAATATTGGATATATCACTAAATCATGACTTGTGTACATACAAAGCTTAATTACACATCCTTATCCGCATCTCATGATTTTCTTCTTTATTCCCACTACTCACTCTCTCACAAAAATGCTTGCATTAGTCCAATGTAGTATATTCCTCCTAGACATCATTATCATAACTTTGTTAAATATTGACACTGCATGTATGGGACCATTCATTTGGGACAAAATCGTCCAATGATTTGATCCAAAACTAGTGGTTTCATCCACAACCACTCAACGATCACTTTCTCAATTTGATATCTTCTATGGGTTGGTACTTTCCTTATGAGTTGGCCTTGATGTGAAATGATACCTATGAACCCATATATAAGAAAGTCTAATGCCTTGATTTACTCACACATGGCAATTTCAAGTGAACCTCTTGTAAATATCATTCTTAAATCCCTCCTATCTCTCCTAAATTCTTAAAAATAGCATCGAGACTTTAGGAGATGCCCCTACATAGGCATGAATCACACTCAACCATGTTATTGAGTTGCACTTCCGAAACTAGATACCATCCTAGCGAAGGAAAGTTAAGCAATCCAATCCATAGTTGCATTATTAAGTGATCAAGATGCCAAAGATAGTTGCATCTATTTAGATATCAAAATGCTAAGTAGTGATATGGTGAAACAAGACTAACCCATGTTAACATTCGAGAGAAGGATTCATGAAAGTTTGTTTTCAAAAAGTATTGAAATCAATTTTTAGAAGTGAATGATCAAGTGAGTATTCAAACACAATATCAACAATCAAAGGTGGATTTATTAAACTTACTATTTTTAGAAAGTTATGAAATCATTTGACGCTTTTGACAATTTTTGGTATATTGCATTTTTAAGGAGAGTCTTGAAGAATTTATAGGCTTCTATTATAAGACAATTTGTCAATGTTTTATCATAATATTGTATTTTTGAGGCACTCTATCATCTTTTGAACAAGTTGTGTGGTTCACAAATTGAGTCAACGAGATAGGAGAAATGTCCTTAATAAAGAGCACTAAAAAACCAACAATATAATAATATTATTAATTTTGGATTTTGTCCTTTTCTACTAATTTGAATTCACCCCAAAGGTGGATGCATGACATATCCATGTAGGATGGATTTTTAGTTCCCATTCGAGAACCCTTCATTTATTGTTCCTAGAAAAATCCTATCTTTTTCATTATTTAACAATAAAGAAGATGATTTCAAATGAAGATACAAGTTTGTAAGTGGAATTTTTTTGTAGATATGTTGGCATGTAAAATGTTGAGGCATTTTACTTGACAACCCTTTTGAAATCTTGTCACTTTTTGGTCAAACTGGTCAAAATTGCCAAATTGTCTCTTTTCAAAAACCAACTTATGGGAAAGGTTTGAAGCCTCGGTGGTTGAACAAATTCCTGGCTATAGTCAATGAAAAGGTCTTAGAGTTTTATGAACATGATAATATGGTTTAAAAGAGATTTTATGAGTTTCGAGAATGGTCTTAGGAAAGCTTTCTCTCTGGGAACTTTTCGAGAAAACGAGTATGTGAGAACTATAGAAGATTCAACTTCGGAAAATGTTTCAGAACTTTGTGTGGTTTTTAGAGCTCAAATCATATTCATCGAAATCTTACAAGGTCTACTAAATGATGGAATACATTAGACAAATTTTTGGGAACATAAAATAGGAAACCTTCTTAACACAGAGGCACAATGGTATTTCCAAACAAGGAACTTGCATTGAAGGTTTTAGAGTTGGGAGCCTAAAAAGGGTGAAGTTGAAGTACATGGAACCCCCTTCATGACCCAAGTGATAGTTTGGTTCATACTTATCTCAAATTCCTACACCGGTTTGGCTCACTTTCCTACCTTCCTAGGAAAACTTTATAATTTGAACAAAAATTCATGAATTTATTTTATTTTCAATAATTTATAAATTCTCTCATTGGATTCTTTATCCTATTTCCAATCAAAATCATATATTATACGCCCTGAAAAGGTTAAGTTTGGACCCCGTGGTGAAAAGTGCACTTCGTGATCTAATTCTTCATTGACATGATGATGTCATTAAGTGCACCTAGCACACTTTGGGAGCTTGGTGGCCTTTGGAGGTGCAATGCAATTTGCATTCTCCAATTTGAAACTCCACCTTCAAAAGTGCACCTCACTCTCATTGGTTGATAAAAATAGGAAAAAGTAATGGAGAAAAAGGCAAAATGAAGAGAGTTTGTATGTGTTGGTTCCATCACTTCCATCCTAGGTGTATTTGGGAACCCCATTTGCACTAGGAACACTTTGGAGGTATAATTTCACCCAAAAATTGTGCCCATGCCTAGTGGAGGTGGGGTTTGCAAATTGGGTGGACATTTCAATTTGCATTTACAAAGTCAAATCTCCACCTCCATAGTATGCAAAGAACATTTGAATCTCCACTTCCCTCCAAAACATAAAACCACAAAAAGGTGAAGTGCAACATGTGAAACCACTAAAACACTTGTTTTTCCACCTCTCATGCCCACCAAAACTACCTTTGTGTTATAGTTTTGCCAAACCTTGTTTTTCTTGTAACTCTTGATTCCTTGGTCAAATCTCACTCAAATGTTAACAACGTTATCATCTCCAAAATGCCTTGACATTGATACCAAGAACATAGAATATGGTGGAGTGTTTTATTTTCCATGATCTCTTGAATTTTTCAGTTGTTATAACCTTGTTTTAGTAAAACCACTCAAATTTGTTTTGATCATTGCTTAAAAACAACACATAGGAAACTTATCAAAATTTTCCAACAATATCCCTCATAAACAACCTTTGTTTTAAGCTATCATTCACATGCTAAGGTGAAGAAACCCATGAGTTTTGAGTAAAACAATTTTTACCTCCAAAACCAATCAGAAACCCCCTTTGCACTAGAAATTATTTTGTTATTTTCTCCAAAACCCCACAAGATATTTTCCTCAAATTCAAAGCGTTGGTTCCCCTCATCAAAAATTGAAAAACAATCCATTTTGACAACTATTTCTCCTGGAATGAAGAACTATTTTTTTCTATACTCTAATAAAACCCACCGAACAACTAAAATTGTTTTATATTTCCCTGGCTTAACTAGCCAAATTACTCCGAAATTTGGAGAAAATTTTCCTCTTAAATTCACCTCTCATTTGATCTATATCTTGCATGATTATTTGGAGTATGTTTAGAGATATAGAGGACTGCATTTATCCTCAATATTCTACTCGCTTCATTCAAGTTTGTACTTACTGTTGACTTGGGACGAGATAATTGTCTAAAATTAGGGTTCATTTTAAGACCCCTCCTCCGAAAAATTATTATAGAATGGGTGGTAAATATCTGAAATGGACTTTCAAAATGATGGTGAATCTCAAAAAAGAGATTCACGACAAAGGCAAATTCGTAGGGTGTTTTTTCCGATGGTTTTGTATGGTTGTACGTGTGTTAGAAATCTGTGTTGGATGGTTGTTAGTTGACCTGGATTGGATGAACATCTATTATCTCGTCACCCTTCCTTGGTTGAACGGTTGTCTATTTTATCTTTGTCAACCCGGGTTAGACAACCTGTCCATTATGTCCGCCATCCAACCTAGGTTGGACATTTGTCCATTGTCTTCCATCAAAACCGAGTTAGACGATAGATAATGGATGGCCGTCCAACCCAATTTGGATGGCCAACCGATCTTTATTGGATGTATGTGTTAAAAAGGTGTCCATTTTAGTTGGATGGTTTGTCGGTGAGATGACCGTCACTGTGCATTGGAAAAAATCCATTTATCGTCGATCCAACCTTGTTGGATAGCCATCCAACCTATGTTGGATGACCATCTCATTGACTTTGAACATTCCATCCCATGTATGATGTGTTGTTAAGACAACCGTCTCTTTAGAAATAGCGATCGTCTCCCTAGAAACATTTTGATTAGAAATGTTGGTGAAATACATGCATAATTTCATTTTTAACTATAAATAGTAGGTGAACTAACCCATACAAATGACTTGTCGGCTGAAATTTTAGGTGAACTAGGCGGCAACCGATTGCTGAAAATTCACCATTTCTAATTTCCAAAATCCCTAATATTCACGAGTTTATGAAAAATTTTCACTAAAAGTTTCCTTGCTAAAAGTTAGAGCATCACTTTCTATTAGCATTATCATTTAAATGAATCCATTATCAAGTGATTTGGATGAGTTATTCATCAACAATGGTCACATCCATGTGACAACTAAAAGCATCATTGAAGACCATGTATAGAAGGGCGTGCATGAATCATAAAGAAGTATCAAAAGGAAAGGAACGTGTCATAATATGCTCAAGGACATGAAAATACTACATGTACAATAAAAGTGCGTGAAGGTGCACATGGGAGAGGAAAATACAACGGGGCACGGAGTTTCACACACAAAGGTAGACTTCGGAAGTTATCCAAATTTTTTAATGGGCAAAAAATAGAAAAAATGAGAGTTTGCGTGGTGGGTAAGACAATTCTAGAAATAGACTCAAAGCAAGGATAAAGAATTGACAAAGGGAAAAGAACATGTAGGATGGACAAGGAATATGCATGGACAAAGCTAATTATAGGACGTGGGCATGGATAAGACCGAGCTATTTATAACACATATTGGAGAGTAAAGAAGAAGTTCAAAGGCATGCATTCTATAATTAAGAAGTCTATTGTTATAACTAAAACATGTAAGTGGTGAAGGAAAAATTCCCACCTTATATATATGTGTCACATTACTTTTTATAAGAAGGGAGAGGAGGATGAATGTGTTGTTAGTACCTAGGGACCTGAGTTAGTAAGTAGATGTCTATGTGTGTATGAGTGTATGATGGACATAGTATGTAAAGAATTATGTTTGTAATGGAAAACATTATATGGATTTCCAAGGTTAGAAGGGATGTGCGTGGTATAATTGGAGTACAGATCTTATTGCTAATTATTTATGTTGATCAAGCTCTTATTGTTGACATATGTGTTGTGATTGTATCTAGTTTATCTTCTATCTTATGTTACACAACTATTTATAATAACTACACATCTTGCATGATCAAACAAAGAGGGACCTGGTAGGTAGTGCGCACTTTAGGTGAGCACTTAGACATATGTCTAAGTGTAGTGTCAGCGCATCCGACTATTGGTCTTGGTAAATAAAAGAATTCATTAGACCTAATAAATGGATAAGGCATCCACAAGATTTCTTTAAAGAAACTAGAGGATACCATGACAAATTCCAAAGGAACTAGAGGGTGATGTATAAATCACTATAATGCAATACTAATCCTTTGTGCGGTTCAAGATGAAGAGAAATTAAATGTATCATTGGGATAAGTTTCCAATTTCCTTCACTACAGAGTACTTCATGCAATCCATTAATTGAATCAGAATGCCAAAAAATTGAACATTGATGTATTGAATATTGATGCGGACATACACACACTTAATGTAAAATATAATTTTGAGGGGAAAATTACATATGAGGTGAAACATGAGACCAAAATATGCATGTTATGCTTGGTGGAAACCATTACAGTAGGAATCCAAGTAGTTAAGTTATTCTAGTACATAAGTCCCTAGAAGAAGAAAAATAGAAGTGGTACCCCAAACGTGGAAGAAGAAGACAAAAAAATATGTTCACCCACAAGGTATAACATCAAAGCGATGAAGAGGATGAAAAGATAAAAATCCCTCAAACTATTCAAGAGAATGCTATGAAACAAGAAGAGGAAAATATGGTGTCATTAGAGAGGAAAAATAGAAAAATAATGAGTACTATAGAAACCTCCACACCAAGAAAAAGTTTAGCTTCGACAATAACTTCTTGCCTAAAGGTAGAAAGTATTATTGGGCCAAGTATAAGGATAGAGGAAACTAGTACGTCCTCATACATAAACACTAACATTAAGTTCAATGAAATAGAATCACATACTTCTAGGAAATGATTTAATATAAGTACAAGTGTGCCAAAATAGACTACTCCTTTAAAGAAACCCTCTACTAAAAAGAACCCCATACATGTAGGAGATGATTAAAAAAAAGGAGAAAATCTAATAGAATCTAGTGTAGGAACCACTCCACTCCAAAAATAAAACATGAGGTAATAAATGTTGAAGATGATGGAAAAGGAAAATTATGGTGAATTTTAAGACCCCTCTCCAAAATATTGTTATAGGATGGGTGGAAAATGTTTTGGTAAAGGTATTCACCTTGTTGGTGAATTTAGGAAAGGAGGATTTCGGGACGATGGATAATGATTTTTTTTTCCAAGTTGTCGAGTGTCTGCATATATGCGGTACCCTCATGGATGTTCCAACCGACATCACACTACTATTTCTCGCCGAGTTTATTTTAGTGGTGAATTTTTGTCCGATTGGGCCATCATGTTCTTTAGACACCAATAAAAACATAGCCTTATCACCGGTCGAGATCACGAACAATTATAGCGTATAGGATCTCATACACATTATCAAACGTATTCACATGTAGGTTTCCTTCTAGTACCACGCTACCATTTCCAGATCCCAAATGCTTCCGCAACATTGACACCGACCGGAAACACAAATGGTGATACCGAATGTGTAGCGTCTTTGGCATGGTATTCTTATGATGAATTGTACTTTTGACATTGCAAACGTTGACATGTGATTTGTCTTAGGAAGGTGTATTCTTTTGACTTTTGAAAATCATGTTTGTAATGGATAAGTTATTACTATTCAAAAATTTATACTTCTTTGTAATTCTATTTCTTCGGGAAATGAACCCATTCTCGCTTTCTGTGAATTGTAAGTTGTAAATTTGTTCTATTGTTTTCATACTTACCATATGATAACAACACACCTTGAATCAATTTCATTAATCCAAGGTATGCTTCATTATTCATTATTATCATCTTGATAACTGACATTCTAAAATGGAAAAGTAATGAGGAACTAAGCTATGTTTTGTTATAAATTTTAAGGACATGACTTTGGTGTCCTTACTAGGAATCATGTTGCAAACGATGAGTTTGGACCTCCTTTATAAATGTTTTACAATGCTTGAACAACATGAGGAGATTAAGAATCTGTTATGGGACTAATAAGGCAAATATCTCAGCCTTAGTTGGAATGTTTAATGTTATTTAGATCTTAATTTAAGTTGTGATGATCTTATGCTATGTGGATTTTAATCTAAGGTAATCTATACCTACCTTAGACCCATAACTAAACTACTAAGGGGTTATAACCTAAACTAAGATGTTGTGCTTAATAGTTATGGGCATGCAATTTTTTGGAATAGAGCTCGCAAATTTTGAAATGACGGTGGCGTGAGGAAAGAGGAGGGAAAGTGGCATTTAATGCATTCAATGGCCTCGGTTTTAGTGGAAGAAACTGCTTAGGAGTTTAGGTAGGTAGAATTGGGGGACACTGTTTGGTCATTTGTTCTTTTGGTTTTTCGCTCTGCATAAAGGTTCTGGTTCTTTGAACTAGTAATCTTATTATTGATCCTGTGTGATCTTTGACATCTTTTGAGCTATTTCTAAACCTATGGAAGTAAAGGGAAGCAAGAAGATTTTGTTGTTGATGTTGTTTTGGAAGGAAGAGATTTTGGGAGGCTCAGCTGGAAGTCTTATGCAAATCAACAAGAAACTCTATCAGGCATGATAGGCTCTTCTTATTAAATAGTTCTAATTTTTACTAAACTTATTCATTAGAACAACTCTGCTCTTGGAAGTAAATGGGTTTTTGTTGTGATGTTATTTTATGTCCATGCTTGAATAAGTTCACCTTTGTATTTTTTACGATAAGATTCACTTTTTGAAAAAATAGAATGTGGATTTGTTTCTTGTTGAAAATATGAGTAAATCATGCTTTAAGCTTTATTGGATCCGGAATGTTGTCAACTATGTGAACTTCATTATGCATGTGCAAAACGGATTAAGGGAAAGACATTGTTTGATAAAGATTTGATATGGGTTTATTTTTCCTCTGTAGGAAGAAGGTATGAAATGCATTATCCTCTGTTGAAACTTGAGTTGCTTCGAATCTTGATTATTTTGGTTGGGCTATCTTGTAATAGTTATTGATTTGATGTTTTTGTGGATTCAAACTTGTTTGAAAATAACTTGATGATATGTTTACTCCTTCTGAGTTTAATATGTTTTGAATCTATGAACTTTGTGGGATTGTTAAGAAAGGATTTTGTTCGGATTTGTTCTTCCTTGCTCGAAATCTGGTAAAATATGATTTAACTTCTTATGTAACATTCGAGAGGATATATTTTTTCTCTCATCTACATGTTATGAAATGGTTTGTGAAATGTTTGATTCTTGTAAAGTGGGTACATGGTTGGCTTGGCTGTAATCTTGTATTTGTTTCCCTTGGGCGCATAAGAATACATTGTAGGTCTCTCTCTCTATTTGGGAAATAAGAGAACGTCGGAAAAATGCTATCTTCACTGAAATGAAATTAATGAATTAGTTGTTGAGCTTGTTGCTTTGAAAACTTGTATTAGTTTTTGTATTACAGTGGTTGTTCTCTTTATTGGATGAGAAGCCTTCTCTTTCGGGCTCTTTGCCTTGCTAGTTTCAATTGTATATCTTATATCGATTTTATTTGTGTTACAATGGTTATTAAAATCAGATGTTTCTTGCAAGAATTAGTTCAGTCCTTTTAGATTTCGACTATGTTCCTCCTTTCTCTCTCCTTTCTGAGTTAAGGTATTCATTGTCAATCTCTTGAAATCGAAGGAGATTGTATTCGACTTGTCTCCTTTATGAGTTATGGAATGCGGTGTTCTTTTCTTCGATGTCTTGAGGAAGTTATTAGTTGTCCCCTTTCCTCTCATTCATTTCTTCATTATGTTATTCTGGTTAAGGATATTTCAGATTCGGTTGTATCAATCCGAATGAAATGGCATAGTGATTAGTTGAAGGATATATCTTCATTTCCTTCTCCTTTCCTAATTCTAGTTAGGGACATAATGAATTGATGAGTGACTACATTCAGGTATATGTAATGGAAATTATGCTTTACAAAATATATTGATGATAAACATGAAAATTAGGCTAGATTTGGCTTAAATTTGAATGATATATCTTAATCGGGAAACTATTATTTTTGGATGTTGTTGGTTCTTCCTAAATCTTGTCATAGAGAATGAATGTGCTTGGTTCTCATTACTGTTGATAAAGTACATTAATGCTAAACATAGGAGATCATTTCTTCTCAAAAGTGTCTATATTATTAGTAAATCATTAGAGTTAATAACTCTCTTGATTAGGATTGAATAAATTAGGAAATGAACTATAGATAACTATAATAAGAATGAGGTAAGTAATTTAGATTAAATATTACTTATTTGATGTACATTTATGGTAAAATCATTGATTGAAGAGTGTTGATTTGATCATGATCTTACTTAATGAAATGTGGTTGTGCACTCTATTCTTCTTTTTATGATCCTTATTCTTTATGAAGTATCTAGCTGAATTGCTTTACTATTTTGTAAAAGTAGATTTCTTTTGATGAGAAAGTTAGTTGAAAGCACATCGTTTTAATGATTAGTGCTTATCATGCTCAGTTTGACGAACTGACCCGTGATAGCAATTTTTGCAGATGGATTCCTTAAGTGATAAAAGAAGACAATTTCTTTATGATGCTTCTTATGTTACCTAAAGGCTGGATCTTTTATGAGAAATTACGATTATTATTGAAATGTAATTGAAAAAGGGAAAAGCAATATTTATTAATTTAGTTTATTAATTCTTCTTGACATTAATGAAGTATGATATGTTTATACTTGTAAAATGTGTATTTTACTTTGATGAATGGAAAGAGGATTGAGTGTTATTTGTACTTGACGTGTCATTCTCTTTGGGCATACTGTAAATGAAATTTGTAAACTTCTCCTTAATCTCTCGTAAACATATATGTTTTGAATCATTTCAGTTGGACTCAAATGAAATAGATTAAAAGGGAATTGATACTCTATTCTTTTCTTAAATGCAACTTTTAAGTTGGCATGCATAGATGAACATTCAACTAGGTCACTATGGTTTATTAGTTGACATTAATAGAAGAGTAAATTACATAGGGTTTCTTGTATAAGTAAATGGTTACAATGAACCCTAACTAATATAAGTCAAAGGAAAGACAATTATTCTTCGAGAATAAATATTCCGCTAAGACCTTTTTGGGAATCATACTCAAATGAGATTCGGAAGGAAGAAGGTATACTTCTTCTTGTTAAATAAAAAATTAGAATAAGGTAAATGAAAAGAAATAAATACATACATAATAAATAGACTTCATCTTAATGAAGTCTATTATTAAGGAATCTGAATTTGAATTCAATCATGCTTAAACTTGGTTAAGCTAAGTAAGTCAATCTTACTATTGGTATGTTGATTTTTTTGTAAGTCTGAAACTTAAATTAAGATACCAAGGAATGAAACAAAAACCTTTAGGAAGAGGGATTGGTTCATAGATTAATCTGCATGGCAATTATAAGTCATTTATGGCTAGCAACCTTAATGATCAAAGAAATTAAGGATTCAATAGGGTTGCTAAAATTAAATCTTAATTAAGGAGATAAGTAAGTGTTTAACTTCTTAACTAGATATGTACCTCTAGATGAGGTGATTCCGTAGGATGTTGGTACATGCCAACTATAATATTGTGTCATCATGAAGACTGGGGTCTTCATGAGGATATAGTGTCACGCTGACATGTCACAACACCCTTCTAAATTAGACCATCTAGATCTACATAAACTCAGACTTGGCCTTATGTTTGTACTTAAGGTTAGTTTAGGGGCATGATTTTGTATAGGGGTAACTCATGATGACTAAAGGTAACTAGACACACGCAATTGACTTATGTCGATTGAGTATGTCTATGTACCCTTAGTCACCGCGAGTGATTCTCTATACCAATCCATGTTGCTAACCTAGGTTAAGGTTAAACCTTGGACAAGTGGAATGACAGGAGTTAGTGAAGACCATTCTAGATAACATATGAAGTGGGGTGAAGGACGTATTCTCATTTTAACAAGTATGCCATCTAGGAATATGAACATGCACAACATGTGAAAATATTTGGCCAAAGTATCATAAGTTGTTGGTTGCATTGTCCTATGTCACCTAGTTTATGAAGCAAGATTTCAGATGAATATTGGTAAAAATATTCAGATAGGCCTCTTAAATGGAACACTTCAATACCTAGAAAAGGGTAAGAGAACCAAGTATACTTAGTATACGATACATTGAATTAACATGAGTGATCGGTAATCGAGTCATGAAATGAGAGATCGATGAAACTCGAGTCATGAAATGAGAGATCGGTAGTTCACCGAGTCATTACATTTGCATAAGGTTATCTATTACGAGATTTATTAGCATGGAATGTGTGTCCTAAATTATGGTTATTTAGAAAGAGAGAACATTTTTAAAAACTTGAAATGTGTGTGTTCTAAATTATGATAATTTAGAATAGAGAACGCTATATAAAAAAATCCCTTGTTTCTAAAGCTTTAAAATGGGAATGTTACATCTTGGTATCAGAGCTAAAGGTTACAGCTCTTGGACCTATTGTGTCCATAATCTGATAACACTTAAATTTTCTTGTTAACAGAAAATGGTTAGAATAAGAGGAAATCTGCAAACAACCCACCACCTGGTGGAGAAGCATTATTGCCCAAAAACTCAACGAGATCCTGCCACTGATGGACACAAGAGATCGTTTGGCTATACTTGAACAAAAAGTTATGGGAAATGAGGAGGAGGAAGAAGATGCTGATAATGACAATCAACCACCTCTTATGGACAACACCAATGGGGGAAATACGGGTGTTGATAAACGAAGAACGCAAACCTATCTAATCAACTTGAGAATAAATAGGAAAGATTAACAACTAAACTCACCAATGAAATAAAAAGAACAAGTCCTCCTAAGTTTTATGGAACTACACTTGGAGATGGGGTTGAGAACTCGGATCGTTGAAATGGAGAAGTAATTTGCAATAAGAAACTTCTCTGAGGAAACAAAAGAAATTTAGGGATCTTATCAGCTTTCCCATAGGCATCTTCATGGTGGGACAACCATAAGGCTGAGTTGAACATTGTCGAAACATACATAACTTGGGATCAATTTAAAGGTTACTTTAGGAAACGATGGATGGCTCAAATTTATTAAGATCAGAAAATGACTTAATTTCAGAACTTATCTCAGGAAAAGTTCACTGTAATAGAGTATTGGGAAATGTTTACTAAGATCCTTAAGTTTGTGCCTCGATCAAATCGACGAGAAGTTCAGGATACAAAAATTTATCATGGGATTGAATCCCATTATAGGTGGTGAGGTGGACGTTCACAGCCTAACCACTATGGAAGGGGTTGTTGAAAAAGCTATAAAGTAAGAACAGAAATTGAGAGCAATCTCTGCTCATAGGGAGGAAATTAGAAAGAAAGTTGTAAACTCTTCTTCGTCTCTTGCACCCAAAAAGGGACCGCGGAAGAGGTTTGGTATGTAAAGAAAATTTACCACTGATAATAATAAAAAAAACAATAAAAAAACCCTCGCTAGTATGTAGAATAGCTTTGTAAAGAATAATAATAATGGACAGAAGTCCTATGGGAGCCAAAATGATAACTTCAAGGCTAGAAATAAATTTGAGCCTAGGAAGGGGCTGGTAGGAGGTTGTTTTAATTGTGGCAAGGACCATTACCTAAGTCGGTGTCCTTTGAAAAGGATGACCTGTAACCAAGCAACACATGATATATGCTACTAAAGTAGTTGACAAGCAAGTTGAAAAGTAAGTCACACCCATAGAAGTTCCAAGTAAATTATTTGGCATACCGTGACTATAATTTTTGATACTGGAGCTACTAAATGTTTTATTTCTACTAAGTTAGCTTCGAAATTAAAAATAAAAGTTGAAAGAATGGATAAATCGTGGGCTGTACATTATGGAAATAATGTTGTTCATATAGTTAGTATGTGTCTTTTTGGAGCAGTCCTTGACTTGCCTAGTTTTTCCACAAAAGTTGACCTTTATGTTGCTCCTTTGGGGTCTTATGATGTAATCATAGGTGTTAATTAGCTAGCTGAGCATAAGGAAAATGTTGATTGTTATGAAAAATAGATTAGTTGTTTGGATGACTGCGAGAAAACATCAGTCATTCAAGGTGTAAAACATGATATTTTATTTAGAAGCTGACTAACTATGCAACTTAAAAAGGGCCAAAAAGAGGTTGTACCTTGTATGCAATAAAAATGTTAGAAACTACTGAAGAAGGTAATAAATTCATGGAAAGATATCCATTGTTGAGAAATTTTAGTGATGTGTTTCTGAAAGAGTTACCGGGTCTTCCACCCAAACGAGAGTTTGACTTCATGATCAAGATCAAACTAGGAACCGAGCCTATTTCAAGGCACCTTATAGAATGACTACCCTTGAACTGGTAGATATTAAGGCTCGATTACTGCAAGAACTTTTGATAAAAGGTTTGATAAGACCGAGTGTCTCACCTTGGGGAGTACTGTAATTTTGTGAAAAAGAAAGATGGCACACTTATATTGTGCATCGATTATAGAATGCTAAACAAAGCAACAATTAAGAACAAATATCCACTTCCTAGAATTGATGAACTATTTGATTAGATGCGTGGTGAATCAATATATTCAAAAATAGACCTTGATGCAGGTATCGATAATTAAGAATAAAGGATGAAGACTAATGTGAATCCAGTGCGCAAGAGGTTGAAATACCTCCAAAAACACACATAAACAGCTTTACAAATAAAACCAGGAGTTTCAAAATAGCTTACTTCTCATTCTGGAATTCACACTGATCTATTACATCATTACAATTCTCCTTTTATTTCAAGACTACTCTAAAACCCTAAAATGCCAAAAACCCTAAAATGCAAAACAACTCGGATTGACCCAAAAATTTGCGTGCCAAATATGCATTCATAAATTAGGGCTCACAAAAATTTGGACTTATTCTGACAAGCACAACAAAAGTTATTAAAGTTCTAAGACCTAGTCAAAAGCGGAAAAAACATTCGGAGCCAATTTTAGGCCACTAGATGACGGAATCCGAGCCCGAAAACGTGCCAAAATGAGCACAACCTTGCAAGAAAATTGACCCCAGCATAGTACTAATGTATATCTACCACCCTGTAAAATTTCAGGATGATCCAACGGTCGGATCAAAAGTTATGGCCTCTGCAAGTTATGCTCCCGCATCATTCTCCCTAGTTGAAAAGAATTCAGCTCTGAATTCTGTTGACAAACTCATCTAATTTTGCACTGTCAATTTTCCTCAACTCCCACTCAGGAATCCAAGTGTTTTCTTCTTGCTGCAAACCTTCCCACTATACCAAATATCTGTTGTAGCTCCCATGTCTAGTAGTGATTGTCTTTTGGTCCAAGACATGCATTACCCTTTCCTTTTTCTTCTTCGGCATCTGTTGCTTCCAGTTTATTTCTTCCTCCTCTGCAACATTTTCATCATGACCTGGAAACTTATATAAATCAGAAACATTAAAAACTAGTGAGATAACAAAGTTTTCAGGTAGCTCCACCTTGTAGGCATTATCACTCATTTTCTTCAGAATCCTACATGGCCCAATCTTCTTATACTTGAGTTTATTATATGTACCCTTTAGAAACCTCTCTTTTCTAAGATGAACCATCACCATATCTCCTTATTCAAATACACTTACTCTCCTACTGGCATCTGCAATTGTTTTATATTGTGCATTACTCACTTTCAACTTTTCCCTCACTTCATCTTGTAGTTGTAGAATGTGTTCTGCAAATGCTTTTGCATCATCACTAGTTTCATCTTCACCTAGTAGAACAATTAGATCAAGGACCCCCTTCAGATTCCTACCATATACAATCTAGAAAGGAGACCTCCCTGTTGACCTGTTTATCAAGCTATTATATGCAAACTCAGCTTGAGGTAAAGCTAAGTCCCATTGTTTTGGATTTTCTCCAACTATACAACGTAGGAGATTTCCCAAGCTTTTGTTCACTACTTCAGTCTGCCCATCAGTCTGGGGGTGATATGCACTACTGAACTGTAGTTGTGTCCCCAATTTCTTCCACAGAGTCCTCCAAAAGTGACTCAAAAACTTCGTGTCCCGATCTGAAGTGATCGTTTTTGGAATTCCATGCAATCTAACCACTTCTGAAAAAAACAAATCTGTAATTCTGGAAGCATCATTAGTTTTTTTACAAGAAATAAAATGTGCCATCTTAGAGAATCTATCAACCACAACAAAGATAGAATCATTCCCTCACTGTGTGTTAGGAAGCCCTAACACAAAATCCATACTCAGATCAACCCATGGCCCTGTAGGGATAGGCAATGGCATATACAACCCAGTATTCTGTGCATGACCCTTAGCCATTTGACACACTCTACATCTTGCTACAACCCTACTGATGTCCCTCTTTACCTTTGGCCAATAATACTTTTCTATGACAAGAGAAATTGTCTTACTTATACCAAAGTGTCCAGCCAACCCTCCACTATGCAATTCTCTTATAATATTTTCTCTCATTGAACCAATAGGGATGCACAATTGTTTCCCCTAAACAAATAACCATCCCGCATCAAATAATCAAAAGAATCACTAACTACTGTAGGCTCCTTAAGCTTTCTGACAACATCACCAAAATCAGGATCACCTTCATACAATTCCTTAACTGCCTCAAACCCTAGGACTTTATTTTCCATTGTTGTCAAAAGGGCTACACGCCTACTCAAGGCATCAGCAACTTGATTCTACTTACCAGACTTATGCTTTAAAACAAAAGTATATTCTTGCAAAAATGAAACCCATTTTGCATGCCTACTATTTAGTTTCTTCTGTGTGTTTACATACCTCAAGGCTTCATGGTCAGTGAAGAGTACAAATTCCTTTGCTACCAAGTAATGTCTCCAGTTCCTTAATGCCTGAACAATAGCGTAAAATTCCACATCATAAGTAGAATATTTCCTCCTGACTTCATTTAGCTTTTCACTAAAGAATGCCACTGGTCGTCCTTCTTGACTCAACACAGCTCCAATCCCAACATGTGAGGCATCACAGTCAACCTCAAAGACCTTGCTAAAATCTGGCAATACCAAAACAGGTGCTTCTGATACTTTCTTCTTCAACAATTCAAAACTATCTGTTGCTGCCTTGGTCCATACAAACTCCCTCCCTTTTGTACACTCTATTATGGGTGCAGCAATGCTACTGAAATTCTGATGAACTTCCTATAAAAAGTTTCCAATCCATGAAAACTACGAACCTTTGTCACATTCCTTGGAATAGGCCATTCCGAATTGAATTTACTTTTTCCTCATCCATCCTCACTCCATCCCCCGATATGACATATCCCAAAAAAAAAAATACTCTTCGAAGGAATCTTCACTTCTTTAAGTTTGCATATAGACTCTCTTTACGTAACAAGTCTAGCACCAATTTCAGATGTAACAAGTGTTCTTCCACTGTCTTACTAAATATCAAAACATCATCAAAATAGACAACAACAAACTTACCATTATATTCTCGTGAGTACTCTATTCATCAACCTCATGAATGTACTGGGTGCATTAGATAGCCCAAATGGCATCACCATCCACTCGTATAATCCATCTTTTGTTTTAAAAGTAGTTTTCCATTCGTCCCCTTCACGGATTCGGATCTGGTAGTAACCACTCCGTAGGTCAATCTTGCTAAAATATCGGGCTCCTGTTAGCACATCCATCATATCATCCAATCGTGGAATTGGGAACCGATACTTAATTGTGATCTTGTTTATGGCTCTCTTTGTCTACACACATTCTCCAGTCTCCATATTTTTTTGGAGTCAATAATGCTGGAGTTGCACATGGAATCATGCTTTCTCTCACTAACCCTTTCGTATTAGATCTGTCACTTGTCTGTTCAACTCTTCACTCTGTGTCGGACTCATCCGATAGGCTACTTGGTTTGGAAGGGCTGATCTTGGGATCAAATCAATATGGTGTTGAATATCTCGCTTTGGAGGTAACCCATCTGGTAGCTCATCTGGTATGACATCTTTGTATTCTTTTAGTATCTTTTCTGCTGCAATAGGTATATTAAAGCCTTCTTTCTCCAGCTTCTTCCATTTCTGTAACAAACTCTTTTGTAGCCAATAAGCCCTCACTCTTCTCTTCTTCCTTGAAGGGTAATAAGACCACCTTTACACCATCCTTCCAAAAGGTATATGTATTTTTCCCTCCATCATGTGTAACCTTTCTATCGTATTGCCAAGGCCTACCCAGTAATATATGACATGCATCCATTGGGATAACATCACACCACACCTCATCCCTGTAGGTATTCCCAATTGAAAACTTTATAAGGAATCTTTTATCTATGGTTACTTCATTTCCTTTCTTGAACCATGATATACGATAGGGATATGCGTGCTTGTCATGATTGATTCGATTTATCAACCATTACAATTGAAACCATATTTTCATAACTACCACCATCAATAATAATTTTACATACCTTTCCTCTAGAGGTGCATCTTGTTCGAAATATATTTGTTCGAAGCCATGAATCAGCTCCAGCAATGTCATGTTCTTTCTCCTTCCTTGGGACAATCATCATCCTCCTTATCATGAGGGTTTCACCCAAGTCTGCAGTAACCTCCATTTCTTCTTCCTCTTCAGCCTCAACCATATTTACTCGTGGTTTTTCTCCTTGCCATCTATCTTGTGTAGGATAGTGCGGACACTCAAAAGCTCTGTGCCCCTCTTCACCACATCTGTAACATGTATATTGCCTTTGGGGGCTATTCTAGCCCCGTCCTCCATTATAACCTCTTCCCCTCTGAAACCCCTACCTCTTTGGTAGTTACCATGGCTTTGACCAGAATCTTCATGCCCTTCTGTATTAGAGGATTCACCTTTTGTAGATTCAAATCTACCCTTGCCCCTCATTGGAGATGATGATGGACCTCTCTTCACACCTTTTCTAAAATTATTCCTCTTGTTCTTTTCCTCTGCATCATCTAGGCTATGGATCCGGAGCATACTCAACTCATCTTGTATGGTGTAACTCAACCTATTTATGTACTGTGTAGCCTTTTGTTCTTCAGACTCTCCCTGTTCCACCCTGATTGATAACTTGTAAAATTCATTAGTATACTCCTCAATGTTGAGATCCTTCTACCTTAGGTTTTGGAACCTTCGAAAGAGTGTCTGAGCATAATCTACAGGAAGAAACTTTTCTTTCAGCTTCTTTACCATTTTATTCCAGTTTCGGATCTTGCCCTTTCCATTCCTTTGTCTTTCATTTTGTAGGTGATCCCACCAGATCAATGCATGTCTGGCTAACTTAGTGCATGCAAAATTAACCTTCTTCTCCTCTGAAAGGGTTTTCCACTCAAAGAATTTTTCCATGCAATTTAACCAGTCAATCAACTCTTCTGGTCGTAACCCTCCACCATAATCAGGAACATTAATCTTGATGTCGTCATTCTTTCCCTCTAAAGCCTTGATTAATCTCTCCTCAAATGGTATCTCATTCAAGGTTTCTTTGTCTCTCTCATTTTCTTCTTCATCTCCTCCTTCATTCATTAATGGAGGCTCTTCTTCAATATCACTATCTGGGTTTGCATCCCCATTTGCATGTCTCCTTCTAAGGTGGGTAACTTCTCCCATGAGCTCAACAACTTGTCTCTGTAGCTCCTGCATATGCCTATTCATCTGGGCATAACCTCCCCTCCCACGTCTAGCCATGGTTATATAAAACAGAGGTAAAAACTACACATAAAAATGTAATATGTTACCTTAACTATTTCTGCAAGATCAAAATCCTGCTCTGATACCAATTGATGTGAATCCAGCTGCAAGAGGTTGAAATACCTCAAAAACACACATAAACAGATTTTGCAAATAAAACCAAGAGTTTCAAAATAGCTTACTTCTCATTCTAGAATTCACACTGATCTATTACATCATTACAATTCTCCTTTTATTTCAAGACTACTCTAAAACCCTAAAATGCCAAAAACCCTAAAATGCCAAAAAACCCTAAAATGCAAAACAACTCGGATTGACCCCAAAATTTGCGTGCCAAATATGCATTCATAAATTAGGGCTCACGTAAAATTTGGACTTATTCTGACAAGCACAACAAAAGTTATTAAAGTTCTAAGACCTAGTCAAAAGTGGAAAAAACATTCGGAGCCAATTTTAGGCCACTAGATGACGGAATCCGAGCCTGAAAACGTGCCAAAATGAGCACAACCTTGCAAGAAATTCAACCCCAACATAGTACTAATGTATATCTACCACCCTGTAAAATTTCAGGATGATCCAATGGTCGGATCAAAATTTATGGCCTCTGCAAGTTATGCTCCCGCATCAAAGACATTCGTAAAATGACTTTTTGAACAAGGTATGGGAATTATGAATTCACAGTTTTACCTTTTGGGTTGAAAAATGCATCTAACGCTTTTATGAATTTGATGAATAATATTTTTCAAGAATACTTGGACAAATTTATGCTTGTATTATTGGACGACATTCTCATATACTCTAAAAGAATTGAAGAACATCATAATCATCTGAAGATAGTTTTGGAAATCTTGAGAAAGAGAAATTTGTATGGTAAGCTATTGAAATTTTCCTTCTATGATACAAAAGTACACTATTTGGGTCATGTTATAAGCAAGAATGGGATAGTGGTAGACCTCAAAGACTTTTCTAAAATTGTTCTATGAAAGTTTGTCAAAGAATTTTCTAAAATTGCTGCACAATTCAATACGTAAGAAAGACAAGAAATTTGTTTGGAATGAAAAATGTGAATCTTCTTTTAATATTATAAAGGAACAGCTAACTACACCACCTATTTTGACTATACCGATCCTAATGGAGACTTTACTATCATAATGATGCATCTCGGGGAGGGAATCGGAGGCATTTTTTCATAATGATCATGTCGTAGCTTATGAAAGTAAAAACTCAAGTTACATGAACTGAATTATGATCCACATGACCTAGAGCTTGTTTCCATTGTTCATACGATTCAAGTATGGAGAAATTATCTTCTTGGTAGACCTTTTGAACTAAAGACTGATCATCTTGGGTTGAAGTATATTTTCACTCAGCCAAATCTGAATTCAAGACACCGATGATGGTTAGAATTTCTATCTCAATATGATTTTGACATAAATTACGTTAAAGGAAAAGAAAATAGAGTAGCGAGATGCTCTAAGTTGTAGGAACCATATTTATGCTCTTATAACGTTGAGGACTCAATTTAAAGATGAGGTGAAAGGAGTCATGGAATCTAATTCTTATTTTCAGTAGGTAAAGACAACACTTGCTGCAGATCCAAATGATGTGAGATATAAAGGTTTTCGGTAGGTAAAGACAACGATTGCTGCAGATCCAAATTATGTGAGATATAAAGGTTTTCATTTTGATAATGAAGGGATCTTACGGTTTGAAAATAGGGTATACATACCTTTGGAAAATGATTTAAGAAAGAAGTTATTAGCTGAATTTCATAATTCACCTTTTCTGGGCACCTGGCATTACGAAAAATACTTACTTGATATAAAACAACAATATTTCTAGAAAGGAATGAAGAAGGATGTGATGGAATTTGTGACACATTGCTTAGAGTGTCAATGTGTTAAAGCTGAACATATGCATCTAAATGGTTTACTATATCCTCACAACATTTCGTAGTACAAATGGCAAGTGATAAGTATGGATTTTGTTTAGGGGTTGCCTATGTCAAAAAATAAACATGATGTTATTCTAGTCATTGTTGATAAACTAACAAAAGTGGCACATTTTATTATTGGTAATCTAAAGGATGATTCACCTATGTTAGCAAGAAGATTTGTATATGATATTTTCAGGTTACATGGAGTACTTGAATTGATCATATCGGATAGAGATCCAAGAATGACATCTAGATTTTAGTAAACACTTAATGCAGCCCTCGAGACTAAGCTGAATTTCAGTTCTGCATATCACCCGAAATGAGATGGATAGATTGAAAGAGTTAATCAAGTTTTAGAGGACATGTTACGAATGTATTGCATGGATCAGCAATACAAATGGGAAGAGTACCTCCCATTAGTTGAATTTGCTTACAATAACACTTATCATGCCTCTCTAAAAATGACACCTTTCGAAGCACTATATGGAAGGAAATGCAGAACCCCTATTAGCTAGGACAACATTGAAGATAGAGAGGTGATAGGACCTGAAATCCTTACAGAAATGGAACAACAAGTAAAATTGATTCGTGAACGCTTGAAGGAAGCTGCAAATATGCAAAAGAGTTATGCAAACTTAAAGAGGGTTAATAGGAAATTTGAATTTGGTGAGAATTTTTTTCGTCAGATTAAGCCGAAAAAGAGTTCTATAACTTTTGGAAAGGCTACCAAGTTATCACATCGTTACGTGGGACCCTTTGAAATTATTGAAGTGATCAACCCAAAGAGCTTATCGTTTAGATTTACCTCTCGCGTTATCATGAATGTATGATGTTTTCCATATTTCTTTGCTCAAGAAATACATTTCAGATTCATCACATGTGTTGAATTGGAATTACTTACAGTATAAGACCTAGGAATAATCGTGGTTAAGCCCATTCAAGTGCTAGAAACTCGCCAATTGCACTTAAGAAATCATGAAATAAGTCAATGTAAGGTCTAGTGGGACCATTTTAATGAATAAAGTGCAACCTAGGAAAATATTGAAGATATGAGATCTTCTTTTCCACATCTATTTGATCAGAATTGATTATGAAAACTGTTAAAATATGAAAATTTTATTCATGTTTTGATGATAAATCTTCCAGACTTGGGCAGTTACTGAACTATTTAACAACTATTTTAAATACTGTTTTGAAATTTGAATTTCTCAAATATAGTTCTATTATGAACATATGAATGGAATGACAATAATTAAGTTTTGTCCTAAAATTTAATGGTTTGATTAAGTTAATCATCGGGATGATGATTCTTGTTAAGGAGGAAGGTATGTAACATCTTTGACATGGTTGTTACTATGATGACTTCCACTTTTGACATTGCAAACGTTGACATGTGATTTTTCTTAGGAAGGTGTATTCTTTTGACATTTGAAAATCATGTTTGCAATGGATAAGTTATTATTGTTTAGAAATTCATACTTGTTGTAATTCTATTTACTAGGAAATGAAGCCATTCTGCTCTGTGAATTGTAAGTTGTAAATCTATCTTTGTTGTTTTCATACTTACCATGTGATAAAAACACACCTTGAATCAATTCCATTGATCCAAGGTATGATTTAGATTCTTCGTTATTATCATCTTGATAAGCGACATTACGAAATGGAATGGTAATGAGGAAATGAGTGTGTTTTGTTATAAATTTTAAGGACCCAAATTCGGGTGTCCTTGCTAGGCACCATGTTGCAAATGGTCAGTTTAGACCTCCTTTATAAATGTTTTACAACGCTGAATAGTGTGAGGAGATTAAGAATATATTACGGGAATAATAAGGCAAATATCTCGGCCTTATTTGGAATGTTTAATGCTATTCAGATCTTAATTTAAGTTGTGATGATCTTATGCTATGTGGATTTTAATCTAAGGTAATCTATACCTACCTTAGACCCATCACTAAACTACTAAGGGGTTATAACCTAACCTAAGATGATGTGCTTAATGGTTATGGAGTCTCAAACTAACCTAAGGCAATTTCAATGACCTAAGAACTAAGGGGAAACCTAGCTAATGTTAATGTAACCTAAATTATTACCAAGCAAAGAAAGGGGACCTAAGGGTTACATGGCAATTGAGAAGTTGGTGGCAATGGTTTCTAAGGCATTTATGTGGATTAATTTTTGTCCTTACATCTTGATCATGCCAAGTTTGGTGGAGGCATGGAGGGATAGTGGGATGCCTAGTTGGCATCATTGCTAAATTTAAAATACATGCAAGTTTTTGGAATAGAGCTCACCAAGTTTGAAATGACGGTGGTGTGAGGAAAGAGGAGGGAAAGTGGCATTCAATGCATTTAATGGCCTTGGTTTTAGTGGAAGAAACCGCCTAGGAGTTTAGGCAAGGTGGAATTGGGGGAAGTTGTTTGGTCATTTGTTCTTTTGGTTTTTACTCTGCATGAAGGTTCTAGTTCTTCAAACTAGCAATCTTATTATTGATCCTTTGCGATCTTTGGCATCTTTTGAGCTATTTTGAACTTGTGGAAGTAAAGGGAAGTAGGAAGATTTGGTTGTTGATGTTGTTTTGGAAGGAAGAGATTTTGGGAGGCTCGGCTGGAAGTCTTCTACAAATCAACAAGAAACTCTATCAGGCATGATAGGCTCTTCTTATTAAATAATTTTTCTTTTTACTAAACATCTTCATTAGAACAAATCTGCTCTTGGAAACAAATGGGTTTTTTTGTGATGTTATTTTACGTCCATGCTTGAATAAGTTCACTGTATATTTTTCGATGAGATTCATTGTTTGAAAAAATAGAATGTGGGTTTGTTTCTTGTTGAAAATATGGGTAAATTGTGCTTTAACCTTTATTGGATCTGGAATGTTGTCAACTGTGTGAAATTTTGTTGTCTATGCAAAATAGATTAAGGGAAAGACATTGTTTGATAAAGATTTGATATGGGTTTGTTTTTCCTCTATAGGAAGAAGGTATGAAATGCATTGTCCTTTGTTGAAACTTGAGTTGCTTCGAATCTTGATTATTTTGGTTGGGCTATGTTGTAATAGTTATTTGGATTCAATGTTTTTGTGGATTCAAAATTGTTTGAAAAAAATAGTGATATGTTTACTCCTTTTGAGTTTAATATGTTTTGAATCTATGAACTTTGTGGGATTGTTAAGAAAGGATTTTGTTTGGATTTTTTCTCCCTTGCTCGAAATCTGGTAAAATACGATTTAACTTCTTCTTCTGGAACTGTGTGAGGATATTGTTGTTTCTCTCATCTGCATGTTATGAAATGGTTTGTGAATAAAATTTTGATTGACATCTATAGATGTTGTTGTAAGAATGGATTATCTTAATGGAACTTTGGATTAGTTCAGTTTTGGTTATTTGAAGGAAATGAGTTGGAATGTTTTGATTTTAATCTTCTCCTTTTTATTTCGATTTTGAGCACCGACTTGGGGTTAAGTCACTTTGATTTTCCTTTATTTTATTCGAATCTAGGTTGGAGTTATTTCCTTCTTACCTATTGATTGTTTCATTGATTCTTGTAAAGTGGGTACATGGTTGGCTTGGTTGTAATCTTGTATTCATTTCCCTTGGGCACATAAGAATACATTGTAGGTCTCTCTCTCTCTCTCTCTATTTGGGAAATAAGAGAACGTCTGGAAAATTTTTATCTTCCTGAAATGAAATTAAGAAATCAGTTATTGAGCTTGTTGCTTTGAAAAATTGTATTAGTTTTTGTAATCTAGTGGTTGTTCTCTTTATTGGATGAGAAGCCTTCTCTTTTGGGCTTTGCCTTGTTGGTTTCAGTTGTATATCTTATATCGATTTAATTTTGACTATGATATTTGTGTTACAATGGTTGTTAAAATCAGATGTTTCTCGGAAGAATTAGTTCAGTCCTTTTAGATTTTGACTATGTTCCTCCTTTCTCTCTCCTTTCTGAGTTAAGGTATTCATTGTTGATTTCTTAAAATCAGAAGGAAATTATATTCGACTTCTCTCCTTTATGAGTTGTGGAATGCAATGTTGTTTTCTTCGATGTCTTGAGGAAGTTATTAGTTGTCCTCTTTCCTCTCATTCATTTCTTCATTATGTTATTCCTGGGTAAGGATATTTCAGTTCGGTTGTATCAATCGAATGAAATGGCAGAGTGATTAGTTGAAGGATATATCTTCATTTCCTTCTCCTTTCCTAATGCTTGTTAGGGATGTAATGAATTGATGAGTGACTACATTTAGGTGTATGTAATGGAATTTATGCTTTACAAAATCATTGATGATAAACATGAAACTTAGGCTAGAGTTGGCTTAAATTTGAATGATATATCTTAATCGGGAAACTATTATTTTGGATGTTGTTGGTTCTTCCTAAATCTTGTCGTAGAGAATGAATGTGCTTGGTTCTAGTTACTGTTGATAAAGTACATTAATGCTGAACATAGGAGATCATTGCTTCTCAAAAGTGTCTCTATTATTAGTAAATCATTAGATTTAATACCTCTCTTGATTAGGATTGAATGAATCAAGAAATGAAGTATAAATAACTATAGTAAGAATGAGGTAAGCAATTTAGATTAAATATTACTTATCTAATGTACATTTATGGTAAAATAATTGATTGAAGAGTGCTGATTTGATCATGATCTTACTTAATGAAATGTGGTTGTGCACTTTTTCTTCTTTTTATGATCCTTATTCTTTATGAAGTATCTAGCTAAATTGCTTTACTGTTTCGTAAAAGCAAAGTTCTTTTGATGAGACAGTTAGTTGAAAGCACATCATTTTAATGATTAGTGCTTATCATGCTCAGTTCGATGAACTAACTCGTGCTAGAAATATTTACATATAGATTCCGTAAGTGATACAAGAAGACAAACTCTTTATGATGCTTATTATGTTACCTAAAGGCTGGATCTTTTATGAGAAATTACGATTCTTATTGAAATGTAATTGAAAAAGGGAAAATTTGTATTTCTTAATTGATTTTATTAATGTTGCTTGACATGAGTGAAGTCTGATATGTTTAGACTTGTAAAATGTGTATTTTAATTTGATGAATGGAAAAAGGATTGAGTGTTATTTGTACTTGATGTGTCATTCTCTTTGGGCATACTATAAAGGGAATTTGTAAACTTATCCTTATTCTCTCATAAACATATCTATTTTGAATCATTTCAGTTGGACTCAAATGAAATAGATAAAAGGGAATTGATACTCTATTCTTTTCTTAAATGCAACTTTTAAGTTGGCACGCATAGATGAACATTCAACTAGGTCACTATGGTTTATTAGTTGACATTAATAGAAGAGTAAATTACATAGGGTTTCTTGTATAAGTAAATGGTTTCAATGAACCCTAACTAATATAAGTCAAAGGAAAGAAAATTATTCTTCGAGAATAAATATTCTACAAAGATATTTTTGGGAATCATACTCAAATGAGATTTAGAAGGAAGAAGGTATACTTCTTCTTGTTAAATCAAAAATCAGAATAAGGTAACTGAAAAGAAATAAATACATACATAATAAATAGACTTCATCTTAATGAATTCTATTATTAAGGAATCTGAATTTGAATTCAGTCATGCTTAAACTTGGTTAAGCTAAGTAAGTCAATCTTACTATTGGCATGTTGATTTTGTTTTTAAGTCTTGTTGGGGTTTAAAATGGTACTTTAACAAAATCACAGTCAGGGGAAAGCAAGTCCCTCCTCTTTATGGGAGATGGTCCCTTATTGAAAGCAAGTAGCAAAGCTTATATACAAATGTACAACTTTCATCTTAAGGTTGGACTTCTGACATCTTGAAATGCTTTTTACCAAAATAGCTTATCAATACAAATGAATGGAAGAAATGAAGAAAGGAAAGAGTAGAATATAACAATACTTTCAAGAAATATAGATAGTAGAGTATAACCTTATACATATTGAGCAAAGGTGATACATAATAGAATCATTCTCATTCACAGCATAAGATATCATTCCATAGACACAAAGTTTCTTATTATAGAAGATAAATGATCCACATATTTCAGGAAAACAAGAAGAGACAATAGATAAGATAGAGAGAAAGGGGAAATTCTTCTGTATTGATTACTTTTGATTCTATTTACACTTTAAAAGTATCAGAGTCTAACAACTGTAATGAACCAAGCTCTTACATTTATAGATGAAATGAAGAGAGGAGAAGAAGAGAAGGAAAGAAATATGATTTGGAAGCTCAACCACCAACCATCAATGCCCTTAAAAATCTATCTACAATCTTTCAAGTTTGGTTCTGCATGTTTGTTTGGGGCATTAGAGAAGGAAGGATGGAAGATTGGATCAAATCTGATCTAGTTGAAGCAATTAGATCATGTATTAATGGCGTGAAAGATGTTTTCCATATTCCTAACCATAAAATCTTACTCAAAATAATATTTTATGTTTCCATGGAGGTAGGTGAGAGACTTGACAACCTCGAAAATGGTAGACTAGATCATTAATGGTGGTAGGTGAGTAGCAGGCACTGGGATCTCTCTGAAAAGTCCTTTCCCACTCAATTCCGAGCTCCTGGTTGAAAGACATGGTTGTCTAAAGGTGTAGGGTCGGGAATTTAACGCGGGCTCATAATATGCAAAAGGGTCTGTCCATACAGAGGGCCACGTGGTGACCTCGCACGTCTTAAGATTTTGCCCCCTCTTTTTACTCCTAAAGTTGTGTTGAATTAACACATGGCATCATCCACGGGCCCACTTCATTTCCTTTGTATTCTGCCTAAGTCCCTCCCATTGGTGAAGACATTCTTCCTAACCCGAGACATGTGGATGGATGGTGCACATTTGGGGTCCCCCTAAAATTTTCTTTTGAAAGAGTGCCGATTGGACACATGGAGGCTTCCACGGACTCGAACTTTTCAACAATCATCTCTAACCCCTTTTTGATTCTGACCACGTGGGGAGTTGGCACTCATTTGGGGACCACCTCTAGATTTTAACCTTTAAGATGCGTTGAGTTGACGCGTGGAAGCTTCCTTCGGCCTGTCTCAAGCTTGGAATTTTCAATTTGCCTGGTGTCCCCTTTTTGGACTTGGGACACGTGGAGGGCTGGCACTAGTTCAGGGTCTCTCTTTGGGCCGCGCTTTTGAAGTTGCACCGATGAGGCAAATGAAGAGTTTGTTCTCACTTGGGATCTTACTTTTAACTTGGCCTTTGGAGGTGAGCCATTGGGATGCGTGGAGGCTTTCGTCGGCTCTTTATACTTAGCCAATTCAATGGATAGATTTTTCTTTTCTGACTCTGACCACGTGGCTTCTCCTAGGCGTCGGCGTGGCTACGGGTCACTTTATAACTTTTATGCCTTTTGCAGCAAAACCAAATTTCCAAAAGTTCTTCGATGACCCACCTCCCCACTTTGACTTTGGATGTGGGCTCGATATTTGACTTTTTCCTGTCCTACACGGAGTTACGACTCATTTAACAACTTTAATCCCTTTTGGAAATAGAATTTTTTTTCCAAAAGTGCTCTCGATGACCCACCTCCCTGCTTTGAATTTTGAAAACAGCCACGAGTCCCTTTGCGGGGCCAAAGTAAGAATTTTTCTTTTCCACTTCATAATTTGAAAAACCAATCAGGATCCAGTGGAGACACGAGGGTAATTCAACCTTTTTACAAATGTAACAAAATTCACAAGTTCACAAAAATACCCGCCACACCACATCCAATTAGAGGTGACCATGTATCCGCATATGCTGGAAAATAATTTGATGGGAAGATGACCATAGAAAAATACAGTGAAGGGGAAAAACGCCACCATTCGTGCCCAAATCAAAAAAATCTTGCAAAAGGATAAATGCAAGGAATACAAGGCTCGACGTGGTCCACAACCATAGAAAAAGATTGATAAATTCCATGCATCCATGAAAGGAGATAGAAAAATGTTCCAAAATGCACAGACTGAGGAATTTTAAATGGAATTAGCAGGATTAAAAACCGAGTACCAACTTGGGACCTACAAATTCATCTTTCACAAGAGGGGAATTTTAGGGTGAAAACAGTTGGCTCTTTCTGGGGATGACTTGACTTGGACAAAGGAATGAGGAAAGACAAGAATCCAAGAAAAACTCTGGGAAGGTAGACCAGTGCCTTTTCCATTGGGCAAATAGAGTCAAAGGAAAAACCAATACAGAAGACAACACACACGCAATGGAAAAAGTAACTAACCAAAAAGGAAAGACCAAAAACAAAGCACTGTACATAATATACAGAAGGACTGCCTAGTTACCTAGGACTTGAAAAACTTCAAATACTACCCACTATAAGGAAGTGGGAGAGGAGATCCATCCATATAATCCAGATAGAAAGAGTTTTCTCTAGAAAAGTGCTAGATTTTGAAAGGACCAAGCCAAAGAGAATCAAATTTCCCATGGCTTCCTCAAGGTTCATGTCTTTTGTCCCACATCAGAACAATGTCTCCCACTTGAAAATATCTGGGTCTATATTTCTTGTCAAATAAATATTTCACCTTTAGTTGATGAGATGAGATTATATCAAAAACTTGCAACCTGTCTTCATCCATATTTTAGTGATACATGATCCTCTTGTCCAAAGAACTGATGAAACTTGTATCTTCAATAGCCTTCATAGAGTGCAAGGCTATTAATTCCACTATTACTGGCAGTTGAGCTTTAACACCATACACCACCTAGAATGGAGACATCCCAATTACTCTTTTGGGTGTAATTCTATCTACCCAAAGAGAATCATAGAGCTTCTTGTGCCAATTCCTTTGAGAGTCATTGACAAGCTTCCGAATGATGGTTACAGATTCTTATTTGTTGATTCTGCTTGTCCATTCCCTTAAGGATAATAATATGAAGAATGAGCAAGGGAAATTCCATAGCCATAGCAGAAATCCATCATCTTAGAAGAAGAAAAATTAGAAGCATTATTAGTCACAATCTTGTTTGGTACCCCAAACCTTATCAAGATGTTCTCTTTGATGAAATTACACACCACCTTAGAAGTAGTGCTTTTGAATGGAACAACCTCTACCCACTTTGTGAAGTAATTTGTAGCAGTTAGCACGTGAGTATGTCCAACACTAGAAGGTGGGTTAAGAGTTCTAATGAAATCCAATCCCCACTGTTGAAAAGGTTCATCAATCACTACTGGTTTGAGTGGTAAAGTAGCCAACTTAGGTCTCCCAACAAAATTTGATAGGCTTCACACTTACCTACCCATTTTGATGCATCTCTGAATAATGTAGGCCAATAGTACCCTGCATGAAGGATCTTATGGGCAAGTGACAGCAGAAGAGAAATTCCCTCCACAAGCCTGATCATGAAAATCTGAAAACAACTTCTTTTGTTGCTCTTTGTCCACACATTTAAGGAATCTTCCATCTATGCCTCGCTTGAATAAAGCATTTTCCCATAATACATACTATGCAGACCTTAGATTAATAGCTCTCTTTTCCTTGGCACTCAAGTGGGATGGACACTCTCCATAAGTAATAAAATGTGCAATACCAACATACCATTCATCTGTTGAACTGAGGAAGAGGACAACAGGAACATCAACTACTTCTTTGGACAATTCTACATCAACTCCTTCAACAATAAGCTCACATAAGCCTTTACCCCAAACTAGCTTAGTTGGCTTGATATCAAGGTCATATTCTTGGATTTTGCTACCCAATTTCCTCTCTTAGTTCCAAACTCTTGTTGTGTAAGAATAGACTTGATGGTTGTATTACAGTACAAGCACAACAGAGTGAGAATTAAGAATATAAAAATGAAACTACTTGACAACTTTGACCACTGCAAAAGCATGTTTCTCCATCATAGTATATTTCAATTCATGAGATTTCATAACATAGCTCATGAAGGCAATTGGAAGTTCATGATCCTTAGAATTTTTCTAGTTAGCACAACAACCAAGGTACTCTCTGTAGCATAGCAATAGATAAAAAAATCTTTACTGAAATCCGGACATGCTAAGATGGGGGTTCTAGCAATGGCTTTCTTTATACCTTAAAATGCTTCTTTACCTTTAGAATTCCAACCAAATTTTTGATTTCCTTTCATTATGTGAGCAACAGTCATAGTCAGTTCTACAAAATCTTGAATGACTCTCCTTAGGAAATTTATCTTACCAAAGAAAGTGTGAACACCCTTTTGGCTTGTGGGAAGAGGAATCTGTTGGATTGCTTGAACTCTTTCGGATCTATCTTGATCCCTTATTTGGAAACAATATGCCCCAACAACTTGCCTTTAGTAACACAAAAGACATACTTCTTAGGATTGAGGGAAACTCCATGTTCTCTACATTTTTGAAGAACTGTTTCCAGATGTTGAAGATGATCTGCCCTTGTTTTGGAAAAAATAGTCAAATCATCAAGGTACACAACAATACACTTTCCCTTTAGATTGCCAAAAGCTAAATCCATTGCCCCTGAAAGTGGCACCAACATTGATAAGACCAAATGGCATTCTCTTGTAGGCAAATGTGCCCCAAGGGGTAGTAAAAGTAGTCTTGTGCTGATCTAGGGTACTGACTTCCACTTGATTATATCCAGAGAATCCATCTAACATAGACAAAATCTCAGAGCCTGAGACAACTTGAAAAAATTGATCCATCATGGGGAGTGGATAGTTGTCTTTTAAAGAGGCCTAATTCAAATTCTTGAAATCTACATAGATGTGAATCTCGTCATTCTTCTTTCTGACAGACACAATGTTGGCAATCCATGTTGAATGGATTTTATTAACTCGGATCTCTTGAAAAATAGTATCAGCAACCTTAGGGTTGTACTGCCTTTTCTTCTGCTTGAAAGGTTTGATCCTAGGTTTCAGAGGGATATAATGCTACATCTCCTTTGGTTGAAAATCCTTAAGATCTTCATATGAATAGGCAAGAACATCAACATACTTTTTAATAGGTTTACTGATTTCTTTTTATCTTCTTGAGTGCAGCATTTTCCAATATTCACCACCCTTGGTTCATCATTTCTTCCAATATTGACCTTCTCATACTCAACAGATTGTCGAGTCCCTTAAGAAGCTTCAAATTTGATTAACCTATCATGTTTGTCAAACAGATCTTCTAGACTCACCAGTCCTTTGGGAATCTTGTTACCCTTTAACTTAATACAACCATCTTGATCCATCTCTTCCTTGATATCTTCCTCATTAGAGGGCACATATTCTCTAGGCAGAGTTTCACTTCCTTCAAAATATAACTGATTGAAGTTATCTTTAAGCTCCAAGAAAGAGATCAAGTGTTGATCATCATTGAAAACCTGCCAATTGCTTGCATTATCCAAGCACACTAGGCCTATGAATCATTTCAATGGTAAATTTCTCTTAAGAGAAATCTGGATGAGGAATCAACAAAGATCTTGAGACAACTAGAGAATCAGCTCTAGTATTCTTTTCTCTTGGCACAACTTCAATTGAGAAAGCATCAAGGAATTCAATGGAATCCCAAACAAGATTTCTATAATGTTTCAATCTCCTATTCTTGACTTGGTAAATATCCCTTACCTGTTTCACAATCAACTCTGCATCACCACAAGCACAAAGATTCTTTACTCCTATTTCTTTTGTCATTCTCAACCCAAGGATGAGAGCCTCATACTCAGTTGTATTATTTGTAATTTCAAAATTAAGCTTGAAAGAAAATGGATGAATCTTCCCTTCGGAGAGATTAATACCACACCAGCTCAGAACCACCAAGAGTAGCTTCCATCAAAATCCAAAATCCAAATTCCATTGGGATCATGAATCACTCCCTTAGGAATACTTGCCTCATCCTCTGACATGATCATATAGTTTCCATGCCCTATATCTTCATAGAGTATTTGTGCTTTTGGATCATCAGTCTTTTGCACAATATACTCAGTTTGATTTTCTAGTAACAAATTTCTTATTTTTCCATTGACCAGGATCAAAGCATGTGACCATTCCATCTAAATTTCACCTCCTACCTCTTTACAGTAAATTCCTACTTAGCAACATACCATATGAGGGAGGAATATCAGCAACCAAAATAGTGGCTATAACCCTTTTCTCTGGAAAAGTAGCAAAGGCTACTTGTGCATATTTAATCCTTCCAACCAAAGGCACTTCTCTACTCTCCATGGAATAGCAAGAACCAAAGGTACGTGTTAGATTCAGGCCCAAAGCATGAGCTAATTTTACAGGCATTACATTGTTTGATGCTCCTAAGTCTATAACACAATTACTGAGTTTATGGCCAGCTATGAGGAGAGTCACATAGAATGGTTCAATTTTCTCATTGGGGGAAGTGATCGCAGCCAAAAGGCTGGTTGAGGTGAGGAAGAGGAGTGGGAAAACTACATTTAGATGTATTAGATGAGGCTTTGGATTTGGAATTGACAAAGTTTACCATTTTAGCAAAGGATTTTGGATGGGTTTGGTAAAAATTTGCCTCTGAAATTTGGATTTTGGTCTTTTAGAGGTGATCAATGATATCAAAAGACCCAGAGGTGGATGGGGCATCACTACTAGGAATAGGAGAAACTTTTGATTTATCAACTTTAGGAATTTAAGGACAAGAAGTTTTGGAAATAGAGGTAGAAGGAGGAGGATTAGCATTACTCACCTTTTGCGTGGAGGCAGTGGGAATAGGATCTCCTCTTCTTACAACCACTAGAATAGTTATATGAAACTCCTTGGATTTCTTAGTAGGCTACATCATTTTTATTTTCTGTTCATTTTCTCCTGAGTCATAATAACATATGACTCACTATTCATTTCTACCACTCTTTTATCATATTCATCTTCTTCATCCATACCTTTAGTGGTAAGGAAATGAACTTGAGATCCACCAAGCTCTTCCAGTACTTCATCAACCTCTTCTTTTGGTTCTTTATAGAGTTCATTAAACTCCTCATCATCAGGTTCTTGAACTTCAAAAGTTTTATTGATTCGAACCTTGATAGGTGGGACTTCAATAGCCAATTTATTTCGATAAGGAGGTAACCGGTTCCTAGGCTGAAAATTCCTCCTTGGAATATATTGATAAGGAGTATGTTGAGCCAATTGCTTTTTGATGGAAATGAGATCATTTGCCAACTTCTGCACTAACTTATTTGAATTGGCTCCAAGAGAGGAAGAGGAGGATGCTTTAGACTTGGAGGGTTCTCTTTTCAATTTACTAGACATGATTAAATCATCCTCAACATCGATAGCCAAATGTTGATCAACATCCAAAGTTGTAAGGTTAGCTCTCCTTAGTGCATATCTTACTTTAGGTAACTGAGCATTGAGGAAGAAGCATTTTTGGATTTGATCTACAGGACGAGTGTTCTGTGGAATTTTATGAATGAGATTGTTGAATTTGGCCACAAATTCTCTCATGGGCTCATGTGGTTCCTTCTTGATATGAGAAATTTGAGCCAAGAGAGCATGCACATCTTCAACAGGTTTGAAACGTTGCTCAAACTGAGTTGTCAAGGTGGTCCAATCAGTAATTGACCCAACAAGAAGATGATAGAACCAATCAGTAGCATTATCCTGCAATGTTTCTACAAAGAGCTTGACAGAAACATCTTCATGCTCAATCCCAAGAATCCCACATGTAACGCTAAAGGATGCAATGTGTTCATCTGGGTGTACCTTCCCATCACCTCAAAATTTAGGAAAACCTTTCCTACTACTCCTGGGTAACTCATGTAATGGTTGAGGAAGAGCAAGAGGCCCAATCTGTTGTCCCCAAGGTAGAGGTGCTGCCATTTGTGGGAAGATTTTTGAAGGGGAACTGAAACACCAGCAAGTATTAGAGCAAGAAGATTAGGGCTGAGTTGTTCTAGAGGAATGCTATTCTTGGAATTTTTGTCTTTAACAAGAGGTGTGCTTACAGAATGAGTTCCTCTGTTCCTTCTTGCTGGAAGAAGAGAGAAGTTTTGTTTCTCTAAAATTTGAAAATGAGAATCTTCAACCCCGAGAGCTTTCTTCCCACATGTATATCGTAGAGTCTCGGACCAAAAAAATGATCTTGAATTTTTTTAGAAATGGATACGTTGAAATGAAATGCCCAATGGATTCGCCAAAAAAATTTTGGGTTTTAAAATGGTACTTTAACCAAACCACAATCAGGGGATAGCAAGTCCCTCCTCTTTATGGGAGAGGTTCCCTTATTGAAAGAAAGCAACAAAGCTTATATACAAATGTACAACTTTCATCTTAAGGCTGGACTTCTGACATCTTGAAATGATTTTTACCAAAATATCTTATCAATACAAACAAATGGAAGAACTAAAGAAAGGAAAGAGAAAATATAACAGTACTTTCAGGAAATATAGATAAAGAGTATAACCTTATACGTATTAAGAAAAGGTGATAAAGAACATAATCATTCTCATTCACAACATAAGATATCATTCCATAGACATAAATTTTTGGAAATCATATTAATAAGAACACAAAGTTTCTTATTACGAAGATAAATGATCCATAGATTTTAGGCAAGCAAGAAGAGACAATAGATAAGATAAAGAGAAAGGGGAAATTATTCTGTATTGATTGCTTTTGATTTTATTTACACTTCAAAATTATCAGAGTCCAACAAATGAAATAAGCCAATATCTTACATTTATAGATGAATAAAAGAGAGGAGAAGAAGAGAAGGAAAGAAATCTGATTTGGAAGCTCAACCACCAACCATCAATGCCCCTATAAATCCACCTACAACTGGCCAAGTCTAGTTCTGCATGTCTATTTGGTGCATCGAGAAGGAAGGAAGATCGGATCAAATCTGATCTGGTTGAAGAAATCAGATCATGTATTAATGGTGTGAAAGACATTTTCTATATTCCCAACCATCAAATCTTGCTGAAAATAATATTTTATGTTTCCATGGTGGTAGGTGAGAGACTTGATAGCCTCAAAAATGGTGGACCAGATCATTAATGGTGGCGGGTGAGTAGCAGGCACCGGGAGCTCTCGAAAAGTCCTTTCCCACTTAATTCCGAGCTCTTGGTTGAAAGACATGGTTGTCTGGAGGGGCAGGGTCAAGTTTTTAGTGTGGGCTTGTAATATGTAAAAGGGTTCATCCATACAGGGGCCACATGGCGATCTCATGTGTCTTAAGATTTTGCCTTGTCTTTTACTCCTGAATTTGCACCGAATTGACACATGGCATCATCCACGGTGCGCTCCATTTCCTTTGTATTCTACCTAAGTCCCTCCTATTGGTGGAGACGTTCTTCCTGACCCGAGACATGTGGAGGGCTGGCACATATTTGGAACTGCCCCCTAAACTTTGCTTTTGAAAGAGCACCGATTGGATGCGTGGAGGCTTCCGCAGACTCTAGAATTTTCAATGGCCAGCTCTATCCCCTCTTGATTCTGACCACATGGCAAGTTGGCGCTCATTTGGGGACCACCTCTAGATTTTAACCTTGAAGATGCACCGAGATGACGTGTGGAAGCTTCCTTCGGCCTGTCCTAAGCTTGGAATTTTCAATGGCTAGTGTCCCCTTTTCAGACCTGGGACACATGGAGGGATGGCGCTAGTTTGGGGTCTCTCTTTGGGTCACACTTTTGAAGTTGCACCGATGAGGCACGTGGAGATTCTACGCTCACTTAGGATCCTGCTTTGAACTTGGCCTTTGGAGGTGCGCTGTTGGGACATGTGGAGGCTTCAATGGCTCTTTATACTTAGCCGATTCAACGGATGGCTTTGTCTTTTTAGACTCTGACCACATGGTTTCTCCTGGGTGTTCGTGTGTGGTGCGGGTCACTTTATAACTTTTATGCCTTTCCACAACAAAACCAAATTTCCAAAAGTGCTCCAATGACCCGCCTCCCGCTTTGACTTTTGATGCGGGCTCGATATTTGAATTTTTCTCATCTCGGTGGAGTCATGGATCATTTTACAACTTTAATCCCTTTCGAAACTATTTTTTTTAGAAAAAGTGCTCTCGATGACCCGCCTCCCCACTTTGACTTTTGAAAACAACCACATGTCCCTTTACGGGGCCAAAGTAAGAATTTTTCTCCACCACTTCATAATTTCAAAAATTCAATCAGGATCTAGCAAAGACACGGGGTAATTCAACCTTTTTGCAAATGTAACAAAAGTCACAAGTTCACAAAAAGACCCGCCACACCGCATCCAATTAGAGGTGACCACGTATCCACAAACGTTGGAAAATAATATGATGAGAAGATGACCGTAGAAAAATGCAGAGAATGGGAAAAGTGCCACCATTCGCACCTGAATCAAAGATTTTTCCTGTAGAAAGATAAATGCAAGGAATATAAGGCTCAATGCGGTCCATAGCCATAGAAAAAGATTGATAAATTCCATGCATCCATGAAAGGAGATTTAAAAATGTTCCCAAATGCAGATCGAGGAATTTTAAATGGAACTGGTGGGATTAATAACCGAGTACCAACACTTGGGACCTGTAAATTCATCTTTCATAAGAGGGAAATTTTAGGGCGAAAACAAGTCTAAAACTTAAATTAAGATACGAAGGAATGAAACACAAACCTTCAGGAAGAGATATTGGTTACATATTTATCTGCATGGCAATTATAAGTCATTTATGGATATCAAATGTAATGATCAAAGAAATTAAGGATTCAGCAGGGTTGTTAAAATTAAATCTTAATTAAGTAGATAAGTAAGTGTTTAACTTCTTAACAGGATACGTACCTCAAGATGAGGTGATTCCATAGGATGTTAGTACATGCCAATCGTAGTATCTTGTGTCATCATGAAGACTGGGGTCTTCATGAGGATACAATGTTGCAGTTGACATGTCGCCACACCCTTCCGAATCGGACCATCTAGATCTACATAGACTCAGACTTCGCCTTATTTTTTTACTCTAGGTTAGTTTAGGGGCATGCTTTTGTATAGGGGGTAACTCATGATGACTAAAGGTAACTAGACACACATAATCAACTTATGTCGATTGAGTATGTCTATGTACCCTTAGTCACCGCGAGTGATTCTCTATACCAATCCATGTTGCTAACTTGGGTTAAGGTTAAACCTTGGACAAGTGGACTAAAAGGATTCAGTGAAGATCATTCTAGATAATAGATGAAGTGGGGTGAAGGACGTATTCTATTTGATGAGTATGCCATCTAGGAATATGAACATGCACAACATGTGAAAATCTTTGGCCAAAGTATCACAAGCTATTGGTTGCGTTGTCCTAAGTCACCTAGTTTAAGAAGTAGGATTTTAGATGAATATTGGTAACAAATATTCAAATAGGCCTCTTAAATTGAACACTTTGATACCTATAAAAGGGTAAGAGAACCAAATATACTTAATAAACGATACATTGAGTTAACATGAGAGATCGGTATGAAACCAAGTCATGAAATGAGAGATCGATGAAACTCGAGTCATGAAATGAGAGATCGGTAGTTCACCAAGTCATTACATGACCGCATATGGTTATCTGTTATGAGATTGATTGGCATGGAATGTGTGTTCTAAATTATTATTATTTAGAAAAGATAACATTATTTAAAAACTTGAAATATGTGTGTTCTAAATTATGATGATTTAGAACATAAAATGCTCTAAAAAAAAATTCCCTTGTTTCTAAAGCTTTAAAATGGGAATGTTACGAGAATGATGCATTATTTTGTTTTTGCATGGTGTCATGAATTAGGCTACCAAACAATGTTATGTGAACATGCTATCGAGCCACCATTCATTTGTATACAATCACACCAAAAATGGTGACTCAAATTAAGGTTACTAGGTGACATCATGTATTTAGGTTACTATCTGTAATGTGATTACGCATAATGCCTTAGTAGCTCAAACTTTATCACTTACCTTTTTTTCTTATACCTTCAGCTTTTTGGCTTATACTTTCATCTTTTTCATAGGCTTATTTACTTTTACCTTCGGCTTCGACTCCAGATCTCAAAATTAACAAATTTTGGAATTATATTGTATTACTACATTATGGAAAATTAATCATATATATAATAGTATATTATAACATAATGAGAATATACCAACATTGGTTGGCCCTTAGTGGAAATAGTAAGGTAAAATTAGGGTCAAATTTATTTATGACCCATAAAATTTTGGTGAACTGTTATCGTATGGTAAGGAAAAAAATCACCAATTTCAAACTTCAAAAATCCTAATATTCATACATGTATGAATATTCACCCCTAAAATGAACCATGAGGAAAATACCATGAGAAAGAGAAGAAGGGTGAGGGAGAAAAGAAACAAGGTGAATAAAAAAGTGTGAGGGTGGGAGAAGGAATTCCCAATGATGAAGAAGAGTGGAAGGATAAAGAAATAAGTGTTAAAGTTGAGGAGGAAGATGCACAATAGTGTAAAGACAAGGCCAAAGGTATATTGGAGAGGGAGAAATATGAGGAAGAAGAAGAAAATAAATTTTATGAGAAAAACCCTCTCGAATACTCTTCACTCCAAATTCCAAAAGGGTAAGGTGTATGAGGAATTGTTTTCATGGAGCTATCTTAGGGATATAGTTGGGATGATAAGGTTAAAAAGACACTATATTTCACTTTGTGTATTCCTACATAGAGGATCCCATATTCAAATAATCCCTTGATATCCTATAGAAGGGTCCCAAAAATTCATGGATCAAGACAGAGTGGTTCTCGTAAACACTTATCAAATGTCAAAAAAATAACTTGGTGATACGTTGTTGTCACATATTAGTGAAATTTTGAAATTTTTGAATTCGTAGGAAAAATATTCATGTTTTGGTCATTCTTCCCCTCTCTTTAAGCCCCTTTTTAAAAGGAGTTAATCATTTTGTAAAAATGGGGTAAAATTGGCAAATCGGACACTTGAGGAACAAGTGAAATAGTGCCTTTGTTCCACTTTTTCCCGCTTTACCGCCAAGAATGATTTGTAAAAGGGAATCAATAAAATCAATTAAAGTTGGCATAAAGGGAATAGTTCTTGAGTTCATTGTGTTCCCTAACTGCCACCTTAGAAAAATTTATAGTTTTTGGTTAAGTTAGCCATTGTAGGAAGTTTGAGAACATTTCGTAAGTTCCATGAGTTTTCTACATCCCCACAACAATCGATTATGGGATAAATCATGCCTAGATAACACATGAGGAACTATTAATTTGTTTCTCTAGTTCCCCAAAACCCACCTTCCCACTTTAATGTCCTTTAATCGGATAAATTGGTATTTAGTGACACTTTGGGAGCTATTTCCAATGTTCCCTAACCTACGATTAGTTGATTTAAAGGTAATTTGGGGCATTTAAACGAGGGCACATAAATAAGAAAAATCATTCTCGCCCATCCATTTCATGCCACTTCAAAATATTGTTTGAACTCTACCCCTACTATTTCGAGTGCTCCTCTCTTAATGTTATATTTCCTAATCTCCATTATTTTCCAACCATTTAAAAAAATAGTTTCAAGAAGAATGTGTAGGAATCACCTATATTTTCATCTAGTGAGTAAGAATTTTCACTATTTTTCCCCTTATTTCATTCTCTTTCTTAGTGTGGTTCCCTTCTTCCCAAAGATGTTGTCCAAATTTTCTTGTAAGGACAATTTTTATCCTACCAATGTTCCTAATCCAATCAAAATGAAGATCCAATAGGCGAGGCTATGAGATAATCTCCTCCATGGAAAATTTTGTACTAGAAATTGGTGGTGATAGTGATGTTAAACGCATGGATCTGGTAGAATTTTAGGGAAGAATGAAAGAAAAAAACCCAACGTTATTGGCTCAAAGGATTCTTGGTATTGGCATAGCCCATAATGGAGGTTTTCCTACCTCGTCCAATGTTATGGTATTGTCTTGGAATGTGCTTCTTTTTTGACCCTCAAACCAAAGAGTTAAGAGATCCTTAGGGCCAACTCATTGCTCAGCTAGATGCACATCACATTAATTTAGCTCTTGGTATCCCCACTTTTGACAATGTTAAATTATTAAGTCTAGATGAATCCCAAAGATAATTTGTTTAGACTTCTAATAAATACCATACTATGATTGTAAATTCTTGGCTGCATATAAAGAAGAAAGGACCTTCAAATATGCCAAAGACTTTATATAGAAGTGAATTTATTGAATAATTATCATATATTTTAACCCTTATGGCAATATTCACGGACCTCTCCTTTACCAATGAATTTCAAGATTGAATGTGAATATTTATTAACACAATTTATGAAGGCAATAAAAATTTGAATTGAGGATTAATAATGTGTGAAAATCTAATTCAAGTCCACCAAACCAAATCCTTCCATATGAATTCCTATTTGATTTATATTATTGTTGGATACATAATTTTTATTGGCTTGTCAAGTTAGGGTAACATGTAAAATATCCTATTCTATGTTTTTATACCTAGTTAACCTTCGAAAACAATAAAATTCATTTTAGAAGGGTTAATTATTCCTTCACTATGTTTCTATCTGATTATTCGAGGATGTGTTGCCAACATAATTTATCAGAATCAAGTAAGCGATAAAAGTATACGGAAGCATGTTCATTCAATTTTAGAGATTTTCATTTATTAGAACTAGAAGATTAGAAGGAATTCCATTAAAGTTTCCCATTTATTGTAATGATTAAATTATTCTCATTGAAATTTGCAGACATTTGAATATTCTTCATAGAACTTGTAAGGATAATAAATTGTTTGGTATTCAATTCCCAATATCCCTAGGAAATTATACTTGCAAAACAACTATCGATGCATATAATATTGAGAGAATTATCTCCCCTTTTCATATGCATCCATTTCAAAAGAGAGTATCATTTGACATCAAGAAATTCATCAATAATAATCTCCATTTATCATATCTTCATGTACCCACAATTGAATATTATTGGGCAAATTGTGATGATGAATTCAAAGTAAGGAAAAGAATGTATGGAAGGATGATACTTTAGAAAATTTAGGATCTCAAGTTGTATAAAGTACCAAATGGCATAACTTATGATAATTTAAATTGATAGAGCTTGAATTTGTAAACTCTATCCAATTTTCTCCTCTTCCTACCATTGAATGGTCACTCAAGGATAAATATAGTCTTGAAGATATTACTTATCTTGTTCTCTCAAAAACCAAGAAATGGTTCACCAAAAAATTGGCGAAGTCAAATCTTCTCGAGGAAGTAGTCTCTCCCTAGAATACTCCTTCCTCCACTCAACAAGAATATGGTACAAAAGTATATGCACAGACCTCAAAGGCTGAATCAGAAAATGAAAGTGACAAAAATATGACATTTAGAAAAAATAAAATAAGGAATATTTTGAAAAAAGAGGGAAGAAAGTGAGAAAACATGAGATGAAGAATAAGAACAATAAAGTGAAGAAAATGGATAAGAAGAGGAAGAAGTAATTGAAATTTCAGCTCAATATTTTGGGAAAGCAAGTCCTTCCAAACCCAAATTAAATATACGAATACCCTCTCCTTCTCCTCATACAAATATTGTAGTTGTCTTTGTATCATATTCATCTCTTCCCCCTAGTACTTGGAATGACATCTATAGGTACATCTTTGGGTGAGATTTCAAATACTTCATTCTATTGGGTCCAACCCATGGTTAAAAGTAAAAGAGAAAAACTCAATAAAGATTGAGTTTCATAACTATGAGGATGTGGTTGAACTTCTTGGTAATCCTACTCCTACCAAGAAAGCTAAGAAAACCTCGCGCTTGGTTACTACTACTTCATGGAAAAAATTTATTGAAATTTCTAGAAGCACGATCGATAATCGTGAACATGAAATTTTTACCACATATTTTGATCTCACAAGAATATCTTTGGGAGAATCTACTCTCAAAGGGTATGTGCATAACTTGAAAGAAAAAACCTTCAATGTTATTAAGAGAGTGGAGAAATTAAAACACACTCAATAAAAACTAGATGAGCAAGTGCAAACCTTCTCCACTTACATCAAATATTTCCTCTCTCCTAATCCTACTCCCTTTGCCTATCTCTCGCCTCATTTGCAACAACCGATATTGATATGAAGGCTCTAGCTAAAGTACATAAACATACTATCCAAGGGAAGGATGTTAAATCCTAGGTGGAAAAAATACTCATGGCCATTCTAAAATTCATAGATGAGGGTGTAGGACCTATGATAACATTATTGTTATAGAAAACAAGTTCAAAAACCGAGTGTATTGAGAAGGAAATAAAAATATGGGTGGATGTAATCAAGATCTTAGTATCATGGTTTTAACGGATGAGAAAATTCTTCTTTCAAATAAAATATTTAATGATGCTAAGAGTAATATATCTAACACATGGTATTTCAACATGGAATGGAAAATGAAAGTTCTTCAAGAGGCCTCCATATACTTGCAACATATAATTTAAGAAAGAGAATATTTTAAATATAAAATATTCGTTGATCTTATATCTCTCCATTGTGATCTATTCCAAGGTAATTCTTCTTAATGAAACTTAGCAGATGAAATCAAATAACACTTCAAGAAATTGATCAAAGAATATTTATACAAAAGCGGGAATCTAAATAAAAACAATATGGAGGAACTCTATGAGCTAAGCAATGTGATAATTAAATCTTCAAAAGTCCTAGCTCAAGTATGGTGGAAAGAGCTATGATATGGAGAACACTTTGGCAATTTGGATGACCAACCTCGCCAACACAATAGTGATAAAAGAATTAGAAATATTAGTTGTAGTGACTAAATACAGGATGCACTTGTTAAAGCCTAAAGTCACATATCCTCATATTTCTTCACTTCTTTCCTCAAGTACTAGTCAAAACTAGTTATTATGTTTAATCTGTTGAATTTTATTTTTGAAAATAAAAGGAAATGTAAAATTCATTATTAGTGACTTAACTAATTGCGTGATTAGTCACTTAAGTTACAACTATTAGTTATTTATAGGTATTTATTCCCCCCTCATGCCTATAAAGGATTCTTTTTCATTTGTAAAGGTGTTGGATGCTAGTTAATTGATGTAAATGGAAAAAATGTTGAGTACAAAAGAGAAATCCTATTTCTTTTGATTTCTATATTTTCTCACATCTTTATGGTCATATTTTGCATTATTTTCATATCATTGGGTTATGAAAATTTGTGTTCATCTTTGTTTATCAAGAGTTATTGAACTTGGGGTGAATATATATCTTGTTTAAGGAAAATAATTTCCATTATATGCGAATGTGTATATTTTGAAACTTTATCAACACTCAAGAGTAAAGTAAGATCTAGTCTCTCCTTATTTGAAAATTTTGTTTTTCTTTCCTTCCTTCACTGCGCTATCTTCAAGCTAGTTTTTGTTCTAACTTCCTTTTCTCTCGTGTTCAACCTTATATGATCACACAATGAAACTATCATCCTTAAAATATATTTCATGAGAATAAATTTATATTTTGTAAATATTTTAGGATCATAGGAAAATTATATCTATAACTTACCTTTGTAAATTAAAGTCATCATAACCCACAAAAAATTTAAACATGTGCTTTTGGAAAATGGATATGGTCTAAGTAATCTACACTTTAAGGCTAGTTAAATAGTTAGGAAATACTAACCTTGAGCTTGGGCATAATGTCATTACCATCAAGGCCCATGTGTATGTCAAGAAATAGTCAGTAAAGAAAATTACTCTACATGGTTTCATGTTATTGACTTGGAGCTACCCTATAACATCCTCCTTAGTCACCCATTGATCTATGTTATACAAGTTATCCCCTCCAATTTTCAATAATGCATCAAGATACACTAAAAAGGTAAGGATCATACAATTCTTGGTGACCCAAAACACTTTTCCCATAGTATATTGTTGGCTAGCCACTATCATAAGGCTTATTCTTTCCTAGCACAAAAATCACTTTTGAACCTAAATCGAGGCTTACCGCTCTCCTATCCATATCAACACACTCTAACCAAATTCAACCAATTTCTCTACCTCCACATTCTTATATCCCACACTAGAATCCAAATTTAAAATTCTCAATAATGGTTATGGGGATTATGGTCTTCAATAGGCCCTCCTTGCACAAAATATCCTATTATCACCAAAAACACATGGTAGGCCCAACTTCCGGTGAGAAAACAAATGGAGCATAGAAACTTCAACAACTTTGTACCTTATGGTTTTTTTATCATATGAGCATCTAGATACAACTTACACTTCCTAATCACCTGATGAAAAATGGCCTCATGCTATTAATCTTCAAAATATGTTATTCCTAAAAGGATGATGTATGATATGGGATATCAAGGTTACAATTGTGGAAAACATGAGAAAGGTGTTCGAGAACCTCTCCGACATATGATAAAATAGATAGATAAGGCATGGCATAAAACCACCTAGCACGTCCCCAATAGAAGTTGACACCACCTCTTCGAGTGCCAAGATATTTGGTTATCCTTTTTTTTTTACGAGGACCTTTCCTCTATGAACCTCTTCTCAAATATTGTTGTCTTAACCTTATCCTCTTCCTACCTCAAAATTGACCTCGAACATGCCTCCATCATTAATTTGGACTAGAAAAATCACATACCAATAGATTTTTTCGAATGAGAAAGTAATAGCATAGTTCTTGGGGATGTGCAATGACATACCCTTTAGCCATCATAAAGGGGTCTTTTTATCAACCTCAATATGTACACCTACTTTGAGGAGGAGGTTGATTTCTAAAGTCAATAGAAAAGATAAAAATTTAAAAATACCTTCAAAAAAACAAAAAAAAATCCAAGTTCCGTGATGAACACATTTTTAAGGCACTTACGGACAAACGATATCAAAAATTAGGAAAATAACATAAAAGTAGCCATTCTATTGGTGAAAATATCATAAAGATGCCAATAGAGGAAGAAATCAACCTCCCTCTTGATCCCACACGAATAGAAGATGGATATAAGATGTTAGTTGAAGAAACTATTGCAATCAACATTAGCACATAGGAGCAACCTAAAGTTGTGAAGTTAGGCACATCACTTAGTCCTAAAAAAGAACCTTTTTTCACACTTCCGAGAGAATTCTCCAACATTTTCACTTGGTCCTATATGAACATGCCATGATTAGATCCTTCATTGGTTTTACACGATTTGGTTGTGTCGAATCATCAAAACCAATTGATGTACAATATTCTACATACATTATCCTCAATACAATAACTCAATCCACAAACAAAGAGTTATAATGATCAACTTGGAAAAAACCACCAAAACCCTAAACTATGTGCTTTCTAAAGAAGCCAATTCTGCTCAAAACAATAAAATACATTAAATGACTATGCTAAAGGCTAAGAACACATTCAACATGCTTAGATACACTAGAAAAACTTTATTAGGCACTTCAAAAATTCAAACCATCGGTTTAACTTATTTTCCATTTAAACCTTAAGTTTTGCTTTTAGCCCTTCAAAATGACATTTCTAATGAAAAAACAAATTTCAAAGAATTGGGCTTCACTTTCAAGTTATTCTAGGACCCATTATGCTCCTTTAGATTTCTACAAAGTTTCATGATCCACTAAGATCCATTTTGTTTTTATTCTCAAATTACCATTTTTGACTAGGTATTCCAATTAGCCCTAAAAAGGAAAAATCTTATTGTTTGGAATAAACTACAAACATTCAAGAAATAATTATTATGGTTTCAAATACCTATAGGGCCTTCTATCTTCAAGGTAAGTTTTATTTTCCATCTCCTTATACATTCTTCCTAACTCAAAGTGGTTTGCTTTTCCATCTCTCGATACATTCTTCCTAACTCAATCTTTCTCCTTATTGTTGACATGTTGAGTTTAGGAGTTGTCATTGATGTAAAATCCCATTAATGAAAAAGAGGATTATGGAGGTATTATATAAGGTTCTTAGTAGGATGATGACATGGAGATTTATGTGGTTTCATGATTGCATGAGTGGATTTAATGAGATTGGCTTGGTCTAACAAGCCTAATCAGGTGACGTAGCTAGCCTAAGTGAATATGCATGATGGTGTGTGTTTCTTAGTGACGTGAGGAGTATGATAGTGGTATGGAGAGCACAATAGGAGTTTTTTGAGATGCATAGATGAGTCTCAGGGTGCAGGTACAAGTTGAAGACCCAGTTTAAAAGGCTCATCTAGACCTAGTCTAGGTGCTTGGAGGAAAAATGAAGCATGAGGATGAGGTATAGAGCCATGTGAGATCATGGAGGAATGTAGGGGTGTGAGACATGTTATCTCAAGTATGTTAGGGCATTTTTGAGAGGTTTCATGATGAGGTATGAGGTTCTTCTATTATGACCTAGCTTAAACCATGCAAAACCCTAAGGGCTAGTCATGCAAATGAGATGGGATATGAAGATGAAGAACTATTTGAGATAACCTAATGATTGGAGATGGTGCAAATGGGTGTCCTAGAGGTGTGAGAAAAATTTCAAGTCATTATGAAGAAAAATTTTCAAGTTATGATGTTTTAGGTGAAATAAGGTCCAAGAAAGGGTGATTTCCAGCTCGAATTACAACTTTTGATGCTCATTATGGATTGTGTACTTTGAATGGAACATTATGGATTTCAAGGATGTTTTTACATTGAGATAAGATAATTTCAAAAAAATAATGGATTGGTTTCATCATCAGGTTTTTATGAACAAATGTTATGAAAGGCTATTTTTTCTTGTTAGGCCTTTTTTCGGGGTGTGGTCCCCCTTGTCAAAAATCCACTAATGGTGTCATGTTTCATCTGGATTTTAAGCCCTCTTTTATACTTTTGGGTATGGTCCCCTTCAAAACCATTTACCAATAATAATTATAGTAAAAAGTGGTAGGAGAGATCTTCATGATAGATGCCCAGAATGGATTGTTCTTGCTAGATGATGATTGGAGGTTATAGATGACTCCTTCAAATTTCTAGAAAGGTAAGGTACATCATGTGAAAGTTTACAGACCACACTCAAACAAGACTATTTTTGAAGATGTTCAATTTGAGGAAAAGTTTTCCAAAGAAGTTATGAAATAAATTGACATTGATTTTATCCTAGGAGTTGTACTAGATGTAAATGATAGTTTTAGATCATGGTTAAGGTCCTAGAGGGAAAATTGTGCCCTATTTATGAAGATTGGTCCTTGAGCCCTAAAAGGGTAGTTTTGAGTAGTTTCAGAGATTGACCTAGTTGAAGGAATTCTACTTAGATTTGTAAGGAAATGTAAGATGTTATGGAAAGTATATTTAGAGTGATTTCAATGATATATTGTTTATCTCTTGATGATGAGTTTTGATAGGTGAACCAACTCATTTTGTGAATACCAAGGTTTCTGTTTTTAGGACAAGATTGCTCTGGCTAGAAGATGGAGGTAGAAGACATATGTTATGTATTATTCGATGCTTGATATATATTGGAGACTGAAGAGTGATGAATTTTATCCCTAGTGAAGGAATTTTTATGTCTTGAAAGTTGAAGAAAGGGTGCAAACTAGTTGAGTTTCCAAAATGGATTTCTAGGTAGCTCAGTTTGGTGAAGAGGAAAGTAAGTGTGGTTTTCATGGATGGATGTTTCAATAGGTATAGCAAGCATGTATTTTTTATAAAAGTCATTAGATTTGAAATGATGGGTTACATGACATAGTTGAGGTGCTATGTTTTGATCTAAAGGCCCATAGGTGAAGAATGGTTCCTAGAAGCAGTTGTTTTATGAAGGAAATGATCCTTCTTGATAGAGTTATGAAGAATTTGATTGGTTCAAGTTAATGTGTGATCATGTATGGTTTTTTTTATGTCATATTTGACATGTGTGAGGCATTTGAAGGCTTGAAAAATCATGGTGATGAGTTTGGAGGTCTTTGGTGAACCAAGTGATGGGGTTTTGAGAAATGTTTGATCTTGTTTGGTGTCTTGGAGCATGGCCGACCTACATGGGTCCATATTATGAGTTTTTATGAATGTAATGTTATTTTTAAGTTGTAATGTTCAAGATCTTGGGTAAAGACTGGCCTACCTTATGTTTTAGAGTTGAGAAGCATATAAAGGTGCTTATTTGGTTCATTTTTGAACTAGTTGTGTATGGAGGGAAAAAGGCGACCTAGGTGAGGAAGTGAAATCTGTTCAAGGACATAAAAAGAGAGACGAAGATGTGGTTTAAAATTTTAAGAGTGATGAATAACATGTGTACAAGTTTTTAAATCTAAATAAGTCCATGAGAGAAGAAGAAAGAGTGAGTTGAAGGAGAGGGTTTGAAGTCGTGTGAAGTGAAATTACGATCTCCATCATTTTTAGTAGAAATAATACTTGGAGATATTCATGTAAATTTGGTTTAGTTTGTGTTTGATAATTTTAGGGTATTTTATCCTCCTTGTCTATTTAGTGCTTCACTAAATTTTGGGTTGGTGCTCTTTGTAGGGTTGGTGCTCCTTGTGGGGTTAGTGCCTCAATAAATATTGGGTTGGTGCTCCTTGTGAAGTTTGTGCATCACTAAATTTATTTTCTTTGTGTAATATAAGTAGAGTTTCAGTGGTTTTTCTTCCCATGAGGGTTTCCCACATATATTTGGTGTCTTGTGTAATCTCTATTATGTTATGATATCGTAAATGTTTAAACACATCTAATATGCACATGTATGGTTATGAATGATGGATGTAAAAATTAAATCATTAATGCATGGATTGGAAAATGAAGTAAAATTATTCTAGTACTGATTCACCCCCTCTTAGTCCATTGTGCTTCCAACAATTGGTATCAGAGCTAGGTCCTTGTGAAGAAAGTCTAATAGCTTGGAGGAGATCCTAGAAGCACAAGATGGCTAAGAAAATAAGGAAAGAGAATCAGGAGTTGAGAGCCATGGCCAAGAAGGATGAAGAAACCATCAAATGTCTCAAGAGTTAGTTGGAGAAGGCTATTTCAGATTTGAGTTCAAAGGAAGAGGAATGTGAAAGATTGAAAAATAATCCATGTGATGTTTATATGTATGGTCAAGATGATCTCAAAGAGGTGGTGATGGATCTACAAGAAGAATTGGATTTCCATAGAAAGGAGAACATTAGTTTGAAGTCTGAAATCAAAGGTATGAAAACAATACTCAAGGCAAAAGAAGAAGAGTATGTTAAGCTCAAGGAAGAGATACAAACCCTAAAGGTCAAAGGAGATGAGAAACCTAATCTAGCATATCAAGAAGCTGGTCCTAGTTCCAAAGGAAGTGAAAATGAAGGTGTTCATACCAAGAAGGTATACTCAAGGCCTAATCTCATTAGACATCCAAATGTAATGAGGTATGCAAAATTTCATGGTCATTGTTATGTTTACAATGGTTTTGGTCATAGAGCAAGGGATTGTAGGAAATTTTTCAGTTGTGTGTACCCTTGGAGCAATGGAAGAGATCACAATAGTCATCAGTCAAGAGATATGAAAGAGATTATTTGCCTTAAGTGTCATCACAAGGGTCATATTGCAAGGTTTTTCTCTCATGAATCATCAAGGCAAGTGAAGAAGGTTGAGGCTCTCAAAATGAAGGAAGTGTGGATGCTAAAATCAGTCAAAGAAGAATTAGATCTAGTCAAGGTGAATGATCAAAAGGAAGCTAAGGATAAATTAAGCTCAACCAAGGATATCAAGAGTCATAACCATGAAAATGAGGTTAGTATGTTTAAAGAAAAGAGTGAAGAAAATCATATGTGTCTCATTGTTATTCAAGATCAAATTACACAAGAAGTTGAGAAGGCTAGGAGTTTTGAATACCTCAAGAGTTGTAAGGTATGTGATTTGATCTATCCATGAGGTATGTAGCCCTTGTTTTTGATAGGTTTATGAGTTTGTAGATTCTATTTGTCATGTTGTCATCTAATGTAAGGTTTATCTATTGTGACTCTATCAATATGACCTTAAGAACATAGGTTTTTTTGTCATACGTCATGAGTACAATAAAGGAATGAGTCTATTTTAAAGGTGTTCTAAACATTGTCAAGTTGTAAGAATGATAGTTTTATGAAGAAAGAGAATAGGCTTGAGCTAGTATAAGGCTTCTCTTATGGTCTATGGTGACTCTCATTTTGGAATAAAGGTTCTATATCTTTGTATGCATGTGATAAAGTTGTTATATTAAAGGTATTCAACATGTTTTGAAGAGCTAGGTGTTTTACCACAATGGCAAAGATGATCCGGGGTCTTATGAGTAGGGTGTAACTCTCTTAAGTCATCAAGTCATATGAGTAATGATTATCATTGTATCAAGGCCTACAATATGGAGTTAGGAATCAATGAAGACGGGTTGTAAATGGATGTATATGCTCATGAAGGATGTTAAGAAGTCATCCCTGAGTTGAAGGTATGTTTGTAATCTATCTAGTCTTATCATAGAGGTATATTCTCCTAAAGCCTAAGATAAAGGTGTGATTCCATGACTTGATGACAAAGAATAAAATCCCAGCTCTAGGAGGATAAAATACTTAAGAAATATGTGTTTGAATATTTTTGAGACCATTTCAAATAAAGGTACTATCTTCTCTTACCCATTCAACTATTGAAAATTATGCGCATTCTTGTTGAGGCGGAGCAATCGTGGTCTGCAAGAAAATTCGAGATAGAGATGTTTTAAGGGTGCATAAATTTAAAGTTAGGTATGTGTAGAGGATAGAATATAATTTGCTACAACTATCATGAGAAAGGCCATGTTGCTAGGTATTGTTTATATGAACCTTTAAATAAAAATTGGGTTAGTGAAGGCTATAAAGGTAAGAGTTCAGTTACATGTTTTAGTTGTAATGAAGTTTTTCATGTTGCTAGATAATTTCATTATGGTTACTCAAGTAAATTCAAGAGATTTCAAGGTCCTAGGATGCAAGAAAGGAGCTTTCAAGGTCCTAAAATGCATGCTAACAATCAATGCATGGTATTAGAACCTAGAAGGAATGATAATGGTGCTCTAAGAACTCGACGTGGATGCAAGACAAGGCATAAATTAAAGTAATGATAAATAGAAAGATGGAAAATGTGAGGTGAAGGTATCTAAGAGTGCTTGGGACCTCTTTAGATCACTCTTCTAGATTAATCATGAAGTGCTATGTCTCTACTAGGATTCTTAGAGACATGCTCATCCATATGAAGCATTGAGAAGAGGGGGAGATAATTGATTTGAGGTATTCTCTGTAGGAAGTTTCTTCATGGTGTCAAGGTATGTATTGTAATATTATTTGGTTTTTCAACTAATGAAATGTGTGTCAAAAGTCCTTGAATATGTACAATCATGTCCATAATTTTGTTTTTTCATTCTTGAAGTTTACTAAGTCTTGGATTGATCTTTTAGGGCATGGTAATGATCTACACTTGAGTATTATATGTATGTCAAGTGTCTTAGGTTAAGTATAAAGTCATCAAAAGGTTCCATTGTACCTCAATGGTCATATTGTGTCTCAATGTATCTAAGAAATTATGTCATTTTTGAATTTGAAGTCATGTCTTGAAGTTTATAGGTTGAGCTCTTGAGTGGTACATCATATTATCAAGTTGGTGGTATGTATAAATGTCTGATTTTATCTTTAGAAGTCAATCCTAGGTCCATGATGGGTCAAGTAAAGTAGTTTGAACCTATAAATGTAACCTAAGTCATGAATATATTTGTTTTGTATTGTATGGTTTGAGTTTATACTATGTCTTGATTCATACTTTGAAGAATGATACTCTAGTAGTGTTGTCATGAAAATAAGGATGCTATTAATGGTACTTTAAGTCTTTCAAAATGTTTTAGAAGTAGGTTCTTGTACCAACAACGGGAAAGGAGACAAAGTTATGAAGAAGAAGTCATTCATCAAAATGATGACTTGATCAGACCATCACGAGAAGTGGATTGATTCTCCTTAGGTATACAAGTTGTTTGACATTTCTCATTCTCGAGTTTTGTATCCTTGAAACATTCTTTTGATATATTCAAGAGTGATCATGCACCATGATTGCTTTACATCAAGTTGTGTAAACACAAAGAGGTATGAGAATGCCAGGATTTTATTTTATGAATGAAGTTTTCTATTGAAGATGAAGTCAAATGGAGTTGGAATGATATGAAAAAGTTTGAAAATTGCAAGCAATGCATTTATGAAGTTAATATGTGGCCATTGTATTCTTAATCAAGATGTTTGAATATGGTTTAAATGCTAAAAAGTGAACAAGAAATTTAGATGTAAAATAAATAATATACTCCAGTCTATACATGATTGTTTTAATTTTTTCATTGGCAAGAATTTGATGTGTTTATATGTGCAAGACAAATGAGGTTCTTGAGTTTCAAATGAAGAATGAAAGGTACTAGGTGAGAAAGAATGTTAGACTCATGAAATGCAATTCAATTACGTTGTATAATGAATTGATCAAAACATTAGTAACAAGAAGGAATAATGCATCTCAGGTATGTTCATACGTCATCTATGCCTACATGGTGATATTTTGATTGTTGTTTTATATATGAAGTTTGTTAAGAATGTTCTTACATCTTTAGAGGGGTTTAAAGAAGAAAAGTTTGATTAGGTCTGTGAAAGTGGAAGGTAAGTAAGTGCCGTCGGTTAAAATGAGTTTCTCGAAGCATATATGTTGTGATAAGCATGTGTATGGGTCAATATGGTATGTGTTAGTCTCCTAAGAAAGTTATTTGTAAAATGATGTAACTTAAAAGTTTATTTTCCTCTTGGAGTTGATCTACATAGTTATAGTAATGGTAGGCGTAATCTATATCACAAGGATAATGTGATAGAGCATTATATAAATGATAAATAAGTGAAACAAATAACCTATAGGTTTGAGTAGACATACTAATATAGGAAGAGTCATTGATGAATTTTATCTAGATGTTTGAGGCATCAAGAAGCTCTAGTATAGTACAAGAAAAAAGTTCATAATTTGAGATAGTGCATTAAAAGGCTAAAGTTCTACTTGGAGTTATACTTTCTGAGTTCTTTATAGTAATTTGAGGAAACTAATTTGAATATGCCTAAAGTTTGAGGGTATGAAGAACTCATCATGTTTAGTGATGGTGAATAAGGTTGGGGAGGAGCTTATGTGCCCTCTACCCCCAGAGGCGTGCGGTGAAGAATGCTTGTAGGTGTTGCGCAAGGATAAGGATGTATGATACTAGGCTAAGGAATAATATCAAGACAAGAGGAGTTTATTTTGATTATAAAGATAGTAATTTAGGTGATCCAAGGTGTCTACAAGTCCTATAAAGGTTGTATTAGTCATATTTGTAGGTACGTTGTCAAAATAAGGAGGTTGTATGGTCAAGTAAACTATATCATGTATGAAAAAAGGTAAAGAATAATGAAAAAGGAGCTACAGGGCTGTTAATTTCTCTTGGAGTAGGGGGTTGGTTATGACTCTCAAACAGAGGTGAAAGGTGTCTAAAGTGGCCTAAATGGCAATAAGAAGGATGGTTTGTAATTATAATTTAGAGGTAAGAAATTTTTGACTCAAGAAGGTTAAGATAACATGAAAAGATGGTTGAAAACATTGAGCAAGTGTCTTAGGGACTTGTTGTCACCCTCAAAATTCCCCTCTTTTTGAAGTCAAGTTTTGAAAATTTTGAGTTAGTACCTTGGAGTAATGGATCACATCGAGCCTAGTATTGTTTGTAGTTTTCCATTCCATGGAGAACAATTTGAAATTCAGGCATAAAGGTGGAGTTTTCCCTTTCTTTTTATTCTTACATAGTCGAGAATGACAAGTGTTTCTTCCTGTCAATTTATGTCCCAACATTCATGGATAGTATGTGGACATCTCTGATTGGTTGCATGCATGAACATGTTTCAAGTAGTAGCGGAAGCCTCCATGCATCCAAACAACACAACTCCAAGGGTAGGGCCCAAGGGACAATCCTCAAACAAGCGTAGGCTTTCCACGTGTCCTAGGTCCAAAATGAAGAAGAAAAAATCCCGAATCGAGATAAGTATGGAAGGTTCAATGGGACGGTGCCACTCATCTCATCAACGTAATTTCAAGGGTTGAGGCCAAAGGAAACTCCCAAAACTTGTATCAACTCTCCACGTGTCCTAGGTCTGAAAAGGGGATAGAGCCGATTGTTTAATCGACTAAGTATGAGAGGGTCGGTGGAAGCCTCCACGTGCCTCAACGGTGTAACTTTAGAAGTGAGACCAAAGGGCCAGTCTTCAAATGAGCACCAACTTGCCACGTGGTCAGAGTCAAAGGAGAGTCCAGGACCGGAAAAAGGAGCCATACGTCAGCTTGGCACCCTTTTAGGGGGCGAATCCAAAGTGGAAACTCAAATGAGTGCCAACTCTCCATGTGTCTAGGGTTCAATAGAAGTCAAGTGGGTGGCAGGCCCGAATCAGCTAAGTATGAAGAACCGTGGAAGTCTCCATGTGTCTCTTTGGCACAACTTCAAAGGAAGAATCAAGAGTGGGTCTCCAAATGTGTGCAAGCTCGCCATATGGTCAGAGTCAAAGAAGGGGCAGAGCGGCCGTTGAATCAGCTAAGTATAGAAGAGTTTGTGGAAGCCTCCACGTGTCAGCTCAGTGTAACTTCAAAAGGAAAAATCCAGAGGTAGGTCCCAAACTTGCACCAGCCCTCCACGTGTCTAGGGTCAGACATATGGCCCCACCAAATAAAAGGGACTTAGTAAAAACACAAAAATACTTGAACTAACCCGCAAAGGGACACGTGGCCATGTTTCAAGTGTTAGCGGGGAGGCAGCCCTTTTTGTGTTTTGATGCTGTTGAAAAGTCAAAGCGGGAAAGCGGGCCGTCGGAGCGATTTGAGAATTTTTGTTTGTTTCCAAAAAGGATAAAGTCAAATGTCAAGCCCTCATCAAAATTCAAAGTGGGAAGGAAAGCTGGTGAAGAAATTTGAGTTTTTAAGTGTGTTGAAAGGAGGCACAAAATACAAAAGGCGTCCCCAAGCCCGCCTCATTTTAAATCTCTCTCACATGGACAACTCAAATTTAAAGTTTGCAAAGGCAGGATAAATGATTGTAATTCAATGCATCTGGTTTTGCTACAGTATGGAAATGGCCTAGTCATTGGAAAAGTGCAGACGTTCTTTTCTTGAATTAGTTCCATCATTTTTGTAATCGAACGTAACCATTCTTGGAAGATATTTAATGGCTTCTCCATGCTTGTTGTTGTTATTGGATTTTGGTACTCTGTTGATGTAATAGATTCTAAGTAATCAATACAAAAATTTTCCCCCTTTTTTCTTTTGCTATTTCTTCTTTCCTTGTCTAAAATTTTACGAATCATCCATCTTTTATGATAAGAAACTTTGCATTCTTGTTTATATGATTTCGAAACTTTGTGTTTGTGGGATCATATTGGTTATGAAAGTGAATGATACTACTCTGCATCTCCTTGGTTCAATACATATAAGGCAATACTCTGGTATCTATATTCCTGAAGGTATTGTTATGTTCTTCCTCCCTCATCTCCTTAATTCTTCCATTCTTTCATATTGATGATATTTGGGCATAAAACATTTCAAAGTATCAGGAATCCACACTTTGAAAGTTTTACATTTGTATATAAGTTTTTGCTTGCTTTCAATAAGGGAACCTCTCCCATTAAAGAGGAGGGACTTGCTGTCCCCTGAATGTGGTTTGTTAAAGTTCCATTTAAAAACCCAATAGTTTTTGGTGACTCCACTGGGGATTTCATTTCAAACGTATCCCTTTCTAAAATAACAACTTCAAGATCATTGTTGGTCTGGCGACTCTATGGTATACACATGGGAAGAAATCTCTCGGGTTGAGGATTCCCATTTTCAACTTTTGGAGCAACAAAAATTCTCCCTCCTAGTAAGAAGGAACAAAGGAAATTGTTCTACAATCACACCTCCTATTAAAGAAAGAAATTCCACGAATAGTGTTCCTCAGAACATCTCGAGTCCTAATATCTCGTGCTTTGATACTTGTTGGTGTTTCAGTTCCCCTTCAGTAAATTTTTCCAAAGATGGCAGCCCTTGTGCCTTGGGGACAATAGGTTGGGCCTCTTGCTCTCCTTCAGACCATTGCATGAGTTACCTAGGGGTAACAGAAAAGGTTTTCGCAAGTTCCGAGGTTGATGGGAAATTTCATCCAAATGAACACATTGCAGCCTTCATTGTTGCATGTGGGATTCTTGGGGTTGAACATGAAGATGTCTCTGTCAAGATTTTTGTGGAGACATTGCGGGACACCGCCGCTGATTGATTCTATCATCTTTGTGTTGGGTCAATCACTAATTGGAATATAATGACAACTCGGTTTATGTAGCATTTCAAACATGTTGAAGATGTCCATGCTCTATTAGCACAAATTTCTCATATCAAGAAGGAACCATTTGAGCCCATGAGGGAGTTTGTGGCTAAATTCAACAAGCTAATTAATAAAATTCCATAGAACACTCATCCAGTGGATCAAATCCAAAAGTGCTTCTTTCTCAATGCCTAGTTACTCGAAGTGAGTTATGCACTAAGAAGAGCTAACCTTATAACTCGGATGCTGATCATTAGTTAGCCATCAATGTTGAGGATGAATTAATCATGTCCGGTACCCCTGAAAAGAGGATCCTCCAAATCTAAAGCTTCTTCTTCTTCCTCTTCCCCGGAGCCAATTCTGATCAGTTAGTATAGAAGCTTGCAAATGATCTCATTGCTATCAAGAAAAAATTGTCTCAACATACCCCTTACCAAGATGTTCCAAGGAAGAATTTTCAGCCCAGAAACCATTTGCCTACTTCCAGACAGATTGGCTATTGAAGGCCCACCCATCAAGGTTCTAGTCAATGCAACTTGTGAAGTTAAATAACCTAATGATGAGGAGTGTAATGAACTCTATGAAGAACCAGAAGAAGAGGTTGATGAAGAACTGGAAGAGCTTGGTGGGTCTCAAGTTCATTTCCTCACCACTGAAGGTATGGATGATGAAGATGAATATGATGAAAGAGTGGAAAATATGAATAGTGAGTCATATGCTGTTATGACTTGAGAGCAAATAAATAGAAAATAAAAAGTGGTGCAGCCTGCTAAGAAGTCCAAGGAGTTTCCTATAACTATTCCAATGGTTGCAAGAAGAGGAGCTCCTATTCCCACTACCTCCACACAAAAGGTGAGTAATGCTAATTCCCCTTCTCCTACTTTTATTTCCAAAGCTTCTTGTCCTTCAAATCCTAAAATTGATAGATCAAAAGTCTCTCAAGTTCCTAGCAATGATTCCCCATCCACCTCTGGGTCTTTTGATATCATTGATCACCTCAAAAGGACCAAAATCCAAATTTCAAAGGCAAAGTTTTACCAGACCCATCCAAAAGATTTTGCTAAAATGGTAAAATTTTTCAATTCTAAATCCAAAGCCTCATCCAAGTAATTCTAAAGGTATTTTTCCCACTCCCTCTTCCTCACCTCAATCAAGCCTTGTGGCTACAATCACTTCCCCTAATGATAAAATTGAACCATTCTATGTGACTCTTCTCATAGCTGGCCATAAACTCAGTAATTGTGTTATAGACTTAGGAGCATCAGAAAATGTAATGCCTGTAAAAGTAGCTCATGCTTTAGGCCTAACTCTAACACGTGCCTTTGGTTCCTACTATTCCATGGAGAGTAAAAATTCCTTTGGTTGGAAGAATTAAAGATGCACAAGTAGCTTTTACTGCTTTTCAAGAGAAAAGGGTCTTAGCCACCATTTTGGTAGCTGATATTCCTCCCTCGTATGGGATGTTGCTGAGTATAAATTTATGTAAGGAGGTAGAAGGTGAAATTCAAATGGATTGGTTGCACGCTTTGATCCTTATTAATAGAAAAATGAAGAAGCTGCTACTTGAGAAATATAATGAGTATATTGTGCAAAAAACTGATGATTCAAAAACATAGATACTCTATGTAGAGATAGGGCATGGTAACTACATGATCATGTCACAAGATGAGGCAAAAATTCCTAAGAGAGTGATTCTTGGCCCTAATGGAATTTGGACTTTGGAGTTTGATGGAAGCTATTCTTCAACTAGTTCTAGAGCTGGAGTGGTGTTAACCTCTCCAGAAGGGAACATTCATCCTTTTTCTTTCAAGCTTTGTTTTGAAAATACAAACAATACAACTGAATATGAGGCACTCATACTTGGGTTAAACATGGAAAAAGAAATAGGAGTGAAGAATCTTCACGCTCATGGTGATGCATAGCTGATTGTGAAATAGGTCAGAGATCTTTTTCAAGTGAAGAACAGGAGATTGAAGCATTATATGAATCTTGTCTAGGATTCCATTGAGTTTCTTGATGCTTTCTCCATTGAAGTTGTGCCAAGAGAAAGGAACACTAGAGATGATTCTCTAGTTGTCTCAGGATCTTTGCTAATTCCTCACCTGATTTCTCTCAGGAGAAATTTACCATTGAAATGATTCATAGGCCCAACATACTAGATAATGCAAATAACTGGAAAGTTTTCAACGATGATCAACACTTTCTCTCATTCTTGGAGCTTAAGGATAATTTTGACCAGTTGTATTTTGAAGGAAGTGAGACTTTTCCTAGAGAGTGTGTATCCTCTAATGAAGGAGATATCAAGGAAGAGATGGATCAAGATGGCTGCATCAAATTTAAAGGTAACAAGATTCCTAAAGGGTTGGTGAGTTTGGAGGATCGGTTTGATAAGAATGATAGGCACATTAATTATAAAGCTTCTCAAGGAGCTCGATAGTCTACTGAATGTGAAAAGATTAATATTGGGAGTCTTGATGAACCCAAGATGGTGAACATTGGAAAATTTTGTACTCAAGAGGAGAAGAAGAAGGCAGTAAATCTACTAAAAAGGTATGTTGATGTTCTTGCCTATTTGTATGATGATCTCAAGGCTTTCCAGCCGAAGGAAAGACAACTTTTTATCCCTCTAAAACTTGGGATCAAACCGTTCAAGTAGAAACAAAGGCAATACAATCCCAAGGTTGCTGGCACTATTTTTCAGGAGATCCAGAAGTTACTAAAGGCTAGGATAATCTTCCATATACATCATTCAACATGGATTGCCAACATTGTTCCTGTCAGGAAGAAGAATGGTGAGATTCACATTTGTGTGGATTTTAGGAATTTGAATCAGGCCTCTCTAAAGGACAACTATCCTCTCCCTATGATGGATCAAGTTTTGTAAGTCGTCACTGGATCCGAGATGTTGTCTATACTTGATGGATTCTCTGGATATAATCATGTGGAAGTCATTACCCCGGATCAACACGAACTACTTTCACTACTCCTTGGGGAACCTTTTCCTACAAGAGAATGCCTTTTGGTCTTATCAATGTTGGTGCCACCTTTCGAGAGGGCAATGGGCTTGGCTTTTGATGCAACCTAGAATTTACCGGATAACACCGTAGATGCACCGGCACATCACTCAGCCCAGACTGAGTGCTCACCCAAAGCATGCAAAGGTACCAGGTCCCTCTTTAGGGTTGTTGTAACAGGATGTTAGCGTGATGAAGGAAGAAACACATAGATTCATAACTAATCTATCATTCTACATTGTATGCTACATTCAAATCTATGACAGAACAAGTGTTAAATAGTAATCATGATTGAATCAATAACATACACTACTCGATTACACACAAGAATGACACTTAGATTTAGCCAATATCTTCCATCTATTAATAACACAGAAGCTCCTTACAATAATGTCAAATGATACCAATGCGCATATGGACCTGCTATAGTAATTCAGTCATATGCGTATATCTCTATACCTTCATACATCCATCACACACATTCTCTCATATATAGGGTGGGGAATTTCCCTTCACTGCTTATCTATTCCAGAAATAGGACACATGCTATTAATATCCACATGTCATTCACAGGCATAACCACACATGCAAGTGTGCTATCTATAGGCCTCTTACAGTTAACTGAAGTGTCAATCCTATTCTTAGCTTGTCTCCATGTAAAACACTTTGATCTGATCCTCCAAAGATAGACAATGCATGACACACACATCCCTGAAATCGTTGGTGTGTTCCGCATGCCATCTTCTAGAAATAGGTCGTCATGCTCAAAATTGTCTAAGTCATGAATGTTGAACTTTCCTTTCATGCGTGGGTCCTTCTTGTCCTTCCACGCCCTTGATCCTGGCCTTCTCTCCCACGTGGAATCCTTCGGTGTTCTCTAACAAGTATTCTCTAATCAACATTACCCCACACTAATCTCATTGTCATCCTAACAATGGGTATTCCTCCAAAAATTGAAGTAAGGAAAAAAATAATGGAAACTCCTCTCGTATCACTTTACGGTTTCAATTATGGATACTCCTCCTTTATTTTGGCCTCTAAAACCCGACATTCAAAGTGAGTGCTTGTTTTGATTTTTCTAGGATATCCATAATAATGGATTCCAACTCATCCTCGCAATCTCTCCTTTTAATTTCGTAGAACCAACACAACGTTGGACATTGATGATATTATTCCTTCTAAAATATCCATCTTCTGCACAATTAGCTTCCCAAGCTCTTACAACCGAGTCTTGAGCAGCTCTTGTGTCTTTCTTTGCCAAGGCCTTATGCTTCGCTTAACCATTGAAAATATTTTTTCATGGCCCAATGTCTCATCCTTCATTGCTTTCTAGACCTCATTGTTTTCCTCTAGGGTCTTTATATTGATAAGCGCCTCTGGAGCGTGTAGATATTCAAGGCCTAGTCTGATTTCTTCAATACTTCTTGTAACACTTGCAACAACCCTTCATAAGATGCAATCTTTTGCATCACTGACGCTTTCTCTCATTCTGCATCTTGCTCTGACTTCCTTGGCATTGTCATGCACAGAGGTTCATCTTCAAGTACCAAGTTCACCAACTTTCCCACATAATGTATCACTAAAGGAAACATCTGTGGTACCTTGGCCTCCAAGTGTGGCCTTGCTCTGATGAAATTGTCCCCAATCTCCTCTACGATGCTGATAAATACTTCATTCTTTTTCTACGCGAAGTCCCTCTCTTGTGTTATGTGCTATCTCCGCATCCTTTGTCTTCAGCTTCTCACGTAGTGCTATGATAGTTGCAACTTTGTCCATGTTTCTTCTAGCCACTTTAGTAGAAACCTTCACCAATGCATTGCTTACATGCTCATCTGACATGATAGTAGGATTTACTATCATGTATCTAGCTTGGGGTGCCTTCTTCAGCAATCTCAAAATGTATGACTCTTCACATACATCGAATTCAGGCTCATCCATGTGGGTGTGCATTGACCATGATAGTTGCTTTCGAGTGCACACAATCACCATATCCTCATCCATTAGCTCCCAACCAAATAAATCCTTCTATGCTATCGTGCTCTAGAAGCGGGCATGGACAATTTTACTTGCATCCTCTACATACCCCATGGCTGGTGGAATGTGCTCCCCACTTGTTCTTCTAGACCATTGTTGCTTAGGGACTTTAGCTTCCAAATTTGGCACTTGTGTCTCCATGTCTTGAACTTCCTCTGTAGTTGTCTCCTCTAGTCTCTTCTCATCCTCTTCTCTTCCCTTTGATTCCTCACCCTGTTCTTCTATGTTCTCTGGAAGTGTAGGAGAATTAGGTGCGCTTTCTTCTGACTCTTCCACCTCCTCATCTAACTTCAGTTTCCTCCTTCTTTTCATGTTTTCCTCCTTCTATGGAGAGAGTCTGGGTGATCTACACACTGTGGTTGGAGTAGCACCTTGGGTCCTTGTTCTCCTAAACACCTTTTTAAATATGTGCTCCCCTTGGACTGCATTCAAGTCCTCATCATCCCCCTCTTGTGGCTGAGGTGGTGTAATGGCACACTTAGCTTCACCCTTATTTGTAGGATGTCTCCTACCTCTATGCTCCAAACCACCACTATCTTCACACTCCTCCTCATCCTCCACTTTAATTGGCTCTGTGGGCTTAGGCACTAGGATGTTCTCCATTGTATGCTTTCCCTTTGGTGGTGCTGGAAGTGTGAACTCACCTTCCACATATTTTTTATTCTCCATCTTTGGCTTTAGCTAAAGATACACCAATGCTGCCCCTACATCTACTACAACCAGACTTATTGGCTTAATATTCAACACCTCTGAAATGATCCTCTCGTGAAGGCACTTCTTCCAGGATACACATACTTCTTTCTCAACATGTGGTAGTCACATTCTACCTTATCTACATTGAATACTAGTCGGCGTGTGTTTGTAAATATATGAATAGATGCTTGGAAATACCTTGCAGTGAATGCGTAAGGCAATTTACACCAAGGGCTCCAGACTCCATCTTTCATTGGGAAGCGCAAAATACATAAATGTTGATATATAGAAAACTGGGCTTGTGTCCCTACTATTGATGGTAGGTCCTTTGGGATGCGCCACTCTTCTCCAAATTTCACATGGGGCCTGTCATACCATTTCTCCACCCTTTGCTTTACATCATCTGTCATGGCCCCTTTACATAGATACTTACTAAACCTTTTAGTTTGGTGATTTATTCTCCATGAGGTATTGCCATAATTTTTCCTTCGGCCCGTCTAGTACTCCAATTTCCATGAATACTAGTGATAATAGAACAACCCCAAAGTTGATCTTCCCTCCTATGCACGCTCTCCATCGACTATTTGTTACGAAATATAGCTTGCAATATTATAGATTGTTCCTTTTGATATCTTACGCGCAACGTGTAACCACATAGTATTTACCTATGACCACCACTCTTGATCATTCAACTTTGTAACAAGGTGTGTTGTTGCTTGCACAATCGGACAATTATTCAATTTGTCTATATCCATACCACACGGACCCTTAGGTATCCCAACTCTTGTCTGGTCTTCAAGATCATGGCTTTATCTATGAGATCATTCTTTATGTCCTCTCCTATGGCCTTCAAACCTGTAACTGATGAGATAAGTGCAAATGAGATTATAACTTTGTGTCCTACAAAGTAGAAGAAGTTCTCATGCACTCTACTCATGAGCTACTGATACAAGGGCTCATACTTCCCAAAATATGGAAGCTCATACAATTGGTAGACCCTAATTCTCTTTAGAAGATTCTCACCTGCATCATCATAAACTGGCATGTCATCCACTTTGTACGCTTGTTCATCCTAGCAATGAGAAAGGAATTGAGCTCCTTATTGTTCTCCATAGTTCTATGATTGTAGTCGAGTCACTTTTCTTTTTCGTTGGGTGAATCCCATTCTTGGCCAACGATGACTCCTAGATATTGCATTTCTAAAAAATGGCTTTCGGGTGCCATCTCTTCTTCCTTGACAACCACCTTCTTCTTTCCTTTTGTTGCTACTCTAGATGCCTTCTTGGGTGACAATTTTTTTCCCTTTGCAAATGTCTCCTCTTTAACTCTATAACTTTGTGAATCAAACCATAGCTCGATTCAATTGTGCCCTAGGTGGAAACTTTGTGGCCTAACTCCTATCTTCCTCCCTACTTTGCTCAAACCCTTCACCACCGGGGACGCAATCTTCTTTTCACACAGATATGTTTATCACACTTGGTTTCACACCCTTCACACCTTAACCCAATCACCCAACTCTTTGTAATTGGATCTTTCCTTAAATTCTCTTAATCACAACGGTAAAAATGAATCTGCATCCCATCCTTATAGATTTTTTTCAATTTTTCAAATTTTGATGCATTTATTACTCCTTCACCTACCAAATATCCTCTAATTTACCAACCAAATTCATTCTTTCCGCATGGTACATCTTCACACCCTAGTTATAACCTTCTAGCGTGCCTTCCTACCATCCGGTCACTGATTTCTCTTCGGATGTGTGCCATTGTGCCCGAGTACCTTGTCACTATACCTTCTCTGGTAGTTATCATAGCCTCTGCTTACCTAGAATTATATTTTCCTTTCATCCATCTCCATCCTTGGTCACTTTTTGGAATCAATCTTATTTTGACTTAAAGAACACGTGTAGCAGCTTATTTCTTCCACCTTTCAATTCCCACGGTATTTTACTTGGATAACTAAAACTACCCCACACTAAAGGTATGTGCGAGTCCTTTACGCACAAACATTCTTCACATAGTAATGACCTTCATGCACGCAATCACGCTTTACACAATAACAATAACTAAATTGACAAAGAATAGTGACAATAAAGGAAATACATTAAGAAAATACGTAAGAGGAAACATAATCTAAATGGAAATATTGCCTTATTACAAACACCAAGAAGTCTTATTTATAATAGGGCTTTAGCCTACTCCCATTAAAGTAACCGGGTAGCATTTTTCATCAAGTGCTTCTAACTAGAAAGCACTTGATTTAAGTATTTAAGTGATGACATACATCCCTAACCAATGTACTTTGAGCTTTCTTGGATGGCACAAGAACTTAGAGTCATAAAGAAGTACCATTTTTCCAATCTCAAACTTCTTATCCCTTAATTTTTTTTTCATACCATGCCTTCTTCTTGGCCTTTTCCTTCTTCCGACTCCATTGTGCTATGGCTCATTTCTCATCCATTCAATCATCTTCTCGATGCGTTCTTCTAAAGTCTATTCATCGCCTAGACCTCTAGCGCACACAATGCGCAAAGAAGGTAACATAAATTCTATAGGGAGAATGGCTTCGCACCAAACACCTGCTGAAATGGTGTGGCTTTTTTCAATTGCTTATAAGTTGTTCTATATGCCCAAAGAATAGTTGAAACTTTGACATCCCAATCCTTTCTTCCAACATCACAAATTTTTGTCAAAGTCGGCTCAAAATATTTTTTAAAGTTTGAGCAAGTCCATTTGATTAAGGATGGTAGGGTGTAGTTTTATGGTGTGCAACCTTAAAATCATCTAATAGGATCCGATTGTCTCATTAAAAAGTGTGTACACCTATCACTTTTCAAGCTTAAAGGACATCCATATCTTGTAAGAACATTCTCCTTTAGAAACCTAGCCAATGTAGCTGATATAGATTCCTTTGTAGGTGCTATACGCTCACCAAGTAAAATAATATGTATAGCATGATCCAATCCTACGCGCGATCGGGCAAAACAGGTCCTATAAAGTCAATGACCCATTTCTCAAATGGTCTTGACTAGTAATTGGTCTAAAAGGAATCTCATCTCTTTGCCGTTGGTTTTCCTAAGCACCGACAATGATAACACACCTTATAATATTCTTTACAATTTTTATACAATATCTCCCACCATAATATAGCAAGTAGGATGTTCCAGGCGGTAGTCACATCACCTACATAATGGCCTCTGTAATACCACCATGAGATTTTTCCATAATATCATTGCGCTCATGCTCTAATACAAAATGGCGTAATACTTTATCTCCGCCTAACTTGTAGAGGTCACCACCGATTAACATAAATAGTGTTATGCGTATAACAAGTTATTTATTTTTAATGCCTTCATACCTTCGGTGCTATACCATCAGCAGAAAGACAACAATGTCTTCTAATTTTGATGGCACACTTTGTAACATATATAGTTGTGCATTTGGAATGGTTTTTGTACGATGGAAAAGTGAGAAGTGAGCGTGGGAATCTACAAGTAACTCTTCCTCGTACTGCACGACCTCCCGAGGTCGTGCCGAGACAACAAGTGGGGATGGAATATACATGGGTTATAGGAAAACTAGTTAGGTAATCTTATATCTTTGAAATGCACTAATGGAATCTGCGAATCTAAGGCAAAGGAGGTCCTCCTAACTTGCATCGGTGTGATAGATCAGTCGGCGAGGATGACTGCTCGAAGGATCCAATCAATATTGAGCTCTGGCATGATCTAATCTATAGGTTGTGGGATACAAGGAAAATGACCTGGAATTGTTTCATGTATATCTCTAGATAGGGTCATAAGATGGATGATGGATATATAGTGGATTCTATGGGCGATTCTCTGGTCTAGTCTAGAAATCTTTAGCTTTGTTAGCTACTATATCTAACAAGGATAACTGTGTGATAATATCTGGTGGAAGTGGAGAGGATATGAATACTAATGTGTGTAAACCAGCATCTACATCCGATTGACTGTGGACTTGTTGGGTTGTGTGACTTGTGGATTACAACCATAGATTCGATGTTGTTGTGGACCTCCTATGGTCATGTGTGGAATCAATCCCTAATCCCTAGTATCCAGTAGTTGTATGCCTTTTCGGCCTCTATATTTAGAACTAAAAGTTGTGCAATCTTCTTAGAGTATCTTATAGGCGTTCTGGCAACTTGAATTCTTAAGCTAGTGTCTATGTCAGTGATAATGTCTCTTGTGTCTGGCTGTGGGACCAAAGGATCACAACCGAATGTTTTCTCTCTTTCAAGCCCTTCTACAGTCATGTGGATATTTATCTAGGGTAATATGTAGTTTGGCTGGTTTGACCAAAATGTATGTGCTTTGTCGTCTTCTATGTTTAATCCTCTTAACTGTGAGCTAATTTCTTGTAGGTTTGTTGTCATTCGGAAGACTGAAATTCTGAGATTTTGGTCTATATCAATTATTGCTGCAACAAGATTGGGCTGAGGCACTATTGGCTCGAATACATATTCTCTGGGCTCCTAGGTCCCGTGATTGTCATGCAAAAGGAAATAATGTAAATCTAACTAAAATAAAGCAAACTAATTATGCAAAATATATTCACAGCATATATATAAATTCCCTGTTTTTGTATTTTTGATGAACTATTAAACAGAATTGAAAGAGAAATTATATAATATATCTAGAAATTGACAACTAAACTAATAACGAAATTAAAACAAACAAGGCAGCCGAGTATAGCTACTTTCCTGTGCAGTTGTAAATCTATTCTAAATAACCGAGATAACTGATCTAATCTATTTGAAAGACCCTCGATCCTACCTCAGAAGTGAGGAATGAATCATAGTTTCTCAGAAACTATCAATCCCCATAGCTTCCCCAACAACATCGAAAGTGAGATTAACTGAAATGAAATGATTCACTACTCTATTTGATATGTTTTAACTAGAACTTTGATAGCTTGAACCTAGATTTTGCAGAATAGTGGTGAATCCGATTGTGTGTGGCTTTGTCCCCTTAGTGTGGTCTCCTCGTTCCTTCGTGCTCATGTGAATCCAGAAAAGTGTGTAATGCTAGCATCAACAGAAGTAGGTATTGGAACAATGGCAGCTTTTGGATGTAGACTAAATACAATGTGAGTAGGAGAGGGATAGCGCAAGAGAATAGAGCTTGGCTTATGCAATTCCTAGCGGGATTTATTGCGAGTCATATGACACAAAACGTCCGAACACGAAGCTATTCTTTTTGAAAAACAAAACCTGTAACTCTCATGGCTTGGACTAAAAATAACACTATGCTATCTCAATTGATTGTATGAAATAGTAACAAACACTAGCACAAGAAGATTATGTGGCTTCTAAACAATGAAACAATACTAACTATGCATGTAACAACCTGAAAACTATGAATTCCTAAGAACCGAAAGACTAAAACTATGAAATGAGAATATGAGAGGCAATTTTTGAGGGGCCATTTTCTTGAAGATCAACTAGCTATTTATAGAATCCCCATTTACCCAAAGGTGAAAACCAATTTGAACTCTTTAACCATAAACAATGCAAAAACACTATTTCAGGGAACCAGAATCATAAATACAAGCAAAGGTGGTGAAAAAAGCTGGTAAATGTTGAAATTTATGTGAGTTACGATAAAATAAATGTTCTGGAAAAACGCGTGAAGGACCGCCACCCTGAGCAGGGCGGCGGTTATAGGACCACCGCCCTGCCTGAGCGGCGGTCACAAGACCACCACCGGGCAGGTGGCGGTTTCGTAACTGAAGACCAAAACGCAAAGAAAAAGAGGGGAGAAGAGAAAAACAAAGCACATAGGGGAAAATCGGGACATGCGGGATGTTAATGCATACTTGGAGAGCTTTTCAGATCCCGAACACCTTGGGAGGAGACTTGTATCATCATCGGGGCACGTGTAACATTGTTCCAGTGGTGCAGTACCCTACAATTTTGGGTACGTACATATTGCCCCCTCAGAGAAGTGTTTTAGCCATAAAGAGGCGTAAAATGGTGGGTCCGAGTATGTTGGTGCTGAAATGGGATGTTAGAAATTATACCGACATGTCCGTGTGTGTCGAAATGATGCCATCAAAAATTCCCGCTACTTGCAAAATGAAAAGAGGACTCAAGTGCAGATAGATAAAATAAGTCAAAAAATAAATACTAAAATAATATGAAATGAGGACTTACCATTTGCGTGAGGATAAGAACTTACCTCCGTCAGTGCTCCAAACCTACAAAAGGGGCATTCAAAACAAGTCAAGATGCTATATATGTAGAAATGGGCCCATTTTCCTATTCATTTGTGCGTGTCGATTTGATTGATTTTGAGCTCTAGGACCCACGGTGACGATTTTTGACGAGAGTATAGTCAAAATGTTCATGATGAGATAGTGATCATGCCTCGCATGAGTGGAACATCGACCCACGAGATCACAAGTTAGTTCTTCGTGATTTAATGTTTTTATCCCCAAAATGTTAAAATGATGAAATCTTTGTCATGGGGGGATTATTTTTTAAAATGTCAATGTTAATAGGGTCACTTAGGGAGGGTGCCTAATGGGTAGGCTTTTCTTTGGTCAAAAATAGTCATTTTTTGTGTTTTTAGGCGTTTTTAGGGCATGTGACCCGTGTGAAAATTTGGGACACGACCACCTCCCTAAGCAGGGTGGCGGTTACATGACCGCCGCCCGCCTTCAGGTGGTGGTTGGCGCTGTGGCGGTGTTACAAAACACCAAAAACTTATTGTTTTGAGTCAAATTTTGCATTTTTAGTATTCTTGTATGTTTTAATAAATTTTTAATGCAATTTGAATACTAACTTACTCCTTTTTACATGTTTTTGGGTGTATACATGCGAAGGAAGAATATATTAGATGGAGCCGAGAGAGAGAGAGATTGATTGGCTTCCAAAGACTATTGGATGCACTTTCTCAGGATGAGCAGGACACTCTTTAGAGGGCCGACATATTGTGTATATCACGGGTCCCGCATGTTGCACCTTCTAGTCACATACTTTGTGACTTGTTTTCATATTAGGATGCTAATTGGAATAATTTCTGATTTCCAGGAGTCAGGGGTGAGTGGACTATCACCCTGGAGGATGTCTATCATATCTTGGGGGTCCTGATCATCAGGAGATGGCTTACACTTGAGACAAAGCAGGTCACGGGCTCAGATAGCATAGTGGGCTTCATACATGGGAGATGTAGTTATCTCCACTAGTTCGAAGAAGGGGGTGAGGGTCCATTCCATTCCTAGCTTGCCTATCCCCTTGATTCGTCAGGCTATTATGGGGATCCTTGCCTTGAGATTGATCGAGGACAAGGGAGGGGACACCTTACTCTACTGTTGGTCCCCTATTATTGCATAGATTGAGGCACATGGCCAGATTTATGCTTGGGGAGCCGACATTCTTGGGACCACCTATCATGATTTGTACCGGGTGGTTCACTTACAGGGGCAGTCATTGAGCCATCCGACCCTGGTTATGAGCTAGGTCTACGAGCGTATCATCTTTATGGGAGAAGTGTAGAGGTGGTGGATCTCGGAGCCGTGAGGGCAGCCAGATGGACAGATATGTCGGTTCTTAAAGCACCCCACCAGCCAGTTGCCTCCTTGACCATTGATGATATGGAGGCCACACCTTATCAGGCCATGGTAGGGTTGTGGGGTGAGGAGACCCTCACTTTGATCTCTTTCTCTACCACAGGGCAGCTTGTGGATAGGACGGGGAAGGTGGAGACACACCCCTTTGATCGAGTGCCTCAGCAGTTTGGCCTTCCTTATGTCGGTATGCTCCCCCCAGTGGTGCTAGTATTTAGATCAGTTCAGGAGGCTAGGGGAGGTCCTAGAGGCTGGGGTTGGACCATTGTTACTCCTGGTGTCCCTATTGTAGCTAGGTAGGTAGTACGCACTTGAGGGAGAGCTGGTGCTCCTCAGGCACCCTTACTTCAAGATTGCCACCGGTCCCGCCCACAACAGCGATGACCCCATTGATATAGAATTTGAGTCCGAGGAGTTCACGGGGAGAGATGGAGGAGGAGACCGAGGCTGAGGTCAGTGAGTCGGGTGGAGAGGAGGACAATGATCTTGAGTGGCATGACACTCAGGATATCTTACAGGCTGAGAGGGAAGAGCAGAGTGCGGAGAGGGTGACTCTAGTTTCAGAGGAGCCGCCTTCTCAGGACCTAGGGAGGGAGGATGAGTCCGTAGTAGGATGCTACGTTGCCCTAGACATAAGAGGAGGATAGCTGTCATAGTGGTGGCATCTGTGGTAGGTGCTGAACCTAGGGATCCATCTTGGAGACCCGGAGATCCGAGTGAGTTGTTACTCTCTTTTAATGTTTGTTTCTAGTTAGGATTGCCTTAGTTGCTATCTCTACTCTTGTTCATTTTGTTTTTATCTTTTGACTATTTCTAACTTGTTTTCTCCTTTGCTTGCAGAGACTATTGATGAGTGGCGAGACCTGATTCACTGGGTATGCACTGATACCTTGATGATCCCCATGGAGAGGACTCGCGTGGAGCTATCCGTGGATGCAGGGGAGCCTTCAGCAGCCGGTAGGCATACCAATGTTTTTGCCCATCTGGCATGTGGCCAAGATGGTGACTACCCTTTGTACCTTGTTGGCTGGGTATAAGATAGCAGAGCACCTGATGAGGAGTCACTCTCATAGTGAGGCCCACTGACTACTCCTCGGGACTATGAGAGCCTAAGTGCATTTAGAGCGCGGGCGTAATGGAGTCCTAGAAGTGGTTGTGCACCTTCAAAGGGGTCTTATAGGGGTTGTGAGGCCACTTGGCTCTCTTTGATTCTTTATATGATTTATTTTGTATTTCTCGGGCTCATTGAGTGTTTTGACCATGCCTAGCGCATGATGGCATTGTACAGGAAACTTGATTAATTATATATATATATATATATATATATATTCTTTTTGGATCAGACCCTTGGTATCTAGGTTTTTGTGATTCATTTCCACATGTATATTATAATGTTGTTTTTATATGCTTTTCAGAATGTATGCAATGGAGAACAAATGATACGAATGCTTTCTTTCTTTTTGTATTTCATGATGCTGATATATGATAACATAGACACAATGTGATTTTGAACTTTAGCTTCTATAAGCAATTTTTGGTACTTCATATAGTTTTGACAAAACGTGATGATAAGCTGGTATGATGAGCGAGATGAACTTGCCCCACTCCTAACTCCACGCAACTAGTAAGATGTGAGGGCTCACCACCGAGAGCTAGAAAGGGAACAAGTTATGAAATTTTTTGAATGGTAGTGATGAGAGATAGACAAAGATTTGGTGGAACCAAATCGGGATGCTATAAACCTATTCTACTCAAGTGACTTCATAGTTTAGAATGTGACTTTCTTTATAGTTTATCTAGAATTAGATCCATAGATGGCCACATGGTAGACAAAATCTGGTTTTGGGGTTTTGAGCTCTCTTAGAATTTTGGACATCGATTCATTTATTTTTGACTCAAGATTTCAAAGGTTTATTTGAACTTTTGCTTATGACCTTCAATGTTCATTATCAAGAGAACTCCCTGCACCTTGCCCCATGCTTAGTAGGAAGCATGGGCTTACCACCATGGACAAGGCATAGGCGAGTAAGGGCATTCCCATCCTTTCCTAACCCTACATCACTAGTAAGAGACACAAGCTCATCACCGAAGGTTGGTAGGGCAAGGAAATGTGAAAAATAAATTTTTTTGTTTGATCTACACTTGACTTATTTATTTGAGAAAAATGTTAGTATGTTCTTATTTCCAAAGAGATGTATGTACGGGATAGATGTGACACTATGAAGCTTCTAGAACAGACCATAGGCAAGACACCTATCCTAGGAAGAAACCAAAAGTGAGAACAAACATGCAGACCTTGGTATGGTTACCGTTAAGACTTTGTCATATCTAGCTTTAATTGATGAAACGATTCTGAGACAAGTGATGATGTTATGAAAATGAAGAAGTATGATTGGAATGCTTATGCCAATACCATCAGAAGTTTATAATGAATTACTTTGAGAATAAGTTCCTTAATCACGAAATTTTATGAAATGAATGGACAAAATGAACCTAACCTCATGAAGATGCAATGTAGATATAATTATACAAGTAGTGCGGGTTTCTTATGCATAGAATCATTTAAGATGCAAGGAATTGACTATTTCATTGAATTCCTCACCTTCCGGTGTACATAAGAGATATGCACCATTTCCATAGTCTTTCGTGACTTGGTATGGGCCCAACCATTTGGGCCGGAATTTCCTTCCTTCACCGGTCTTCTTGTCAATCCAGCTGTCTAGTCTTAGAACTAGATCTCCTTCATATATTTCTCGTTCATAGACCTTTTTGTTATACTACTAGCATGTCCGGTCAGCATAGACTCTATGCCACTATTCAGTGTCTAATCTGTCCTCATCTAGGCTTTCTAGTTGGGAGAGACGTGCTTCTCTATAAGCTTCTTCATCCAGAATCCCTTGTAGTGAGATACAGAGAGTGGGTATTTCAACCTCAAGTGGGAGAATTACTTCTGTTTCGAATACCAGTGAGAAAGGAGTTTCTCCTATTGGTGTTCTTATTGAGGTTTGGTGGCCCCACAAGGCCAGATATAACTTTAAATGCCAATCTTGTTTGTTTTCTTTTAATGTTTTAAGGAGAATATCTTTCAATGTTTTGTTTGTTGCTTCAGTCTATCCATTGGCTTGAGGGTAATACAGGGATCTGTATGATGGTTTATTTTAAATTTACTACATAGCTCACAGACTTCGTCATTCTTAAAGGAAGTACCATTATCTGAGATAATGATTTGTGGGACACTGTACCTACAAATGATCTGGTTTAAAATGAACTTGGTGATCACGGAACCTGGTACAGTGGTAAGAGGCATAGCCTCTACCCATTTGGTAAAATACTCGGTGGTCGTGATTATGAAGTTATGGCCATTTGTTGACGAGGGAGAGAATTTCCCTATCAAATCTAGGCCCCATGTAGAAAAGGGCCATGGAGTAGCGATTGGTTGTAGAGCTTGTGCCGGCATGTGAATCTCATGGGAAAATTCTTGACATTTATGGCACTTGCGTACAAACTCTACTGCGTTGTGTTCTAGAGTGGGCCAGAAATAGCCCATTCGATGTATTTTGTGAGCGGTGGCATGACCTCCAAAATGGCCGCCACATATTCCCTTTGTGGGATGCGTAGAGGATCTTCTTGGATTCTTACGTGTCAACACACCTTAGAAGCATTCCATCAAAAGCCTTACGATAGAGCACTTGTTCTATAATAACGTATTTAGCTATGAAAATGCGTAACTACCTTCTTTGTTGTGGTGTAGCACCTTCTGGATACGCACGGTCCATGATATAATTAATGATATCAGTATACCAAGGACATTCAGAGATAGGAGGTCTAGATTTGATGTAGTATATGCATTCATCGGGAAAATCTAGATCTACTAGATCACCTCCATCTAATGGGTTGTCGGCTAACCAATTTGTAATGATTTGTCCCTTAACAAACTTCTGGTTTACAAAAGTTAATTTGAATTCACCCATTAAGGTTATAAAGCGTCCAACCTTTTTAGACAAGGACCCTTGCATGAGAAAAGTTTGTAAATGGTTTGTTTTTACAATGACCCTTGTTTCTTGGTTTAGCATGTAATGTCTTAGGTGTTTGGTTGCAAAGACTATGGCAAGGCATTCTCATTCTACTTGTGTATAATGTGTCTCATAATCGAGTAATGTTTGGCTAATGAAATAGATCGCGCGTTCTCTTTTTCATCATCTTCTTGAGCCAGCATGCAAGCTAGCGAGACATTGGTAGCTCGCGAATATAAGATTAAAGGGCGGTCTGGCTTAGGAGGCATTAGCGTAGGTGGTGACAACAAGAAATGCTTAATTGCTTCGAAAGCCTCATTACAGTCTTTGGTCCAATCGATACTATAATATTTCTTGAGTAGATTGTTGATTGGATGAATGAAAAATCTTAAATCTGGGATGAATCTTTGGATTACATCGAGTTTCCCAAGAAATGACCTAATTCCAAATTCATCCAAAGGTGGGATCATTTCAAGAACAACCCAGATTTTGGCTAGGTCTACATCGATCCCTCGCGATGATATGATGTAACCTAGGAGTTTCCCTCCTGTCACACCAAACATGTATTTTTCAGGGTTTAGGGTGACTCGTATTTGATCAAACGTGAAAGAATGATGTGGAGCACTTTCGGGTGATCACAACGCTTCCTGGCCTTGGCCAACAAGTCATCTACATAGGATTCCATGATTTTATGAATAAGATCATGAAATATGTATGTCATTGCCCATTGGTATGTAGCACTAGCGTTCTTGAGACCGAACGGCATAACAACGTAGCAATAAGTTCCCCAAGGAGTTATAAATGTAGTTTTGGCTTGGTCTTGTTCAGATATTCTGATTTGATTATATCCCAAAAATCCATCCATGAGAGACAAAAGCTCAAATCCAAGCTGTTGCGTCAACGATGACGTCAATGGATGGTAACGGGAAGTCGTTCCTTGGGACACACCTTGTTAATGTCTTGAAATTCTATGCAGATGTGTATCTTCCCATTCTTTTTGAGAATGGGGATGATATTAGATACCCATTGAGAGTAATCAACCGGTTTGATGAACCCTACCTGGAGAAGCTTCATTACCTCTTCCTTTACCATGAGAGCTACCTTGGGTTTCATTGGTCTCGATTTTTGTTTAATTGGCTTTGCATCTTGATTTGGTGATGAGGTTATGTACCACGATGTGTGGTGTAATTCCCATCATTTATTTATAATTAAATGCAAAATCCTTTTGATGTTCTCGAGGATTCGAGTGTGTATTTCTATCTCCTTTGGAGTTAGTGAAATCCTAGTTTTAAGATCTTTGATTCTTCTTCCATTTCGATCTTAATATCAATTGTTTCTTTGATTAAAGAAGCGTTACCTTCTTCAAACTCGGGCGGGGCTGGAGGTAGTTCTAGATCTTCTCCATTCTCTACCACGTATATGGGATTTCCAAAGTAAGAAGACAAATGTGGGATTAAGGACAAATCTACCACATGATGGGTGAGATGTAACTCTGCATAAGTGTTTAGGTAATCAAGAGTGGCTCTATCACTATCAACATGATCTAAGATTGTATATGTATTCTCAACTATGTTTGTTAAAAGAGGGTTTAACATTTTCTTTACTAATGGTTTAGTACGAAGGGATACTATGAAATGAGTGTCTTCCAACTCACTGTTTGGAGTGAAATGTGAAGCTGAGGTTGCTATTGAATCTGCGAGAAGGTTTTGTTCCGCAAGATTGCTTCAATTGATATGAAGTTAAATCCTTTGCTCGAGATCTAATACCATTTTTTGTAGAGTTGTAAATGTTTAGCTTTAGTCTCATACACCTCATAGACTTGGTTTGCTACTAATTGAGAGTCTCCTAACACCCTGATGTCATTAACATTGAGCCTCTTAGCTAAGATGAGGCCAAGAGGAGGGCTTCGTACTCAGCGTCATTGTTTGTACATTCAAAATTTAGTTTAAAGGTAAACGGTAAGATTTTTCCCTCGAGAGAAGTAAAGATCACACCTGCCCCAGCCCCATAATGACATCTAGCTCCATCAAAATGGAGAGTCCAATATTTACTTGGGAAGATGGATGTTGGGACATTTTCTACATCCACTTGTTCTACTTCGATTACTTATACCATGCGAGTTCTTCTACTGGAAGAGAACCAACACCTAGGGTATATCCCATACCTACAAAATCAAATGGTAGGAAAATTGGTAAATCCTGTTCTAGCAATTCGACGATTTTTACAAAGTAGTTCCTAATGATATTGTTTCTATAATGTTAGCCTCATCTTTGAGGGCTGGGATATTCTTGATTAGGTTCATAACTTCTAGTTCTGTTGTAGGCACCAACTTTTCTTCCGATTTCGAGTCGGTTGGCTTGTTAAGTTGGTTTATTGGGATTTCAAACTTAGAGTGAATCCTGGTATTTTCTTTAGGTCTATTAGTGTATATCAAATGGTTTCAGATCACCTTTTTCTATGAATACCTTTCCTAAGTGTAAAAATATTACTTCTTGAAATAACGTAGAAGGGATTGCCTTCATACGCTGTATCCATGGTCGGCCGAGGATCATATTATAGTTGGTTTCCTGATCTATAATATAAAACTCAGTGAGGATTGTTTTGGGTCCTAAGGTGACTGGTAGTATTATAGTTCCAATCGAAGTGGCCTTGAGGCTATCATAGCCTCTTAGCGTATTCCGAGTCATGGAACAATTTGTTTCTCCATACCCTAGCTTTTGAAGGAAAGAGAAGGGAACTATGTTAACTACTTCCCCATCATCAACCATTGCACATTTAATGTAATTGTTATAAACCCACACTTGTAAATGTAAGGTTGGATCACCTCTATGTGTAATCTCAGCGTCTATTGGCATTTTGTTTATGTCGAATATAAACTCGGTATCCCTATCCAGCTGCCCCGAGATGGTTTATATCAAAGTCTATATGGTTTTTGTGTTTCGGGAGGTGGAGTGATGTTAATTAAATTACCTAAACCTAATTCTTCTAAAAGAGCAGCCCTATGGGCAGGAGATTTCTTCAATAAGTCTAAAAAGGAGATATGAGAGAAGGTCTTTGTTAGGTCATTAATTAAATCATAGGAACCTATGGGTTTTACTAATGGCTATTGAATGTTATCTGTCTCTAGCGGGTAACTTGGACTTGGCTGAGAGGAATACTCTTGTGTCCTTGTTACGGCTTCCACAGGTAGCTCAGTGTCTAACTCCACTAAACTGACTATTTTGGGTCGTAGCTGATTTCCTAATTGTGGTGCGACAGGTGGATTTAACAAAGTCGAGGCTTCATGATCATTGTTTCCTATCATTGCACCCTTGTTTATCCCTTTTGGATTTAATTTATTGTGATTTGGGAGCGGGTCATTGAAAATCTTGAGGGGAGAATTTTGAGGGGAGATTGCTCCCGTGAAAGTATTTGGTGTAGGTGATGCAGGATCTGCTAAGAACATATCTATGAAAAGTTGTCTTTGTTCTTCTGGAAAACGTTGCATGAATTTATTGTAATCGTGGCAAAGTTCTAGTGTCATGACCTCAAACTTTGTGGAAACCAAAATACAAGTTGGGATTGTAATTCCTAGGTTGTTGGGTTGGCACGTATTGTGGTCCAAAACTCTGATTAAACCATTGACTATTAGGATTAATGTTTTACATTTGTTGTCTTTGGTTTTGGTTTTGGTTTTGATATCTAGTTGAGTTTTGACTTGGACCTTGTGTCTAGGTCTGCCTTTGTTGTTGTTGTGGATGATTAAAATCCACCGAGTTGATTGTCAGGGTAAAGTTGTTGTTTCGTTGATTGTTAATTGGCGGTGGAGCATTTACAACATTTACTTTTTTGTTTGGTCAGTTACTCCATCTGTTGTTATGCCACGATTTTTTTAAGGATTTTAGGTCCTTGATTGACGTTTTGGTAGTAGGATAAGTCATAGTATTCGGCTAGGGGTGATTAACCTCTCATTTGTTCCACACGTCTTACATCGCTATCTATTACCGCTTGATCTATTCGGAGGGTGCTCTCAAGTACTTCATCGTAAGTCCTTAGTGGGAACTTCTGGACTTCTTCCTTTACCTATCTACGATAGAATGAAGGAATAAATTGCATAGTTCCATCTGGTCCATGTTTGGAGTGCTTTTCGAAGAATAGAGGACTGTATGCCATCTCTAGATGAAATGAGCGACAAATTCATTGTGTTCTTGCTTAATGTGCAAGAATTCCCTGATTCCTATTCTCAACAATTTATTCATGTCAAACGCCTTGATGAAATCTGAAACGAGTTTTTTAAATGAATGGATGGATGCTTTAGGTATTCTACGTAATACCAATCAAGGGTGATGCCCTCTAAAGTTTTGGGGAATATTTTAGTAACAACCCCATCCCAAGGAGTAGTTCTCGAATGGCTGTGGCATAGGCCTTAATGTGTGCATTCGGGTCTCCTTTCCCTTTTATTTGGGCAAATCAGGAAGAGGTCTTGGAAGCATGACACTTCATATGGTGAATTCTAAGGGTTCTTTCAAATATTCTGAATAAGTTCCTATCGCATAGGTTTCGACCATTGATGGCACCTGCTGAGGGGGTGGAGGTGGGATGGTTTGTTGGTACGGTGTAGCATATGCATTTGCAGGGGCATAAGGAAATCCCTGTGGTTGAGTGAATATGCCAGGAGAGGAGAAGATATCTCCCTATGGTGATTTGGAATACATGTTTAAATATGGAGGAGTATTGCCTAGGAATGGATTATTTTGTACTAGACCGGGAGGTATCATATTTCCCACGGAACGGTGTTAGAAAACGTAGTTCTAGTTGGCATTTGTTGTGAATATTGAGGAGGCATGCCCAACATTCCTATTCCTATAAGGAGGTCTACTTGGCTAGGATGATGTGGAGAATTCAAATTTCCTACTGCATGAATTGAGAATTTTGACTTGCTTGAGCAAGTTCTAACCCTCTAACTTTTTCTACTAAAGTGGAGATGACTTCATTTGGTGAAGTCATAGTATTTTTCCTTAATGACATTTGTTGTATATCCTGAGGTTGTATAGGCATGTGGTACCCCGCTATGAACTGATCGTTTCCCTATCAAGTTTCACCGAGGGCATTTCCTATAGGTAGCGGCATGGAGGTGTTTTCTTGAAACGAGACCTCGAGTCATGTTTGTAAACTTCCTATAGGTGGGTACATACTCCGAGAGTGTTGTTCACTCTGGCATAACTCACTCTTTGAATGTTCATCATCTAAAAATAGATATGGATATGATTATCTACTAATTTGTGGTCTAAGTAACACCTGAGGAGACGAACCAGATTCTCCCATAAACGCCATGTTGTTCGAGCCCGAAGGCTCTGGTTGTTGCATTTGAGTGAGCTGATCCAACTCCTCTATTTGGAAAGACAAACTATATCTAGGCCTTGGAGGTAGAGTTTGTGTTGAAAATCAGTTAGTTGAATATTTGTCACCCCATGCTGAGAGTGAGGGTGATGACTGTCTATTTAGTTGATCGTAGTATGCTTCAAGACCTAGGAGAGGTTTGCCATATGCATCGAATCCTGACATATTCGGGGGGTATATGAATACCCACAGAATAATGGGAAAGAGTGAAGGTGGATGGAAGAAGAAAAAATAAAAGAGGATGAATTGTTTTCGTTCATGTCGGGTTCACCAATTTTGTACGATGGAAAAGTGACAAGTGAGCGTGGGAATCTACAAGTAACTCTTCCTCGCACCTGACCTCCCAAGGTCGTGCCGAGACAGCCGGTGGGGATGGAATATACGTGGGGTATAGGAATAATAGTTAGGTAATCTTATATCTTTGACATGCACTAATGGAATCTGTGAATCTAAGGCAAAGAAGGCCCTCCTAACCTGAACCGGTGTGATAGATCGGTTGGCGAGGATGACTGCTCGAAGGCTCCAATCAATATCAAGCTCTAGCGTGATCCGATCTATAGGTTGTGGGACATGGGGAAAATGACCTGGAATTGTTTCGTGTATATCTCCAGATAGGGTCATAAGATAGATGATGGATATATAGTGGATTCTATGGGTGATTCTCTGGTCTAGTCCAGAAATCTTTAGCTTTGTTAGCTGCTATATCTAACAAGGATAACTGTGTGATAATGTCGGTGGAAGTGGAGAGGATCGAATACTAATGTGCATAAACCAACATTTACGTCGATTTACCTGTGGACTCATTGGGTTGTTGGATCACAACCGTAGATTCATGGTTGTTGTGGACCTCCTATGGTCATGTGCGGAATCAATCCCTAATCCCTAGTATCCAGTAGTCGTATGCCTTTTCGGCCTCTATATTTAGAACTAACAGTTGTGCAATCTTCTCAAAGTATCTTATAGGCATTTTGGCAACTTGAATTCTTAAGCTAGTGTCTATGTCGGTGATAATGTCTCTCTGCATTTTTTGTGGGACCAAAGGATCACAACCAAACATTTGCTCTCTTCAATACCTTCTCACGGTCATGGATATCTAGGGTAATCTACGGTTTGTTGGCTGGTTTGACCAAAACGTATGTGCTTTTTCATCTTCTATGTTTGATCCTCTTAACTATGAGCTAATTTCTTATAGGTCTGTTGTCATTCGAAAGACTTGAATTCTGAGATTTTGGTCTATATCAATTATTGCTGCAACAAGATTGGGCTGAGGCACTATTGGCTCGAATACATATTCTCTAGGCTCCCTAGGACCTGTGATTGTCATGCAAAAGGAAATAATGTAAATCTAACTAAAATAAAGAAAACTAATTATGCAAAATATATTCACAGCATATATATAAATTCCTTGATTTTGTATTTTTGATGAACTATTAAACATAATTGAAAGAGAAATTATATAATATATCTAGAAATTGAAAACTAAACTAATCACGAAATAAAAACAAACAAGGCATCCGAGTATAGCTACTTGCCTATGCAATTGTAAATCTATTCTAAATAACCAGATAACTGATCTAATCTATTTGAAAGACCCTCGATCCTACCTCAGAAGTGAGGAATGAATCATAGTTTCTCATAAACTATCAATCCCCACTGACTTCCCGGTAACATCGAAGGTGAGATTAAATGAAATGAAATGATTCACTACTCTATTTGATATGTTTTAACTAGAACTTTGATATCTTGAACTGGATTTTGCATAACAATGGCGAATCGATTGTGTGTGGCTTTGTCCGTCAGTGTGGTCTCCTCGTTCCTTTGTGCTCATGTGAATCCAGAAAAGTGTGTAGTGCTAGCATCAATAGAAGTAGGTATTGGAATAATGGCATCTTTTGGATGTAGACTCGAATACCATGTGAGTAGGAGAGGGATAGCGCAATAGAATAGAGCTTGGCCTATGTAATTCCTAGTGGGATTTTTGTGAGTCATACAACACAAAATGTCCAAAACCTGAAGCTATTATTTTTTACGAACAAAACCTACAACTCTAATGGCTTCAGACTAAAAATAACACTATCCTATCTCAATTGATTGTATGAAACAGTAACAACACTAGCACAAGAAGATTATGTGGCTTCTAAACAACAAAACAACACTAACTATGCATGTAACAACTGAAAACTATGAATTCCTAAGAACTGAAAGACTAAAACTATGAAATGAGAAGATGAGAGGCAATTTTATAGGGTCCATTTTCTTAAGATTAACCACTATTTATAGAATCCCCATTTACCCAAGGGTTAAAACCAATTTGAACTCTTTAACCATAAACAATGCAAAAACACTATTTGAGGGAACCAGAATCATAAATACGAGCAAAGGCGGTGAAAAAAGTTGGTAAACGTTGAAATTTATTGGAGTCACGATAAAAGAAATGTTCTAGAAAAATGTGTGAAGGACCGCCACCATGTGCAAGGTGGCGGTTATAGGATCCGCCGCCTTGCTTGGGCAGCGATTTCATAATTGAAGAGCAAAACGCAAAGAAAAAGAGGGGAGAAGAGAAAAGCAAAGCACGTAGGGGAAAATTGGGACATGCGGGATGTTAACACATACTTGGAGCTTTTCGGATCCACGAACACCTTGGGAGGAGACCTGTATGATCATTGGGGCATGTGTAATGTTTTTACGGTGGTGTAGTACCCTACAATTTTTGTACGTATAGTTTATTCAATTGTTTGTGCTTCCTCTCCTAAGTTGATTCTAGATAGATGGTCTGGTCTAGAATTGATTTTTCCTGGCTTCACCACAACTGTGAAATCAAACTCTTGAAATAAGAGTACCCATATGCATATGCACCCTTGTAAGACGGGATTGTTTACCAAGTACTTCAATGCCATGTGATCTATATAAAACACAAATGGTGTTGCTAACAAGTAATGTTAAAACTTGTGTAATGCATAGATCATAGACAAAGCTTCACGCTCTATAGTTGTATAATTATGTTCAGTAGGAGTTAGCTTCCTACTAGCAAAAAAATTGGATGATTGACAATACCTTCTCTAGGATGAGCTAACACAATGCTAATGGCCATGCCAGATGCGACCACATGCACATGAAGTGGTTTATCCCATGAAGGAAAGCTTAGAATGGGCGTGGTAGTAAATATCTCTTGTAATATCTCAAATGCACGTTGTTGTGATTCTCCCCAATAAAATGTACCTTTTCCCTTTAGTAACTCTTCTAAGGGGGCATCAATTTTGGCATACCTTTTGATGAATTTTCTATAATATCCTATATGACCTAAAAATCTGTACCTCGCTTTGACTGGTAGGTGCTTCAAGGCCTAAAATGAATGCAACCTTAGTTAGATCAACAAGCAAACCTTCCTTGTAGATTATAAGTCCTAACAATATTCCAAATGGTGTGGAAAATATGCACTTCTTGATGATCAAAGAGATACTCAACTGTCTGCACTGTTCAAACGTTGAGTGTAGATTATCACAATGATCTTTCAAAAGTCCATATACTGTCCAATCATCGGGGTAGATATGTAATAAGTTGTGAATAAAATATTTGAATTCTCGAACAACTATGTGTGAAAATACGAGAGGCACATATTTCAATCCAAAAGGCATGACAAAGATAGGAAAAATGCCCCATTCGGTAGTAAATATTGTCTTTTCTTGATCCTCTGAGTAATCCTAACACGATGATACGGAAAACCCATTTGTAAAGGAGTATATCTCACGTTGGGAATGGATGGGTGACACATGCAACATTCAACTCTTTGTAGTCTACACATATTCTAATTCGTCCATCCTTATTGATACTGATCACCATTGGGATAACCCATTTTGACTCATCGAGGGTTTGATAATTTCAAATTGTAACAATTTATCAATTTCTTCTTTTACCTTTTCATGTAAATTAGGATTTATTCTGTAAGGCCTCTTTCCAACTGGGCGTGCACCGTCTTTAATATTTATCCTCATTTCCCCAAGTGATTTATGCATGCCTTTAAGTTCATGATATCTTCATGGGAATAAGTCATGATAATCTATGAGTAACTCAATCATCTTTGCTACCTCGAGTGTGACCAATAGACTCCAATTATGGCCTCCTTAGGCTTAGCCTCTAAACCTATATTCACCGTCTTTGTCTTTATGGGGTTGTGATAGGAATGTGTCTCCTTATCTGCACTGTCCAAGACCTCATGCACCCCTTGTGAATGTTCAATATCTAGGTTTTCAATTTCCTCATCATCCATGATGTAAACCATCTTTCCCTTCTCTTTCTCAAGGAAAGTGTGTTCAAGTAGTATGGAGTCCATTTCTTCTTCCTTTTCAAAACATGCTCTGGACTCTGTCTCACCAAATAATTCCTAAATATTCTCTTCTACTTTTGCACTATCTCCCAGAGTTAAGTGCTTGATAAATTTTAATGCCTCTTCTATTGGAGGTTGAGAAGAAAAATAGTCAAAGGTCTGGATTATACCTGTAGTCAAATTTTTCCAGTTTCTAGTCTCTCGATGTAGTTTTACATATACATACAAAGTGCGTGCACATCCTTGTAGCATAGAGTACAATCTATGCCCAGTGAAAGTGGTAATGCTTCCGCCCGCTTCTCAGAGTCTCTCACACTTCTGAATGTGATGCTGAACATGTTGATCACCATGATCGGTACAAATCTACGTAGGTGCATTGTTTCTTATAAACCTAATAGATAGGGTGATTCCAATCTCTTCCCATTCTATAAGACTATCTCTTTGGACTACCTACTAGCGCTTCTATCCCACGCAAGGTATATACTAACATATCTCTTCACTTAATTTTGTCTATCCACTTTGTGTTTTCATGGATTTCAAAAATATAGGAATATATTCTGCCCTTTGTATACCAAGGTACTATGCTACCTATCTGTTGAACCTAACAAAGTCCATTCTTGCACGCAACTGTAATTTTTACCTCACGCCCTACCAATTCATATGTACCATGAGCCCAATTGTCATAAGAAATACTCGTAGTATCACTAATGGAGTGAGAATCCTCCCACTGTAGGATGCCTTCTTTTCATGGCTCATTGACCTCGGGTCCTAAATAGTGTGTACATAAATTTTGTTTAAGTACTCCTTATTTAGAGGCTCAAAATATGGTGTAGACTTCCCATCTATTAACGGTATTACAACCCTTTCCTCATTGTTCTCAAAGCTGATATACCCCTTATTGAATTTCAAGTTAGCATTATTCGCATAACACCAAGGGCATCCAAGCAAGGCTAGAAAATTGTCCACTTCTGCAAGTGCTAATACCTCAAAATCCCCAGTGAACTTGGCCCCTTGTATGGTTATAGATGCATCCTTCAAAACTCCTATAGGAGTAGCCTTAGTCCATTTTTCCATAAAAACACATTATATGATGGTTGCAATGGAGGCCTCCCCATTTCTACCCATGCATCTAATGTAAGAACATTTACTTCTGCACCTATATCAATCACTATGTTTCTCAACAACACCCATCCACAACAACATTTAGAGTAATTTCCTTGTCATATTCAATGCTATCAGGGGGAAGATTTACATGCGAATCTGATGTCCAGTTTCAAAACTTACGCATGGAGTGTTCCCCTTTAACCAACTTCCTAATAGTAATATAATGTTCTCCTAGCGCAACATTCTAAACACTTCTCGTAGATCATCGATATCGGTTTGACTGTCTCTGATGCTTTCTTCTACTCCTTTAGTTAGTGTATCTCACCCTAAAGATTCTTTAGCACTTCCATGGTATCCTAGTAAACCTCCTTCTGATGAGAAGGATTTGGGTACCTTGCATGCAAAACCTCCTCATTGGTGATCGTAGGCTTCTAGTGTAATGTTTCTCTTGCGTGTGCTACTTCAGCGCGTGTAGTAATCTTCATTGTCAAAGCCTTAGGTCCTTCTTCTATCTTGGGAATTCACTGATCTTCTACCACGAGCTAGATTCTAACCGACCCGGTGCCTTTTTTTTTTTCTTTCTTATGTTGCTTACTCAGATGCTCATATAAGTCTAGGCACTCTTCATAGCTATGGTTCTTCCCACAGAAAGAACATGCAATATTATGAGGACATTCATGCCTATAGTGGTCAGGAGATCCAAATGTATAGCATGTTCCACGAGGGAACTCACCTCTTCCTCCACCACGGCCTCATCCTCCATATCCACCATGATATCCATGTCCCCTTCCACGAACTCCTTCAAAACACCCCTCATTCCTTTCATAGCGCGTTTGATTATGATCCCAATCCTAGTGCTCATTCTTACCCTTAGAATTATTTGTTACACTTGTCTGTCATACCCAAATGTCTATGGCATCTTGGATTTGACCAATCAACTGAAAATACTCGCAGTATCTTGGGTCATGGACCTGCAAATCTTGCAAAAGAAAGATACATTATTCCTTATCGCATGTTGTAACAGAGGATAGTGAATAGCATCATGATTCAAATGATAGATCTCAAAATCAAACAGTAATGAGTGTATAGATCTGTGAGGGCAACTATCCTTGGTGTGATCTTCCACTTCACAATATGTACACCAAATTCCTGAGCCCGTTTCATGGGTTAAATTTGTTGATACTTCTCTAACTGCTTTGCCATAGCTACAATTGTCCCTATAAGAATGCAATAACACCAATTTCAATTCTTCTAGTTGCCTCAACACGCAAAGCTACTTTCGAGTGCTTTACACAGATTTTTGTATGTCTTATGTGACAACGCCATTCTAAATTGTGTAATCAATCCTCCAACGAACCATTGTGCATCTTTGGCTTGCGTGAATGTCATAAGATAGCTTAGATAGAAGTGTCTTAAAAGGAGCATCATACTCACGTACACTCCCGGTAGTGCCTTTCCCGATATCCTTAAGCACACTAATACTCTTCTTCTCAAACTAAGGGATATGGAACTCTTTCAAGAAGGCATATTTCAATGTTGCATAATCCATGCAAGTTTGATCAGTGTCAAACTTCCTATACTAGTTGTGCACATGTCCTTGTAATGTAGTAGCAAATTGACTTGCCTTACGCTCAAAGCAACCATGATCCCCTTAGCGAGCCACAATATTTCACACATATGCACATGTTTGGAAACATCCTCTATACCTCTATACTCTGGGAGACAAAGAGACATCTCTATATAAATATTCTATGGTTCTTTGAGACCTTGACCACACGATCAGAACCTCTTGTGTTCCCTCTACCTCTAGAACCACCAGATCCATCGAACTAGAACCACCTATACCTCCTGATCCTCCACCTGTAGTAGGAATATGACATGTAGATGTATTCCCCGTGCTCGACAAAGTGGTACTATACTAAACCCCTACCGTCTCGTGAGGTATTTTCACTTCAGAGGTGAATCCAACATTTTGTGCACTCACATTCTATGTAGATGATGTGCCTAAGGATGTTCCTCTAAATATCATTGAAGTCATATGTCCTGCCATTGATGTACTTGCTCCTTGACTTACTCCTACTCTCCTACTTCCCAAATTAGATTTCTAGTTGCTTGTCATACTAGATACTAGAAAACCAAGTGAAAGGGCTAGGTCACTAGGTGGATTAAGATGTGTGCCCGAGGTCTAGGTAGTCTCTATTGGCACACTTTTGTTTGAGGCCAAGGGGGATCTCTGTCCTGTTTTCCAAGATGGGGAGTTCTTGATGCTCTAGATCCACGTCTTCTACGTGAGCTATAAATCCTTCACGAGCCATCTCTCTCCACAACAACATACTTTTTGTAATGTAATGTTGCTTCTCTATCTCCCTCTCATGCACCTCATTAAAATTAAGCCACCTTTCCTCTCTCTACCTCTCTGCCACTAGGTCTACCATCTTTCACCAAACATGTTCCTACCCTCACACGTGGTGAAGTTTAGTTAGTCATCGGTTTACTCTCCATGTTCAAAGTTACCATCAAGATCTTGATCGCCAGTGGGATACCTCACAAATAAACTCCTCTTGGATACCATAAAAACTAGAATTCAGCTATGTCCAGGAAAGAGTACGTTGAAATTGAATATATCGAATATAAGCTGTTTAGAACACCACGTATCCATAGCACGAGTCTAGATCAAATAAGCATCATAAAGGGCCTAAAATTCTTCTTACATCTAGAAAAGTGCATGATACCTCTAATTCTACTGAGATGCATAAACAATAAGCCACTCGTATAATTCTTTGGAAAGATGGCAAAAACCTCCCATATAAGCTATCATATAGATTATGTTCTACCCAAATGTGTGTGTTAAACTAGATCCATTTCGAACCGACATGCATATTATTCCTCCAGATCGTGTATCCATTCCTCAATACTTGCTAGAGTTAACCAGTACGTCTTCATCATGAACCATCCTAAAAATAACTAAAAAAGAGGTCCCGACAATGAAACCAATGATGCAGCCTAGAATTTACCAGATAACACCCTAGATGCATTGGCACATCACTCAACCTAGACTGAGCACTCACTAGAAGCATGCAAAGGTACCAGATCCCTCTTTAGGGTTGTTGTAGCAGGATGTTAGCGTGATGAAGGAAGAAATACATAGATTCATAACTAATATATCATTCTACATTGTATGTTACATTCAAATCTATGACAGAAAAAATGTTAAACAATAATCATGATTGAATCAATAACATACACTACTTGATTACACACAGGAATGACACTTAGATTCAGCCAATATCTTCCATCTATTAATAACACAGAATCTCCTTACAATAATGTCAAATGATACCAATGTGCGTATGGACCTACTATAGTAATTCAGTCATATGTGTATATCTCTATATCTTCATACATCCATCACACTCTTATATATAGGGTGGGGACTTTCCCTTCACCACTTATCTATTCCAGAAATAGGCCGCATGCTATTAATAGCCATGTGCCATTCACAGGCATAACCATACATGCAAGTGTGTTATCTATAGGCCTCTTATAGTTAACTGAAGTGTCAATCTTATTCTTAGCTTATCTCCATGCAAAATTATTTGATCTGATCCTCCAAAGATAGAAAATGCATGGTGCACACATTATATCATTGGTGTGTTCTACATGCCATCTTTTAAAAATAGGTCTTCATGCTCGAAATCGATAAGTCATGAATGTTGAACTTGCCTTCCATGCACGGGTCCTTCCTTTCCTTCCACACCCTTGATCTTGGCCTCTCTCCCATACGGACTCCTTGTGTGTTCTCTAACAAGTATTCTCGATCAACAACTTTCGTTAATCTAATAGGAAAGTGTGTTGTAGTGTACCTTGATGATTTGTTGTTTTCTCTAAAACAAGGGCATATCACTTTCAAGCATCTTGAAGCAGTCCTCCAAAATTTAGAGAACATGGAGTTTCTCTCAATCCAAAGAAGTCTATATTTTGTGTCACTGAAGGAAAGTTTCTGGGGCATGTTGTCTCCAAAGAGGGAACCAAGATAGATCCTAGAAAGAGTTCAAGTAATCCAACAACTTCCTCTTCCCACAAGCAAAAAGGGGGTTCACTCTTTCTTTGGTAAGATAAACTTCCTAAGGAGATTCATTCTTGATTTTTAAGAATTGACTATGAGCATTTCTCACATGATGAAAGGAAAGAAAAATTTGGTTGGACTCTAAGGGTAAGAAGCATTTGAAGGTGTCAAGAAAACCATTGCTAAAAATCCCATTTTAGCATGTCCCGATTTTAGCAAGTATTTTATAATCTATTTCTATGTTGTAGAGAGTACCTTGGCTATTGTGCTAACTCGAAGGATTCGAGGATCATGAACTTCCAATTACATTCATGAGATATGTTCGAAAGCTCATGAGTTGAAATATACTATGATGGAGAAACATTCTTTTGCGGTACATCAAAGTTGTCAAGCGCTTTTGTTTTTATATTCTTAATTCTCACACTGTTGTGCTTGTTCCTGATACAACCATCAAGTCCATTCTTACAGAAGCAGGATTTTGGAACTAAGAGAGGAAATTGGGTAGAAAAATTTCAAGAATATGAACTTGATATCAAGCCAACTAAGATAGTCGGGATAAAGGCTTGTGTGAGCTTATTCGAAGGAGTGATGCAATGTTGTCCAAAGAAGAAGAGTTGATGTTCCGATTGTCCTCTTCCTAAGTTCAACAGATGAATGGTATGCTGATGTTGCACATTTTATTACTTATGGAGAGTTTCCATCTCACTTGAGTGCCAAGGAAAAGAGGTCTATTAAGATAAGGTATGCACATTATGTATTGTAAGAGAATGCTTTGTTCAAATGAGGCATATATGGAAGATTCTTGAATTGTGTAACCAAAGAGCAACAAAATAAGTTGTTCTCAGCTTTTCATGATCATTCTTGTGGAGGCCATTTCTCTTCTACTGTCACTAACCATAAATTCCTTCGTGATGGGTACTATTGGCCTACATTGTTAAGAGATGCATCCAAATGGGTGGGCAAGTGTGAAAGTTGTCGACTTTTGTTGGGAGACCTAAGTTGGCTACTTTACCACTAAAGCTAGTAGTGATTGATGAGCCTTTTCAACAGTGGGGATTGGATTTCATTGGAACTCTTAAAGGCACCTTCGAGTCTTGGGCATACTCACATGCTAATTACTACGAGACTACTTCACAAAGTGGGTAGAGGCCATTCTAGTAAAAAGCACTACTTCTAAGGTGGTGTGTAATTTCCTTAAGGAGAACATATTGATAAGGTTTGGGGTATAAAAAAAGATTGTGATTGATAATTCTTCAAATTTTTCTTCTTCAGAGATGATGGATTTCTGCTATGGTTATGGAATTTCCCTTGCTCATTCTTCAGACTACTACCCCAAGGGAATGGTTAAGCAGAATGAACAAATAAGAATCTGGTAACTATCATTCGGAAGCTTGTCAATGAATCTAAGAGGAATTGGCACAAGAAACTTTATGATGCTCTCGGGTAGCTATAACTACACCCAAAAGAGAAATTGGAATGTCTCCATTTCAAGTGGTGTATGGTGTTGAAGCCCAGTTGCCAATAACAGTGGAATTACCATCATTTCACTTAATGAAGGCTATTGAAGATTCAAGTTTTACCAGTTCCTTGGACAAGAGGATCATGTATCTCCAAAAGTTGGATGAAGACAGGTTACAGGTTTTTGATAGGATATCAGCTCATTAACTGAGGATGAAATTTTTATTTGACAAGAAAGCTAGACCCAGAGATTTTCAAGTGGGAGACATTGTTCTGCTATGGGACAAAGGCATGAACTTCGAGGAATCCATGGTAAGTTTGATTCCCTTTGGCTTGGTCCTTTTAAAATCAGGCACTTTGTTAGAGAAAATTCATTCTATTTGGATTATATGGATGGTTCTCCTCTCCCACTTCCTTATAGTTGGAAATATCTGAAGTTGTTCAAGTCTAGGAAGACTAGTCGGTCCTTCTATATATTGTGTACAATGTTGTTGGTTTTGGGTCATTCCTTTGTGTTTTGTTTCTATTTTTTCTTTTGGTTTGTTTCCATTTTCATGTGTTTTGTCTTCTATATTGGTTTTTCCTTTGACTCTATTTGCCCAATGGATAAGGCACTGGTCTACTTCCCCTGAGTTTTTCTATGGTCCTTGATCTTGCCTCGTTCCTCTATCAAGTCATCCCCAGAAAGAGCCAGTTGTTTTCACCCTCAAAATTCCCCTCTTTTTGAAGTCAAGTTTTGAAAATTTTGAGTCGGTACCTTGGAGTAATGGATCGTGTTGAGCCTGGTATTGTTTGTAATTTTCCATTCCATGGAGAACAATTTGAAATTTGGGCATAAAGGTGGAGTTTTTCCCTTTCTTTTTATTCTTCCATAGTCGGGAATGACAGTGTATCTTCCCTGTCAATTTGTGCCCCAACATTCATGGGTAGTACATGGACATATCTGATTGGATGCGGTGTGGCCATGTTTCAAGAAGCAGTGGAAGCCTCCATGCATCTAAACGGTGCAACTCCAAGGGCAGAGCCCAAGGGACAATCCTCAAACAAGCGCAGGATTTCCACGTGTCCTAGGTCCAAAATGAAGACAGAACAAGCCCAAATTGGCTAAGTATGGAAGGTTTAGTAGATGATGCCACATTTCTCATCATAACAATTTCAAGGGTTGAGGCCAAAGGTGGTTCCCCAAACTTGCACCAACTTTCCATGTGTCCCAGGTCCGAAAAGGGGACAAAGCCGACTGTTTAATCAACTAAGTATGAGAGGGTCGGCAGAAGCCTCCACGTGCCTCATTGGTGTAACTTCAGAAGTGAGACCAAATGGCTAGTCTTGAAATGAGTGCCACTCACCACATGGTCATAATTAAAGGAGAGTCCAAGACTCGGTGGAAGGAGCCACGCATCAGCTCGGTGCCCTTTCAAGGGGTGAATCCAAAGTGGAAACTCAAATGAGTGCCAACTCTCCATGTGTCTAGGGTTCGACAGAAGTCAAGTGGGTGGCAGGCCCGAATCGGCTAAGTATGAAGAACTAGTGGAAGTATCCACATGTCTCTTTGGTGCAACTTCAAAGGAAGAATCAAGAGCATGTCTCCAAATTTGTGCAAGCTTGTCATGTGGTCAGAGTCAAAGAAGGGGTAGAGCTGGCCGTTGAATCAGCTAAGTATAGAATATTTTGTGAAAGCCTCCACGTGTCAGCTCGACACAACTTCAAAAGGAAAAATCTAGAGGCGGGTCCCAAACTTGTGCCAGCCCTCCACGTGTCTAGGGTTAGACATATGGCCCCACTAAATAGAAGGAACTTAGTAAAAAAACAAAAATCTTGAACTAATCCACAAAGTGACACGTGGCCATGTTTCAAGCGTTAGTGGGGAGGCAGGCCCTTTTTGTGTTTTGATGTTGTTGAAAAGTCAAAGCGGAAAGTGGGCCATCGGAGGATTTGGGAATTTTTTTCTTTGTTTCCTAAAGGGATAAAGTCCAATGTTGAGCCCACATCAAAAGTCAAATCAAGAAGGTAGGTTGGCAGAGAAATTTGAGTTTTGAGCTCACATTGAAAAGAGGCACAAAATACAAAAGGCATCCCCAAGCCTACCTTAGTTTAAATCTCTCCCACATGGATGGATCAAATTTAAAGTTTGCAAAGGTAGGATAAACGGCTACAATTAAATGCATCTAGTTTTTCTGCTAGGTATGGAAATGGTGGAGGTGTTGGAGAAGTGTAGACATTCATTTCTTGAATCAGTCCCATCATTTTTGTAACCAAACATAACCGTTCTTGGAAGCTATTTAATGTCTTCTCCACCTTTGTTGTTGTTCTTGGATCTTGGTACTATGTTGATGTAATAGATTCTAAGTAATCAATACATAATTTTCCCCCTTTTCTTCTTATACTATTTATTCTTTCCTTCTCTGAAATTTTATGAATCATCCATCTTTTATGATGGGAAACTTTGCGTTTTTGTTTATATGATTTCTAGAACTTTGTGTCTGTAGGATCATATTGGTTATGAAAGTGAATGATACTACTCTGCATCTCCCTAGTTCAATATGTATAAGGAAATACTTTGCTATCTATATTCCCTGAAGGTATTGTTATGTTCTTCCTCCCTCATCTCCTTAATTCTTCTAGTCTTTCGTATTGATGATCTTTGGGCATAAAACATTTCAAAGTATCAGGAATCCACACTTTGAAAGTTATACATTTGTATATAAGTTTTGATGCTTGCTTTCAATAAGGGAACCTCTCCCATTAAAGAGGAGGGGCTTTCATCACAGTGTGGTTTGTTAAAGTTCCATTTAAAACCCATCAAGACTATGATAAATTGCTTGAGCATCTCCAAGGAATACATATAAGGTAAGAATATTAAATTTTGTACTTTTGGTTATAAAATAAAAGTTTTATTCTAGGGGGATATAAAGGATTGGTTCATGTTGTGTATGGGCATTCATGGTTGATAGAATTTGGACTAAATTGCAATGAAGAAGTTGTATGGGGAACTTAGTCCTAAGAGCCATGTGAAGTTAAGACATGGAAGAGCCATGATGTTGTTATCCCCGAGTAATTAGTTATGGCATGTTTATGAGTGTTATTAATTTGTCTAAGCACTTTTACGGTGGTTTCAAGTTGAGATAAGTAGTCAAAAACAAATATTAGTGAGATATTACAGGTTTGTATGCTTGATTGATGACTTTGGTTAATGTTTCCAACCAAAATATGATCCTAATAAGTTAATAAATATGAATAAATGAATCTACATGTATGCTTTGTCATTAATGTAAAAAGTGGGAGAAGATCTAGGTGGTTTTCCATCAATGACAAAGGGGGATTGTTAACATGTTGAGTTTAGGTGTTTTCATTGATGTAAAATCCCATTAATGAAAAGAGGATGATGGAGGTATGATAAAAGGTGATCATTAGGATGATGACAAATTTCATGGTTGCATGAGTGGATTTAGTGAGATTGGCTTGGTCTAGCAAACCTAATCAGTGACCTAGATAGCTTAGGTGATGGTGCGTGATGATGTGTGTTTCTGGTGACTTTAGGAGTATGATAATGACATGGAGAGAATGATAAGAGTTTTTAGACACTCACATGAGTCTCGGTGTATAGATACAAGTTGAAGACCCGGTTTGGTGTTTGGCTAGACCTAGTCTAAGTACTTGGAGGCCAAATGACAAATGAGGATGAGGTATAAAGCCACATGATCTCATGGAATCATATATGGGTGTGATACATGTTGTCTCAAGTTTTTTAGGTCATTTTTATAGATGTTTCATGATGAGGTATGAGGTTATTATACTATGACCTAGCTTAAACCATGTAAAACCCTAAGGGATAGTCATGTAAATGATATGGAATATGTAAATGTTGACCTATTTAAATTAACCTGATGATTGGATATGGTGCACAGGGGTGTCCTAGAGGTGTGAGAAAAATTTCAAGTCATTATGAAGATAAAATTTTAAGTTATGATGTTTTAGGTAAAATAGGGACCAAGAAAGGGTAATTTCTTGCTCGAATTGCAACCTCTGATGCTCATTTTGGATTGTGTGTGTTGAATGGGAACTTGTGGATTTTAGGGATGTTTTAACATCGAGATAGGATAATTTCACAAAAATAATGAAGTGGTTTCATTGTCACATTTTTATGAATGAATGTTAAGAAGGTAAACTACGTTTTATAAGTTTGAAACCCTAACTCAAAATTGGTAGGAGAGATTTTCATGATATGTGCCCAGAATATATTTTTATTACTATTATGATGATTGGAGGTTTTATAGGACTCCTTTCTATTTTCATAAATTTAAGGTAGAGCATGTGAAAGTTTGTGGACCCAAATCAAACAGAAAGTTTCAAGATGTTTAGTTTGAGGGAAAGTTTTCCAAAAAGATATGGAAAAATTAACATCAGGTTTTAGCCTGGGAGTTTTAATATATTTCCATGATATTTTCATATCATAGTTGAGGTCCTAGAGGTCAAATTGTTCCCTATTTATTAAGACTACTCCTTGAGCCCTAAAAGGTCGGTTTTAGTAGTTTCGAGAGATTGACCTAGTTAAAGGCCTTCCACTTGAAGTTGGAAGGAAATGTAATATGTTATGGAAATTATATTAAAATATAATTCCAATGATATATGGTATTTTTATTGATCATGAGGTTTTATAGGTGAACCATCTCGTTTGTGAAGACTAAGGTTGCTTGTTTTCAAGACATGATTTCTCTAGCTAGAAGATTGAGGTAGAAGACACATGTTTTGGATTACTTGATGATTGATATCTATTTGATAGTAAATAGGGATTAATTTTGTCCCTAGTAAAGGAATTTGGAGTTTTTAAAGTGGCAGAAAGGGTGCAAACTAGTTGAGTTTCCAAAACGCCTTTCTAGGTAGCTCAATTTGGTGAAACGAAAGTAAGTGTGATTGTAATGGATATATGTTTAAATAGGTCTAACAAGCATGGATGTGTTATAAAATTATATGGATTTACAATTTGTGGTTACATGGAATAGTGGAGGTGCTATGGTGTGATCTAGATGTCCATAGGTGAAAGGTGGTTCTGGAAGCATATGTTTTATGAAGGAAATGATCCTTCTTGATAGAGTTATGAAGAATTTTATTAGTTCAAGTTAATTTGTGACCATGGATGATGTTGTTATGTCATATTTTACATGTGTGAGGAATTTGGAGTCTTGAAAAATTATGGTGATGAGTTTGGAGGTCTTTGGTGAACTAGGTGATGGGGTTTTGAGTAATTTTTGAGCTTGTTTGGTGTCTTGGAGCACGATCGACCTACATGGATCCATATTATGATTTTTTCTGAATGTAATCTTATGTTTTTAAGTTTTAATGGTTGATATATTGGGTAAGCACGACCTACCTTATGTTTTAGAGTTGAGAAGTATATAAAGGTTCTTGTTTGGCTCATTTTTGAACTAGTTGTGTACGGATGGGAAAATGCGACCTAGGTGAGGAAGTGAAAGATTTTCAAGGGAATCAAGAGAGAGTCGAGGATGTGGTTGAAAATATGAAGAGTGATGAGGAGAATGTGTGAAATTTTGGTGGTTGAGTTGGTGCTTGATCATCTTAGGGGATTGTAGCCTCCTTATGGACTTGGTGGTTCACTAAATTAGGGGTTAGTGCTCCTTGTAGGGGTGCTCTACTAAACTAGGGTTTGTTGCTCCTTGTGGGGTTGGTGGACCACTAAATAAAGGGTTGGTACTAATTTTAAATTGGTGCTTCAAAATTTTTCTTTTATTTGTGTAATATAAGAAGATTTTCGGTGGGTTTTCTTTCCCATGAGGGTTTCCACTTATATTTGGTGTCTTGTGTACTCTCTCTTGTGTTATGATATTGTGAATGGTTAATACACATCTAATATGCACATGTATGGTTATGAATGATGTATGGAAAAATTAAATGATGAATGCATGGTTTGGTAAATGAAGTAAAATTTTTTGTAGGACTGATTCACCCCCCTCTTAGTCCATTGTGCTTCCAACACTTATTCGGCTTGACAATTAGGTCTAGTTAGGGTTTCAAGGACCTATTTAGGGATTTACCATTTTACAAATGTTCCAACTTCTTAGACACCTTATACCACCTCATAACACTTTTTGCATGTCCTTATAAAGGCTTAACCAACTTTTTACCATCATTTTTTTAATTATATTTCATGTTTTAGGATTCTCAATCCTTGTCTTGCTTTTATATTACTAATGGTCCTCTAATATATGTTTTCTACCTTCCTTTGACTACCTTCAATATTCCTATCACTAAATCCTTATTGTATCTTTTTCCTCCCAATATCTAATTTCCTCAATACACCCACTTTGAGTTGTTTAAGTCACTTTATTTCTTATTGCCACGTACTCCTCATTGCTTCACAATAAGCTGTCATAAGACAATTGTGGGTTTCTTGTTTACTTTATGGTTCTCCTAAGTTTCTCTAACTCTTTATAGAATCTTACACATTTCCTATGGTTTTATAAACTTTACAAACACTCCAAACATGCTTGTTTATTGACCCTTGTAGTCTTCACCCTTAATACACTTGTTTCACCTTTGTAATTCTAATTGTCACAATTTTTGTGCTAAGTCCTAGGTTCAACAATGTCTTGGAAACTTAGGATCTTCTTCACTTACTTTTGCATTTGTTACACCACCCTTAATCTTGATACTAGACTCAATACAAAGATATAACTTCAAAACAAACATTATTCTTCCTACTAACTTGGTTCTTGTTCAAAACATAGCCCCCCGAGATGATTATGATTTACTTGTTTTAGCTTACCACCCTTTCTCCAATAATCTGCAACTTCACGTTCACCTTAAACCCCTATATCGTACCTTTCTCAACAATTCCTAATAAATTCCTTTGGATTTGAGTTAGGTTATAATATTCTTAATCACTTTAATACCCTAAACCTAGGTTCTCAATCTAGAACACTGTTTTGGTGAAAAGTTTCATTTTCACACATTCTAATTCATGTCAAAACTTCATTAACATTTCCTATATTCCTTCTAACAATCTTAGGTAATTTTAAACTATGAACAATATTTAGCATCAGACAAGAAGCCCTCCATCCTAGGAAATACGAGTCTATGCATAGGTTAGGTATAGTATTCTTACTTTTTGAGTTTTCATGCAAATATTTACCCAATGTCAAGAGTGTCATTCAAAAAAATTATCATATAATCATGAATGATAGAAAATCAATTCCTTAAACCTCCACAAAATCTCATGAAATGATTCTTGGCTTTCAAAAACATAGTTTCCTTACATCAGGCCACAATTTCATCTTCCTTGTATATGACTATGTTATTTGACATCATCACCTCTTAATACTCTTACCTACACTCCTTATAGATTTGCGATTACCATCAACACCTATAGGAACCTTTATAAACCTTGAACACCATTCTAGAGACAATAATAAACATTCATTCATTAATTTACAAACACTTATCACAAGTTTAAAAACTAAGAATCCTTTCCATTGCGAACACTTGAAATTTTCAAATATTCTTGATCCCATAGGCTTTGTTGTAGTAATATTTATTTTATATCTATCTAAAAACCCCATCTCTATTCGAATACATTGCGACATTTCCTTTTGATGAGAAAAGAGTTAGTTAGGGTGGAAACTAAGAGTCCCTTTCATTGATAGAACATTGAAATTTTACAAGCTTCTTGGGCCCATAGGTTTTTTACAATACATTTTCTCCGTATTTACCTAACAATTTCATCTTTATTTGAATTCATTTCCTTTTGATGAGAAAAGAGGTAGTTAGGGTGGAAACTAACTAACTCACATAGGTTTAGACTAACTAGGTGAAATTTAGGGTCAAGTTAGGATCAAATGGCTCATTTTACAAATGCATACATACTTCATGACCCCCTTATTACATCTTAGTGAGCCTATACTAACTCCTAGGATTATAACATACTATAAGACTATTTGAATATTTGAAATTTGGTTTTCAAGGGAAACATCCAAAGACCACTTATTACATTGCAAAGGAGTCCAAATGGACTTGATATACCTCAAGGATAACTAAATAGACTCTTACAACCCAAAATAACTAGGAAACCAAAACTTGCATATGTATAAGTGATGCTCCTACATCATACTCCCTAAGTGGAGAGAATTGAGCTCTATACAATGAAGGCCTTTCTTCCTTTTCTTCCAATCTTGTTGTACTTATAAATTCTTTATTTTCTTTGTTTTTCTCTTTATCGGGAACAAGATTTGTGTGGTCTTCTTATTTGTCTTCATCTTCTTCTTCATTGCTTTCTCCTCAAAATTTAGGATTTCATGCCTCTTTCTCTTCATTTGAGATCTTCTAAGAGTTTTTTCTTCATTGATATTTACCTCTTCATCAAGAAAACCTAGAAAAACACATGTACACAAAACCTTAGATGAAAAACAAATATATTTTTGTGTCTCTTCACTTGCTTCTTGCTTCTCCACAACATATTTTCCTTGTTCTTCTCCACTTTCAACCCTTTCATCCATCATCTCCATTATTGACTCATCATTCTTCTCTCCTTCTCCATTCAAATCACATTCAAGTGCTAGTATCCCAACCTCTAATTGCTCTCTACTTTCATTTACAAACTAAAAATTTGATTGTTTTTGTTTCCTTTCGATTTCTTCCTAAAAATGAGCTCATCCCTCACTATTTCTCCGATTTTATTCTTCTCTTGATTACATGTCACCTTATCCATACTCTTTATCCTTCTATCCTCTTCTCTTAACCATGCCATCAGTTACATTTGAGCTCTCGGGAGCTTATTCATGGTGTTCTCTAATTGGCGAGTTGATGTTCCGGCTTTCAGCAGTGGTGACCGTGTTATTGATGATCTCAATCGAGTTATCTACACTTGACATTCGGTGTAGTTTTTATAGAAGCTATTTCCTTGTTTTTATTAGTAGAGAATTGTCTCTAGGTAATGTTCACACTGAAGCACTCCACACGAAGACTTGATCTTCTCTCTCCACCCACAACCCTTCACGCTAGGTAAAAACAATGCAGGTCACTCTCTTTTCCTCCAGATCACACAACAACAATCCACGTAGGAATAACAACTAAAGACAAAATGAAATACATATTTCCTTGCAATAATTCTTGTATTTTCTATATTTTCACTCCATATGTCTTAAGCCATGTTGAAATTGCAGGTCACTCCAACTCAATCCAATACGCAGACTGAATAAATCTTCATGCACTTTTATTCCACACAATTTCCACTCAAATTTTGCACAAGTTTCACCTCTCTACGCATCATTCAGGCAGATGGATCTAAATTTTCTACAAAAATTAGAAGACAAAACAAGATTAATCTCCCACATAACCTTTATACAAGGTGACTTCCAATGCACACGGCTCTACGCATGTCCTTCCACGTGCAAAAGAGACAAAGCACGAGTCTCAAAAAAATTCTCCACGTGAGACTTCCACGTATGAGATAGGAGCAATTAACTTTTATGCTAATTTTGAAAACATAATTCTCCAGACATAGCCAATCTTCCACGTAGGTTTCTTTGAGAACAACACGTGATGGAAAATAAATAGAAGAAGAATATATATAGTAGATCTTTGATATTATACTTCTTCCTCACGCAGATTCCTCAACTTCAAGGAAAATTTATTTGCTCCTTCAAACACACATAGGTCGAGAGATCATACATGCTCTGATACCAAAATGTAGGAGGTAGATAGGAGAGAAGAATGTGGAGTGAAATACTCTACACACATTGATTTTATTATGAAGAAGCACATACATTATATAGGAGAAATAATTAACTATATTCCCCTAAACTGAAGGAGGAATATTTGGATGAAGGTGAGAGAATAATGGAATACACCAAGGAAGAGATAATAAAGGGATAAAATAGAAAAAACACTCCTAAAATATGAACTATGCAACGTATGCTAACATTCCCCCTTATTACATTATTCTTGCAAATGTGACCCCTGAAAAGTTCAAATTTCACTTTTCTAAGAGATTTAGTGAGAATGTCGGCAACTTGTGCTTTTGTAGGATAGTACTAGAGCTGAATTTGATGGTTCAAGATGTGCTCTCGAATGAAATGGTAGTCAATTTCTATATGCTTTGTTCGTTCATGAAAGACTCTGGATTGAGAACAAGCTTTATCCTGGTGTGATATTCTACGCACGAGCTTCAACACACTTTGATTGTCATAATAGAGAATAAGTGACTATTTTTTAGGAATTCCCAAGTCATCCAAAATGTGACGTAACCATATCACTTCATACACATCTCCTCGTGTGGCGCAATATTCTACCTCTGTGGATGAGATAGAGACAATATTCTACTTCTTTCTTATCCATGAGATAGGTCCAGATCTCGAGATGAAATATGTATCTTGTAGTTGACTTTCTGTCATCAACGGATGCAACATGGTGAGTCGACGTATCCCTATAAGAAGAATTGATCATTCTTCTTATATTCTAGACCATAATTAGTTGTTCCTTAGAAATATCTAAAAACATGCTTTTTTGCATTCCAATGAAATTTCTTTGGCTCCTGCATGAACCTAGAAAGATATCGACAACATAGCGAGAGATATGGTTTGGTATATGTCAAATAGATGAGCCCTCCAACAAATTTCTGTAGAAAGTAGCATCTACTTGAGGTGAGTCCCTGGAATCTTGAAAATTGCAAGCCTTTTTCCATGGGAGTGGAGATAGGTTTACAGTCGGACATTCTACACTTTTCTAGGAGTGTCTTGGCATACTTTATCTGGGAGACAAAAATGTGATGCTCATTTTTCCATATCTCCAAGCCAAGACAAGTAATGTAGTAGCCCTAAATTTTTCATGTCGAAGGTTCTTTTGAGATCATTCTATACAATATCAACCCGATCTTCTGAACTTCCAGTGATCACAAGATCATCTACATACACAACAAGAATGAAAATTTCTTTTCCTGCCTTCTTTAAATACAAATTGGAATCTAAGGGGCTACGAGTGAACCCATGCTACAAAAGGTGATTGTTGATCTTTATATACCATGCCCCGGGAGCTTGTTTGATCCAGTAAAGTTATTTGATGAGACGACATACCTTCTTAGGCTGCTCATCACCAAAAATACTTCAGGTTGGGTCATGTATACTTCTTCTTTGAGATCACCATTTAGGAAAGCACTCTTGACGTCCATCTATTGAAGTCTCCATGCTTTTATGTCTGTTGCAAGTGTGCAAACTACTCGACGATCTTCATCTTCATAGTGGGTGCAAAGGTTTCTTCATAGTTGATTCCTTATTTATGAGTATATCCTTTTGCTACAAGTCATGCTTTATGTTTGTCAATGGATCCATCTGCCTTATATTTTGTCTTGAAAACCCATTTGCAACCTATGGGTTTCTTTCCTATAGGTAGATCAACAAGTTCCCATGTTTGATTTTTCATGAGTGAGTCATATTCGTATCTATGGCTTCCTTCCATTGAGGTTGACTGAGTGCTTCACAAACATTATCGGCTCGAGCTATTCATCAATGAACTCATGAGTGTAAATTTTACCTCATTTCTTGTTTGACTCCTTGTTTTGACTCTAGATGATGTATTTAGGAGTTGTTGCAAATGTGAGTCCTTAATAGTGCTTTGTACCCACTTCTGACGAGAACTTGGCTGATTTTGAGAAGAACTATGTCATTTCCATGTGGATTGATGTGGAGTCACATTCTCCAGTTCTTCAAGGTCACCAAATAGCTCTCATGGCAACATTTATTTTCTCTGAGTAGTCTCCTCTAGCTCATCATCTAATTCGAGACTAATCGGCGAGATGTGGTTGGAAGTGGATCTTTTTGTTGATACTATTGAGTCAAAGGATGAATCGTCACAAACCACATCCCGACTCTCATATATTTTCTTCATCTCAAGATCCATGAGATGGTACACCTTCGAGGTTGTGCTATAGCCAAGTAGGATGCATGGGAGTGACTTTGGCTCAACCTTATTTCTCCTCTAAGCTGGGACATGCATGTATGCTGTGCAACCAAATACTCGTAAATGAGAAATTGATGGCTTTCTACCACTCCATACCTCTTCTGGCATTTTATTTTGTAGAATCTTTGTCGATTGCCCAATTGATAAGATATACAGCTGTCTGTACTACTTCAACCCAATAGCGTTCCTCAAGTTTTACTATTGTTAGCATGCAATGAGCCATCTCCATCATTGTGTGATTACATTTCTCAACAATGCCATTTTGCTGGGGCATGTAGGAAGTAGTCAGTGCTACTTAACACCATGTTGGTTTAGGAAGGCCAAGAACTTCTTTGATGTAAATTCCCCCCCTCGATTTGAGTGAAGTAGAAGAAGTGGTTGTCTAGTCTCTTTCACAACACGATGATAGAAGTTCTGGAAATGTTGAAGAGCCTCACTTTTCTTCTTCAGGAAATATACCCACATCTTGTGAGAGTGGTCATCCATGAATAGTTGGAAGTACTTGTATCCTCAAAATGAAGCAAGTAATGGGACGTTCAAATTGTTATGAACTACCTCCAGACACTTCTTGGCATGGAAGGTGCTCGCTTGAAACGGATCTCTTTGTTGTTTTCCTGCAAGACAGTTAGAGAAAATAGGCAAGGAACTAGACTATTTGGGTAGTCCATGGACCATTGCTTTTGAACTCATCTGGTGCAATGAACTGACTGACAAGTTCCATATCTAAAATGCCATAGGGAGTTGATTCTATTGTTAAAGTAGATAAAGCTACTGCAGAAGATGAAACAATATCTAAAGCAAATAACTTATCTTTTACAAATGCTTTAGCAAGAACCGTACCTTTTCGGAGATTAAGCATGATTTAATTCCAGTTGGAACAAGAAATTCCACCTTAAGGTGATGATTCAAGAGCTGAGTAGCGACAAGAGATTGCTAGTCAAGCGGGAAAATATAGTACCTTTGTAAGTGTACATTTTCGTGGTCCCAGAGGAATGGTGACATTCCCTATTCCTTCTGTAATGTACTTTTTTTCATCAGCTATCCAAACTTGATCTCCAGTTGGTTCTTTGTGTAGTGAATTAAATAGCTTCTTGTCACCTGACATATGCTTGTTTGCACTGAGAGTCTATCAACAGACTTTCTTCATGGGCTGAGAAGTTTGAGAGATGAGTACAAGTTATTACCACAATGGGCTCCTTCTGATGTCTCCTCATCAGATTCATCATCTTCTTGGGCTACGAGATGTCCCTTCTACTTTCTCCAACAGGGACGTCATTTGGAATTTTGAAAATCTTCGCACCTGGATGTGCTTGTATGACTTGAAGACCCCTGTTTCAAGCTATTATGCTAGTAGTGATCAGTGTCATGAGTATTGGTTCTATAAATGTGACACCATGTCTTTGACTTTTGATCTTTCTCTGTTGTTGTTTTTGTTGCGCTTGATTTGGATTCTCTGGGGGACCCTTCGATTCTTGGTCACGGTAAGGTTTTGAGAAAAAAGCTTTATCCTAAGAATCCTCATGGGATGAAGTGATGGCCTCTTCCTGCTAAAGAAAATTCACAAGCTCTTTGAATGTCATGGTTTGTTTAGACACATTTAGTGTCGTAACGAACACTCGGAATTGAGAAGGGAGTGCTCTCAAGGTGATTGCGATGAGAAGTTTATCATCCACCATTTCACCGAGTGTCAATAACTACGATCTCAGCTCAGCCACACGATGTAAGAACTCCTCCACTTTCTCATCTGACCCCATAGAGAGGGTGTGCAGCTTTGACTAAAGATGAAGAATCTTCGTCTGATTTTTGGCTTCATAAATGGTTCCAACTTGTCCCAGGCCTCCTTTGGTTTCTCTACATTCTCGAACATGTAGTTGCACATCGTCACTAATATTGAGCATTATCAGCATCAAGGCTTTCACACTAGCCATCTCATACTTTATTAATTCATCAGGGGTTGTGGGAGTGGGCACAAACCCTGTGACAATGCCCCATAATCCTTCAAACTGAAGGATTGTCTTCATTTTTGTCTTCCAGGCTGCAAAATTGGACCCTTTGAGAAAATGAGCATCGAGAAAGAAGTAACTTCAGCATAGACATCGTAATAATAATAAAATATTTATTTATTTATTTCAAGAGTTATTACAAATTTGACTCACTAATGAGAATTATTGGCTTGTAGATGCTCACGATATTCACATGCTATAAGATGACAACGCTTTGTGGGGCATTTTTCTTCGTTGTCAAAGTGGCGTCGTACCTACTTTTAATTCTTCCCTGTACTCACTTTGATTGGTAGTGACATTGAAAATGAAGTATTCAAGAAGTCCTTCTCAAACTAGCTTATCGAAGGTTAGATTGCGGTATTCCAAATCTCAGCAAAGCAAAGATTAAAAGTAGAACTTGAAGCTCTCAAGAGCTTATTCACGGTGTTTTCTAGACTAGTAAGTTGATGTTCGGCTTTCAACAATGATGAATGTGTTATTGACACTCTCAATCGAGTTATCTACACTCGACATTTGGCGTAGTTTTTTTTATAGAAGCTATTTCCTCGTTTGTATTGGTAGAGAATTCGTATCCGAGTAAATGTAACGTTCAGCAAAAGCACTCCATGTAGAGGAATTTAGGTGTAGCACTCCATGCGAGAAGACTTGATCTTCTCTCTCCATACATGACCCTTTATCACGCATGGTCAAAAACAATGCTGGTCACTCTCTTTTCCTCCAGATCACAAGATCACAAGAAAAATCCACCAAGAATAACAGCTAAAGACAAAATGAAATACATATTTCCTTGCAATAATTCTTGTATTTGCTGGATTTTCACTCCATATGTCTTAAGCCACATTGAAATTGCAGGTCGCTCCAACTCAATCCAATACGTAGACTGAATAAATCTTCACGCACTTTTATTCCATGCAATTTCCACTTAGATTTTGCACAAGTTTCACCTCTTTACGCATCATTCAGGAAGATGGATATAAATTCGCTACAACAAATTAGAAGAAAAAATAAGTTTAATCTCCCACGCATCCTTTATGCAAGGTGACTTCCAACGCACAACTCCACGCATGTCCTTCCACACGCACAAGAGACAAAGCACAGGTCTCAAAAAATTCTCCACGTAGACTTCCATGTATAGGCGGAGCGATTAACTTTTATGCAAATTTTGAAAACATAATTCTCCAAAGATAGCCAATCTTCCACGCAGGTTTCTTTGAGAACAACACGTGATGGCAAATAAATAGAAGAAGAATATATATACCAGATCTCTGATATTATCCTTCTTCCTCACGCAGATTCCTCAACTTCAAGGAAAATTTATTTGCTCCCTTCAAACACACACAGGTCAGAGATCATACATGCTCTGATACCAAAATGTAGGAGGTAGATAGGAGAGAAGAATGTGGAGTGAAATACTCTACACACATTGATTTTATTATGAAGAAGCACATACATTATATAGGAGAAATAATTAACTATATTCCCCTAAACTGAAGGAGGAAGATTTGGATGAAGGTGAGAGAATAATGGAATACACCAAGGAAGAGATAATAAAGGGATAAAATAGAACAAACACTCCTAAAATATGAACTATGCAACATATGCTAACACTTATTAGGCTTGAGAAATAGTTCTAGTTATGGATTCAAGGACCTATTTAGGGATTTACAATTTTACAATTGTTCCAACTTCTTAAACACCTTATACCAGCTCATTACACTTTTTCATGTCCTTCTAAAGGGTCAACAAACCTTGTACCATCATTCTTTTTATATTGCATTTTTAGGCTTCTCAAGCCTTGTCTTTCTCTTATATCACCGATTATCCTCTAATCTTTATATCTACCTTTATTTGATTGCCTTTAGGCTTCCTATCACAAACTTCTTGTTGAACCTTGGTCATTGATATTTTCATTGATTTCAAGTGGCATTGATGGAAAAGGAGTGAATTGTGAAGTGACACTCTATAAAGACATAAAGGTTGATTGGTAGTGCCTTCTCGAAGGTGTTTGGAGCTTACAGAGAGAGTTCATGATGGTTTCAGTGCTCTACAGGCTTGGATTGTGAGGAAGGAATCCATTGGAATATTGAAAATGGTTGGTATGTTTATCTTAGAGGTTATACTAGTCATACATGATGATGTAAGCATGGGCAAGATTTCTTACAGTAAGTTTTGTAACAATTGGTGCGCTGACCCCACAAAGTGGTAGGAATTGTAGTGACACTCTTAAAGACCCAGAACAAGCCTTTGCTCGAAGGAAGCCCGGTTCAAGCGGCTCATTTAGGCTTGTTTCTTGAGTCTAATGAGAGGTAAAAAATTGGTACATGTAAGAGAAAGGTAGGGTGAAAATTGTATTAGTATAATAATATTTTCTACAACATGTATCTATAAAAACAGCTCGCTTAGTTTAGCTTTGAAAGTCAAAATTCAAAAAGACACAAAAGTTGGCTTTTAGAACCGACAGTACAAATAGAGACAAATGAGATGAAATAGAAGAGTATAGGAAAATTTTTAGAAAATGGGCTTATGGAACATGTAGTAGGGGGATTTTTGTGGTCCATGAAAAAATTCATCAAGTTCGAATAGGTATGTAAAATTTAAGCCAATTATTCCAAAACTAGTTCTTTGAAAAGTTCATTTTGAGCTACCTTGATTCTTAAAACTCTTGAAAAAATATAGTGCTTACTTCAGATAAGTCATATAAGTAATTTTGGTATAGGATTCCAATCTTGAAATATTACAAAAAAGTATAAAGTGATTTGGATAAGTATTAAGAAAGTTATGAGCTTTCTTCTCATGTTGTTCATTCTCCTTTCAAGGCTACTTATTAGGTTGAGTTGCAAAATTTGATTCTTTTCAACTCTAGATTCTTGGTGCATGTTATATTCATATCTCATATTTATAATAGTCTTCATACAATTAAAATTGATGATGCTAGTGCTTTAAAGGTGATCTATGATAAACAAACATGCTTGTAGTGTGCAAAGCTAGGTGGGAAGTCATGGACTTGAGTTTCCAAGCTTTCCTTTCTCAATAAGAGGTGATGTAATGGTCTTGTTAGTATTCATGAGGTGTTTCTCTACTCTACAGGTCTAAAATGGTAGTTTAAGGCTCTTTAAATACAATGGTGAAGAGTAAAGAATCTTGACAATGTGAAGACAATTCACCTGTACAAATTTGAAAAGTTCATACAAAGTTTGGGTTTTGGAGTATGAAAAAGGGTTTGAAGCCTGAAACATGAGGATCAAAAGGGATGACGTACAAATCAATGGATGTGTGAAATGCGGTGTGAAGATATCTAGGGAGAGTGAGCATCAACCGAATGTGCATGGAAATATTGAAACACGAGCGTAACCTCGTTACAATCCACAACCTCTCTCTCAATCTCATAGATCCAAAGGGGTGTACATATAGGAGGTGATGGGTAACCCCCAATGGTGAAATCATGACAACTCAAGTGGAGAGGGGGAGTTACATTCCCATAATAGAAGTGTAACTCCAAATGATGTATATGATGCACTCGATGCGTAAGAGAATCTCATAATGACCCCTGAATGACACATGGACATACGATCTCACCTAAGTGAGATGAATCACCTAATGATTTGGAAATTGACTCACACCAACATCCCCCTTCATTGTAACTTAAGATGAGGTGGAAAGACAAAAATGATAAATGGGTCTGGCATAAAGCTTGTTGAGGTACCCATGCACAACAAGGAGATCCCAAAAAGTGAATGAAAACCCGGTGGGAAAAACATCCACTACAACATAAAAAAACTCTGGTCTAATCTAAGAAAGATGCCAAGGATGGGTTCGACCATAAATGATTTTGTAAAGGTACCCATGTATAAAAGGGAAATCTCTCGAAAAGATGAAAAGAGGGAGACGAGAGGGATGCGAGAAGATGTCATGGATGGATATGAACTTTGCAACTCTAGGAGGTCTCCTAGAAGAATTTTGATGATGAGATCCTCTACCTCTAAACTGAAGAAGAGCCACCCACACCGAAATGTGTGCCTACCCTTAAGAAGGACAAAAATGACATGCAGGAAGTCTACCCACTCCATAAAGTAAATCGAAGGCAACAACACGAAGAAATCTAAGTCTAGTGTACGGAAGTGTCACATAGGTCTAGCAATGGAGTGCCAAGGAACCAAAGGTAATGCCACATGCATAGAAATGTCAGAGTGAAGAAGAGGAACACCCGTAGAAAGGATGTCCAAGTGATGTGAAGGAAATAGAACAACCCCACGATAAAAGGGGATCCACAAGCAAGGGTGGATCGGTGATGAAATCTAGAAAGGTGGAAGTGATAAGCATCCCAAAAGGGAAATCCCAACAATAGAGATGATGAAATCCTCTAAGGAACTTGTAGAAGGATGAGAAACTTGTAGTGCATCATAAGTGGACTCTATGAAAAGAAAACCAAGGTCGGGAAGATAATCATTTCAATGAGGGGGCTTGATAAAGAGAAGAGTGATGTCAAATAGATATAAGTCATCCAATGAAGGTAGAGGAGTGAAAGGGGCCTCACACACTAGAAGTGGAAAGGATGCAGGTGTAATGACTATATGAGGCTGAGAAGGAGACTGTTCAATGTCTGATGAGATGGTAGGGGTGATAAAACTCTCTAGAATAGTGAGAGAAAGAGGAGATAAGTTCTCTGTAGTACTCTCTGCATCAGAACTGGATGCACAATCCTCATCATCAGAAGAAGAATCAAGTGAGTCTACGTTAGTGGAACTGCCATCACATGAAGAACAAGAGGAGATAACTAGATCAACAACAAAAAAATGGTGGCAGTATGTTAAGGGTATCCATAGAGGGACTGAAGAATGCTCTAGACATGATGGGGAGGATTTAAGTCTGTCACATGAAAGAGGAGAGGTCTAGAGATGTATATCATCAAGTGACTAAAAACATGGTCACAAGTGTCGAGAAATTCCTCAAGACGACAATGATCAGTGGGTGCAGGAACTAGCCCAAGAAGGAAGTGTGAAAGACTCTTTAGGAGAAGTAGCATTTCATAGAAGTAGGCCATGATGAATAGTTCTCTCTCCCAAGAAGAAGTGGCAGAGGATATAATGTGATCCTATGACACTCAAGTCTGGAAAGAGAACCCTCCATGATGTGGAAGCAAGAAGTGCAAGGTGCATGAATGTAAGATGTCAGAATCAGCCCATAATGCGTCTACGTGTAATACAACACCCAAGAGTAATAGTGACCCCCGAATGTGACACTTTATAAAGTAGTGTGTTTACAAAGCTAACAATCCGATCACCTAGTGTATGAAAAATCAAGCAATTATGACTAAATAAGCGCTAAAAAATGAGTAGCAACTCAAACATTATAACAAAAAAACAATTCTTGCAAATGATGAAAAAAGCCAATAAAATTTGTAAACTGATTTAAAAAGTGCTTGAAACACATGAAAAGGGTGTCATGTGGGTACTTGTTGGAAACAACATCAAATATTAGATAGGGTTTGTTTTTCTTGTGAGGGGGGATTAGCCTCCGCCAACCCCGGACCTCACCCTCTTTCTTCGAAATGCATAGGAAGGGCATTCATTACAAGCAAAATGGAACCCAAAATATTATAATGCCGAGAAATGAATGTTTTTCATCTTAAAATATAAAAAAGACTATTTTAACCTTCAAAAATTATAAAAGGGATGAACGAGCCAATGCCGAGAGCTGCAAAGGAGGTGTGAGGAACCAAGCTACTTGAAGGTGAGTTATGCAGGTAGACAACCTGATTTGTGTTGATGCGTTGGGAAATGTAAATTCTACCGAGTCGAGGTGGGGCTATCGACGAGTGTGAATGGATGGAAGTGTTGAGTTTCCGTGTGTTCAAGTGGACGAGTGAGTTGGGTGTTGAGCCTTCAATCTGAAGCCATGTGTCCAAAGGGTAGAGTTGGAGTCGACTACGCAGTCTGCATGTTAGGGTTGAGTGACCAATTTAAATCCATGTGTAATGACATGAAAGAGGGTGGGTAAGTTTGTAGAGTTGACAACATCTTGACTCGAGTCGAAATAACACCAAGTTGTAGGGTATAATTGCCTTGTGCGAGTTGGAGGAATCTGTGTAATGTACTGAGCTGAGCTAGAGAGTAGCCACCCGAGTCACATGGAGAAAACATGTCTAAGAGCATACTAAATGAGTGATACCACAACATTATAAATTCTTGTGAGGTAGGAATTCACGAGATGCATAGCTATAACGTGTTATCAAAGTTTACAAGCAACGGTTTGAGCACAAAGAATGACCTAGTAGCTAAGAGATACGAAGAGCGAGAGAGCTTTGAGATAGAATGTGAAGCCAAAGTATGCACAACCACAACCTAAGTGATGAAAGAGGAGACAATATTACAATGCGGGGGGAACATGTATACCTAGAACCAACGTAAGTCGACTATAATGCACACGAGATAGGTTACAATCCAAACGAGACCCAACCGACCACCTTTGCACAAAATGGGGGTTCCCAATGTAGCAAGGCTCAAGCCAACACCAAGAAATTAAGAATGAGTCGGGAAGGTCAAGCTGGTGATCCAATTACAAAGGTGTGAGTGGAGGTAGAATACATGAGTTGGATGTGTCAAGGCACAAGCACAATGCAACAAAACCAAACACAAGTCCAAGCAAGCACGAGAAATGTGCGAGTTGAGGGCATAGACCAACACTAAAAATAGTGGAAAACATCCACAAGAGAGAAGAACTTGAACCAAAACAAGAAAAACTTGATTCATAAGGCGGGTAAGCTTGGTTAATAGTGAAAAAACATGCAAGGTGGAACGAAGAGGGCTAGAAGGAGCCAATGAATAACACAAGCACGCAGGCCAAGGATTCAAATGCAAACCCAATGCAAAACTCAAGAGGGTGAAGACCATGCATGGATGAGTTGTTTGCAGGAAATATGGCGAGCAAGATGAATGAAGTAAGGGTTAATCCAAGGATGAGTTGGAGCCAAATCAGTTTCTAGCTTTGTGAGTTGGGGCCGAGCTAGGCCAAAACAACAACTATTCAATCCTAAAAAACTTGAAACCAATACTTTGAAACTTGACTACACCTGAAACCTATAAACTAAGATTGTAAGATGCCTCTAAACATGCATTCAAAAACTGGAAGTCCACAAGCATGAACAATCCCAAAGAAGGTATGAAGACCGAATCAATGCACAAAATGCACAAACAAAATAACCATTACGACACATGCAAAAAAACTATAGATCACGCCGGAAGCCGGGAAAAAGGAACACAAAATGCCAAGGAGTGCATGGATCCACAAGATCCACTTTGATACCATGAAATGGGGTTCAAAACCCAAAACAAAAGGATCACGAGGGATGACATACACATCAATGAATGTGTGAATGACAATGTGAAGAGATCTTGGGAGGAGCGAGCATAAACCAAATGTGCATGCAAAGATTTGAAACATGGGTAGAACATTGTTAAAATCCACAAACTCTTTCTCAATCTCATAGATCCAAACGGGTGTATATATAGGAGGTGGTAAGTAACCCACAATGCTACAATCACGATAACTCAAGTAAAGAGGGGGAGTTACATTTCCATAATAGAAGTGTAACTCCCATTTACGCATCAACGCGTAAGAGAATCTCATAATGACCCCTAATTGACACGTGGAGCTATGATCTCACCTAATGATGTGGAAAAGGACTAACACCAACAAAGTATGAATTTGGTGTGTTTAGTTTCCTAAGAATGTCAAGAAGACCTTACTCTACTTGAATGAAAAAATTGGCTTCTCCTATACCTTAGTTCATCAATGTTGAAGTCAACATGATTGTATTTAGATTTCACATTAATCATTTGTGCACTATGGAGACTGATCTGGGTGTGTTTTTGGCCATATCTCTCTTGTAAATAGGTCTTGAAAGATGGAGAATATTGTTTCCAACACAAAACATCTCAATTATAAAGATTTCATTCGAAATTGTTGAATAAATTGGTTTCAAATGGTTCTCGAGCTCTTCTTTGTCCACATACCCGATTTAGGGTTTCTTCAAACTATTTTTGTTCGAATAAAATGATTTAACATGACAGTCTCAAGAAAACTTGTAAAAATCTCTATGGGATCCTAACACTTTGTTTGAAAAAATAAAAAGCGGTGATTTCATTGAGAGAATGAGGAGTTCACTTTAAAAAAGTTTTGAAGTTTGTGCACATGATCCACCGTTTGACAATAAAAAAACTTTCCAATCTTTCTTCAAAGAAATTTCATGGAATAGGGCTCGATTTATAGTTGATTCACACTATGTGAAAAATATTTTAGATTGATTCATCATGTGTTCTTGAAGAATTTTGTGACTATCATAGTTCTCAATCGTGCTTTGATTTGGTAAATTTATTTTTCACCAACATGCATCGAAATTCATGCAATGGATCTTTCTTTATTGTTAATTAATGTTTGTTAGGGGTTTATAAAACGTTGGAACTCCTTTCAAAGGTTGAACCATATCTTCTTCAGTTAATTCTAAGTTCTCAATGATTTTCAAGCTTAATTCAACTATACATAGGAGTAATGGAGATCTCCAGTGGAGTTTGTTGAGTTTATATGGTGAGTCGAGCCTATTATTTGATAGAAGGTACTTTTGGTAATCTTAGAAGTTGATCAAGAATATACGTATGCTTGAATATACAATTGAAGTGCACAAAATGCCTTATCTCGGACCCTAAACTATGGAGATGTCAAATTGTGCTTCCTCTGTGGAAATTTGAAAATGTTGATGCAAGTGTAAGATGGTTCAAACTTCCTTGCTCAAATTGAGATTTGTTTGAAAAAGATAAAGGGTCATTCAAAGGCTCAAAGTCTTTCAAAATTCTCTCTCGCCTCGAAGAAGAAGTCAAATGGTCACCTGCTGATTTGAATTCTTTCAAAAGGAGCTCATAACTTTTGGACTTCAAGAGGAAAACCTGAAAGGTCATGAGTTTCTATTTAAAGTTTGAAGTCTTAGTGGAAGATAAAAAGGTTTGATATTAAAGAAATTGGTCAAGGCAGTGTATAAGGTTGTTGCATCATCTTTTTGTGAGGAAAAGTGGGTGAGGAACAAAAACACAGATCTATAAACTGTCACACATATATAAGTTGAAATAGAGATTGTGTTATGTTGATAATGGAGTGAGACATATAACCTGATATAGTACAAATGCAATTGAAGAAAGTAGAAGAATATAAGCCTATGCACAACACATGAATGTAAGTAAAGAAATGCATCAATAACAGTGATGTATCCGTCTAGAATAAAGCTTACAAAGTGGATGCTTATCAAACCATAATGAAGAGGAAAGATACAAAGGAAGATCACAAAGTCAGATATAATAACCAAGATGATGATGAGAGTTAATTGATAGCCTTAGGAGCAATTACATAAGAAGTTGTGAGAGAGAAAATAGAAAAATGAGAGAATAAGGTGTAATATGAACAAATGAAAGAATTTTGCGATGAAGGGATCATGATCTATTGATGAAGCAACAAGTAGCTAAATGATCAAATTGTGTATTGTTATTGTATCTTCCTAAGTGGGTGCTTAGGTCATAGGAGTAGGTGCTCCTTGCAAGTTGCAGCTTGCTAAATTAGTTGAGTGGGTGCTTGGCTGCCTTCCAGTGGGTGCTTGAAGGTTTTTGAAGTAGGTGCTTCATAGGTTGTGTGGGTGCTCAACCAAAGTGGAAATCATTGTATGCTAGGAATAGGTGTTCCTAATAAAAAGATTTGATTTCAAGTGGTTTTTCTCCCTCTATGGGTTTCCCACTATAATTTTAGTGTCCTCAGTATTGGTCTTCTTACATGTACCTTGATTTTTTCATGGTTTGGTTTCTGATTCTAGTCAAGAAGTTTTTTAAAGATTTTAAAATTAATCAACACCTATTCACCCCCCCTCTCAGTGCTTGTGATATCCAACACTTCTCATTATATATGTTTCCTTTCAATCTCTAATTTCCTCAAGATGCCCACTTATACTTGTTTAAGAGACTTTCTTTCTTATTGCCATTTACTTCTCATTGCTTCACAATAAGACTCATCAGCGATTTGTTATGGGTTTTTGTTTCATTGATGGTTCAACTAAGATTATTTTACTCTTCACAGGATCTTACACATTTCCCAAGGCTTTAGACACTATAATAACACTCCAAACATGATTTTCATTGACTCTTGTATTATTCATTCTTAATACATTTATTTCACTCTATAATCCTAATTGTCACGAGTTTTAGTGCTAAGTCATAGGTTTAACATTGTCCTGGAAACTTAGGCTATTCTTCACACACTTTACTCATCTATTACACCTTTGTTCATCTTGATACTATACTTAACACAAAGATAGAACTTCACAATAGACATTCTTGTTCCTACTAACTTGGTTCTTGTTCGGAAGAAAGCATTGTCAAGATGATTGTGATTTATTTTTTATGGCCTACCACCTTTTCTCCAATCATATGGAACTTCACATTCACCTTCACCCCTAGATCAAAATTTTTGAAAATTTCTTAGTAGTTTCCTTTGGATTTTACTTGGGTTATACTATTCTTAATCACTTCAATACCCTAAACCTGGGTTCTTAGTCCATAACACTTGTTTTGATGAAAATTTTCATTTCCACACATTCTAATGCATATAAAAGCTTCATTAACTTCTTCTATATTCCTTCTAACCATCTCAAGTCATTATTAACTATGCACACTCTTCAACATCTCTCAATAAGCCCTCCAACCTAAGAAATATAGTCTATACATAGGTTACTTACAGTATTCTTATTTTTTTGAGTTTTCATGCAAATATTCCCCAATGTTAAGAGTGTCATTCGAAAAAATACTCATACAATAATGAATGATAGAAAATCAATTCCTTAAACTTCCATAGAATATCATGAAATGATTCTTGGCTTTCAAAACATAGTTTCCTTAGCTCATGCTATAATTTCATATTCCTTGTATATGACTATGTTATTTGACATCATCACCTCTTCATACTCTTACCTACACTCCTTGTAGATGTGTAATTCCCCTCAATACTTGTAGGAACCTTTATAAACCTTTAACAACATTCCAAAGATAAAAATAAACATTCATTCATTACTTTACAAACACTTATCACAAGTTTATAAACTAAGAATCCCTTCCATTGCTAGAAAAATGAAATTTTCGAAGATTCTTGGGCCCATAGGATTTGTTACGGTAATACTTATTTTCTATCTACCTAAAAACCCCATCTCTATTAAAATAAATTACGAAATTCCATTTTGATGAGAAAAGAGGTAGTTAGGGTGGAAACTAACTAACTCACCTAGGTTTAGACTAACTAGGTGAATTTTAGGGTCAAGCTAGGATCAAATGATTCATTTTACAAATCCATACATGCTTCATGTCCCCCTTATTACATCTTAGTGAACCTATACTAACCCCTATGATTGTAACATACTATAAGATTATTTGAATATTTGAAATGTGGTTTTGAAGGGAAACCTTCAAAGACCACTTATTACATTGCAAAGGAGTCCAAATGGACTCTTACAACCCAAAATAAATAGGAAAACCAAACTTGTATATCTACAAGTGATACTCCTGCATCAAAATTCAAACAAAAAATCTATAAGATGCATACACAAGTGGATATTTTAGTCAAGGATGAGCTCAAAATGTGTTTATCAATTATCTTTATTAGGCCTATCGACTATTCAGAATGGATCTTAAATATAGTTCATATTTAAACAAATCTAGTCGGGATTAGAATTTGTCTGATTTTTGGGATATAAATAAGGCCTATCCTAAAGATGACTTTATTTTCCCCATAATTGATACAATTGTTGATTCTATAGTAGGTCATGAAATTTTATCCCTCATGGATGGATTTTCTGGTTATAACCAAATTAAAATCTCCAAAGAGGATCAACACAAAACAACTGCGTTACTCCTTAGGATCTTGTCTAGTATTAGGTCATTCCTTTTGGCCTTTAAAATGTAGGAGACACATATTAGTGAGCCATGAAAATTATATTTCATGGTATGTTACATGACATTGTAATTTATTATGTGGATGAAATTTTGGGTAAGTAAAAAACATGAGAAGAACATCTAGTTGTTCTTCACCACATTTGTAAACAAATATAAGAATACAAGGTTAGGCTAAACCCTAATAAATGTGTGTTTGGATTTATATTAGGAAATATATTTGGGTTCATTGTGTCTAGAAGAGGAATTGAAGTATATCTATTTTACCTTTTTCTTAGATTGTTTCTTTGAATTGTTGACAAAATAGATAGGGTAATGAGCGTAGGAGGAATACTTGTTCAAATGTTGGTTGATGGGTTGTTGCGTGTGTATGACTTCCGAATCCACAGCTGACCATGAGAGCTTCCTTTTGGCTAGGAGGAACTACCTGTAATGAAAGCAAGACCACCAGAAAGAATTAAACAATATGGGTAGTGAACTGCCTAGCATGAGCTAGATCCGGGAAGCATGGTACTTCCTAAATGGCTATCAGTCCACTGTTTTAAAAAATTAATGTTGTAAAAAAATTAAATCCTATTATTATTTTAAAATGATTTAGGTATCTCACTTAAAAACATAATAAGAAAACAGATCTAATCTAACAGGCTAAGCTAGAATAGAATCCAAAGGTCAAATGGTTGGTTTCTGGGTTCTCTGTAGGTCTGATAAAGGTCTGAGTAGGTCACATGTGAGTGAGGGTGAGGTAAAATTAGGTGGGTAGGTCTTTGTTTAAGGCTGTGTGGGCAAACACAGAGACCGGTGTCGGTCAGGGGTGACCAACCGCGGTTAGGTATAACCGGCGCCGGTTACTGTGAGATCTGGAAATGTCACAGAATAGGGTTTTGGTCTCCTTTGTGATTACACAAAGGATTTTGGTTGGTCGGGACGAGGTAATGGGTGACTGGAGTAGGATTTTGTGAGGTTTTGATGGGTCTATGGAGGTGAAAATTTTGGAGAAGGTCAATAGGGAGAAAGATAAACAATGGATGATAAAATAATGATGAAATGAAATAACCAGGAAAGTATGATGTTGTACTTACTTGGATTTCATTCTAAAGGTCTATGTGTGAAGGATGGAGGTGTTGATGATGGGTTTGAAGGCTACAAGTGATCACCAACTAAAGAAAATCTTCTACATGGGCTGCATGCACACTCCTCTTTGCTTGGATAGATTAGATCGTGGTTGGGATGGCTGTGCAAGAGAAGATGCTCAATCTCCTTCCTTGGATGTGAGTTTTCGTTGGAATTGGCTCTCTGAAGATGCATTATCTCTCTAAGATGTGTTCTTGCTCATCAACTTTCTTGCTTCCAAGTTCCAAGTTCCAAGTTCCAACCTTGAGAATAAGGTTGTTTTGGGTTAAAAGGGGTAACTAATGCGGTCAGTCTTAACCGGTGACGGTTAGGGATAACCGACGTCGGTCAAGGTGGGATTTCTTAGGTTTACTAAACTTAGGAGATCCTCCTAATTTCCTTAGATCTTGTGTCATTATCCCACGGATTAGACTCGGGAGCTTCTTGTGAGCATGCGGGAATGTGGTTAGAGGGAATGTAGGCATTGATTTTTAGGGTTTGGGTAAGTCTTAGTTAGTTATGGTAACTTGCTAAGAATAGGTCTTAGGTTGAGTTAGCTTGGTGAGGTGTCTAAGTGAACTGTATGTGTAGATATTATTTAAATAAGATATTTAAATAATAAATATAGTGAGGATAAATCATTAATTTAATTAAATTAATATTAGTGGGGTGAAGGGGGTCATGGCTAGGTAAATGTAATAAAGGGTGCTTATATGTTGAGGGACGAAGGGGAGTGTGACCTAATTTTAGTGTCTACATTTTCCCATTTTTATTGTGTACCTTGTATTGGTAAGCGATGCTAACAAAAATAAGATGTGGTTGCCCCATGTGAGGGTGAAGGTGATCCCCCTCAAACTAGGAATTGACGAGGCAGCAGGCTGAAGCGGTGAGTGGTTTGATAAAAGGTAAATGTGAGGAAAAGGAAAGTGGGTATAGGGAAAATGGTGAAAGATATACTCGGGAAATCTAGGTAATTGGTTAGGGTCACAGTAACAACAAATTAAATACACACACACATATAAACTACAGCACGCTACCAAGTTGAAGAGCAGGCAAACTCTACATCGTCTAAGGTCGATAGGTTTATCCAAACAAGGGTGAAGTGAATCCGGTATCCAAGGTATAGGATGAGGTTAAGAAACACAACATAGGTTAGGTGTAGGAACATTTAGGTATGTTCTAGTACACCAAAGGTAGGGGCAACATGACAATAGAAAAGGTAAGGGCACGAGGTCAAACAACACGGGTAACAGTGTCGCAAGGTATAACGAGCACATTGGTTCAAAGGTCACAAATATTTTTGGGTCAGGTAGATAGGTCACAACACGGGTAAGGCCAAGGTAGGGGTAAAATAATGAGGCTTCAACAGTAGATGAGGTGAGGTTGAAGAAGGTGGAGGGCCAGAGGGGAAGGTAAAGTGGTCTAGGTAGGTGTAGGGGAGGAAAAAGAAAGAGGAGGTAAGGAAAATGAGGTCAATGTGAGGGTAATGAGTATGCAAGGTAACTGATAGTGGTTAGTATGAACTAATGACAGTGGAGAGGAACCGACGACGGTTGGCTAGGGCATCAAACCGACATCGAGTCAAGTGTGAACCGATTACGGTTGAGTCGGGTAGGTGATAAAAGGTGAAAAATCCACGTTTTGAAAATTCATTTGGTATTTGTGAAAAGGAGAAAAGGACAAGAAGAGAGAAAAGAGGAAAAGGACAAACAAGGACATCTCGAGTTTGGTTAGCAAGCCACATAGGTGGGGTTGGTTGAGTGAGAGGTGAGGTCACATAAGATCAAATCGAGCGAGGTGATTGGTGTGGAGATTCGGTGGTCATTCTTGGATGGTGGAGGCCGGAGAGGGATCGGGAGGAGCGGCATGGAGGCCGGTGGTTCCACCATGATGGCGGAAGTGGAATCAAGTAGGTTTGGAACCTTTGTTATGGATTTTTTAGTTAATTTGATTAAACATATATAAAAATATGAAAAATGGGGGTTTGGGAGGGGAAGAATTGCAAAACGGGAAAAAATAGGGGAAATGGGAATAGGGGAAGGGTAGGGGGTAGGTAAAGAGGAGGATTATAGGAATAATTAGGGGTGTAAAGGGAATTTGGGTGGGTAGGAGGATTAGGGGGAAAAGGGGGTTGGGAAATCATGCGGGTGGCACGAAAGTGACCGACATCGGTCGGCTTATAGCTAACATCGATCACAAGAAAGTGATTGATGCTTTGGTCAAGGGGAGACCATGGTCGGTTAAGGGATAATAGGGTTTGGGTCAATGAAGGTTAAGTTGGGAAAAAAAAGGGAATAGAGTAAGGGCAGGGTGGGAAAGTAGGGTAGGTGGGAAAGGATTAGGTGAGAGGGAAAAGGGTTAAGGGAGATGGGAAGGGTTTAGGGTGGCTTGGGTGAGGGGTAGGGTAGATAGTTTTGGGTGGATGGGTTTGGGTAGGTTTGGGTGAGGGTTAGGGTAGATAGTTTTGGGTGGATGGGTTTGGGTAGGTTTGGGTGAGGGTTAGGGTAGATAGGTAGGGTAGATGGGTTTGGGTAGGTTGGATTAGTGACAAGGCCAACGGGATGGGGGTGGGGAAAGAGATTAGGTCGGGATGTGGGGTGAAATAGGGTAAGTTGGGAAGGTGTACTAATACATTTCTCTTGTGGGATGTAGGCCAAGATGAGTTATGGATGAGGGCCCGGGTGCCGCCCTTATTATTATGATAGTACGGGAAAGCATGACGTGGGAGAAGTGGCAACATGTTACAGAGGTGGGGTTGATAGGGGTGAGGTACTACCGGCATGTAGTCCGGGAGGTGAGTCTGATGGTTTCCCTCATCGATAAATGGGACTCGGCGACCAACACCTTCCATATGCTGACGGGTGAGATGACAATCACCCTAGAGGACGTCTACAAGATCCTGTGATTGCCCATATTGGGGCCTAGGTTTATTCTATCTCCTCAGAGGTGTATGAGGAGCTACTAGCACCCATTTTTGGTGAGGGTGTAGCAGACCTGACTTTCCATAGCGCTAGCATGAGCTATGGAGTGATATATAGAGCTCATCCAGAGGAGATGAGGTTAGTCGTACTTTTGATGGAGGAGTGTGCTACTTCGCACTACCGGATATAGAGGGTGGGAGAGACAGAGTCACGGGGAGCATTCCCCGACATCAGATGGGGAGATGATTGACTTGTTATGGACCGGCCTGCAGTATGCGAGTCATTTTGTATGGATAATATATGAGATTGGCTGCGTGCAAAGAGATTATGTATTTATTATGATTTTTTTATTGGATAGCGGCTCATGATTGATGATATATGAGAGACACATGTTTTTTAGATGATTATACATTATTGTGATACACAAGTATTTATATGATGAGATGTATGAGTTTTAGATGATTATGTTTTGTGATGTGTATTTTATTTTACTTTCATTATGATATGAATGGATTAGGTGAGTTAGGCATGATGCAGAGTTAGGTCGGTTTAGGCATGGATCGAGTCGAGTCGGGTTTAGGCATGGATCGAGTCAAGGTTAATTTTAGGCATGGATCAAGTCAGTTCAGTTTAGGTATAGATCGAGTTAGGTTGGTTTAGGCATGGATCGAGGTAGGTTATAGGCATGGATCGAGTCAGGTTGGTATAGGCATGATGGAGTCAAGTCGGTTTAGGCATGGATGAGTTAGGTTGGTTTAGGCATGGATCGAGGTAGGTTATAGGCATGGATTGAGTCAGGTTTGGTTAGGCATGATTCATTATGGTTTGTAATGAATGATACTATGGGTCATATGTGAAATGTTGTATAATCTATGCATAGTGATGATAGAGAGATGGTAGGTGTAATAAATGTATGCTATGGTAAACAACTTGTTATGTATGTGGCTTAATTTCCAATTTTGTTAGAAAAGGGGAACTAAGTGAAATGTGGGGTAAATGGTGAGTTAGGCATGGTTGATGAATTGTTTAGGGTAGAGAGTGGCTGAGCTAACCTCCAAGGGCCCCATGCCCTCGGAGTGCTGCCTACATAGTCTGGTGAAAAGGGACCTCAGGCTGATGTAGTTCTCCCATGAGCTAGGGAAGAATATGAGAATGAGTTGGTAGGTTTTGGGCATGTTGTGGGTTTGGGTTTAATAGGTGGGGGTAGATTATAGGTAAAATTATGCAGGTGAAGGTGATTATGGTGGAAGGGGAGGATTACCCCAAAGGTAAGTGGCGAGGACCAAGTCCTGTATAAGGTAATCAAAATGTAAACAAAGATGGTTTAAAAGATAAGAGGGGGGAAATAAAGCCACATGATTGGGTAGGATCATACCAAGTAGATCATACCTTGAAGGGGGTGATGAACACAATATCCAAAAGGCATTACACGATTAAATTTTCTACGGTGAAAGTAGTCACAGGATCACCAAATGTTGAAATTCCAAGATGTCCATTGAGGCGAGTTAGGAAATGAGAGTGGAAATGGTAAGGTGGGTGAAATAAAGTTAATTTTATATGTTTGGAGTGAATGGATTTTTGGGCAAGAGGTCCGTGGTCACAATGGGTAAGTCCATGTCTAAATAGTGTTTTTGTTTTGATAGACTAATCGATGTGGGAAGTCTATATGGGATAAATAATATGGTACTCCTTGAGGTCTTCATGAAGGTGATTGATGCGGGAAGTTTCGGTTTCTCTCATTTTTTTAAGCTTCACATAGCTGTCCTTTGAGGGAGTAGTCTATTTATAGTAGCAATTAGGTCGAGAGGAATATGTCCTTTTGAGGGAATCATCTTATTTATTAGAAGTTTGGTCCCATTAAAGGTCTTTGAAATCATGGACAAGAACAAGGTGAAGGAAATGACTCTTATTCAAAAGGTGAGGTGGAATGACCATGGGATCTCATCTAAAGGTAGATGAAAAGTATCCATGAGAATCATGCTATGTGTAGTGTCGTGGTACACATATTCAAGAGAAGATAACAAGTGACGGGTACTCACATGATTCTTGTTTAATCGTTAGGGAGGTGGATGGAGTGGATAGTGCTCAAGGGACGAGTGTGGAGAGAGACAAAGGGTGAGGTGGGACAATGAGTCAACAATAGAATGGTCGAAGATGTAATGTGTTAAGGGGCTCTGAGTTTGGGTTTACCCTTAAGTGAGGACAAATGATAGGAACTCGATCCATAGGTATGAGTTACGATGTATGGTCTAAGAAAATTAGGAGTGAATTTTCCCCGTTTACTTTTTTCTACTTTGGTTATGTGTTGATTTTCTTTCAAGACAAGGTCACCAACTTGGAAGGTGCGTTCATGAACACATTTGTCATAAGCACGTTTGATACATTGTTGGTAAACTTGAAGGTGATCCAGAGCGTTAAGATGACATTTGTCTAATAACTCTAGTTGTGCTAAGTGGTCCTGACAAAAGTCATCATCAGTAAGCATGTCATGGAGAGAAATGCGGAGTGAGGGGATCTAGACTTCGAGAGGCAGAACAACCTTAGTATTGTAGACTAGTGAAAAGGGTGTAGCTGCAGTGGAAGTGTGAATACTAGTGTGGTATGCCCATAGAGCAAAAGGAATGTGTGTATGCCAATCCTTCCCAGTATCGTCAACCAATTTCATGATAATTTTATTGAGGGTTTTGTTAGTGGATTTGGCTTGGCCATTGGTTTGTGGGTAATAAGGTGAGGAGAAACTATGTTGAATGCCAAAGGCATCACAAAATTTTTGCAGTGTTTTGTTTTTGAATTGTTTTCCATTGTCAGTAATGATGCGATGAGGGACACCAAAGTGACAAATGATTTGATGGTTAATGAACTCACATATTTTCTTAGCTTTTGTGGAGATGAGTGGTATGGCTTCCACCCATTTTGTGTAGTATTTAGTAGCGGTTATGATCCATTGATGATGTTGGGAAGAATGAGGATTGATTTTCTCGACAAGATCCAAACCCCATTCGAGAGAAGGGCCAAAGGTCATGAGCGACCTGTAAGGCATTTGGGTATATGATGAAGGTTAGAATGTTTTGACATTTCACACAGTGTTTGACATAGTCGCAACAATCATGGTTAAAGGTCAGCCAGTAGTATCCTAGGTGAAGAATATGCTTAGCAATAGCAAGGCCACTAAAGTGACCTCCACATATGCCATCATGAACCTCCTTAATGGTATAAGGAATTTCAGAACTTGTGAGGCATTGTAAGAGAATACCATCAAATCCGCACTTATAGAGGAGTCCCCTTATGATAACGAAATAGGATAACTTTTTAAGGAAGGTGCGTTATCCGTTATGGGTGAGATCAGGAGGTAAGATGGAGAGGGAAGGGTAGTTAGAGTAGTGTTTATACCAAAGGTCACTTAGGTCGGGGTGTCATTTTGGTTGAGTAAACATCATGAGTTAAATAAGAAGGTGAATGGAGGCATTGTACGGTGACAAATATTTTGGAATCGATAGGGGAAGCGGGTATTTGGGAAGCTAAGCAGGCCATGGTATCTGTAAATTTGTTGGTTGAATGTGGGATGGTTTGAAGGGTGTAACGATCAAAGGTGGTCAAAAGTATGTCTACATGATGTTTATACTTTTGAAGTATCTCGTTACGACATTGGTACATACCATTGACTTGGTTTATGACCAATTGTGAATCACCAAAGATGTGGATTGATTTGACATCTAGGGCATAGGTGGTCTGGAGACCTAGTACGAGCGCTTCGTACTCAGCAATGTTGTTGGTGCATTCAAAGTCTAGTTTGAAAGACAAAGGCATGGGTTCTCCATCCAGAGGAATGAGGATAACACTAGCCCCACCCCCATGCTGACACTTGGAACCGTCAAAGAACAATGTCATTTGGTAAGGGGGTTCATCCAGGGAAAGGGTAGCAATGGATTCATCAGGAAAGTCAAAATTAGAGGGTTGGTCCCTAGCAATAGGTGCGTCAGCCAGTTGGTCAGTGATATCCTAGCCCTTAATGGACTTTTGGTGAATGAATTTGAGGTCAAGATCAGCTAAAATCATAAGCCATCGCACGACACACTGATTTTGATAAGGTTTGGCATACATGAAGTGTAAAGGGTCGGTGTTGGTCACAACATAGGTTTTGTGGTTAAGTAGGTAATGGCGGAGTTTGGTGGCAATGAAAATAAGGCTAAACAAAGCTTTTCTGGATGGTTGTATTGGGTTTCATAGTCCAAAAGAGTACAAACTTATGTAATAAACCACCTACTCCCTATGTTTTTCATCGCGATGAGCGAGCATGGCTCCCAAAGAATGATTGGTAGCTAATATGTATAGGTAAAAAGGTTGATCGTCTTTAGGTGGAATGAGCATGGGTGGTTGGAGAAGGTATTGTTTTAGGGCCTCAAAAGCTTTGTGATAGTCATCATCCCATTTAAAGGAGACATCTTTCCTAAGCAGATGATGAAATGGTTGACACCGATCAGATAGTTGTGAAAAGAAAGCGGTGAATGGATTGCAATTTACCTTGCGAGGCTATGGAGTTGTTTAAGGTTAGTGGGCGGAGTCATTTATAGAATGGCCTTGACTTTATCAGGGTTAAATTCTATACCACGAAAGGAAATAATAAATCCCAGGAGATTTCTTGAAAGAACCGCGAAGATGCACTTTTTAGGTAGAAGCTAGAAATAATATTTAATGAGGTGGTCAAAGATGGTTTAGAGGATGGCGAGGTGCTTGGCATGACGTTTAGATTTGGCAAGAGATCATCCATGTAATCTTCCAATATGCAATGCATGATATCATGGAAGATGTAAGTCATAACACACTTATGTGTAGCACTAGCATTTTTAAGGATAAAAGGAATGACTTGATAGCAAAAGGTTCCTCAAGGGGTAATGAATGCGGTCTTGTGTTGATATTCCGGGGAAAGAAAAATTTGGTTATAAACCGAGAAGCCATCCATGAGTGAGAGCATCTTGTGACCAGTAGTGAGGTCAACCAGTTGATCAATACCGAGCAAGGGAAAGTCATCTTTCAGGTAGGCTAGGTTGAGGTCACGGAAGTCCATGCAAATGCAGAGTCCTCCTATTGCTTTAGTAACAAGGACAATGTTAGAAATATAACGAGGATAATCAATGGGTAATATGAAGGAAATGGAAATAAGGCACTGAAGTTCTTCTTTGATGAGAAGAGCAATGCGAGGATGCATTTTCCTCAGCTTTTGTTTGATAGGTTTGACATCGAGAATGGTTACGATATTGTGGACCACTATGGTGGGGTCAATACCAGGCATGTCTGCGTAAGACCAAGTGAAAGAATGGTTATGATCTCAGAGAAAAGAAGTGATGGTTTCCTGTTCAGTAGCATCTAAAGATTGTCTGATCTTTAGGAAGTGTGGGTCATCGTGAGTATGAATGTTGATCTCGATAGTCGATTCATTCAACATGGTTTGTGTCTCGAGAGGGTAACTTCGATGAATATATGAGTCTTCGCACCAAGGTAGGTGAGTATGTATTCATCATCGACATTAAACAATGTTAATTGTAGGTTTTTCATCATCGATCATCTCGGGATATAGGAATGGGAGAGTGGAAGGGGCCTCACCTTCGCATTGATAAGTCAATAGCCCCAAGGAAATGGTGTTTATGAAAAAAAAAGTTACGAGGATAGATTCGGGATCCATCGACTCCATCGGTGAGTGTGGTGATGAAGGTGGAGAAGGGCTAGGGTCCTCAATGAGTTCAATGCGGGACTATTTGGTCATTATGTTTGTGGGTGGTACATGGAATAACGTATGGTGGCCTTGCTCATAAAATCCAAAACCAAAACCCTTCCACGCATGCTTGATGAAGGGAAGGTGTGGGTGAAACAGTGATTGGTAAGTGATTGGAAGTCAGCGGAAAATGGGTGGGGTTGTGATGGTGGTTTAGGTGTGTAAGTGGTAGTATAGAGTCCCCATAGGTGATACTAGTACGAAGATGAGGAGGACCACAAAGGAGGCATTCTCTATACGGTGATCATAGCGAGGGTTTTGGTGAAGGCTTATATACTTGTGCAAAGTAAGGAATGTTTTGACACTATATAGGTGGTACTCCCCTAGAGTGAGGCATTGAAAAACACCTTCCAAGGGATCAGTGGTTGGTATGTGAGTAGCTGGTATGGACGATGTGTTGGAGGTCGATGTGGAGGTGGTGTTAATGGATTGGGAAGCTAATGGGTCATTGTGGAGGTTATAGAAGTGGTAGGAATAGAGGAGGTATGTGTGGTGAAAGTAGTGGCTGTACTAGTAGGTGGAGGTGTAGGTGAAGTAGTAGTGGTTGCGGAGGTAGATGGCTTGATAGGTATGAGCACATCATTGGGTCGATAAAGCATGTTGCATGTTTTGAAAGGTGATGGGTTAGCTGGAATGGTATAAGTGTGTCCTTCGTGTTCAAAATTTACACAACGATGCAAAGTGGAAGGAACACAACCCATGACATGGACCTAGTGTCTATTAAGCAACAAGTTATATTGGAATTCCCCATCCAAAACAAAAACAATTCTAGAATAGTGTGGGGGTCCACACAAATGTGAAGGATGACGAGGTTGCCTAGTGTGGAGGTGATAACCCATTACATCCACCATACCCTCAACGATTACCCAAAACACAACCTCATCCACCCCTCATGTCTCACACATACCTGTAGCTACATTCCCACCTCTAGTGTCGGTGACCCCTACCCCATTTCAAAATTTTGTTCTTTCCATTCCAAAATCATTAGCCCTTATTGCCACTAGGGTTACCTCAACCCTTCCCCCCAAATACATACTACCAACAACCGCATGTTTCATCCATTATTCATTCCTGGTATGTACCCCCTATTTCATTACCTTCTTGTCCACCACCTTACATGGAAGCCCCATACACTGGAATTCCACACCCATTATATGTCCAAAAACAACCTCCTCACGCTATAAGAGGAATCCAATCATCACAACCCACCAATGACCTAATTAAATTGATGATGGACAAGATGCAGACACTAGAGGCATCGGTTTTTGGCTCCCGCAACACTCTCACTTACGATGAGATTTGCAACAAGCCTATTCACCCATCCATTCCCATTTGTTCATACCCGTGGATTGGGAAATTCTAAAATTCAACCACTTCAATAGCAAGGAAGACCCACAACAACATTTGTACTCGTTCAAACACAGGTGTTATCTGATTGCTCATGATGATGCCTTGCTTTTGAGAACTTTTCCCATGTCCCTCACTAGACCTGCATTAGATTGGTATAGTGGGTTACCCAAACACTCTATATTTTCATTCAATTAGGTAGCCCAAGCTTTCTTGGATCATTTCTCTATCAATATCGCCAAGAAAGTTACCATGACCGATCTATATTCCACATGTCAGTACGAGGATGAATCTATCATAGATTTTTCACTCGCATTAGCGTGCTTTGATCAATCAACTTACCTTTCAATTACCAAAAACTAAACTCATTGAGCTCTTCACCTGAGCTTGCAGTAGACATATCTCTCTGACCTTGTAGGTTCAAAATTTCCGAACATTCGATGAGGCATTCACTATGGCATGAAAGTTAGAGATTCGGGCCATCGAAGAGAAGAAAAACCAATTACGAAATAAGAATTTGGCATTCAAGTCAAATGAAACCTCTTCTTCTTCCAAAACACCAATCAATTATTCAAAGGCTAATGGTATTACTAACGTAGTGGTACTCAAGTCCGCCCATTGACTCATCCATCCAATCGGGATACACCCTCGTCTAATCTATCACCCGTCAGGCTTTCCGATTAAGATAAGAGCAGCAAAAATATACCCCAATTGGGAAACCTTACTCTTTTATCTTAGAAAATCTTATCAAAGATGGTGCCATCACCCTTCCACCCATAAAACCACACACTGGTTTTGACCCCGCTCACCCCATTCCCGCATGGTATAAGGAACATGATTTCTATAACTATCACCAAGTGAAGGATCATAACGACGGAAAATGCTTCACTTTTAAGAATATTTTCTCGAGAAATTTCAAGAAAGGTGATTTGAATATGGATAATCCCAATGCCACCCCTAACCAAAATCTACAAATCTTTAAAAAACCATTTCCCAATCATGCCCCTTCATCCAATCAAACCGGTGAGACATCCACTCACGATACCCATACCTGTGAGGTTCACACAATCTTTAACGAGGTACTTGTCACCTCTCAATTACCTCACATCCCTTCCATAGAGGAAATCCTAGCCTGAAATCCTCCTTCCACATTGGAACCAACTGTCACTGTTCCTTCACTAATAGAAGAACACCTTTCATCTCCTACATCACCTACGGAGGAGTCTTCTACTAACATTGAGACCATCTCACCCCTAGCTTCTCCACTTAGAGAACCTTTACCTACCGTACCTCCTCAACCCATAGAGGATCTCCCATTACCTCCTCCACCCATAGAGGAGCACCCATTACCTCCTCCACCCATAGAGGAGCACCTATTATCTTCTCCCCCATAGAGGAGCACCCATTACCTCCTCCACCCACAAAGGAGAACCTATCTATTCCTCCACTTATAGAGGAACTCCCATCATCTCTTCCACCCATCATAGACCTAGTGGAGATACCTTTGCCTCTTGGAAAGCATTCTCCATCAGCTACCCAACATCCAACAGACCTACTTTCAGCTCTCTTACCCACGAAAGTTGAAGCTAGCCGATTCCCCATCTCTAAGATGTATTTTACAAGAATTCCCATTAGGTCCTCACCAACTCCACCCACAAACATGCCATTCTCATGTTTGGCTAATCACTTGGATTATGTGGATAGGGATTTATTATGGGGGTGCCTCTTACTCCCTGTCTCAACACAGATGCAGAGATCCCTCGATGACACCTCCACTATCTACCCAAACACATTTCCACCCATCAAACCACATACAACCACTGTTATCGCAACCCCTTCCACGATACCTATTAGCACTCACACCACACCCTTACCCATAACCCGACCTATATCTAAACCCAAACCCATACCCATAACATTTGCCTCCACCAAACCTATTACCACTTTAGGGGTCACCCCGATCACTAGCCTTACTCATATGATTATTAAAATGAATTTAGCTACATCCTCCAACTTCAAAACCACACCTAATCGACACCCAAACTAAAGAAACAAACTCATGACCTCATATCCCAACCACACCAATCACACCCAAACTTGTCCCGTCTCTACCTTCGACGTGAGCTTCCAACATGGTCAAGCACCCTTCACCCATCCATAAACCAATAACACAACCACCCATTCCTTCCTCACAAATCTCTAACCTACCCAGGCACACAACATGACTCATACCCACACCTATAGTATCTTTACCACCAATACCTCTGATACCTTCAGCCATTGCTTCACTACCCACTACACTTCAGTCATTGTCCCTCACACCCCAAGCACGACCCGCATCATCTACCTTCAGAGCACCCCCATTATCTCTATGGGTAACTCACCCTCTTCCTCCATCTTCTTTTCCTTCTAGACCTCATACACCCACATCACCTTTACCCAAGAAGGTACAACCCAAAAATAAAACCCCACTACCCCACAACAAGGTAGTCCAAACAACCCCACACCCTCCTACCCATTCATCTACTATACCCCTAACCAAACAAACCTGACCGATACCTCAAACCACACCGGAGCCTAAACCCATAGCTCCACCCATTCCTACACTTCAAAAAAAAAAAAAAATCCCGAAAACAAACCACACCTACACCCAAACCCACATTCACTTCCCATTGTGATCCATTAGTAAGGTCTTATGCCAAAATTTTAACCAACCTCCTCGAGACTTCAATTATCACATTACCGTCACTCCGACCTTATGACCCCCTCAAAACCAAGCCCAAAGGGTTTGATGATACTAAAATTTGTGCATATCATCATGTGCAGGGAATGATGTGGAGAACTACAATGCCTTAAAACCGTCCTTACCCAATTGTGTCCACCCGAAACCAAATTTGATGACGACGATCTTCTTGACGAGGATCCTACTTCACCAACACCCATTCCCACACAGTCCACTCAACAACCACAACCTCCACCCTCGAGCTCCAGAACCACACACAAAATTTGAAATTAACATGGTTGGCATCAAAGAACTTTCCACGGCACCACCTAAATGTCATTGTGCCCAACCCGACCTCACAGGCTTTTCTCCTCCAGTAGGTTTTTTCCCTTCATATCGTTATACCACTTACCCTAAACCTTCTCCATTTGAAAATTTCCCTCAAATGAACATGGTACATGTCACTACATATGTGCAAAAGGGTAAAGAAAAGGCAGCGGACCCACCAACCAATCCTATACCCAACATACCATCGGCATGCATACCTAAAATCACTATCTATGGCCCCACATACTTCATTTCTAATGGTATCACACATCACACCATGCTCAAACAACTACACCAATATCCCCTCAAAATGTACTTATATGACCTCACCCAAACCTCGGAATCCCATCATCAATCCCTCATGGAGTTTCTTCAATCTATCAAGGTTTTATCCAATGACCCTACACCCGTAGCCTCCATTATCACACGCCATCATGTAGCCTCTCTCACTAAATTACCACCTTCATCCTCACCTCACCTTGTTCACCAAGTGGCCTCCCTCAGCTTCTCAAAGGTAGAGATCATGCCATACCAAAACGATTACCAGACCCAGCCCTCTTCATCTCTATCCACATTGATGACATACGGGTATGTCATGTGATGATTGATGGAGTAATTAGCATTAACATCATTTCATCCCATGCATTTGCTCAAATGTGCATACCTGACAATTACATGCATAAACATCCAGTCATGTTGCGTTCATTCAATGACGTTATCACCTCCACACTAGGCACTATCATCCTTCACATTTGTGTGGACCCCGCACTATTCCAAAATTGTTTTATGTTTGGATGGGGAATTCCAATATAACTTGTTGCTTAATAAACATTAGATCCGTGTCATGGGTTGTGTTCCTTCCACTTTGCATCATTTTGTAAAGTTTGAACACGAAGGACACACTTATACCATTCCAGCTAACCCATCACCTTTCAAAACATGCAACATGCTTTATCGACCCAATGATGTGCTCATACCCATCAAGCCATCTACCTCCACAACCACTACTACTTCACCTACACCTCCACCTACCAAGATAGCCACCGCTTTCACCACACATACCTCCTCTATTCCTATCACTTGCTATAACCTCCACGGCTGACCCATTATCTTCCCAATCCGTTAACACCACCTCCGCATCAACCTCCAACACATCGTCCATACCAGCTACTCACATACCAACCACCGATCCTTGGAAGGTGTTTTTCAAAGTGCCTCACTGGGGGAGTACCACCTATATAGTGTCAACACATTCCTTACTTTACACAAGTATATAAGCCTTCACCAACACCCTCACTATGATCACCTTTGTATAGGAGAACGCCTCCTTTGTGGTCCTCCTCATCTTCATACTAGTATCACCTATGGGGGACTTGATACTACAACTTACACACCTAAACTACCATCACAACCCCACCCATTTTCCGTTGACTTCAAATCACTTACCAATCACCATTTTTCCCACACCTTCCCGCACCGCTTATGCATGGAAGGGTTTTGGTTTTGGCTTTTACGAGAAAGGCCACCATACCATTATTCCACGTACCACCCGTAAACATAATGACCATAGCGATATGGAGTAAATGAAATTAATTATTTTTGGTTATTGAACCCAAACCACCTAGGTAGGCATGCCAGCAGATTTTTGTTGGGTTGTTTCATTTTGCATGCTCTCTAATTTTCTTTCTACATGCGCTCTGGTTTTTCAAACCAGCAGTTTAAACTACACTGCATGGCTATTTTGGAGGTTTCAAATCTATTTTTGTTTCATGGAATGTATAAGAAGCATTATGGAAGAAGTATCTGGTTGTTTGATCTTTCGTGGAGAAGAGGAGAAGAAGCGAGTTCAACAAGAGGTCTTCTTGATTTTAATGAGTTCACACGAATCCTTGATGAGAACCCTACCTCCTTGCAATTTTACCTCTCCCACTCATCTACTCGAGACACCTCGGGTCAGTTGATATACGGCATGCCCATATCTATCCCCCTAACTCTCACACCCACTTTCATAGCAGCCCCATCTGGCTTCGTGCTACCCACATCCACCTTACCCCGGTTGTTTCACAATTAGGCTCTATACCTTCCATGACTACCATGCTGTTATCTCTGTGGCACCCATTACATCCACCATACCCTCGACGATTACCCCAAACACAACCTCATCCACCCCTCATGTCTCACACATACCTGTAGCTACATTCCCACCTCTAGTGTTGGTGACCCCTACCCCATTTCAAAATGTAGTTCTTTCCATTCCACAATCATTAGCCCTTATTGCCACTAGGGTTACCACAACCCTTCCTCCCCCACATACATACTACAAACAACCACTTGTTTAATACATTATTCATTCTGGGTATGTACCCCCTATTTCATTACCTTCTTCTCCACCACCTTACATGGCAGCCCCATACACTAGAATGCCACACCCATTATATGTCCAAAACCAACCTCCTCACACTATAAGAGGCATCCAATCATCACAACCCACCAACGACCTAATTAAATTGATGATGGACAAGATGAAGACACAGTGGAGGCATCGGTTTTCGGCTCCGCAACACTCTCACTTATGATGAGATTTGCAATGAGCCTATTCACCCATCCATTCCCATCCGTTCATACCCTGTGCATTGGGAAATGCCAAAATTCAACCGCTTTAATAGTAAGGAAGACCACAACAAAGCATTTGTAATCATTCAAACATAGATGTTATCGATTGCTCATGATGATGCCTTGCTTTTGAGAACTTTTCCCATGTCCCTCACTAGACCTACATTAGATTGGTATAGTGGGTTACCCAAACACTCTATATTTTCATTCAATCAAGTAGCCCAAGCTTTCTTGGATCATTTCTCTATCAATATCAAAGAAAGTTACCATGACCGATCTATATTCCACATGTCAGTACGAGGATGAATCTATCATAGATTTTGTCACTCATTGGCGCAGCTTGATTAATCAACTTACCTTTCAACTACCACAAACTGAACTCATTGAGCTCTTCACCCGAGCTTGCACAGACATATCTCCCCGACCTTGCAAGTTCAAACTTTTCGAACATTCGATGAGGCATTCACTATGGCATGAAAGTTAGAGATTCGGGCCATCGAAGAGAAGAAAATCCAATTACGAAATAAGAATTCAGAATTCAAGTCAAATGAAACCTCTTCTTCTTCCAAACCACCAACCAATTATTCAAAGGCTAAGGGTACTACTAACACAAAGTGGTACTCAAGGCCGACCCAACTCATCCATCCAATCAGGCTACACCCTCATCTAATCTATCACCCATCCAGGCTTTTCGATTCAGACAAGAGTAGTGAAAATATACCCCAATTGGGGAACCTTACTCTTTTGTCTTAGAAAAGCTTATCAAAGCTAGCGCCATCACCCTTCCACCCATAAAACCACACACTGGTTTTGATTCTCGCTCACACCATGCTCGCGTGGTATAAGAAACATGATTTCGTAACTATCACCAAGTGAAGGGTCATAATGATGGAAACTACATCACTTTTAAGAATATTGTCTAAGAAATTCTCGAGAAAGGTGATTTGACTATGGATAATCCCAATGCCACCCCCAACCAAAATATACAAATCTTTAAAAAACCATTTCCCAATCATGCCCCTTCATCTAATCAAGCGGTGAGACATCCACTCACGATACCCATACACGTGAGGTTCACGCAATCTTTAATGATGTACACGTCACCTCTAAATTACCTCACATCCCTTCCATAGAGGAAATCCTAGCCCGAAATCCTCCTTCCACATTGGAACCAACTGTCACTATTCCTTCACCAATAGAAGAACACCTTTCATCTCCTACATCACCTATGGAGGAGTCTTCTGCTAACATTGAGACCATCTCACCCCTAGCTTCTCCACTTAGAGAACCTTTACCTACCGTACCTCCTCAACCCATAGAGGAGCTCCCATTACCTCCTCCACCCATAGAGGAGCACCCATTACCTCCTCCACCCATAAAGGAGCACCTATTATCTTCTCCCCCATAGAGGAGCACCCATTACCTCCTCCACCCACAGAGGAGCACCTATCTATTCCTCCACTTATAGAGGAACTCCCATCATCTCTTCCACCCATCATAGACCCGGTGGAGATACCTTTTCCTCTTGGCGAGCATTCTCCATCAGCTACCCAACATCCAATAGACCTACTTTCAGCTCTCTTACCCACGAAAGCTGAAGCTGGCTGATTCCCCGTCTCTAAGATGCATTTTATAGGAATTCCCATTAGGTCCTCACCAACTCCACCCACAAACATGCCATTCTCACGTTTGGCTGATCACTTGGATTATGTGGATAGGGATTTATTATGGGGGTGCCTCTTACTCCTGTCTCAACACAGATGCAGAGATCCCTCGATGACACCTCCACTATCTACCCAAACACATTTCCACCCATCAAACCACATACAACCACTGCTATCGCAACCCCTTCCACGATACCTATTAGCACTCACACCACACCCTTACCCGTAACCCGACCTATATCTAAACCCAAACCCATACCCACAACATTTTCCTCCACCAAACCTATTACCACTTTAGGGGTCACCCCGATCACTATCCTTACTCATCTGCTTATTAAAATGAATTTAGCTACATCCTCCAATGTCAAAACCACACCTAATCGACACCCAAACTAAAGAAAAAAATCATCGACGTCATACCCCAGCCACACCAATCACACCCACACTTTTCCTATCCGCCTTCGGACCTCAACTTCCCAACATGGTCAAGCACCCTTCACCCATCCATAAACCAATAACATAACCACCCATTCCTTCCTCACAAATCTCTAACATACCCAGAACACAACACGATTCATACCCACACCTGCAATCTCTTTACCACTAATACCTCCGATACCTTCATCCATTGCTTCACTACCCACTACACTTGATCACTTTCCCTCACACCCCAAGCACAACCTGCATCATCTACCTTTAGAGAACCCCCATTATCCCCATGGGTAACTCACCCTCTTCCTCTCATCTTCTTTTCCTTCTAGACCTCGTACACCCACATCACCTTTATCCAAGAAGGTACAACCCAAAAATAAAACCCCACTACCCCACAACAAGGTAGTCTAAACAACCCCACACCCACCTAACCATCCATCTACTATGCCCCTACCCAAACAAACCTCGACCGATACCTCAAACCACACCGGTGCCTAAACCCATAGCTTGACCCATTCCTACACTTCCAAAAAAATTCCCCGACAACCAACCACACCTACACCCAAACCCACATTCACTTCCCATTGTGATCCACTAGCAAGGTCCTATGCCAAAATTTTAACCAACCTCCTCGAGACTTCGATTATCACATTACCGTCACTCGACCTTATGACCCCCTCAAACCCAAGCCCAAAGGGTTTGATGATACTAAAATTTGCGCATATCATCGTGTGCCGGGAATGATGTGGAGAACTACAAGGCCTTGAAAACCAATCCTTATCCAATTGTGTCCACGAAACCAACTTTGATGACGACGACCTTCTTGACGAGGATCCTACTTCACCAACAACCACAAAATCCACCCTCGAGCTCCTAGAACCACACACAAAATTTGAAACTAACATGGTTGGCATCAAAGAACTTACCACGCCACCACCTAAATGTCATATGTGCCTAACCGACCTCATAGGGATTTTCTCCTCCAAGAGGTTTTTGCCCTTCATGTTGTTATACCACTTACACCACACCTTCTCCATTTGACAATTTCCCTCAAATGAACATGGTACATGTCACTACATGTGTGTAAAAGGGTAAAGAAAAGGTAGCTGACCCACCAACCAATCCTATACCCAACATACCATCGACACCCATACCTAAAATCACTATCTGCAGGCCCCACATACCCCATTTCTAATGGTATCACACATCGCACCATGCTCAAACAACTACACCAATCTCCCCTCAAAATGTACTTACATGACCTCACCCAAACCTCGGAATCCCATCATCAATCCCTCATGGAGTTTCTTCAATCTATCAAGATTTTATCCAATGACCTTACACCCGTAGCCTCCATTATCACACGCCATCATGTAGCCTCTCTCACTAAATTACCACCTTCATCCTCACCTCACCTTGTTCACCAAGTGGCCTCCCTCATCTTCTCAGAGGTAGAGATCATGCCATACCAAAATGATTACCGACCCATCCCTCTTCATCTCTGTGTCCCCATTGATGACATACGAGTATGTCGTGTGATGATTGATGGAGGCACTAGCATTAACATCATTTCATCCCATGCATTTGCTCAAATGCACATACCTGAAAATTACATGCATAAACATCTATTCATGTTGCATTCATTTAATGACGTTATAACCTCCACACTAGGCACCATCATCCTTCATGTTTGTGTGGACCCCCACACTATTCTAGAATTGTTTTATGTTTTGGATGGGGAATTTCAATATAACTTGTTTCTTAATAGACACTGGATCCGTGTCATGGGTTGTGTTCCTTCCACTTTGCATCATTGTGTAAAGTTTGAACATGAAGGACACACTTATACCATTCCAGCTAACCCATCACCTTTCAAAACATGCAACATGCTTTATCAACCCAATGATGTGCTCATACCCGTCAAGCCATCTACCTCCGAAACCACTACTACTTCACCTACACCTCCACCTACCAGTACAGCTGCTACTTTCACCACACATACCTCCTCTTTTCCTACCACTACTATAACCTCCACGGCTGACCCATTAGCTTCCCAATCTATTAACACCACCTCCACATCAACCTCAACACATCGTCCATACCAGCTACTCACATACCAACCACTGATCCCTTAGAAGGTGTTTTTCAATGCCTCACTCTGGGGAGTACCACCTATATAGTGTTAACACATTCCTTACTTTGCACAAGTATATAAGCCTTCACCAACACCCTCACTAAGATCACCGTATAGGAGAATGCCTCCTTTTGGTCCTCCTCATCTTTGTACTAGTATCACCTATGGGGGACTTGATACTACCACTTACACACCGAACCACCATCACAACCCCGCCCATTTTCCGCTGACTTCCAATCACTTACCAATCACCGTTTCACCCACACCTTCCCGCACTGCTATGCGTGGAAGGGTTTTGGTTTTGAATTTTATGAGCAAGGCCACCACACCATTATTCCATGTACCACCCACAAACATAATGACCGTAGTGTGGATTTTAAAGATGAATAATGTGAAAAGGTGAAGAGAGTGAACCTAGGGTGGAACATGTGTGTGGTTGTTGTAGTGTATAGGTAATTTCCTATAGCAACGTGTTTTCATTATCACTTCATCTTTGTCATTTTTGTTCTTGTTGCCCCAATTTAAATGTTCGTTTCTCATATGGTAGAACCGTAAGGAGAAAATGATTAAGTAGTCGGTATGTATGTAAAAATGTTGTGTAAAGTACACAAATGTAAATTACATTAGAATAGAAATCAGTAAATGGAAAAATGGAACATGTGCACTTGATCCATGTTGAGAAAAAGGGTGTAGAAGGATATCCTATGATGTCGCGAGTTTTTCAAGAAATCTCACGCCACCCTGGCTAAAGAAGTGTAGGGAGGAAATGCTCAGTGTCCTCCAACTCTAACCGCTTTGTTGTAATTTTTGAAGAGATATTTGTCTCTACTTATTTTTTTTTGGGTGATCCTATGCCACTGGATGGAGAAGTGTAGAGAGGCCACCCACTGTAACCCTTGAGCCTATGACCACTCCACAAAATTGCCAAAGGACACCATGTCCTATTAAGGTCATTGTGTATGTAGTTTAGTCTAATTTTAACTCACTCCTTGTGTCTAAACCGATGTAGATATGCTCTGTTATTATAAAACCTCAATGATGCCCCCTCTTTGGGGGTGCATGTGATAACCCTGGAAGGAGAATGTGGCCCCAAAAGAGGACCAACCGCACTCGAACTTGTAACCAACTCAGCCCTGTAGGGGGAAAGGGAAAGCACTTGGTAGATACCAAGGCATGCACAAAAGGGGATGACTAGCCAATACAAGTGTTAGTCCAAACACATGCATGTAGATAAGTGTAAAAGATGCATAAAATGTAAAAACTACTAAGAAAATTAGTGTAAACACACAAGAAAAGAAGTAGACCACACAAAGCGGGTTTCAAACATGGGACATCACTCATGATGTCGCAAGACATGCAAAGGCCATCATGGCCACAAAAAATAGTTAAGTGTGCACACAAGCAAAGGGAAAAGCCTACATACAATGGAAAACAAAGCATACAAGGAGAAATATAAGTAGTCATGGGAACATGTAGTCCTATAAAACAAGTGTTGCACATGGAACACCCATTAACATGTTAGAGTGAAAACCAATATGTCAAATCATGTAGAAGTAGTAAAAGATGCTAAGTATACAATGAAACAATAACACATGTATGAGACGAATGTGGATGCCCCCAATGACTAGTATAGTATGGGAAAAAGGTGAGCATCCATGCCACGTGTAGATTCCTATATCTACTATCGAGACTAGACAAAGGCGTGAACACGCATGTGTGTATTATAATGACATATAAGAAAGTAAGATAACATGTGTAGTAAAGTGAACATGCAAAACACTAGTAAGAAAAATTAAATGCTACCAAGATAATGTAGTATGTTGTAGATGGATGGAATGAAATGTAAGATGGAATGATAGGAGCAATGTGCCCCGAGTGTATGGAAGTGTATGTAGTGAGGTTTATTTTTTCCCCCTCAACTATCAAGAATGAACCATAAACAAGAGTGTGTCATTGGGAAATGGTCAAGTAGGGTAGTTTATTTCTAGCAAGCTGCGATGAGTGTGTATGTGTAGTGGTGATGTAATGCAACATGTGGAGAGATGATGTGCATGAACCCTATAGCTGAAGTGTATATCATGAATTTTTGATTGGAGAAGTGATGCTTTACCCCTAAGCGTATATCACTATAAAAGATGAGAGGATGGTGATAAGATGTATAGAAAGATGTGCGTGGACCCTATAGCCTAAGCGTATACCACGATTTTTGTGAATGGGTGAGTGATGATTTAGCCCTAAGCATATATCACTATAAGATGAATGGATGGAAATATGGCATGTGAAAAATATGTGTGTGGACCCTATAGCCTAAGCGTATACCATGACTTGGTTGAATAGAGGAGTGATGATTTATCCCTAAGCATATATCACTACATGATGGTGGAAGAAGGTGACGATCTAGCCTATAACATATGTCACTACGTGATGAACAAGGTGAGGGTGGTGATTTATCCTAAAGCATATACCACTACGTGATGAGTAGGAGGAATGGTGATGTAATAGAATGATGTAGGATAGGATAGTAGAATAAGTGATGATACGATGTAGGATGATAATGTAAATTGGATGAAGGGAGTGGTGATTTAACCTAAGGTGTATACCACTACATGATAATTGAAGGTGTGAGGATGTAATGGAATAGTTTGGGATTGAGAAGAGTATAAGATGATATGATAGGAGATGATAGAATGTAATAGAATGATGTAGAATTGATGGAAGGAGTGGTGATTTAACCTAAGGTGTATACCACTATGTGATGATGGGTGTGGGTGATGATATAGCCTAGAGTGTTGGTCACTAGTCCAAGGAATGTGGTATGAAGATATGTCACATGTAGGTAAGGTCCATTTGATTGGTAAACCCTCGGTAGTCGAGTATGGACCAAGGAACTAGAGTGCATCATAGGGTGGTGAGCACAACATGTAGAACAATGTAGTGTAGAGGACCAAGGTAGGTGAAGGTGTGGTGTAGGAAATGTAATGTAGAGTGTGTAGTGGGTATGGGATGTAATGTAATAAATGTGTAGGTAGAAATAGAATGTGTAATGATGATAGATAAAACTAGACCCAAGTATAAGGAAATCTAGTGTATGATATAGAAGAGATAAGATGTATGAATGTAATGATAGCAATGTATAAAAATGGTGGGTGGAATGATGATAGATGGAACTAGACCCATGTGTAATGGAATCTAGTGTAGCGTGTAGGATAGGTAGGGTGTATGAATGCAATGTGGGTGGGGAAGAATGTGCCTTGTTTTTCCATGACCGAATATGCTCACAACATTTTTGATTTCATGGTCTGCAGTTCACATTTTCCAACTGAATACCTTCGAAAATGCCCTCATTGTTGTTATTCTACCCTAAATTGAAGTAAAATCCAAGTTCCCCCATTTGTGCCCTGATTTATTCATTTTCATGGGTTGTACCATTTTCTCCTTTGCCAAATCATGAAAGAGCTTGAAATTGATCAAATCTGAATTCGTGCAAGTGTTTCCCCAATCCCAAGGTCACAAATGATGTCAAGAGATGATTCAGTTGGTTTAAAATGAAGAATTCTACCTTCCTGTCAAAAAATTTGATTTTAGGGCATCCCTGAATTTTTGCATTTTTTGGCATGCTCTCTACCCATCAAATTTATCATTGTAAACTTTATGCTGACATGGTAGGCTCTCATTGGCCGGGTGCGGTTGGAAAAAATGTTATAACTTGTCAAATTTTCAATTTTTGGCAAAGGGAAAATTTTTCTCCGTGGCCCCACATTTGCCTAGTGTGCCTACGTGGCATGATTTGATTGGATCGACAGATGGAGCAGTGAGTGGCGGAGGTCACTTAAAAATTTTGCCTTCATTTTTTGCAAATTTCTCAAAATCAAATTTTTCCCGAAGGCCCGCAGTGAATGGCATGATGACACGTGGCACGGGGAGATCAGGAGGATGGTGGATGGGAGGACTGGAAAATTTTTTTTGTTGTTTTTGGCTCAAAGTGTGTCGGGGAAATTTTTGGCCCATGGCCCCTGATGCTACGATGGATGATGGGAAGGTGACACGTGTGATTGGTGAGGAGGTCGATGGGTGGTGGGAAGTAACTTAGGAAATTTTCAAATTTTGGAAAAATTTCTCAAAATCAAATTTTTCCCGAAGGCCCGCAGCGAATGGCATGATGACACGTGTCCGGGGAGGGCCAGGATGGATGGGAAGGACTTGGAAAATTTTCTTTTTTTGGCTCAGGGGTGTTAGAAAAAAATTTGGCCCCTGAGCCCATGCCCAATGGAAGGTGACACGTGTCAGGGGATCGATCGGAAAGGAACTTGGAAATTGGGAATTTTTGAAAATTTGAAAATTTTTGGTTTGAAAAATGCAAAAAAAATTTTTTCAATTTTAAATTTGGCAGAAGGCCCAATGAAAGGAAGTGTGACACGTGTCCATGGAGGGGAAATGAAATGGAATGTTGGGATTGTGAAAATTTTGAAGTTTTGCCTTTGGAGGCTTCAAAAAATTTAAAAGTAAATTTTGATCCCGAAGGCCCGCGCATGAATAGAAGGTGACACACGTGTCCGGGGATGAAATGGAAATGGGGGGAGGTTTGAAAGTTTTTGAATTTTTGCCTTCAAAAGGTAAAAGGAAAATTTTAAAAAAAGTCCCCCGATCACGTGAATGAAGCAGTGGACACGTGTCCAACATTTGATGAAATGGATTTGGAGAGGCGGAGGAAAGATGGAAAATTTTGCAAATTTTTTGAAAAATCTCAAGGTGAAAAATAAACCCGTGGAAAAATTTGGAGGTCCCATCCACCATCAAAAGGATGTGACACGTGGCACATTTGATGGAAGGGAAAGGAGAGGAAAGATGGAAAATTTTCCAAATTTTTGAAAAAAATCTCAAAGGAAAATGAAGGAAAAATTGATGAGTCGGCTCCGCATCCAATGGGAGATCGACACGTGGCAGAGAACAGAAAGCAGCGGTTGGGGGCGGGAAATTTTGAGAAAATTTTCCTTTTCTCAAAAAAGTGGAGAAAAATTCATCAAATTTTGGCCCGTGGATTTTGGGGGCCCACGAGGAGGACACGTGGCGCATCAGGGGCTCGCGGGGAAAATTTTCAAAATTTTCCAAAATTCGAAAAAAAGGTTTAAAATGCATTTTTAGGATTGGGGGCCCGCCCCAATCATATTTGGACACGTGTGTCCACCCATGTAAAGAAAAAAGGTAATTTTGGCATTTTTAAAGAGGATTTGGATCTGACACGTGGAGGGTGGAATTTTAAAGTTGATTTTAATCAACGGCAGTTGTGCATTTTCATTTTTGGGTGCCATTGGAGCTCCAAGAAGTGTGGAATCATCATTTTTGCACCAAAACACATGAAATTTTATATGAATCTACATCCCTTCGGCCTTTTGAACACAATGGCATCATTTATTTGAGCTGATTTGGTGCCCTATAGTGTTTTTCATGAGATATTTTTCTCAGCCCGTGAAAAACACGTGAAAGGTAAAAATGAAAAGTTGCAGAGTTAAAAATGGTGAGGGAAAAAGGTGAAAAATGATTGCAAATGCATGTTGGCATGGTGGAATGCCAAAAATGTGACCCTAGGATGGATAAGGATCGAGTTCATGCAATATTTTAAAATATTTGTGCATCTCTGGCATTTGGCGAGTTGTTTCACAGTTTTATATCATTTTTCATCAAATGGATAGGGTTTTGTAACAAATTTGATCCCTTTGGCATATTATTTTGCTTGGGATGCAAGGATCCAAGTTGGCATAGGGTATATCATGTAGTTTGGAAGCATTTTTGTAAGTCTGTTGAGAATTTTGGAGAAAGAGAGAAGAATTTTCACAAGGAAAAGCTGGAAGAAGTCCATTTCCTTTTGAGAAACTACCTGAGAGCCATTTTGATTCAGTTTGCATCAAATGTTCATCATGTTGAGTTGGTTTCATTTGTAAAGCCATCAACAAGCTTTGAGATTGTCTAAATAACATTCCCTTGCTGATATATTTGATCAAATTCTTGGATTAACTGGTTTTATCTCTTGGCAAAGCTTGCATGCACTTGTATTTCAGTATGTTTTCAATTTGTGTTTCATGCTCATGTTGCAATCTTGTGTTTGGGATCTTTATTGGTCATACATGGTCTCATTTCTTGTAGAGGGTTTGAAGGCATCTGCAATCTTCCATTCAGAAGAGCATTCATTTGAGTGGAGATAAACAGAGATTTAAATTCATTTCTTACCTTCCTTGTAAATTGAGGGTGTTTGTAAACCTTTGGGTGTACCTTAGGACATGATCTAACAAGGGTTCCTGAATGCTTTATTGATATTTTGCTTCAAGCCTTTGTGGTAGGTTATCAAATTTTGTATGGAATAGTGCAGATTTGGGCATCCATATGTGCACACATCCTGGTTGAAAGAGCACTTCAAATTCATTGAAATATCTGTTGTTTAGGTGTTGTAATTCTTTTGCAAGGTTTCCCAAAGAAGGTGATGACTCCTAACTACTCTTGTCCCAACATCTCTCATCATAATTTCACTTTAAACTAACTCATCCTACCTACAATACCCCTACATCTGCATTGTGTGTCCACAAAAGAATTCAATCCTTTCACAAAAATGCACAAAGTTGATCAGGGTTTTATCATGTCTTTAGCAGCTCTAGCTTTGTTTTGAGAACATTTCCATCATTTAGTAGTGACAACTCCTTTGAGTTTGGATAATGGATATTTGATCATGTTTTCACAAAGCCTCCTCCACATCATACACAAAACACAAGGATATCTTCATCTCCTTACCATATAGGGGCTGCAATATAGGTTCTCTTACCTTGGTTGATAGGCACAACCTAAAATAGTGAGGGTTAGATCAAAACCCTTATGAAGGTGTTATCCACTCCCTCAATTCTTGAATGCAAACAAGTAGATAGGTGTGATCCCCGGCTACAAATGACATATAAAACATCTATCTATCCTTGAGTGTCTTGTGTAGATTCATGATGTTGTTCAAGTTGTGAAGGAGATTAAATCTGGATACCAACACCCGAGTGGTGCCGTTTCTGGGGACTTCTTGCAATTTCTTGGTGGTTTTGAAGTACTTGAAAGGTTTGAGCATTTGTGTGATCAAGTATTTGAGCTGTTACATTCTTGAGATATCATTTCATACTTCAGATCTGGATGTTTTGGGTAAGAAAGACTTCAAACTCAGCCTGCTCTCCTCATCTAGCAGTTTATATGATTTGGATGCACTATTTTTGGTTGAATTAAGAAGAAGAAAATCTGATTTGTAAATCCCTGCAAGTTTTTAGTATAGCATGCATTTGACAGAATATTTTTAGTGCTTTCTTGCACAACTAAGGTGAAAATCCTTGGTGGCGACTCCATGTTGTTGGGATCTTGAAATACAGTTGTCTAACACATTTTTATCATTTGAAACTTGTTGTTTAAATCTATCAAACTGGAGGGAAGGAGATCCCTCTTCATCAAGGACTCTTCTAAGAAGTTCTCACCGAATCAAGAAGCTCAGAACTAGAAGGAAGAAGAGTGTGGAAAGTGGTTGGTGATTTGGTTGCAAGGAAAGGAATCCCCATAGTTGAATTTGAAGGAGAGCAACCTGTCATTGAAGATTATAATTCCTCTTCAAGTAGATCTGATTCAGGAAATCTTCTTGCTGATTTTCATTCTCCATCAGGTGAGGGACCTTCTTGTGTATTTAAAAAACTTTTCCTAAATCTGCTCCTGTGGTTTCTAAGTTTGCTAAAGTCTATCAAGAGAGAGAGCCTTTGGGGGTTGTCATTTTAAAGATCATTCATCTATTCCAATCAGACCCATTATTACTCCTCATCAGCTTGTTTCACCTCCAAGATCACCCCCACCAAACAATATGGCTCAACCTAGACCTCCATTTGTTGTAAACACCTTTGGTCCTATAAATTTTGGAGGAATGGATGGTTATCCAAATGTTGTCCCACAGGATGTGAGAAATAGGTTACCAAAATTCCAAGGTAACAATGCCATAACTGGAGATCAACATCTCAAACTCTTTGTTAACATGATGGAAGACTTTGAAATAGAATTTGAGGATGTGTATATCAAGTTGTTTATCCATACACTTGAGGAAGATGCAAGAGATTGGTATAAAGCTCTGCCTGATAACTCTATTGATTCATGGACTGAGATGAGTAATGCATTCAGATTACAATATGGAGACAAAACAGATCCAAGGTTCCTTTTATCCGAGTTTGAGAACATCAAGAAGAACCCTAATGAGACCGTTCATGATTTCAATACAAGGTTTAATAAGACATTGAGAAGGCTGCCTGTAATTTTGAGGCCTTGTGATGAATCTTGCTTGATCAAATATGCAGATGCATTTGATAAAAAGGCAGCCTATTACTTGAGAGACAAAAATCCTACAAACTTGAGGCAAGCTTTCACCATGGCACTTCAAATTGAAAATAATATTAAAGCTGTTGGTAAACCACTTAAGAGGGATGGTGTGAAGCTGATAAACCCTGAGAAGCCTCAAACTAGCAAGGGTGCTGATTTGGAGGATGTTGTCAAGACTTTGGCAGAAATTTGTCAAAGAAATTTCCTACAAATTAGCCGGGTTGAGAAAGGAATTGGGAAAAGTTCACAAGGACAACAAAGAACTCAAAACCATGATAGATTTGGCAATCATCCTAGGGGTGATCAAAGACAAGATGATAGAGGTAAAGGGCTTATTGGATCTGCAAATAGACAACCCCAAGCACGTGAAAATAGAGTGGTGCATGACCCTCTGACTGCAAGAGTTGTTGTTGTTCAAGAAGTTGCTGATATGGATTGGTGTGATAGATGTTTTCTTCCTCATCCTCCATGTGAAATGGACCAGCAAGATATTGATGATGATAATGAGAATGAAATGGATGATGACATTTGTATGATGGGCAGCTCTTCAGGCTCACACACAAGCAAGCAAGCAACATCAACAGATGTGATAAGTGCAAGGACTGCTGCAACCTTTTGGGATTGCATAAAGAGGGTACCATTTCTTTCTCTTCCTCAAACTCATGATGTAGATGTAGTTCAGGCCTTTGAAATTCCTAATAATGACTTTGAATATCTAAGGGCTTTAATGATCAAGAAGTATGATGGTGGTATTCCTTCGGAGGAAGATAGACAATTGTTAATGAATGTTGTGGTTGGTCAAGAAAAGGAGTACAATACTAGAAGTAAAGTTGTTAGAGGAGCTGGTCCTCAAGCCAAGCCAAAGACACCCTTGCTCACAAGCATTCCCAAAGATAATCCTAGAAGAGAAACAATTGCTAAGAACCCTGTTGTCCCATGCAAAAATATCAGTCCTCTCCATGCCCAGGCTGCCAAGAATACTTCTCCATCTGATGAACCTTCTTGTTTCCCTTCCAATGTTGTTTTGCCAAAGAATGTTCCATATGATATAGCCCAGGTATTGAGCCAAATTAAAGTGAGTGTTCCCATTATTGAATTGCTTAGAATTCTGAACACAAGAAAAGAGCTTTTGAATACTTGGGATTGAAAGAAGAAAAGAGTATACCAAGCAGAAATGTAAATGTTGTTGAGAATCCTCTTCAAAGCATTGCTGGCCCTGAAACACCACCACCAATGGAAGATCTTGGAGAGGCACCTGAAGTGTATTTGGGGACATCCTTGGTTGATTCCCAATTGAATGTTGATCCATTCTTCACAACTTTCTCATAAAAGGTAGGTTGCTTCACAATTGCATGTTTGATTCCGGTGCATCATGTAATGTTATGCCTCTAGAAGTTATGAATGAGTTGGATATCAAGGTGACACAGCATATGGGAAGTGTACAGCCATGGATTCAAGGGAAGTGCCGGTTGTTGGATGTGTGAAGGGTTTAGTAGTGCAACTTGCAGCCTATCCGGGTAAGAATTTAAAACTTGATGTTGTAATTGTTGACTGCCCTGCCAAATGGGGTATGCTTTTGTCAAGAAAGTGGGCTGCAAGTGTTGGTGGTAGTGTTCAAATGGACATGTCCTATGCCACCATTCCCATTGAGGGCAGCCTTGTCAAACTCTATGGTGAAAAGAAGATGTTACACTTGATTGAAGATCCCAACAATGCTTCTTATGAAGTGTTGTTTGCTGATGTAGATGTTGACAATTTCATTGGTTTTGCTGATGGAAAAGAGAATAAGATGGAAAATCAGAGTGCCTTGGTATGGTAGGTTCTCCATGGACATTACTATTTGATGGAGCTTGCTCCAAAGTTGGAAATGGTGCTGGTATAGTGTTGGTTTCCCCTAGTTTAGAAGAGTTTCCTTTTTCCTTCAAGCTCAATTTTGAATGTACTAACAACATTGCTGAGTATGAGGCATTATTATTGGGATTAAGGATTGCATGGAAGTATGGAGTAAAGGATATTGTTGCTAAAGGAGATTCAGAGCTGGTTGTCAAGCAAGTAAGAAAGTTATATGCTACAAAAAATCAGCGTATGAGACAATATAAGCATGTTGTTTGGGACTTGATTGAAATGTTTGATTCCTTTAACATTGTTTACCATGATAGAAGTCTTAATGCTGCTGCTGATAAGCTGGCTGTTCTTGGTTCTAAATTTGATAATTGCACCATTTCACCTTTTTGTGAATATGATGTTGAAGTGCTAACAAGGCAGTTGTCTCGGATAATGTGAAACATTGGCAGATTTTTGATGATGATGCACAAGTGTTGAGATTCTTACAATGCCAAGGAGAGTTTTGGTCAGAATATTGATTGGGAACCAATGGTGTGCATGAATGAAGGTAGAGAAACTTTGTTTGACAAGGATATTATACAATTGAAAACAAATACCATTCCTAAAGGTCTTGTTGCACTTGAATCCAATTTTAGCAATGTTGATTGCATCATTAATAGAAAGATGTCTGCTTCAAGGGATGTGGAAGAGCATAACTTGGGAACTAAAGACAAACCAAGGAAGATCTGGTTGGGCAGTCATCTCAGCAAAGAAGAAAAATAGTCCTATGCCCAACTTTTAAAGAAATATCAAGACTGCCTTGCTTGGTCTTATTCAGAGTTGAAGGCATATAGAGAAGATTTATTTCAGCATGAGATCCCTCTTGAGGCTAAAACCAAACCATTTAGACAAAAAAAAAGGCCTATTAACCCACTACTTTCCATGAAAATGCAAGAAGAGTTGAAGAAATTGAGAGATGGTGGCATCATTCAGCCTACTAGATACTCTTCTTGGGTTGCCAACCTTGTGCCAGTTAGAAAGAAGAACGGAGATATCAGACTTTGTGTGGATTTTAGGAATCTAAAAAAGCATCTATGAAGGACAACTATCCTTTGCCAAACATGGAGAATATGTTGCAGCTTGTGACTGTGAGGGTCGAGAAATGCTTTCTACTTTGGATGGTTTCTCGGATACAATCAAGTAGTTGTAAAGAATCGAGAAAGACTTAAGACAACCTTCACTACTCCTTGGGGACTTATGTTTTTGTAAGGATGCCTTTTGGATTGATGAATGTTGGTGCTACTTTTCAGAGGGAAATGGATGTTGCCTTTGCTGGTTATATCAATGAGTTTATTGCAGTTTACCAAGATGATGTGACTTTTTTTCAAGGCAGTGAGCAGACCATTTGCAACACCTAGAGAAGATGTTGATCAGATGTAGGGAGTATGGCATTTCACTTAATCCAAAGAAGTGTCATTTTGGTGTGCAAAAGGCCAAGTTTTTGGGACATATTGTAAAAAGAAGGTGTTATGATAGACCCGAGAGAGTGGAAGCAATCAGCAAGGTGCCTATTCCAAGAACCAAGAAGGGTATCAATCTTTCTTTGGCCAAATCAATTTCATTAGAAGGTTTGTCTCCAATTTTTTAAGTTAACTCTTCCAATCACAAGCATGCTAAGAAAGGATCAAGTTATTAAGTGGGAAAAAGCTGCCATCCAAGATTTTGAAGGAATAAAGGATGCACTCAAGCATGCACCTATTTTGGCAGCTCCAAACTATAAGATGCCTTTCCAAATCTTCTCTTTTGCATCTGAATTTACTATTGCTTCAGTTTTGCTACAAAAGGATGAAAATGGAGCTGAGAGGCCTATTGCTTTCTTTAGCAAGGCTTTACAAGTAGCTGAATTGAGGTACACAATTATGGAGAAACAAGCATTTGCATTAGTAAAAGCAACAAGATTTTAGGCCCTACATTTTGAGTTCAAAGGTTGTTGCTTATGTTCCCCACACCATGGTTAAAGACATCTTATCTGACATGGAGATATCAAGCAAGAGATGTAGATGGGTTAACAAATTACAAGAGTATGATATGGATATCCAAACAACAAAGTTGGTAAGAGGTTTAGGTCTTGCCAAACTCATGGCTGAGAGTAATTTGCAGAATGTAGAAGTGAATCAGCTAGGGGAAGAAAGGGCAGATCTCCTTGACAAATTGATGAATTCTGAGTGGTACAAGGATGTGGTCTATTACCTCAAGCACTTATGTTGTCCCAGTCACTTAAATAAAAATCAGAAAAGAGCCCTCAAGCTGGCTTCTCAGAAATATGTCATAACAGACCTTGGGCTGGCTTGGAAGAACCCTGAAGGTGTCCTCTTGAAATGCATAACTGAAGATGAAGCTCCCAAGTTGATTGCTGATTTCCATGGGGAGTTTGTGGAGGACATTTTTTGGGAGAGTGATAGCACATAAGATTTTAAGAGCTGGTTATTGGTGGCCAACTCTTTTCAAAGATGCAAACCGGTTAGTTAGAAGGTGTGATAGTTGCCAACATTTTTCAGGAAGATTGAAAGCTTTCAGGCTCCCTTCCTTTGCAGCTGTATCAGTTGAAGCTCCTTTCAAACAATGGGGAATGGATTTTATTGGTGAGATTTCAGATCCTTCTAGTGCTGGTTACAAATGGATCCTTGTAGCAACTGATTATTTTACAAAATGGGTTGAGGCAATTCCATCTAGAAAGGCAACACACCAAGTGGTAATGGATTTCTTGTTGAATCATATCATATGTAGATTTGGGGTTCCAGTTAAGATTGTGTCTGATAATGCTATGTGTTTTAGAGCCAAGCCTTTGATGGCAATGTGCAATGAATATGGGATAAATCTGACCTATTCTTCAAACTACAACCCACAAGGGAATGGGCAAGCTGAATCAAGTAACAAAAACTTGCTCAAGATCATTAGAAGAACCTTGGAAATCAACAAGAAGAAGTGGGGAGAACAGTTGAAATTTGAGTTTGGGCTGATAGGATAACTCCAAAAAGAGCAACTGGTAAAAGTCCATTTGAATTGGTGTATGGAACTCAGGCTTTGCTGCCATTACACCTGCAATTATCCACTTTTCAGTTTTCCCAAGCAGTTGGAAGATCAAGAACATGGCCCATATGAATCAAGAATCAATCAGATCATTGAGTTGGATGAAGAAAGGAGAGCTTCTCATCAAAGGCATGTCAGGTTTAGGGAGAAATTGAAGAAGTTGTTTGATAAGAAGGTCACCCCTAGAGCTTTCAGTGTTGGAGATCTAGTTTTGTTGTGGGATAGTAGGCATGAAGACAAGGAAAGCATGGAAAGTTTGATGCTCTATGGATGGGCCCTTATGCCATTGATATCAGGATTGGAGAAAATACATTTTTCTCAAGGATTTGGATGGGGATTTCTTTGGAGCTTCTGCCTGTTAATGGTAGACATTTAAAACACTTTTTGGATTAAATCCCCAAAGGAGGTATGCACAAGTTGTACATTTTGTATAGCCCTTGTTTTTTTTTTTCTTTTCCTTGTTCTTGTTGTTGTTGGCTTGTGGTTTTCCCTTTTGTCCTTGGCAACCATTGTTGGTGTGGTTTTCTCGGTCTGTTTTTGGTGGAAATTCTAGTTTTTGGGCTGCTCTGCATGTTTTGACTCCTTGCCCAATGGATTTTTGGCACTTGGTCTACGTTTGATCTTGTGGCACTCACTGGGAGTGCCCATCCCCAAGAAAGAGCCAATGTTGGTCCCATTATTGAGTTTGCATAATGTGCCTTGTTTTTCCATGACCGAATATGCTCACAAACGTTTCATTTTTTGATTTCATGGTCTGCAGTTCACATTTTCCAACTGAATACCTTCGAAAATGCCCTCATTGTTGTTATTCTACCCTAAATTGAAGTAAAATCCAAGTTCCCCCCCCCATTTGTGCCCTGATTTATTCATTTTCATGGGTTGTACCATTTTCTCCTTTGCCAAATCATGAAAGAGCTCGAAATTGATCAAATCCTGAATTTTGCAAGTGTTTCCCAATCCCAAGGTCATAAATGATGTCAAAAGATGATTCAATTGGTTTAAAATGAAGAATTCTACCTTCCTTGTCAAAAAAATTTGATTTTAGGGCATTCCCTGAATTTTTTTCATTTTTTTTGGGCATGCTACGGGCATGTTCTACCCGTCAAATTTATCATTGTAAACTTTATCTTGACATGGCGAGGCTCTCATTGGTAGTGAGGTGGTGGAAAAAATGTTATAACTTGTCAAATTTTCAATTTTTGGTGAAGGGAAAATTTTTCTCATGGCCCCGCATTTGCCTAGTGTGCCTACGTGGCATGATTTGATTGGTCAGATGGAGCAGCGGGTGGCGGAGGTCACTTAAAATTTTGCCTTCATTTTTGCAAATTTCTCAAAATCAAATGTTTTCCCGAAGGCCCGCAATGAATGGCATGATGACACGTGGCACGGGAGGATCAGCAGTGGATGGGGCGAGACTTGGGAAAATTTTTGTTTTTGGCTCGGGGTGTCGGAGGAAAAATTTTCCCCGCGTGCCCCTTGATGCATGATGGGAAGGTGACACATGTGCATGATGTGAAGGTCGAGGATTGGGTGGTGGGGGGTAACTTAAAAATTTTTCTTCAAATTTTGAAAAATTCTCAAAATCAAATTTTTTCCTTGAAGGCCCCGCCCCAATGGCACGAATGGCATGTGACACGTGTCGGGAGGAGAGGTTAGGATGGGAGGCGAAGGACTTGGAAAATTTTTTTGAAGTTTTTGGTTTGAAAAATGTTCGGGGAAAAATTTTTTGGAGGCCCGCCCAACCAATGGAAGGTGACACGTGTCCATGGGAGGGATGGAAAGGGGGGGAAATTTTGAATTTTTTTGAATTTTTTTCCTTTGCAAAAGGAAAAATTTTTTCAAGGTAAAAAAACGAAAAAACAAGTGCCCACATGCCCAAATAGACATGAATGAGATGGAGTTGGGTGGAAGTGAATTTTTGGATGAATTTTAAAATTTTTTGGAATTTAAAAAACTTTTAACTTGAAAAATTTTTTTTTAACATTTTGAAAAGGTGAAGTTTTGGAGGAATGAAATGACACATGGATGGGAAAAATGGGAAAAGTGGAGGCTTTGAATTTTTTAAACTTTTAAAAAAAAAAAAAAGAATTTTTGAATAGCCCCTGTGCATGACAAAATGAAAAAGTGGACACGTGTCCTGAAATTTGATGGTTTGGAGGGTGGAAGAGAAAAGTTGAAAATTTTTCCAAATTGGTAAAAAAGAAAAATCTCAAGGAAAAAATAAACCCGTGGAAAAATTTGGAGGGTTTCTCGCATCAATAGGAAGAGACACGTGGCATTTTCAAAGGAAAAGAAGAAAAGTCAAATTTTGCAAAAATGATTTTGATGCTTGCGGAGGAATGAAGGAAAAAAATTTGATGAGTCGGCTCGCATCAATGGGGAGATGGGAGACGACACGTGGAGAGAAGGCGGGTGTTCGGGGGCGCGGGACATTTTGAGAAAATTTTCCTTTTCTCAAAAAAAGTGGAAAATTCATCAAATTGGCCCGCGGTTTTGGTGAGGCCCACGAGGAGCACACGTGGCGCATCGGGGGCTCGGGGAAAATTTTCAGAATTTTCCCGAAATCAAAAAAAGGTTTAAAATGCATTTTTAGGATTGGGGGCCCGCCCCAATCGTATTTGGACACGTGTCCCACCCATGTAAAGGAAAAAAAGGTAATTTTATTCAGAGAGGATTTCATCTGACACGTGGAGGGTGGAATTTTAAAGTTGATTTTAATCAACGGCAGCTGTGCATTTTCATTTTTGGGCGCCATTGGAGCTCCAAGAAGTGTGGAATCATCATTTTTGCACCAAAACACATGAAATTTTATATGAATCTGCATCCCTTTGGCCTTCTGAACACAATGGCATCATTTATTTGAGCTGATTCGGTGCCCTATAGTGTTTTTCATGAGATATTTTTCTCAGCCCGTGAAAAACACGTGAAAGGTAAAAATGAAAAGTTGTAGAGTTAAAAATGATGAGGAAAAAGGTGAAAAATGATTGCAAATGCATCTTTGGCATGGTGGAATGCCAAAAATGTGACCCAGGATGGATAAGGATCGAGTTCATGCAATATTTTAAAATATTTGTGCATCTCTACGGCATTTGGCGAGTTGTTTCACATGGTTTTATATCATTTTTCATCAAATGGATAGGGTTTTGTAACAAATTTGATCCCTTTGGCATATTCTTTGCTTGGGATGCAAGGATCCAAGTTGGCAGAGGGTATATGATGTAGTTTGGAAGCATTTTTGTAAGTCTGTTGAGAATTTTGGAGAAAGAGAGAAGAATTTTCATAGGAAAAAACTGGAAGAAGTCCATTTCCTTTTGAGAAACTGCCTGAGAGCCATTTTTGATTCCAGTTTGCATCAAATGTTCATCATGTTGAGTTGGTTTCAGTTGTAAAGCCATCAAAAAGCTTTGAGATTGTCTAAATAACATTCCCTTGCTGATATATTTGATCAAATTCTTGGATTAACTGGTTTTATCTCTTGGCAAAGCTTGCATACACTTGTATTTCAGTATGTTTTCAATTTGTGTTTCATGCTCATGTTGCAATCTTGTGTTTGGGATCTTTATTGGTCATACATGGTCTCATTTCTTGTAGAGGGTTTGAAGGCATCTGTAATCTTCCATTCAGAAGAGCATTCATTTGAGTGGAGATAAACAGATTTAAATTCATCTTACCTTCCTTGTAAATTGAGGGTGTTTGTAAACCTTTGGGTGTACCTTAGGACATGATCTAACAAGGGGTTCTAAATGCTTTATTGATATTTTTCTTCAAGCCTTTTGGTAGGGTAGGTTATCAAAGTTTGTATGGAATAGTGTAGATTTGGGCATCCATATGTGCACACATCAGTTGAAAGAGCACTTCAAATTCATTGAAATATCTCTGTTGTTTAGGTGTTGTAATTCTTTTGCAAGGTTTCCCAAAGAAGGTGATGACTCCTAACTACTCTTGTCCCAACATCTCTCATCAGAATTTCACTTTAAACTAACTCATCCTACCTACAATACCCCTACATCTGCATTGTGTGTCCACAAAAGAATTCAATCCTTTCACAAAAATGCACAAAGTTGATCAGGGTTTTATCATGTCTTTAGCAGCTCTAGCTTTGTTTTGAGAACATTTCCATCATTTAGTAGAATGACTCCTTTGAGTTTGGATAATGGATATTTGATCATGTTTTCACAAAGCCTCCTCCACATCATATACAAAACACAAGGATATCTTCATCTCCTTACCATATAGGGGCTGCAATATAGGTTCTCTTACCTTGGTTGATAGGATTTATGGATCCAATTTAGTCGTAAGTGGTTGATGGAGACAATAGCTTGGGATTTATGGATCCAATTTAAGCTGAGAAGTAGGTCATAGTGGTGGAAAACTTGATTAACAACGCAAGGGAGGAGAAGAGTGAGAGGGAAAATTGTGATAGGTAACTTAATGACACCATAAGGCCTCTTGAAGAGAAAGTCGATTTGCGATGGAGGGTAACCGATAGATTGTAGAAGAGACAAGGAACATGTGCTAATAGGAGAGGATGGATCAACCTTAGTGTTGTTGATGGGGGTTGAGGTGATAAGGGCCTATATGTATAAATGGTTGGATGTGAATGTAGCATGATAGTCAACATGAGAGAAATAAATAATAGGTGGGGTCGTATCAACACTGGCGACTAAGAATTCAAGTGCTCCTACATTGGGAGGTGGTGTGGCATGGTATGCATGATTAGCGGAGGATTCTCGTAGCCTTTTTTTTCTTGGTTGGATTCTTTGTTAAAAATTTTGACTTTACCCTTGTCCTTAGTGGGAGGAGGGCTAGTAGGTTTGGGGAATTTGAGTTGGTCATTGTCAATTAGATCTTGGATAAGTGCTCGAAGTTTCATACAACGGTTAGTAGAGTGGCCTACACAGTGATGGTAATCACAACAAAATATTTCATTGTAATTGTGTCCTTTAGGCCATGATGGGTCTAACTTGAGTGGTGGTGGGAGGGTGATGAGGTTTCTATCAAGGATTTGTTGTAAGATGAGATGTGGTGCCATAGGGAGGGTAAGGAATGTACACTGAGGCAGTTAGGATGGTGATTCATAGAAGGTGTAACAATGTTGACTGTGAGCTTAGTGTTGAGAGGCCTAGACATAGAAGGTTTAAATGGTGTCTTGGTTGGAAAATGAGAGGAGGATGAGGATTGTTCTTGATACTTGAGCTTGCCAATAGAGAGAATCTTAGATTCATGAAGCTTAAGAGTATGACATAGTTGGTCAAAGGAAGGAAAGGTTTCAAAGAGAACACTTTCATAGAGAGGTGGTAAAAGGCTTTGTATAAATAAATATTGTAGCTCCGAATCGGCAAGGGCATTAGTCATTTTGGTGAGATTATGTTTGTAGTGTAAAACATAGTTAGTGAAGTTCTCATTGGGTCCCTGTTTAATTTACGCTAATTGGGTGTAGGTCATCTTAGAACTGATGTTGATGGAAATTGTGTGAGAAAAGCATCAGTGAGATGAGTAAAGGAGGTGATGGAATGAACGGGTAAATCACAAAACTAATGCATTTCGTAGTCCCGGAGACCGCATGGAAAAAGATTGGATAACAGGAGGTGATTGTCAACAAAATTGAAACAGAAACATAAAACGCACAAAGATGATCCTATGGGTCATCATGTCCATTAAAAATGGGAAATTTAGGGGTGAAAAATTTAGGAGGAAGAGGGTAAGTAGAGATAAGAGGTGAAAATGGGGTATGCAACAATAAGGTAGAATCTAAAGAGGGAGATGTGGTGGCCTGTTACAACTTGTGGATTTGAGCCTAGAGATCGTGATACAAGGAGGTTAAATCTTGATTGCCACAGAGGATGTTTTTCACTGATGTGACACCAAAGGAGGGGTGAAGTGGTTAGTGGGAGTGGGAACCAAAACTAGAATAGTGGAAATGGGTGGAAGCGTAGAGGTGCGAGGTTGTAGAGGGTTGAGTTCAACAAAGTTAGTGGCCTCTTCACGAGCTACATGTAGAAGTAAATCTAAATCATGTGGGCGTTTAGCAAGGTGATCGTTGATGGCTTTAAGGTGAGCTTCGGTAAATTCCTCATGAGTTTGGGACATGGGGAAAAGGGGGAATACACCTTAGAAAGTGCATTAAAGAAACGTGGATTTCACCAAAATGATTAAAAAAAATAAACTAAGACCTAGGAAGCTATAAAAATAGTTAATCTAACATAGGAGGACTAAAACATAGTAAACAAAGTAAATCTATATGCAATGAATAGTAATAAACTATGCTAAATGAAATAAAAACCCTAATGGAAAGGAAGGAGAGGGAAGATGACTTAAGCGACATGTAGACTATCACAAAGTTGTTTTAGATCTAAAAATAAAATATGGGAGTACAGACGATCACTCAGGGACCTTGCAAAGGGTAGATATGTACTATCTGAAGTGACACATACACCTGGGAGTGTATTGGGGCACCCCGGGGTGCCCTAGTCTAGATTATGGGCACTTGTGAATTGTGAAGGGACTATGTTTAGAAATGTCACAACTAGGTCTAAAACTTTGTCCTGTCTATTGTACTCGATTTTCTAGATGAATTGTATGATGCCTTACACATGAAGAAGAAGAAGAAGGGGTCAGACTAATCTCAACTGCCAAACTAGTGGAATTATCACTAAGCACTACACTACATTACGAACCCTGATGTAGTTCTAGTGATTGTGCGTATGCCATGCCCTAGGTCCTCTCATGTCATTTACACTTTGTGAAATAGTGAGCTATGGTAGTTATAGAAGATGTAGATAGTAGAATAGAATGTATAGAACCCATTCTCTAAGAATGTGTGTGATGTAGAATTCCTAGCTTAAATGTATGGTGCTATGTGGATGCACTATGGTGCAATGGATGCAGTCCTAGAAGAAGTGATAGTAGTGACAAGATGTAATGACCTAGGCCCTCATTATGGTCTTATAAGATTTAGATTCATAGGGCTCTCAAGTTTAATTTTGCAATTAATCCCGACAATCTTGGCGAGGAAAAGATAAAGGAGACCAACAACTAGAAGTGACCCAAAAAGGAGTGAAAGAGGTTAAACATAGAAAGGGGCACCAGGGTGGGACTAGGGCACCCCAAGGCACTCTAGTATAGGGTAGGGTGCTTGGAATCATGGCTAGAATCTCGGGAAGTTACAAAATGGGTGGATAGGTATCGGGAAATACGTGGGAAAGAAGAAGTAAAACATAAAAAAAAGATGACAAAAATGTGGGATTAATTGGTACTTTGTACACTTGAGAACCTTCTAAATAGTAGTATAAGACCGGGCTAAATATTGTCTAATGTACAATATTATTATCTATAATTACTACCATCCTTATTAGCTTACAAAATACAACGGTTACCCATTTTTAAATTATCACATAATCAATGGACATCATGACAATGATTTCTATGCTTTAAAATGAAGAATTGGGCACCTTGAACATTAGGGTTTTATTTTATTTTCTACACAACATTTTGCTACATGTTCATCTCCAATTTCTAAATCCCATTGGGCTCCCAAATCTGCTCCCTCTATGTCTAATGAGCATCATGCCATAATTACTAATGTTCCTTCTCTCTAGTAATTCAAGAGCCACCTATCCAACCTAATGTCATACCACCTTTAAAAATACTTACCCCATTACCTCCTCCTATCAATTCCTCTACAACATTACCAATTCCAAATAAGAAACCACCTTTAAAAATAATTACCCCATTACCTCCTCCTATCAAGTCATCTACAACGTTACCAATCCCAAATAACAAACCAACATCTAAAAAAACCAATAATTACCTCACCACAAGCTAAGATCACTCACCAACCTCCTCCAATTAAATGTATAATTCCTCTTTTCAATCAAGATAATGCTTACTAACATGTTCTCTCTTGCATCATTGTATAGATCTCCATCACTTGCATGCTTGGGGGCATCAAACTACCCGTTCTAATCAAAAGTTTCTTATCCATACTACTCATGCTTATTAATGGATCCCTCTATTCATGATACACATACTTATTCATATATACAAGACACATCCTTTCATACACTATACATACTCTAGCTATTATTTTTCACAATTTTCACATGTATTTGTCAAGAGCTCATGATATACACACTTGGGGGCATTGCACTATCCCCCCTCTCTCCATCACCATTTAACATCTCTATTTGTTCATCCAGGTTCACTTATTACATCTCATGCTCTATGCTTCACGATCACACTCTTCTAGCATATATTCTCAACACACTTATTCTACTATCATTAATTGATGACACACTCTAGTTCCATGGTTCATACTCGACTATTGAGGGTCTAATTATCAAATGAACCTCACATCACCTACTCTTTACTATATGTTTTGTGCTTCACAAACAATATTTCTCAACACTCTCACATCTCTGGTATACACATTGTACCATCATTTCGCGATGAAGAACTCTTGTTCTATGGTTCATTATTGACTGTTGAGGGATACTTTATAAATGAAATTCATCTCACACACATCCAGTTGGGGGAAATGTAGCTCCTCCCATCTACACATTTTACTTATCACAATACACCATCACATGTACAGTTCATTTACACATCTTGGTTGCATTTAATCTTGGTTGCTTATACTACTTATATGTTACACTTTGTTTCCTATGTTATTTGGATACTTAGTATGTCATTATATTTTATATATACATATTCACATTAAATTGGTATATTGAGGTGCATACATGACCTTTCATGATTCATACACGATGTATGATATTTGACAATGCTCTTTACCAGTCCTGCCGAGCCTCCTAGGGGCATCTACCTTTACTACTCTCACACTCTACACATCATGGGTTCTATTGTTGCATTATTTACTACTTCTAATTACTATCACTTTACCTTTCACTAATCTCTGCATGCTTTGACATACTATTTATCACTCAAACATGTTAACGGGTGCTTCATGTGTAACATTTTCCTTTTAATATTACATACAACCATGGTTATCTATCATATTTTGCTTGTTAATGTTTATGGGCTTGATTTTCTTTTGACATTGTGAGTGATTTCCCATGTATGAAACCCAATTTTTCTGATATATCTTGTCTTCATAGGTGCTTGTTACATTTTTTTCTATTGCATGCTAGCTATAGTTACACTAACACTTGTTATTAACCCATATTTATTACATGTGCCTTGGTTTCCACCATGCACATCCCCTACCCCTTGTAGGAATACATTATCAGATATGCATATCATTATCCGGTCCTCTCGTTTGGTCCTGTCTTCTCCTAATTTCATTGCATGCACCAAAAATAATGGGGGCATTATTTTGGTGACAGATTACCCTTAAAATAACACAAATTTATAGACCAGTAGAACAATAGAAAATTGACAATAGCACACAATCAAATAATGGCCCAAAATCAAACTTAAGTCATAAACACAACATGCACACAAGTTCCCGAGAATAGAAGGAACGGTGGGTGCTTGTGTCCTGGGGAAAAAACATACAGTTTCTTAGTTCAACATAGTTTCTAATAGTTCACAACATAGTTCTACAATAGCAGTCACTTGAATCCAATTTTAAATTTTAGTTTATATTCAGTTATAAACAATTACATATAGTTACATATAGTGATGTGTCATATGTAGTGACGCTTATTTGGGAAGCATCATGGAAGGAGAGTAAAATAGACCTCTCTCCCCAACACTCTTCTCTTGGTGTGAGATCACCCAAAAACTTGTCCTTGGCATGAGCTCGCCCAAAAAACTCACTCTTGGTGTGATATCACCTAAAAACTCACCATTCAAAAACAAATTCAGCAAAGCATCTCCAAGAAAATTAGGACAATTTTCTATCTTTTACTCTCTTATACATTAGGTGCACACTTTCCTTTTACACACTTTTACACTTTTACTTACTTATACACATGTTACTTCAATTTTTCATAACATGAGCCTTGACCACTTTCTTGTTCTTCTTTTGCAGGCCCATCCTTATACATAATAAGAAGTAGCTCACATCAGCAAGCACAAACTCCAAAACATATGCTCCACCCCTAGGGTTTGTCTCCCCTTCCTGGTTTATAGACTTCGTATTAAGATCACTTCAAGTTTCACTTGTCCACTCAGCACACTATTGGATACACTCTCCTCTACATGATCACAAGGTACACATCTTCTATCTACTTTATGCTATCAAGTATTCACTCAACAACATAAAGTGGGGGCATAATGTAGATGCAAAATCTATGCACTTGGGTAAATTTATAGGTCCTAGATCATACTACTATATACATGATTCCTAAGCAATAAAACTAGTGATCGATGTAATGTCTTTTAGGAATTTTTATTTATTTATTATACTTTTATTGACCTTACACACCCTACAGATTCTGTCGGTATTTGAATGATTTATATTTTATGGCCTCAAACACTAACGCCCATTTAGGACATAAGCACCTAGAAACTCTGTCCTTTTGGGCACTCCCGACCTTCTTTTATTCTTATTTTACTTTTGGGTCATATTTTACAATTTTGGGTTGGCCTTTTAGTTGTCAATTATGAAATTCAAACAAGGGAATCATATATATACATAGTTATAGCTCTCAAATAAGGCACCAAACACCGATCATTGCCTATCATCACCTAAGATTTCATTCAAAGGCACAAGAGCACTTCAAAGGAATTCATCTAGCATACTCACACAAGGGACAAGGGTTGCATCACTTTGCATACACAACATAGGAGGGGGAAGTTCATTTTATTTCATCACACACATTTTATACATTGTTACATTCTATATCTAGCCCACTATCACTGTGTAACTTACACAATGGAATCATTACATACACATTCAAAAAAACTACATGGAGTCTAAAATGTAGTTCAACACTTAACTAACACTCTTCAGTGACTACTAGCATCAATCGACTCCACATTCTGCATCTTTATTTTTAGATTTGATGTGGTTGGTGGGCATGTGTAGCTAGACATCTCTCTTTACATGTTACATGTATAATCAGTGATAGTATATCAAAAATAGAGTGACAATAGGAAGCTAACATCGAATCTCCTCCTACACACAAAAAGACAAAAACGAGCACTTGACTAAACACTAGCACCCAGATCAGTCACTAGTACCCAAGTGCTCCCGTCCTTCCATGGGCACTTCTATCCTGCACATTTATGAGTTCTAGAATCTTCACCGAGCCTTGACGAAACTGGTTATAGTCTATTTTAATATTTCCTCTACTCATATCATCTCCAGATTGTGTGAAATTATCTATTTTAGCTTCTCTCTCTCTCTTGCTTAGGGTTCCATATTATTGTTTGCTTATTTCTTGTCCATTATTGTACATTTATCATTTTTATATCATTAGTTACAAAATTTACTTTGAAATAAGATTTAATTACATATAGATTAAATCACAAGGAAATTAACCAAAACTAAGTATGCATACATCCGATATGCATGCCTTAGGCCAATTCATAAATCCAGATCACACAAAACATATCATTTCCATGTTCCAAATGTCCTATTAGTGTATTTATTTCCAAAACACATTACTATGTACATCTTACACACATTCAAAGAGTGGGTAACTATGAGGATTTTATACCTATCTGTATTGTTATATAAACATTATAAGGATAACTCAAACCTATTAAACTAGCCCCTTATTAGATCTTCAAATAAGAGATATAGAGTTTTGAAGAAGAAGGATTCCTAATATGATGCATAAATGCAATCAAAAATTATGAACATAGAGAAAAAATACACATGAACAAAATATTATAGTTCTAGAAGTGAGATGCAACTAAACCATGCACATGAAAAATATGTTGTTAGAAGAAAAAAATTCTCATTGAATTTTTCCTAGACACACAACTTCTTCCTCTCATATTCAAACTCCCAAATTTTAGGAAAATTCAATGAAACTTTGCACATCTTTGTTGCACATTCTCATATCATCATCACTTCATCTCAACCAATAAATTGATCCATTCTCTTCTAACCTTAATTTATATATACTTTATATATTTTTCAAGAGTTATTATGTTTGATGTATTTGACCATAACATGATTCAGATATGTAAATTACTATTTTCTTTTTAATTTTTAAATTCCCAACTCTCTTTACATAAAGTAATCAATCATAAATAAGATAAACCTTAACTTTTGATGTTACAATTATAATAATCTCTAAGGCATCACCTTATACATCATTTAATATGAATGGGGTTAAGGTCATCTTCTATATATCATTGAATGAATATACATAATGATGAAAAGAAGTTTTCCTTATAACAAAAAGTTGAGGAAATCATTGGTAGTGGTGTAATTAGATTTGATTAATCTAATAAAAACCGTTGGACACATCTCTTTCTTATCTTCCTATTTTACAACTTGTAAATCCTGATGTATCCCATATGGTTTATAGGGTATACCAATTTCTAGACCAATCTAAAAAAGAAAAATTGGTTATTCAGAATTTTATACAAGGTAAAACATAGAAAAGGATTTTTTTATGACAAGAAACAACATAGTACTTGCAAAATTGAATTTCTTAAGGTTAATTAGGGTACATCATGATATAGTATTTTTGGGGCCTAAAATAGTGGAAATCTTACCTACCATTGTGTAATACAATACTATATTATGAAAATAAGAGCTAAATAAAATGGAAGAAATAGTGGATAACATCAATAAGGCTATATTTGATTTTATTTCCAAGGCAACTTGTGTTAGGAATATTAGTACTTCATAGGTACATTATAATAATAAAATATATTGTCTTGTACGTGATTTGTTTTGACAACTCACATAAATAGGTTTTTTGAGATCTTGTAGGTATTTTGACAAGGCTTGAATCCTTTCCTTAAGGGAATTAATAGTACGCGCGCACACACTCACACATCCTATTAAAATAATAATATCAACTAAGTTTATTGTTTGCAAGATCAGATTAAAATCATCATTTGGTTTGGTAATTCCATATGGAGTATTAAATCATGAAAGGGAATACCTTTGTTCTCTTAGACAATGCCTTTTTGTGAAAATCGTTTAATGGATTTTAGTATTAAAAATATGAAGTTTATTTTATGTGATTCTCTAGTGTCACATTCATCACCCAAGTGGTTGTAGTTGTCATTCACATCAAATTCATGCATAGTGTGAAAACCTTATTCATATAAATCTTCCTATGGCATAATTGCAACTTGTATGTAAATAAAGAATGCCCCAATAAAAGATCCTCTTTGTCTCTCTAACAAGGGTATTCTATACTAGGATAATAAAGAGTCCATGATAAAGATGCACACCTTATATTTTAAATTAACGGGGATTCAAAATAAAGAAGACGGTACTCCACACTCTATATGAGGTATAAGGTTCCAAATCCTAGGCTTAGAATAGGGTAGAGACATCTAACTAACTCATGGTACTAAACTGATGATAATAAGGTTGTAAATTAAAATGAAGTAAAGGAAATAATAAGGTAAGAGATCCAAGAGGTTTTGAAAAAGAGTTACAAGGATTAAATTAAGGGTCTAAGAGAATGCTAATGAATATTTACAAGGATTGAGGCTTGTTTAAGGTAAGAACCGATAAATAATTAATGCAATAGATAAATAATATGCTACACTATATTTATCTATATATGACCAAATTAACAAACATTCACATATAAAATGAAACAAAATAAAATATAGGTTAGAGCTACTTACTTTCTTAAACACGTTTTGGTGCATTAACTTCCCCCAAGGTCAATAAAACCTTATGAGACAGTTGATATGGGGAGCATCAACGAATAAAAGAAGACCTAGGAAAACCTTTAATTGAAGAATCCAATGACCCCAAAGGTTAGGTATACCATGAAAAGTGCAACTCATATGCTTGGAGACCCTAAGTACCTAATGTTATAAGTGTGAATAAAAATGAAGACAAACACATCCCATTTCAAGACCTTCTAAGATTTAAAGGTAGATTAGTGCACGCTAGCATACCAAATGAGTGATAAATGATGATGTGGAATGACTGATCATATACCAAGTATAAATAGCTAAATGATAACATCAATAGTTTATGCTAGTTGATGATATCGACCATGGTTGATTCTATCGGCTACAAAAAAATACTAATTCGACAAGTATTAACTATGGTTGATGCCATTGACTAAGGAAATATTCTCACTTGGATCAATTCTATTGGAGAGAGAAATGTGGGCATGAGGAGGTCAAAAAAGCAAGTCAAGATGGATGGAGGTAACTCAAAGGTGTTAAGAGGAGAAAAAGATGAAGGTATGAATGTGCTAAAAGTGGGTGATAGGGTGATTCTAAGAGGGTTTCAAGGTGATATTATAAGGAGGATGTGAAATATGACTATAGAGGTTTGAAAATACATGAAATATGATATAATGAAACTACACATCAAATCTCTCTCATAAATACCAATACCGACCAAACCAATATAAGAGAAGGATACATGTAACCATTTGTAATTACTCCTCACTCTTGTTAGTATCATGAGGACATTACTTTGGGGAAGCTAATGCACTAATGATGTCTGTAAATAAAAATTAAATAAAGAGAAAATCTAGGTGTATACATAATCCCCAATCGAAGATTGTCATGTATGAAAAAAGTGTAAATGAGATAATCTTTGGGAAAAGAATATGCAACATGAAAATAAAAATCTAAAAAAATACGTGTAGAACGGAAATAATGAAATCATGAACTCAAATAAAACATACCTACCTATATACTTACCTTGTCGTGAGTGTCTTCATAGTGAATCGCCGAGTACGTAAAGATTTGATAAGTGATCCCAAGTAATACACAACTAAAATAAACACTAGAAGATAAATTATATAAATAAGTAATAATTCCCACTCTAAGGGGGATATCATGGGAGGATTAAAGAGTGAATAAGTCATGATGGTGAGAGAATGTGTAATGAGGCATATTAATCACAAATTAGACATGTAAGGATTATTAACTTGTAAAATAGGTGTTTTTGAAGACTTTAGAAAAAACAATGCAATGTATTGTTGGATTCATTTCAAGAATATGATCATGCTAATTATTCTACAATGAAAATGGGAGATAGGGTTGGAAAGATATCACAATTTGAGGATGTCAAGACGTCACTTAAAGAAGGTATAAAATTTTATCAAAATATAAATTCTATTGATTCATTTTTCATTTTTCATTTGTTCTATTTTTTAGAATTTTAAAGCTCTATTTTATCCATTTGAGACAAAACGAGATATGATGTCTATAATGAAAGGATAAGGCATTGATGGGTGGGTGAAAAGGAAGGAGGGAAAGCTATAATGCATATTTGGGTAGGTTTTTATATGAATTGGAAAGGGTATCTACTAGACAAGTGTTGAAATAGGTCGAGGATGTTATTGTGGGAGAGGGAGAGATGTTGAGGGCACATGATAATATAGAGATCACATGTCACTATAATTAGTGGGTAGAGAAACATCATATCGACAGATTGCTAGGGTATTTTTGGGAGTCTACATCTTATGTACTCAACTCTAGTCTTGTTGTATTGATCACACCATGCTAGGGAGACATGTGGTAGAATATGTGAGAGAATTAACGATATCATTCTTCCATTAAGGCCACACAAGCATAGGTGGGCCTTGAGGAGATGAAAACATAGAAAAATAAAGTGACCTATAATACATGTACATATTATATAGGCAAGGGTCAACCCCAAGAGGGATACCCCTGGTTAGGAGGAGGATGAGATACAATGACGTTGTGGATGGGACCGAGAGTAGATATTTGGGTTCTAGGAGGAGGATATTTTTTTCTCAAAGTGTGGTAATTAGTTCTATCCTCAATAGAAATATTACAAGATTATCCTCGCTTGGAGGTGGTAACCTCTAATGGTGGTATGCCAAGAGATATTAAAATAGTTGGTTGTTACAATGGCACATGAATATAATGATGATGTCCTATTAGGAAGATGTGTGAATGGAGAAATCGTAGAGGACCAAGCCATTCGGTGAAGTATGAGTTTATATTAAAGTTATTACTTTTACTATAGTAAAGGTAAATCATAGGAAGTAGGATGATGTATATAGTATGCTAATTAATTTTATATAAGTGATTTTTAATAAAGGATCATGCATTCAAATAGAGGGCCTTGATATAAGGTGTACTTGAATGAGAATTTATACATATTTATCTATAGGATGGACACAACATTGATGTCGAAATAGTGGAAAGTGTTATCCCAAATTTACCCCAGGTTAATTTGGATAACTCATTAAAAATGGACTGATCCATTTTTCATGGAGTTTGGGCGTTTAAACGACCATCAAATTCCACCTCCCAAAGCACTAGCCGTTGGATTTTAAAAATCCATGGGAGACTTAGCTAATTCATTGGTGGGTCACTTTAAAAATCCTACTGATGTTCATTTGGCCATCAAATTCAATTCCAAGCATTAGACAATGGGCCACGTGGTGGAATTCCGATCTCCTCAAATATTTGGCTTTGATGGACTTCAAGTCCATGGAATCAGATGTATTACATAGAGTTTCAGGTCTGGGCTTGGGTCAAGGAAATTCAATTAGATAGGTGGAAAAGATCGGGGGACGAGTGGCATGGAATCAATGGTCCAAGAGGACATGTGTCGCTATTCTAGTGAAGTTTGAGGAAATGAACTCTAGTGGACCTCAACTCCCAAGATTAGTTGGAATGGATAAAGGGTATCGGGTATAGAAAGTCAACAGGTCAAGTGGGCCACGAGTGGAAATTCAAAGCCAAAATTTTCTAAGTATACCAAAAGAAAAAAGTTGCGACATGAAAGGTAAGTCGATAGGTTCGACAACTTGAAAGAACACGAAGCTTCCTTTTGCCTCACACTTCACAATTTTCAAATGAGACTATCAAAAAGACTGAAAAACTTGAACGGCATGGAATGATCTCATTGGTTCATGTTTTGTAAGGGCTAGAAGGGATAATCAAAAGAACTAACATCGCAAAGTGCATAGAGCTTTTCTATTGGCTCACACTTCACAATGATCATCAAGGGCTAGTTAAAATGAAAATCCCGAAGCCACATGGATCATGTATGCAATGGAAAAGTTACAAATCTATGGGATGAGATTGGAGAACCTCAAATCTTTAACTAACTCAACCATGCACCATGAGATAAGATATAAACAAGAAACTATCTATTTACATGAATATATAAATTTGAAACAAACATTCAAACCCTAACATATCTAAATATCTCTCTACTCCATGAAATCTTAATGAAAGTGAACCTAGTTAGATTCTAAGCAATCAAATTGTGTGTTGTTTACTCCCAAACATAGTGAAGAGATCTCTCCAAGTTGGCTACATGGCCAAGCTTTAGATCTTCCCTTACTAAATATATTTGGAGTGGATGGATGCAAGATGGAGGAGCTCTTAACAATGGAGTATGGCCAAGATCCAAATGTTTTATAGCTTAAAGCTATCACAAATTATTTCTAATGCCTTTCCAAAGTGTTATGATATTTTGTTATGTAAACAAGGTGTGTCTGAATAGGTAGGCTTATCCTTGTATTTATAGTTTTCCAAATGGAAGAGTTTGAACTTTGGGTGCATGTGGGACTAAAGGCAAGCAAAAATCACTTTTAGATTAGATTAGGATAAACATACTTTAGACTAGTTAAGCTAGTATTAGGCTAGTTAAGCGTGATTAGCGAGTGATTAGAGACTCATTGAGATTTGGGAGGGGTTTGGTTAACTAATTATGATAGATAGATAGCTTAAGAAGCTAATAGAAGTTTTTAGAGAGAACTTGGGAGGTTCTCGAATGGTCAAAAGGAGGAACTTTTAGCTAATAAGAGAGATATTAGCCCAATCAAATGATTATATGAGTAATATGACCAAGAAGATGTCACACATGGGCATCTAAGAATGGAGTGAAGTATAGGGAATTAACAAAATGTCATTAATAAGTTTAATTAGAGGAAATGCTAGGTGTAAGAAAATTTTAGTTGTCTACATTTGCCCCTCTTTGGGTGGCGCAAGTGATGTCACTTCAAATAAGGTAGACAAGCATAAACAAGTAGAAAGTTTGAAGGGATAGAACAAAAATGAGTAGAATGAAGGATGCCCCCTCGATTGTTGATGGGGTGATGGAAGAACTCGATTGACGATCGAAAAGATGACAAAAAGAGAACAAAATAAAGAATAGTGTGAAGAAGAAGAAAAATGGATATAGAAGAAAAGGATTATGAGGAAGGGGAATGAGCTAACATCCATCCAGTGCTTTTAAACAATTGTTTTTTATCATATTGCTAGTGATCTTCATCATTGGTCCTTATTAAAAGGAATGAAAAAAAGTGTAGTATGACATGAAAAGCAATATACGAACAAATTTCCATTTGCCAAAAACACAAACCCCATGCAACATACAAAATACAATGCAATACGAGAAATTAAATAAGCAAACTAATAGAGAAACATAATGTAATTTTTTTTTTATCGAGCTTCAATTCCAACATATTCGAATTAATGACAAGGGTTAATGATGGTGCCTCAAGAAAGGATACATGCGAGGGGAATAACGAAGGACACTTGGGTCTGATGAAAAGTAATGTGCACTACGAAATAGTACCAGGAAACTCGTACAGCCCTATACTACATACAAAGTAAGCAACCTAGACTTGGTTGATGGAGGTATATCAAGATGATCCATGAGTCATGCACATGAATAGGTGAGAACCAAATAGCGATATTTTGTAGGATGATTTATATTGTTTTGATGTTTTTAGAAACATATTTGAATATTTTTGTGATTTTGAAATTGTTTTTGAAGCTATGTACAGGAATAAAAGTAAGTGTGGATGCCCCTAGCAATAGATGGGATGTACATGGGCAAAAGGTTATGTGCATGTGAGAAAAGTGAAGATGCAAAAATGCTCCTGCGATTAGGTGGGAGTATTCAAAGGAAAAATATTCATGCATAAAAGTAGGACCCAAGGCCATTATGGATAGGTTCAACATGATGATGAACATAAACTAATGAATTATTGGGAAGAAGAAAGGATTCTCCTAGCGTAAGTTGGCATAAAAGTGCATGATAGAAAGGAAGGAGAAGATTGTTTTTATGAAAGGAACAAAGGTGTCTCGAAAATAATGGAAAAAGGTAATACTATACACATGGATGTTCTGAATGAAGTATAAGAATGATGTGAGTGATATGATTTCATCTTTATAAGTCTCACGATGAAGAAGTGATTAGCCAAAGGCACAAATCGTGAGACAAGATATGGACTAGAGTAAGAATCTAAACAAGGTCCAAAAAAGACACTTGGTAACATACTAATCCTACTGCTCATAGAGATCTAGTGTGTGCATGTGGAAATTAATTACCTCTTGAAGGGAAGATTTAACGAGGCAAAAAATGAAGACAAACTAGCCAACATGTAGGAATGCTATAGTTTGATAGGTGATTTGTGAATGGAGGGTGGATGAATGGAGGGCGGATGAAGAGTCAGTACATTGCTCCATTGCCAACGAGTGCATATATGAGGGCGGATGAAGAGCTATACATTGCTCCATTGCCATGATGGAGATATATTTGATTCTAATCGCAACATTTCTCTATTGTCGATCAGTGTCCATAGCCCCAATAGAGATTATTAGAAATACCCCAAGAGAGAGTTATATATAAATTTGCATTTTCTTTGTAGCTTTTTAGATTTTGATTTTTTTGATTGATTTTGATTCTTTTGCTTTCCAAAAATTATTTCAGCTCTCTTTTTGACAATGGGTTAAGAACCACTAATAGCTTGATGAAAGGAGGTGGAAGTTATTGTGATGATGGCATTGGGTAGTGTCAACAGATTTGTCCAAAAGTTCTTCGTAACAAGTTTATTAGATGTTGGATGTGATAGGATCTCTAAGAGGTCATTCGTTCTTTAATTTACCAAGGTGATGAAAGACCAATCAAATAGATACCATAGAGATAACAAAATGCACACAAAAAGGCTAACCAAAATATCACAGAAGGGATGAAAATGGAAGATTCCTTGCAGAGGAATGATAAGAAAGGGAAGAAAGAAACATCCATGTGTACGTAATACCTGATTGCAATGTTTGATCTTTGTACCTTTGATTTTGTTATGTTTTCTCAATTTTTTTGTATTTTTGAATTGATTTGATTTTTAGATTTTTGATAGTTTTTGGAAAGGTGGGAACAACAGAGTCACTCTACATGGTAAGATCCAACAACAATGTTTGTAACTTCCTTAATAAGGGAGACTAGGTGTGTTTGTTTATCAAGAGTCATGTTATCCCCAATCTCAATGATCGAGGTGAGCTCATACTCAACAAATGACTGTGATTTTTCCTAAAACAAGGATTGTTCATGTGGGATCTTGAGTTCCCTATCCATAGGTTTCTGCACTTTTCACCATACTTGATGGTTGCATTGGCGTGCATTCTTGAATCGTGCTTGATTTTTAACCTTAAGATCATTTGATTTGTTAGGATTTTGGAAATCTTGGAAGTTTTCATCTTAGCTTGATAATGAACCTATTTGGGTTTCTTATAAGCTGACGTGTGACTTGTCTGATCTTTAGAAGGAGAAGAAATCTAACGAGGCATTTATACTTGATGTGAGAAATGACTACGGGCTTGCCACAACCATTGATAGAAGAAAGGTGTGATGGATGAAAAGGATATGGTCCAAGAATTGAAGAGGATGGGCTACCAAGAGGTGAGACACTAATAGAAGATGACAAAGGGCTACTAGAATATGGCCCTAAGATGGAAGAATATGGGCTACGAGGAAATGCCCCGAGAATAGAAGAAGATGATGAAGGGATGCTAGGGTGTGGCCCAAGTATAGATGAGGAGGTACTACTAGGAGGGGTCCCATAGATAGAAGAGGAAGGGATACTAGGGCATGGCCCAAGAATAGAAGGTAATGGGCTACCAGGAGGTGACCCATAAGTAGAAAATGGAGGGCTACCTGAGGGTGGCTCCAGGAGAGAAGAAGATGATGGACTACTTAGTGGTGACCCAAGGAGAGATTTTGATTGAGGAATGATGATAGATAAATAATGAGTTGGTAATGAGAAGATAGGCCACGAGATCAATGCTAGACCCCGACATCTCATCATGCTCAGAAGAAGGTGAAGATGGAATGCCAAAAGAAGAGTCAAGTTCCATGACCTTAGGCACTTCCTCTACTTTATGATAAAAGGAATCAATTTCTTCTCCCCAATATGTGAGTGTATCAAGTTCTAGAAAGAATCCTTGTTTGTAATCCTCTAAAGGGATATCATCATGTAGTCTAATTATTCCTTCATTATGAGAGAAATCAATCAGTAGAGGTTGTTGTTCTTTGGCCATAGGAGGTTGACTAGAAGAAATGGGCCCGATAAGTGGGGAATATTGATTGATAGAAGAAGATGAAGATGTTTGATGATGTAGATGAGGGGAAGGCTTGACCTTATCACTCCCACGAAGAGTTTTGATAGTGCTTTGAAAAGATATCTTAGCACATGGATTTTTCTAATGGTTTGACATGGTCACAGACATTGATCTTTAGAAGATGGATGAGGAAATGGTACGATATGGTTGAAAGGGCTCAAGGGCCGAAGAGGGATTGAATTTGGTTTGATATCAGAAGATGAATCAAGAGAGGAAGTAGGCTTGGAGGTAGGCATCTCATGAATGGATAATTTGGATTTAGACCTAGGTCATTTTTCTAGAAGATGACGTAATGTAGGTTGGAAAGTAGGATCTCATAGCCATCCGTTAATTTGCAACATAGGAGTCGAATTTGATGATTGATTGGAGGGAATCCAAGTTGTGGAAATATTCGATGGAGGAAGGGGTCATCAATGTGATTGATAAAGGAGGTCCTACGAAGAAAGGGAGGACCGTGACTCAAGAACCAAATTAGATGTTTGATTGAAAGAACTTGGATTCACATGAGTCTTCAAAGGAGGAAGACATCATCGAGGTGATTTGGGATGAAGGTCCTTCGAATAAAGGGGGACCGTGATTCAAGATTTGATCTAGGGGTATCTAAACAATAGTTGGGATCTGAATCTTAAGAAGAAGAGTGGGAATCTGAATGGTAGTTTGGATCTGAATCGGAAGAAGAGTGGGAATCTAAATGGTAGTTTGGATCTGAATCAAATAATTTGGATCAGAAGAATCCAAACCATACCACCGACTATGAGTGAAGGTATGGAATAGGGTACCCACATGGGCCTTCTAGTGTGAAGAACCAAATGAGGCTTAGTCGCGATGGGAATATTTTAAATTGAACGCCTAAACCTATGTTCCATATTGTCGTAAGTGTGAGGAACCACATGATAGTCAATCATTGTTGACATCGTTTAAGAAAAATATCTAGACCTAGATAGTGTGATGGAAATCCTTAAAAGGGGAGGAAGTGACATGTCTATTCGGGTAGCATAAGGGAAGCCAACTAGACATATCATAAATATGGAGATGTGTGTGTGATTTTCCGAAGAATGTCTATATAAAATAGACATCGTGATGACATGATCTCAATGAGATAAAAAAGGATTGTCCTAGAAAACAAGTTTTTCGGATGAATAATCACAAGGAACAATCATGTAAGTGTGAAACACAAATCCAATCAATAAGGAAATACTCCCTATGTAAAATGTGTGTGCAAAATGATAGTTCGATGCAAAGATGATCAACACAATGTCAATACTTACGTCAAGCTTGAAATGAACAAGGCATAAATATTAACAAAGGGTAAATACGATTCCCACTTAAAGGATACTATGACCAGTTTAGAGACAAGCAAGGCCTAAATGTCAAAGGGAGAGGATTACAAATATAAGCTACGTAACCACACCAATTGGACACGTCTATCAAGATTCATGGAGAAGCGAGATATTAGTGTCAAATTGGTACTAAAACGACACAAAATAAAGTAAGTGACACCCATCAAGATTTGGAGCAATGTTCGAATTTAAACCAAGTCAAAGTATACTAAGGATGTGCTAAAATGTGCACAACAGTAACGCCATAATGTGGATACTTAGATCATGTTTACGAAAAACACGACGTAAGTATCTTAATTGTGTCAAGGAAATGTGAACAAGGTAACACGTCAAAGGGGATCAAATGATGAACCAATCCTAACTATGAAGACGATCTTGAAATCAAGATCAAAGGACTATCAAAGATATGAAAATGTACTTGCACACTTTAGACGTTTAACAACCTAGCCGCAAACATGGATGGGCGTAAACAGAAAAAAAGTGGTGAATACTATCTTTGATAAGACTCGCGAGGTATGCTTCCTTCTCACCCCAAAAATGTGCGTGAGAATGCAAGGGTATAAATTAAAAGATGAAATAAACTAAGCGCCACTTGGGCAGAGTTTCACCTCGTCCAAAGGCGAGAATGAAACCGAGCTAAGTGAGACATCATTTAATTCTATGATGAAAGGCACTTAGTTCTAAATTACATGGGCTCTTTTCCTTGTTTGAAAAACAAGGTTTAGAATCCAAGTAAGTCGTCACTTCGTGATGGCTTGATGCGACAATGGACTAGAAAAGTGGGCTCTAAGATAGAATGGATTCCCTAATAAGATCTCTTAACTAGGTGCCATAAGTTGTCTAAGAGAGAGCATGATTTACCCAAAGAGTCGCACTGGCTGATTTAGGAGTATATCGGATTTACTTTACCCCCTTCTGATATAATGAGAAACTAGTGCATTCACGCATATTCTCACTGGGCTCACGATACAGACAACTTTGACTCTAACTTACAGTGTAAAATCTAGGCAAGTGGGTAAGCGGAGCGCTTCCTATTTCATCGATGAGGTTATTCAATGGTGGATTACTTTAGGGTTCCTAGAACCACCCCCATTGTTGTATCTTTAGGTGTTATGCCAAAGGGGTTATGTTCCAGTTGAGTGGATAGGGACATACCCTTTTCTAAAACCTACAATATAGTGTGAAGTGAAATAGAGTGTTGTTTTATCTTGCTTAACTTAATGTAGTTTCAATTAGCAGTCCATTTGGTAACTTGTATGAAAACACGTGTATTACAAGGTTTTTCTTTTGTCTTTACTTCTCCTTTCTTTGAAAAGTGTTAGGTCCGACATGCAAAGAGTTAGTAATTTTCCATCAAATAAGAAAGAGAGTTTACACTTTTCTTTAATTCCTAAGATCATTGTACGATGGAAAAGTGACATGCAAGCATGGGAATCTACAAGTAACTCTTCCTCGCACCCGACCTCCCGAGGTCATGTCGAGACAACCGGTGGGGATGGAATACACGTGGGATGCAGATAAGCTAGTTAGGTAATCTTATGTCTTCAACACGCAATAGCGGGATATGTGAATCTAAGGCAAAGAAGGCCCTCCTAACCTAAACCGATGTGATAGATCATTCAACGAGGATAGCTGCTCGAAGGCTCCAATCAATATTGAGTTCTACCATGATCGATCTATGGGTTGTGGAATACGTGGAAGATAACCTATGGGTGCTTCATATATGTCTCCGACAAGGTCATGAAAATGGAATGGCTAAATATGTAGTGGATCTTTTGGTGTTTTATGGATGATTCTCTGGTCTAGTCCAGAAATCTTTAGCTTGATTAGCTGCTACGTTTAATAATGATAGTTGTGTTATAATGTCTAGTGGGAGTGGAGAGGACCTAAATACTAATGTTCGCAAACTAGCGTCAATGTTGGGTTGATTTGTAGGCCCGTTGGGTTGTGGGACCTGTGGATCACAACCATAAGTTCATGGTTATTGTGGACCTCCTATGGTCATGTGAAGAATCAATCCCTTCTTCTGATCCCGAGTATCTAGTAATCGTATGCCTTTTCAGCCTCTACATTTAGAACTAGAAGTTGCACGATTTTCTCGAAGTACCTAATAGGTGTTCTGGAAGCTTGGATACGTAAGCTAGTGTCTATATCAAAAATGAGGTCTCCTACATCGGTGTGGGACTAGTGGATCACAACCGAATGTTTGCCCTCTTTCAAGTCCTTCCACAAAGTCATACGGATATCTATCAAGGCAATCTATAATTTGGTTGATTTGACCCATAACGTATGTGCTTTGTCGTCTTCTACGTTTAATCCCCTTAACCGTGAGCTGATTTCTTGTAGGGTCTGTTGTTGTTCGGAAGACCGAATTCGAGATTTTGGTCTATATCGGTTATTGCTGCAAAAGATTTGGTTGAGGTATGATTGGCTCAAAATGTATTACCTAGGCTCCCTAGGTCCCGTGATTGTCATACGATGTGAATATAAACCTAATCGAAATGAAATTAACTATGTAAGATATATCTACAACATGTATATGCCTCTAATTTTGTATTTTTAATAGAATTTTAATAGAATCAAAAGAGCAACTAATCTAATATATTCAGAAAATGAAAACTAATCTAATAAAAAAATTAAAACAAGCAAGGTAGCCCGGTGTAGCTACTTGCCTGCATGCGATTGTGAATTTTATCCTAAATAACTAGATAGCTGATTAACTTAATTGAAAGATTCTCAATCCTACCTCAGAAGTGAGGAATGAATCATAGTTTCTCAAAAACTATCAATCCCCATAGCTTCCCTGGCAATATCAAAAATGAAATTTAACTAAAATATTTCACTACTCTATTTGATATGTTTTAACTAGAACTTTGACAGATAAAACCTGGAATTTACAAAACAGTGGCGAATCCAGTGGTGTATGAATTTTTCCCCTTAGAATGATCTCCTCGTTCTTTCGTGTTCACGTGAATCCAGAAGAGCGTGTATATGTTAGCATCAACAGAAGAAGGTATTTGAACAATGGCAGCCTTGGATATAGACCGAATAAAATGTGAGTAGGAGAGGGATAGCGCAAGTGACAGAGCTTGGCGTATGTAATTCCTAGCGGGACTTATTATGGGAATACAACACAAGTGTACCGAGGGATTCTAGAATCCACCTTCTGTGAAGAACACAACCTGTAATTCTAATGAATTCAATCTATAACTAACACTATTCTGCTCTAAACTAATTTGTATGGATAGTAATGAACAAGACTGAAGCAAGAAGAATGAATGGCTTCCAACAACAAGGAAAACTAGCATGGATGCAAATATGAAAACAAAATGAGCTCTAAACAAGAAATTGATGACTCAAACAATGAAAAATGAGAAGTTGAGGGGCCATTTGCTTGAAAACAAGCTGGCTATTTATAGATTTCACATTCACCCAAAGGTAATTCCTATTAGAACTCTTTTACCATTAAACAATGGAGAAACACTATTCAGGGGACATAAAACATTAATACGAGCCAAGGCGGTGGAGAAAAGCTGGTAAAAGTTGAAAATTATGCAAGTCGTGATCACAAGAACATGCTAGAAAATGTGTGAAGGACCCCGCCCGAGCAGCAAAGAGTTACAGGACTATCGCCTTGATCGGGTAGCGGTTACAAGACCGCTTCCTGACAGGGGAGTAGTTTCATCACTAAAGGTCAAAATGCTTAGAAAAGGAAGGCAGAGGAATAAAACAAAGCACAAGGAACAAGGATAAGGCATTTGGGATGCTAACATATACTTCGTGAGCTTCTCTAGATCCGAACACCTTGCAAGGTGACCTGTATCATCATTGGGGCATGTGTAACATCGCTCCGGTGGTACAATACCCTACAATTTTGGGTATGTACATATTGCCCCCTCGGAGAAGCATTTTAGCCATGAAGAGGCATAAAATGGTGGGTCTGAGTATGGCGGTCCCAAAAATGGGAAGCATTAGAAATTATACCTGACACACCCATGTGTCGAAATATCGCCATCCAAGTTCCCGCCACCTGCAAAATAGAAAGAAGACTCAAGTGCAGATAGACAAAACAAATTGAAAAATAATTACTAAATTAGTACGAAGTGAGGACTTACCATTTGTGTGGGGATGAGAACTTACCTCTGTTGGCGCTCTAAACCTGCGAAAGGGGCATTCAAAATGAGTCAAAACACTATATATATATATATATATATATATATATATATATATATATATGGGACCATTTTCCTATTCATTTGCGCGTGTCGATTTGATAGTTTTTGAGCTCTGGGACCCACGGTGACGGTTTCCAACGAGAGTATAGTCGAAATGTTCGTATTGAGATAGCAATCATGCCTCCACGAGTAGAACCTCAACCCACGAAATCTCAGGTTAGTTCTTCTTGATTTAACGTTTTTGCACTAGAAATGTTAAAATGTCGAAATATTTGTCTTGGGGGTCATTTTTAGAAATGTCAGTTTTAAATGTGTCTCTTAGGGGGGGCGCTTAATGGGTAGGCTTTTGTTTTAGTTAAAATGGTCATCTTTTTGCACATTTTTAAGCATTTTAGGGCACGCGACCCATTTTGAAATGTGGGACAGGACCGCCCCTGAGCAGGGTGGTGGTTATAAGACCACCACCCTTTAAGGCGGTGGTTATGGAACCGCGCCCTGCTCAGGGCGGCGGTTCTCTTCAAAATGTTAAAACAACACTGATTTGAGTTTATTTCTACATTTTTAGTATTCTTATTTGCTTTAATGATTTTTTTTTATACAATCTTGATACTAACTTGCTCCTTTTTTCTTGTTTTTGAGTGTTTTTGGAGAAGAAGGAAGAGTACATCGAGATGGAGAGAGAGAGAGAGAGAGAGAGTGATCGGCTTCAAAGTAGTGCTAGATGCACTTTCTCAGATGAACAAGATACTCTTCGGAGAGGGTGGGTATACTGAGGATCACACGGGTTCCCATGTTACACTCCGCCGCTAGTCACATACTATGTGACTTATTTTCTCTTGGGATGAGATCGAACACCTTCCGATTTCCAAGTGTTAGGGTGAGTGAACTATCACCCTAGAGGATGTCTACCACATTTTAGGAGTCCCGATTATTGGAAGGAGACTTTCATTTGATACAAAGCAGGTGTCGTGAGCTCAGGTGACTCAGTGGGCCACCTATATGGGAGATGCAATTGTCTCCACTGGTTTGAAGAAGGGGGTGAAGGTCCGTTCTATTCCTGGCTTTCCCATCCCTCTGATCCGTCAGGCTATTATGGGCATCCTTGCTTCGAGATTGATCGGAGACAAGGGAGGGGATACTTTACTCTATTGTTGGGCCCCCATCATCGCACAGATTGAGGCACATGGTTGGATTTATGCCTGGGGAGCCGATATACTTGGGACCACCTATCATGACTTATACAGGGTGGTTCGGTTACAGGGACAGTCACTGAGCCATCCGACTTTAGTTATGAGTTGGGTCTATGAGCGCATCATCCCTTATGGGAGAGGCATAGAGGTGGTGGATCCCTGGAGCCATGAGGGTGGCTAGATGGATAGAGATGACGGTGCTTAGAGCACCCCACCAGCCAATTGCTTCCCTGACTACTGAGGATATGGAGGCCACACCTTATCAGGCCATGGCAGGATTATGGGGTGAGGATACCTTCACTTTGATTTCCTGCTCTCTACGGGGTAGTCAGGACGGGACGGGGAAGGTAGAGACACACCCCTTTGATCGAGTGCCTCAACAGTTTGGCCTTGCTTACATTGACATGCTTCACCTAGTGGTGCCGAGTGTTTAGATTAGAGGTTGGGAGGCTAGGGTTGGACTATTTTTTCTCCCGGCATCCCCATTGCAGCCAGGAGGGTGGTACACACCTGAGCGAGAGTCCGTGCTCCTCAGAACCTTTACTTTGGATTGCTTCCGGTCCGCCCATAAGCAGTGATGACCCCATTTATATAGAATCCAGTCTCGGGAGTTCACAAGGGGAGAGACAGAGGATGAGATCGAGGACATGGAGGTCAGTGAGTCGGGTGGGGAGAGGATAGCGATCCTGAGTGGCATGAAACTCATGATATTTTACAGGATGAGAGGGCAGAGAAGAGTGCGGAGAGGGTGACTCTAGTCTCAGAGGAGTTACCTTCTCAGGACCTAGGTGGAGAGGATGATTCCATGGTAGGACGTCATGTTTTCCTGACATAGGAGGGGGACATCGGTGGCGATATCCGTGGCAGGCAAGGTGCGGATCCTAGAGATCCTTCTTGGAGACCTAGAGATACGAGTGAGTTATCACTCCTCTTTTGATTTTTTTTTTAGCTAGGGTTGCCTTAGTTGCTATCTCTCTTTTTGTTCATCCTTGGCTTCACCTTTTGATTATTTTCTAACTTTTTTCTCCTTTGCTTGCAGAGACTGTTGATGAGTGGTGAGACTTGATTCACCGGGTATGCACTGACACCCTGATGCTCCCTATGGAGAAGACTCGTGCTAAGCTATCCGTGGATGTAGGGGAGCCTTCAAAGCAACCGGTAGGCATACCGATGTTTTTTCCCCTATTTGGCATGTGGCCAAGATGGTGACCTCCCTCCATACCAAGTTAGCTGAGTATAGGACTGCAGAGCGCCTGATGAGGAGGAGCCACTCTCATAGCGAGACTACAGCTACCATTCGGGACCGTGAGCCCTCAGTGCACTCAGAGCACCGGCATAGCCGGAGTCCTAGATGTGATCGTGCGCCTTCTGAGGGATCCCATAGGGGTTGAGAGGCCACTTGGCTCCTTTTGTAGTGACTCTTGCTAGACTATTTATACGACTATTTTGTATTTTTTGGGCTCATTGAGCATTTTGACCATGCCTAGTGCATGATGGCATTGTACATGAAACCTGATTATATATATATATATATATATATATATATATATATATATATCTTTAGATTCTTGGTATCTTGAATTGTGCGATTCATTTTCTCATGTACACTAGATGTTTAAAAAAAAAAATTTATATGCTTTTCAGAATGTATGCAATGGAGAACAAATATCACAAATATTTTCTTTTTGTATTTCGTGATGTTGATGTATGATGATGTGGACACTATGTGATCTTGAACTTTAGTTTCTATAAGCAATTTTCTAGTACTTCATATTGTTTTGACAAAATGTGATGATGAGCTGGTATGATGAGCAGATAAACTTGCCCCACTCCTAACTCCACGCAACTAGTAAGATGTGAGGGCTCACCACCGAGAGCTAGAAAGGGCACAAGCTATGAGGTGTGTTGAAATGGTAATGATGGTAGATAGACAAAGAGTTGGTGGAACCAAATTAGGACACTACAAACCTATCTTACTCAAGTGACTCCATAGTTTTAGAATGCAACTTGCTTTGCAGTTTATCCAGACTTAGATCCTTAGATGGCCACTTGGTTGAAAAAATCTACTTTTCAGGGTTTTCAACTCTCTTGGAATTTTGGACATCTGATTCATTTGTTTTGACTCAAGATTCAAAAGGTTTGTTTGAACTATTTGCTTATGACTTTCAACGTTTACTGTCAAGCGGACCCCCTACAGCCTTGCCCCATGCTACTAGTAGGAAGCATGGGCTTATCACCATGGAAAAGGCACAAGAAAGTAAAGGCATTCCCATCCTTTCCCAACCCTATGTCACTAGTAAGAGATGCAAGCTCAACACCGAAGGTTGGTAGGGCAAGGAAATGTGTAAAAGTAAAATTTTCTGTTTGATCTATATTTGACTTACTTACTTGAGAAAAATGTCAGTATGTTCTTATTTCCAAAGAGATATATATACAAGATAGATGTGACACCATGAAGCTTCTAGAATAGACCATAGGCAAGACACCTATCCTAGGAAGAAACCAAAAGTGAGAACAAGCATGTAGGCCTTGGTATGGCTACCGTTAAGACTTTTTCATATCTAGCTTTAATTGATGAAATGATTCTGAAACAGCTGATGATGTTATGAAAATGAAGAAGTATGATTTGAAAGCTCCTACAATACTATCGAAGTTTGTAGTGAATTACTTAAGAATAAGTCCCTTGATCTAAAAGGATGTTGTCACCAAATTTTTGAAGTAAGTGAACAAAATGAACCTATCTAAATGAATATGTAATGTAGATATAATTATACAAATAATGCCTATGCTTCATCCTCCTATAAATAAAATTGTTTAAGGTGTAAGGAATTGACTCGATTCAATGAATTCTTCACCCTCCAAACAGCACAAGAGATACGCACCATTACCATAGTCTTTCATGACTCGATATGGGCCCAACCATTTGGGCAATATTGAACTTTCTTCCTTCACCGGTTTTCTTATCGATAGAAATTTCCTAGCCTTAAAACTAGATCTCCTTCATATATTTCTCGCTCATAGACATTTTTGTTATACTGCCGGCACATCTAGTTAGTAATGGAACAGCTATATATTTGCACAAGACATAAACCCAAATGGAACATTGGATCATGCTGATCATGTTCCCCCCTCAATGTGAACATTTCACTTATTCAACACACAACAGAACTCTGAAAAAGAATCACACCAAGCTGAAATTCACACCACACAACTGAATCTGGAACACTGCAAAACTCAAAAAACAAGTACTCACACTGCACACCTGTGCCACCAAATCATTCTCGGATTTTGGCCCCGTCGTTGGTGGATCGACGAGAGGTCACCACTCTCGACCTCCATCCTCCTGTGCCTCCATCCTCCATTATTCATGCTGCTAGCTCAGTCTGGATTTGCTCATGGAGCTCAAATGCATATTAAAGGACGTCGGATTCCACCGATAGTGCGTCCATCAAAAATTTATTTTTATTTTTTTGACTTTTGACAAGTACTATTTTTATAGTGACATTGACCGTATGACCATTACAAAATGACCATTAAAAATAAAACCTAAAATCACCTATACGACTCAAAACTTGACAATTTTATAATGACTCTACAATTGACTGACAAATGTATTATAACAATGACAACTTAAGAAAATATATATATTGACAGTGAGATGCCAATGGTTTTTAATATTGACAACATCTAATAGAATTTTGACATTTTGAATACAAGACAACATTACGTAGAGAACATTTTACATGACTCCTTTGAATTTGATGACTTTGATTCTTTGAAGGAAGACTACAAATTACAAACACAAGTATCGTCTTACTACATTTAATAAAAACTGGACTTGACTCAAACAAACAAAGACTATACTTAACTTTGACGTGGAGACTGGTCGACTGCACATGTGAATGTCAGAAGATATGTATCTGCGAATCAACACGTATACACACAATAATGAAAACATGCACCATATATGCTCATAGAGATTTGTATATATTTGACAGCGGCGCAGACTTGTAAACAATCACTTCAATATCGACTTCAACAGCTGGGCACTCTGATTAGGTGTCAGATCGAATGCACTCTTTTAAGGTGTCGACCTCCAAAATACTGCCACGGCTCGTACAGACAACACTTGTTTTTGGACAATTATTTTTTATTTTAGCAAGTATTGATCTATGTACTCGATGGATCTGGTTGCATCAACGAAGGAGGTCGATATGCAGAATACCACCAAACATTCTGTCCAATCCACTGAACTCTTCCAGGTAACTAACGTTCACAACAACAGAAGGAAGAGCGCAGGAGGGGAGGAGATGTCAATACAGGCTCCGATGCGTAGTTTTTAGACAGATCACTATATATCCTTGTCCAAAACACTGTTTGCAGGTCGTAATTTGGGACTGAAACCACATAAATACTATAGAAAAATATTACAACTTCTCATCAAGACGTCTTTTCCCATGATTCCATTCGAACAGATCTGCGTGTGCGTCATAGGACAAATTGGGGAAATCAGACTGCTTTGCCCAATTTTTTTTGATTTTTAACTAAAATCAATCACTTCGTAGATCAAATAATTCGCAACCGATCTGGGATATAGAAAACTTTGACGGATGGCACAGATTGGGCACTTCAACTTTCAAATATTAAAACAAATTATATTGTTCTATGCCAAACTTCCAAACATTTTCACTGTCTTCTCTCTCGACTCTCATCAAGATCGATATCGCTCTGATGCCAAATAATGGAACAGCTACATATTTGCACAGTACGAACCCAGAATATATTATTAATTCTCTATATTCAATTCATACCAGATCCTTACATACTGAACAAGCTGCCAATATATAGGGAGATAGTTTCCTATTAAGTAGGAAACAACTCAACCACAAATATCTCCTATTTAGTTGTGATTGTTACTCAGTAACAATACACAACTCAAATCATATGAGTTGTTAAAACAACTCCAACTAATATATTATTGTTAATATAACAATAATATAATTACTAATCTTTGTATTTAATGAATACATAAATAATGTAAACATTAATATTAGTTTCCTAACACATCCGATTAGCATAGGCTCTATGCCATTGTTGTTCATCATTTAACCTAGCCTCGTCTAGGCTTTCTAGTTGGGAGAGGCGTGCCTCTCTATAAGCTTCTTCATCTAGAATCCCTTGTAGGGAGATGCAGAGACTGGGTATTTCAACCTCAAGTGGGAGAACTGCTTCTGCACCGAATACTAGTGAGAAAGGAGTTGCTCCTGTTGGTGTTCTTATTGAGGTTTAGTGGGCCCACAAGGCCGAATATAATTTTAAATGCCAATCTCGTTTGTTTTCTTTTACCATTTTGAGGAGAATAAATTTCAACATTTTGTTTGTCGCTTCGGCCTGCCCATTGGATCGAGGGTAGTAAAGGGAGGCTGTGTGATGGTTTATCTTGAACTTTCTACATAACTCACGAACCTCATCATTTTTAAAGGACGTGCCATTATCTGAGATAATGATTTGTGGTACACCATACCTGCAGATAATTTGGTTCAAAATGAATTTGGCAATCACCAAACCTGGTATGGTGGTGAGGGGCATGGCCTCCACCCATTTGGTACAATATTCCGTGGCTATGATTATAAAATTATGGCCATCGGTGGATGAGGGAGAGAATTTCCCTATTAAGTCTAGACCCCAAGTGGAGAAGGGACACGGAGTCGCTATTGGTTATAGGGATTATGCTGGCATGTGAATCTCGTGAGAGAATTCTTGACATTTGTGGCATTTACGTATAAATTCCACTACGTCATGTTCAAGAGTGGGCCAAAAATAACCCATCTGATGTATTTTGTGAGTAGTGGCATGACCACCGAAGTGGCCCCCACATATCCCACTGTGGGATTCATGAAGAATCTTCTTGGATTCTTCTATGTCGATGCATCTTAGAAGCATGTCGTCGAAGGCTCTATGATAGAGCACTTGGTCTAAAACAACATATTTAGTGGCAATAATGCGTAACCACCTTCTTTGTTATGGCATGGCACCTTCTGGATACGTGTGGTCCATGATAAGATTGATAATATCAGTATACCAGGGACATGTAGAGATGGGGGGTCTGGTTTTGACAAAGAATATACATTCATCAGGAAAGTCTAGATCTACCAGCTCACCTCCATCTAGTGGATTGTCAACCAACCAGTCTGTAATGATTTGTCCTTTGATGGATTTTTGGTTTACAAATGTTAACTCAAATTCTCCCATTAGGGTTATGAAACGTCTAACCTTTTTAGATAAGGACCCTTGCGTGAGGAATGTCCGTAAATGGTTTATCTTCACAATGACCCTTGTTTCTTGATTTAACATGTAATGTCTTAAACATTTTGTGGCGAAGACTATGGCAAGGCATTCTCTTTCTGCCTGTGTATAACACATTTCATAATTGAGTAATGTTTGGCTAATGAAATAGATCACACGTTCTCATTTATCATCGTCTTCTTGAGCCAGCATGCAGGCTAGCGAGACATGAGTAGCTCGAGAGTATAGAATTAAAGGGTGGTCTGGCTTAGGAGGCATTAGCATGGGTGGTGACAACAAGAAATGCTTAACTGCTTCGAAAGCCTCATTGTAGTCTTCAGTCCAATCGATACTATAATCTTTCTTGAGTAGATTGTTGATTGGATGAATGGAAAATCTTAAATCTGGGATGAATCTTTGGATTACACCGAAGTTTCCCAAGAAATGACCTGATTTCAGACTCGTGAAGGTGGGATCATTTCGAGAACAGCCGTATTTTGGCCGAGATCAACATCAATCCCTTATGAAGATATAATGTATCCTATAAGTTTTCCTCCTGTTACACCGAACACGCACTTCTCTGGGTTTAATGTGACTCCATATTCAATTAATCATGAGAGGATGATGTGGAGTACTTTCAGTGATCACAACATTTCTTGGCCTTGGCCAACAAGTCATCCACATATGACTCCACAATTTTATGGATGAGATCATGGAATATATAAGGCATTTCGCTGATATGTAGCACGCCAGTGTTCTTAAGACCAAATGGCATGACAACATAACAATAAGTTCCCCAGGGAGTTATAAACGTGGTTTTGGCTTGGTCTTGTTTGGATATTTTGATTTGATTATATCCCGAGAACCCATCCATGAGAGATAAAAGCTCAAATCTAGTTGTTGCGTCAATGATGACATCAATGGATGGTAATGGGAAATCATCCTTGGGACAAGCTTTGTTAATATCTTGAAAATCTATGCAAATGCGTATCTTCCCATTCTTTTTTAGAACGGGGATGATATTAGATACCCATTGTGAATAATCGATTGGTTTGATGAATCCTACTTGGAGAAGTTTTATCACTTCTTCTTTTACCATGAGAGCTACTTTTGGTTTCATTGGTCTTGATTTCTGTTTAATTGGCTTTGCATCTGGTTTAGTGACAAGATTATGTACCACAACTTGTGGTGTGATACTTGTCATTTATTTATAATTAAATGCAAAATCCTTTTGATGTTCTTTGAGGATTTGGGTGTGTATTTCTATTTCTTTCGGAGTTAGCGAGGATCCTAACTTCAAAATTCTTGGTTCTTCCTCTGTTCCAATGTTTATGTCAATGGTTTCTTCTATCAAAGAAGCGTTACCTTCTTCAAATTCAGGTGGGGCTGGAGGTAGTTCCAAGCTTTCCCCATTTTCTATCTCGTAGATATCGAGATCCTTCTGTGGAGGAGACTCTACCGTGGGATTTCCAAAGTAGGAAGAGGAATGTGGTATTAGGGAAAGATCAACTATAGGGTGAGCAAGGTGTAGCTCTGCATAGGCATTTAGATATTCGAGAGTGACTTTATCACTATCAACATGATGTAAGATAGGAGATTCATTCTCAGCTGTATGTGTTAGAAGAGGGTTTGTTGACATTTTCTTCACCAATGGTTTGGTATGAAGTGATACCTTGAAACTTGTATCTTCTAAATCATTACTTGGGGTGAAACATGAAGCTGAGGTTGCTATTGAATCTACGAGAAGGTTCTGTTCTTGTGGGATTGCTTCAATGGATATGAAGTCGAATATTTTTCTTAGATCTAATACCGTTGTTTTATAGAGTTGTAAGTGCTCAGCTCTAGTCTCATATACTTCAGAGACTTGGTTTGCAACTAACTACGAGTCTCCTAACACTCTGATGTCATTAACACCGATCCTTTTGGCTATGATGAGGCCAAGGAGGAGGGCTTCGTACTCAGTGCCATTGTTTGTACATTCAAAGTTCAACTTAAAAGCAAAAGGTAGGATCTTTCCCTCAGGAGAAGTAAAGATTACACCTGCCCCGGCTCCATAGCGACATCTAGCTCCATCGAAATGGAGAGTCCAATATTTACTAGGAAAGATGGATGTTGGGACATTCTTTGCATCTGTTTCTTCTATTTTGGTTACTTCTACCATGCAAAGTTCCTTTGTTGGAAGAGAACCAACTCCTAGGGTACATCCCATACTTGCGGGAATAGAATGGTAGGAAAATTGGTAGATCTTGTTCCAAAGAACTCAAAAAATTTTTGTAGTGGTTCCTAATGATACTTTTTCTACAATGTTAGCTTCATCTTTTAGGGCTGGGATGCCCTTGACTAGGTTCGTAATTTCTAGTTCTGTTGTAGGTATTAATTTTTCTTCTAGTTTTGAGTCGATTGGTTTGTTGGGAGTTCAAACTCAGAGTGAATGCCTGGTCTTTTCTTTAGGTCTGCTAGGTGTATGTTGAATGGTTTTGGGTCACCTTTTGCTACGAATATCTTTCTTAGGTGTAAGAATCTTACTTCTGGAATAACATAGAGGGAATTGCTTTTATACGATGTATCCATAGTCAACCGAGGATCATATTATAGTTGGTTTCCCGATCTATGATATAAAACTTGGTGAGGATTGTCTTGGGTCCTAAGGTGACTTGTAATATTATAGTCCCAATTGAAGTAGCTTTAAGGCTATCATAATCTCTTAGCGTATTTCTTGTTGTGGAACAATTTGTTTCTCCATATCCTAGATTTTGAAGGAAAGAGAAATGGACAAGATTAATTCGCTGCCCCATCATCCATCATTGCACATTTAACATAATTATTGTAAACCCACACCGTAAATGCAAGGCCGATCACCTCTACGTGCAATTTCAGCATCTATTTGCATTTTGTTTATGTCGAATATAAACTCAAAGTATCCCTATCGGCTACCTGGAGGGTGGATATCGAAGTCTATATGGTTTACTTGTGCTTTGGGAGGTGGAGTGATGTTAATTAAATGACCCAAACCTAGTGCTTCTAAAAGAGCAGCCCTATGGGTAGGAGAATTTTTCAACAAGTCCAAAAAGGAGATGTGAGAGAAGGTCTTTGTTAAGTCATTAATTAAATCATAAGCACCCATGGGTTTTACCAAGTGTTTGTTGAATGTTATGTGGTTCTAGTGGATAGATTGGATTTGGTTGAGAAGAATATTCTCATGTTCTTGTTATGGCTTCTACATGCAGCTCAATATCTAATTCCACTAGACCAACTATCTTGGTTTGTGGCTGATTTCCTAATTGTGGTGTGACAGGTGGATTTAGTGAAGTTGAGGCTTCATGATCGTTATTTCCTGTCATTACACCTTTATTCGTCCCATTTGGATTTAATTTATTATTGCTATTGTGATTTGGAAGTGGATCATTGAAGATCTTAAGAGGTGTGTTTTGAGGGAGACCGCCTATGAAAGTATTCGGAGTAGGTGTCACAGAATCTGTTAAGAACGTATCTATAAAGAGTTGTCTTTGTTCTTCTGGAAAACGTTGCATGAACTTATTGTAATCGCGAAAAGTCCTAGTGTCATGGCCTCAAATTTTGTGGAAACCAAAATATGAGTTAGGATTATAATTCCTAGGTTGTTGGTTTGGCACGTGTTGTGGTCCAAAACTCTGATTAAATTGTTGATTATTAGGATTAAAGTTTTGCATTTGTTGTCTTTGGTTTTGATATTTAGTTGACTTTTGACTTGGACCCTATGTCTGGATCTATTGTTTTTGTTGTTGTTGTTGTTCGTCGTTGGGGATGATTAAAATCCATTGCGTTGATTGTTGGGGTGAAATTGTTGTTTCCTTGGTTGTTAACTAGTGGTGGAACATTTACAACGTTTTCTTTTTTAGTTTGGTCAGTTACTCCATCTGTTGTCACTCCGTGGTTTTTGTTAAGGATTTTAGGTCCTTGATTGGCGTTTGTGGTGGTAGGATAAGTCGTAGTGTTTTGGTTGGGGATGATTAACCTTCCATTTGTTCCATATGTCTTATGACTGCTATCTATTACAACTTGATCTATTTGGAGAGCACTCTCGAGCACTTCATCATAAGTTCTCAATGGAAACTTGAACTTCTTCCTTTATCTCTCTACTGAGAGAATGAAGGAATAAATTACATAGTTCCATTTGATCCATGTTTGGAGCGCTTGCTGAAGAATAGAGGATCATACGCCATCTTTGGATGAAATGAGCAACAGATTCATTGTGTTCTTGTTTAATATGCAAGAATTCCCTGATTCTGTTCTCAACAATTTTTTCATGTCGAACGCCTTGATAAAATCTGAAACGAGTTGTTTAAATGAATGTATTAAGGCTTCAGGTATTTTGTAATACCAATTGAGGGCAATACCCTCTAAAGTTTTGGGGAATATTTTAGCAACAACTCCATCCCAAGGGAGCAGTTCTCAAATGGCTGTGGCGTAGGCCTTAATATGTGCATTTGGGTCTCCCTCTCCTTTGTACTTGGGTAGATCGGGGAGAGGTCTTGGAAGCATGATGCTTCATATAGTGAAGTCCAAAGGTTCTTTCAAATATTCTGAATAAGTTCCTATTGCATAGGTTTCGACCATTGATGGTGTTTGCTGAGGGGGTGGAGGTGGAATGGGTTGTTGATATGGCGTAGCGTATGTATTTATAGGGGCATAAGGAAATCCCTGTGGTTGAGTGAACATGCCGGGAGAAGAGAACATATCTCCTTGTGGTGATTTGGAATACATGTTTAAGTATGGAGGAGCATTTCTCAGGAATGGATTATTTTGTACTAAACTAGGAGGTATCATATTTTCCACTGGAGCGGCGTTAGAAAATGTGGTTCTAGTTGGCATTTGTTGTGAATACTGAGGAGGCATGCCCAACATGCTTGTTCCTGTGAGGAGGTCTACTTGGCTAGGATGATGTGGAGGATTGGAAGTTCCTGCCTGCATGAATTGTGAATTTTGACTTGCTTGAGAAAGTTCCAACCCTCTAACTTTCTCAACTAAGGCTGAGATGACCTCGTTTGGTGAAGACACGGTATTTTTCCTTAGTGGTGTTTGTTGTATACCTTGAGATTGTATAGGCATATGGTACCCAACTATGAATTGATCGGTGCCCTGCCAAGTTTCACCGAGGGCATTTCCTATAGGTGGAGGGATGGGGGTGTTTTCTTGGAATGAGACCTTAGGTTGTGTTTGCAAACCTCCTATAGATGGGTACATATTTTGAGAGCATTGTTCACTCCTAGCATAACGTGCTAAGTATTCATCATCTAACAACAGATATGGATCTGATTGTCTACTAATTTGTGGTCTAAGCAACACCTGAGGAGATGAACCAGATTCTCCAGTGAGTGTCATATTGTTTGAGCTTGAAGGCTCTGGTTGTTGCATTTGAGTGAGCTGATCTAACTCCTCTATTTGGAAAGAAGAACTATATCTAGTCCTTTGAGGTGGAGTTTGTGTTGAAAATCGGTTAGTTGAATAGTTGTCACCCCATGCTGAGAGCGAGGGTGATGGTTGTCTATTTAGTTGATCGTAGTATGCTTCAAGACCTAGGAGAGGTCTGCCATATGCATCGTATCCCGACATATTCGGGGGGGTACATGAATACCCATAGAATAATGGGAAAGAGCGAAGGTGGATGAAAGAATAGAAAGAGGAAAATTAGTTTGATTCATGTCGGGTTCACCAATTTTGTATGATGGAAAAGTGACATGCGAGCATGAGAATCTACAAGTAACTCTTCCTCGCACTTGACCTCCCGAGGTCGTGCCAAGACAACCAGTGGAGATGGAATACATGTGGGTTATAGATAAGCTAGTTAGGTAATCATGTCTTCAACACGCAATAGCGGGATCTGTGAATCTAAGGCAAAGAAGGCCCTCCTAACCTGAACCAGTGTGATAGATCATTTGGCAAGGATAGCTGCTCGAAGGCTCTAATCAATATCGAGTTCTGCCATGATCCGATCTATGGGTTGTGTAATTCATGGAAGATAACCTATGGGTGCTTCGTATATGTCTCCGACAAGGTCATGAAAATGGAATGACTAAATATGTAGTGGATCTTTTGGTGTTTTATGGACGATTCTCTGGTCTAGTCCTAGAAATATTTAGCTTGATTAGATACTACATTTAATAATGATAGTTGTGTTATAATGTTTGGTGGGAGTGGAGAGGACCTAAATACTAATGTTCACAAACTAGCGTCAATGTTGGGTTGATTTGTAGGCTCGTTGGGTTGTGGGACCTGTGGATCATAACCGTAAGTTTGTGGTTGTTGTGGACCTCCTATGGTCATGTGAAGAATCAATCCCTTCTTCTGATCCCGAGTATCCAGCAATCGTATGCCTTTTCAGCCTCTACGTTTAGAACTAGAAGTTGCACAATTTTCTTGAAGTACCTAAAAGGCATTCTAGCAACTTGGATACGTAAGCTAGTGTCTATATCAATGAGGAGGTCTCCGCATCCGGGTCGTGGGACTAGTGGATCACAACCGAATGTTTTCCCTCTTTGATGTCCTTCCACAATCATATGGATATCTATCAAGGTAATCTATAATTTGGTTGATTTGACTAGAATGTATGTGCTTTGTCATCTTCTACGTTTAATCCCCTTAACTGTGAGTTGATTTCTTGTAGGTTTGTTGTTGTTGAAGACCTGAATTCTGAGATTTTGGTCTATATCGGTTATTGCTGCAACAGTATTTGGTTGAGGTATGATTGGCTCAAAAACGTATTCCCTGGGCTCCCTAGGTCCCGTGATTGTCATACAAGGTCAATATAAACCTAACTGAAATGAAATTAACTATGCAAGATATATCTACAACATATATATATGCCTCTATTTTTGTATTTTTAATAGAATTTTAATAGAATCAAAAGAGAAACTAATCTAATAACAAAATTAAAACAAGCAAGGTAGCTCGGTGTAGCTACTTGCTTGTGGCTTGTGAATTTTATCCTAAATAACTACATAATGATTAACTTAATTGAAAGATTCTCGATCCTCGCTTGCCTCGAAGTGAGGAATGAATCATAGTTTCTCGAAACTATCAATCCCCACAACTTTCTGGTTATATATGAAAATGAAATTTAACTAAAATGAAATATTTCACTACTCTATTTGATATGTTTTAACTAGAACTTTGACAGATAAAACTTGGAATTTGTAGAACAGTGGCGAATCCAATAGTGTATGAATTTTTCCCCTCAGAATGATCTCCTCGTTCTTTCGTGTTCACGTGAATCCAGAAGAGTGTGTATATGTTAGCATCAACAGAAGAAGGTATTTGAACAATGGCAGCCTTGGATATAGATCGAAATAAATGTGAGTAAGAGAGGGATAGCGCAAGTGTGAGCTTGGCGTATGCAATTCCTAGTGGTACTTTATTACGGGAATACAACACAAGTGTACCAAGGATTCTAGAATCCACCTTCTATGAAGAACACAACCTGTAATTCTAATGAATTCAATCTATAACTAACACTATTCTTCTCTAAACTAATTTGTATGGACAACAATGAACAAGACTGAAGCAAGAAGATTGAATGGCTTCCAACAACAAGGAAAACTAGCATGGATGCAAACATGAAAACAAAATGAGCTTCTAAACAAGAAATTGATAGACTTAAACAATGAAAAATGAGAAGTTGAGGGGCCATTTGCTTGAAAACAAGCTAGCTATTTATAGATTTCACATTCACCCAAAGGTAATTCCTATTAGAACTCTTTTACCATTAAACAATGGAGAAACACTATTCCAGGGGACATAAAACATTAATACGAGCCAAGGTGGTGGAGAAAAGCTGGTAAAAGTTGAAAATTACACACGTCATGATCACAAGAATGTGCTGGAAAATGCGTGAAGGACTCTGCAACCCTGAGCAGGTGGGTGGCGGTTATGGGACCATCACCCCGATCGGGGGTGGTTATAGAGGCCGCCCTGACAGTGGTGGCGGTTTCATCACTAAAGGTCAAAACACTTAGAAAAGGAAGGAAAAGGAATAAAACAAAGCACAAGGAACAAGGATAAAGCATTTGGGATGCTAACATATACTTCGTGAGCTTCTCTAGATCCAAACACCTTGTGAGGTGACCTGTATCATCATTGGGGCATGTGTAACATTTCTCCAAAGGGTACAATACCCTATAATTTTGCGTACGTACAATCACCAAAAGGTGTGAAGGAAGAGCATACACAACGTGGAAAACTCAACTAGAACAAGTTTATGGAAAATAATACTTTAAGTGTTTTGCAAAAGGAAACTTTTTTAGCCAACTTTGAACTTTAATCCATTTTAAATCTTAAATTGAAGTGTTTTGGAAGTAAAATAGAAGGTTTTTTGAAACATTTTTGATTCCCAAGATCACCTAGAAGGTGCGAGGGAAGAGCATACACATTTCAAAGGACCCCTACAAATGAAAAGCATGAACACTTAACTAAGTTAACATAAAAATATGAAGGAAAAGAAACCTGTAAACCACTGTCAAAACCCTGTGAGAAAGTTAGAAAACCAAGAATATTAGAAAATTCCATAAATCTATTTTCGAAGTTTTTCCAATAGTTTTTAGTATTTTGCATTTTTGTTGTTCTCAGGGGCACTTTGGGAGTTTGATGATAGAAGTAATGATACCAAAGGTATATTGATTTTTTAACTTCCCTCACAAATTTTCACTTTTTTCTCTTTCGACATCTATTCAAACTCTAAAAATAGTTTAACGGGTCAAAAGATATGACCAAAACTAGGAGCACTAAATTTGTGTGAACAAATCCGGATCAAAGAGAGATGCTTGTGCCCCCTTTCAAGGTGTATGCATGTTTTTTTGGGTATGTGCACATGGGTTTGGGTTCATGTTCCCCTCTGGGTAAACCTAGTGGGTCTACAAGGTGCTTGCACTACCCAAGAGATGCCTGCGCTAGGGTAAGTGTCTGCACCAGAGAATAGGTGTCTGCACTATGGGATCGAAAAATGGCAAAAGCTATGACAAGTGTGTGTGCGTTGGAAGAGGGGTGCTTTCACCGGAAAAAGGGTTTATGTGTCATTGTTTGAGCATGTGCATGCTTGGTAAAAATTTTATCAAAGGGCCGAGAATACACAAGGCACTTGCGCCTAGTAGAAATAACAATGTGGCAGGAATCTACACCGTGGTAGAAGGACATGTATACCATGGTTTGGGAATGTGTGCCTACTTTAGGATACATGTGCATGTTTTGGGTGCCCTGCGCCCCTCTCCGCTAAAAATGACAATTTGAATGTGCCTATGCTAGAGAAAGGTGTATGCGCCCCTACGTAAAAAAAACCAAAAAAACATGGAAAATGAAATTTTAAAAGTGTCAACAAGTTATAAATTAGCCATTAAATGCATTTTCTAGCATAAACTTAATAAAGAAGCATGAAAATGAGGGTTAACTACATAAAACCTAGCTAAAAATCTCAAGGAAAAATATTTAACCCTACAAAAACATGTAAAAAGTTAGAAACTGAAATAAAAGCTTCAAAATGACTCCATTAATGGAGGATGGACTTCATGTCCCACCAGGCATGCCTTTTTGTATGTAATGGAAAAGTTTCAAAGCTATGATATGAGATTGGAGAACCTCAAAGCTTTAACTAACTCAACCATACACCATGAGATAAGAACTAAACAGAAACTATATATTTACATGCATATATAAATTTAAAATAAACACTCAAACCCTAACATATCTAAATATCTCTCTACTCCATGAAATCTTAATGAAAGTGAACCTAATTAGATTCTAAGAAATCAAATTGTGTGTTGTTTACTCCCAAACATAGTGAAAATATATCTCCAAGTTGGCTACATGGCCAAACTTTAGATCTTCCCTTACTAAATATATTTGGAGTGGATGGATTAAGATGGATGAGCACTTAACAATGGATTATGGCCAAGATTTAAATGTTTTATAGCTTAAAGCTATCACAAATGATTTCTAATGCCTTTCCAAAGTATTATGATATTTTATTATGTAAACAAGGTGTGTCTCGAATGGGTAGGCTTAGCCTTGTATTTATAGTTTTCCAAATGGAAGAGTTTGAACTTTGGGTGCATGTGGGACTAAAGGAAAGCCAAAAAGAAATTTTAGATTAGATTAAGATAATCATGCTTTAGACTAGTTAAGCTAGTTAAAAATTATTAACGAGTGATTAAAGACTTGTTGAGAGTTGAGGGAGTCAGTTAACCAAATGTGACTGATGGAGATAGCCTAGGAAGCTAATGGAAGTGGTCTAGAGAGAACTTGTGAGGTTATGAATGGTAGAAAGGAGGAATTTTTAGCTAATAAGAGAGATATTATCCCAATTAGATGATTATAAGAAGAATACGACCAAGAAGGTGTCATAAACGGGCATCCGAGAATGGAGCAAAGAATAGGGAATTAACAAAGTGTCGTTAATCGGTTGAATTAGAGGAAATGCTAGGTGTAAGCATATTTTAGGTGTCTACATTTTCCCTCTTTGGGGTGGTGTAAGTTATGTCACTTCAAAGAAAGTAGAAAAGCATAAACAAGTAGAAAATTTTGAAGGGATAGAATAAAAATGAGTAGAATGAAGGATTCCCTCTCGATTGTCGATGGGGTGATGGAAGAACTCAATTGATGATCGAAAATATGACAGAAAGAGAACAAAAGAAAGAATAATGTGAAGAAGAAGAAAAAGGGATATAGAATAAAATGAGTATGAGGACGGGGGAATGAGCTAACATCCATCGAGTGCCTTTTAAAAAACTTTATTTTTCATCATATTGCTAATGATCTTCATCATTGGTCCTTGTTAAAAGGAATGAACAAAAGTATAATATGACATGAAAATCCATATACAAACAAATTTTGATTTCCAAAAACAAAAACTCCATGCAACATACAAAATGCAATGCAATACAAGAAATTAAAATACTCTTAACTCCATGCAACATAAAAATGCAATGCAATACGAGAAAGTAAATAAGCAAACTAACATAGAAACATAATGTAATGTTTTTGTTATTGAGCTTCAATTCCAAAGTAAATAATAATGTAATGTTTTTTTAATGTATGTAATGGAAAATTTACAAAGCTATGGGATGAGATTGGAAAACCTCAAAGATTTAACTAATTCAACCATGCACCATGAGATAAGAGCTAAACAAGAAACTATCTATTTACATGCATATATAAATTTGAAACTATTTCATTGGTGTCTATAGAGCCATTTCATTGGTTAATACTTCACAATGGCCATTATATGTTCAAGGAAAGTCTAACACCGTGAAGGAATGTGGAAACTTTCTATTGACCCATATTTCATCAAGGTAGACCTGCTCACTAGTTAAAAGGAAAAGTAAAAGGGGAGAAAATGCCCGATACCGATGGCCAAGACAAAAACGTTGCACACGTTGGCAAAGGGTAATCCCGAGCTAATCAAAGGATACCACATGTTAAGTTCCTGTGCTCCCGACATGTAAATATTTAAATGCCATATCTTTCCACTCGTAACTCCAAATCGGAAAAATTGGTTTCATTGGAATTTTTTCCTTGATCCCTTCAATTTGGCATCATCAAAATATTTTTTAGTGGTGTTTGGTGGGGGAAAAAAGTGGAAAAATAGTTTGGGCCATTAATTTGCAAAATTAGATGATTCAACAACCTTAATTAATGAAGTATGGGGCTCTTCCTTCTTCTACAAGAAAAAAAGACTTGGGGATGCACTTGACATGTCGTGTTGTAGGGAAAAATAGATCTTCATTAATGATCAAATAAAATCTGATCTTTTTCCTCTTCTCTCTCTTCCTTGTTCTATATATTGTAAAATGATACCTCTTTAAAAGTATGGCTCTTTGATGTAATGACACTATGTCACAATGGTGGCCAACTTCGCACGAGTTCCATACCTCTAATTTGGTCTCTGTAATATATTCTCACCTTTTATTATGAATGTAATGGTATTTTCATATTTGAAGAAATAGAATTTGTTTTGTCGCATGTTTTGTTTGCCTAACTTGTTTTATTTGCAGTCTTTATTCTCCTTTTCAGCTTTTGACATGTTGTGTGTATTTCCTACTTGCAGTTTCCATTTTTGTTGTTTTGTAAATATGAAGCAAGGTTCAGTCTACATGGTCTACATGGTCTCTCCCATGTTTTCGACTTTCCTTCCCTTTATGGAGAGCTCGACACTTTTTTGGTGTTATCACCGCCCTTAGCTAATGATTTCCCTTTCATGCACGATGCTTCTTTCTCTCCCTAGTCCCTTCGAATTTTTATTTTAGCATTTTTAGCTGCATTTCCTTGATTTTTGTAGTTTTAGCATTAGATTAGGTCGAGGAAGTTGGCCTTCTTCAAAGGTCCATCTCAACTGGCAAGTCCCGTGACTTGGGAGATGGCTCCCGTTAGAAAAAAGTAGGGATCTCAAACGCATAATCCCAAGGTGCTAATTTTTGTGATAATAAGTTACATATGCCACTAGAAGTTAATATTTCCATTATTTTCAAGTTTGGGTGTGTATCTTGGCAAAATTTATCCTTTGGAGGAAGTTCAAAACACATATGGCAACTCCACTGATTCAACAAACGTATTTTCTCAGGTTTCAGACCTTTTCCTCCATCCCCTCATTCATTTCCATGCCCCCATCTTCTCATGGCTCTCTAAAGAGATATTCCATTCTCTCATTTTAGTTTCAGCCCCTCCATTTGTAATAGTGGGATGATATCCCCAAAACAGCCCTGAAAAACCTACCTCTTTTCCATGGGAACATAGATAAATATCTTATTGATCACATTCATGATATAGCAAACCATTGTGTCATTCACAACATTAGAGAAGAGAACATTTTTCCTCAGACTTCTGGTCTCATCATTTAGAGGTAAAACAAGAGATTGGTACATCAATTTGGCTCCATAATACATTTCCACATGGGATCAGCTAGGAGAACAACTACACAACCGGTTCAAGGATAATTCATATTCCATTTCTTTCATAGAACATCTCAGCAAAATACATTGGGATCCAATGGAGTTTATCTCTAATTTCAACATTATATTTACAAGGACTTAGCATAAAATTCCTCAAGAATTCTATCATCAAAAGGTATGCCATTCTTGTACTATTCATGATGTTGATTTAGTTATATTAATTCAATCCTTAGGATGCATCGATCTTCCTCAATATTTTTCAATTTCATCACAAGCTTAGAAGATGCTCATTCAGGATGTAAAAATAAATTCCATATACATTGTTGCAATTCTTCCCTAACCATATCAAATGCTTCCTTTTGGTTGTGCTAAAAATGAAAATTCAATTATTCCCTTCCAAAAATAGGAAGATACTTTGCTTCTTTGTCCTTCATTTTATGCTCCACAATTTTATCATGCCCAAAGCATTCCCCATGCTTTGTAAAATCCTCTCCCATCCCTACCCAAGACATCACCCAAATTCTCTAAACCTTGCACTAATCTTTTCAGAAGTTGTGGTATTTCATGTGTTATCCCTACCTTCTACCCAACACACATTAAACCAAGTTATCCTACAAGGTTGGTAGAAATAGATGTTTACTATGCTTTTTGAGAGAAGGAGAAACCCATGTTACACTCTAAAAACAAGGCTTCGGGAAAAATCATGTATATGTTTTGGAGAACACAGATCAAAAGAGAAGGGGGTATGTTTGGAGGATCATTTATATTCTCCAATTGTTCAGATTAGTTCTCTTGAGCATAAAAAAATATCTGCCCAAGAATGAAAAAAATCAATAAACCTTTGTTTATGCCTCTTCTCCAACCAATTATACCAAAGAAGATGATTCCATATCTGTTGAATATTGGTTTAATTCAAATTGGTAGGATGAGAGGACCTAAAATTTGTAAAAGGAGGTGCTAAATGTGAAGAAGAATCAGGTAGATGTGAAGCACAATCATTTTGGGACCTGGAGGAGAGGAGAAAGTGTTTTTGAACACTATTGGCATCCAAGGCCTTAAGGAAGAATGTTTAGAAAGTGAGCAAGATGTTTTAAAGGAATGCAATGATCCTCATTGATCTGCATGTTTAGAACTTGTTGCACTTTTGAAAGGTTGTAGTGATACCCCAAGAGCATCATTAGTAGTTACAATGAACTAGGAAGGGCCTCAAGATTTTAAGAAGGATGAGTTTTGAGTCCTCTAGCTTATTATTTGACGAAGAAGAGCATGATAACACAAGTGTGGAAATGTAGTTGTTTGAAAAATAAGTAATATAAATTCTAGAAAATCTTTCAGACACCCACAATGAGGAGGAAAGATCCTATACCAACTCCATTCTTGGGGCTAATTGCAAATAATATGGGAAAACCAAAAGAATTAGGCCTTACCCAATAAAATATCTGGCTTAATCTAGAGCCAAAAGAAGAGTTTCCAGCAGTCATGTTCACTTTAAAGAATGAGTAAGATCATCAAATTTCCAAGGGTAAGCTTCAATACCTCTCAAACCCAAATATAGAGCAATATTTAGATTCATATTTTGAGACCTAGAGAGGTGTATTATGATACCCACAACTACAAAGAAGGGATACATGAGTAACATTTTGTGCATGCTAGGGAAGACTCATGCAACCACAGTGCTAGAGTAGGCTAGGAGATAAGATGATGTTTTTATTAAAGCATACCCAATCAATAAGTTAGAGGTGTGGGTTACCAAGGTAGAGGGAAAGGCTAGATGTGATAGATTTAAGGAAACTTCCTTAGCTTGTTAGTGACTAGTTAGACCCCATATAGTTAGATAATAACACCTCCTCCTTTAAAGGGAAAATAGGTCTATGAGAGATATGGGATTGTATATGCTTGTATTATGTATCCATTATTAAAACTCTTATGTGTGTGCATGCAGACATATATGCACCCATGTGCATGTTTCAAAAAAATGTACATAATATAAGCATATATAATCCCATGTCTCTCATATATAAGACAATATTTTGGATTAATGTTTATATGTATTATGGGATATTGTATGATTGTGGATTTACTTATGTTTTACACCTATTTTCATTTTTTACGTTATCATAAATGTGAGGACATCTATAGGTTATAAAAATGAAAAAGGAAAAATTAAAAACAAGGTAAATGATAAAAATGGGCATCCAATGAAAGAGATAAGAAGATAAAAAAATCAAGAGATGTGCTAAAATGTGATAAATAAAATGGTATCTTATAGAATTCAAGGAATTAATCTAAGAAATAAAAAAGCTATGCTAAATTATTGTAGACACCTAATAATATCTAAGAATGTAGTTACATAAATTAAAATGTGTGTGATAAATATAAAATGAAATCTAAAGAATGGGAAAATAAAACATAAGATACAATAAAAATATGGGTTATAAATATTAAATGTAATCTAAGTAAAGGTGAAAGAGAACATCAAATATGATTAAAATAACATTAAAAAGGGATAGTGTCACAATCAACACTTGTACTAGATTTCTCAAGAGATTAAAAAAACTACCATCTAATGTCATGACGAGGATGAGTAAATATGGAGTAGATAATGTGGATAAAGTTTTGTGAGGAAGGCCCATATGTTGTATAATCATACTCACACACAAAAAAATCATGAATATGAGATAATAAGATAAAAGGATATAAACTCATGGTTGACTATCTAAAGATAGAGTGACCATGAAGAGAGGAAAAATATGAGCTACCACGAGGGTGATGCAAGGCCCTTAATGGAGATAAGACATTATAATCAAGAGGATACTCCTAAAGGTTTTTGACATCAAGGAGAGAAGAAATCCAAAAGACTGATTTACACTTAGACCAACTAGTAAAGTATAGAGATATATCCGAGTCATCTATGATAATATATGATAGTATATGCCTAGATTTTGAGTACCCTACAAGATGTGTTAGGTGACATATTATCAAATATAAAATCAATGCTACTGATAAGAAAATAGGCTTATGTTGTTTCCATTGAATAACATATGGACATAATAGGTTATTTCATTTAATATCTCCAAATATGAATCTAAATATGTAACAAAAGACACCTAAAATAATGTTAGCTATTTTTGGTGGCTAAGGGACCTACCTCGGTAATATCTCTATCATTTCCAAGGTTGAAAGAAGAAAATGTATGTTATGTGAATGAAAAATGAAAATATATGAAATAGTGTACCTATTTTGGGGCCTAAGGGGATCAATCCATGTTGTATGGTTTTCTTATGGATGATTTTTGGTTGTGTTTTAGGTGAATTGAATCAAATTTGTCATATTCAAAACTCAATCATGGGGTGACCACTGAAAATTATAGAGAAATCATAAGCTAGTCGTGGGCGCACTTGAAATTTATGTTAAAATTTCACCAAAATAGAGAGTGCCACAGATGCAACATTCTTTGACATCCTTCTTCTCCTCTTCAATAACTTGTGACATTGCAAACTTTAATCAAGTAAGAAAATAACTATATTATGGGATCAAGTACGTTGGGTGATAATCTAGGGAACCACGTGTATAATAATTCTATCCTCATCAAATTCTCTTGTGATTAACCTTGGAGGTAGGAGGTTTACTTATATTATTTCTTGGGATGGGATTAGTCAAAGGGGGTAGCTAATCCATTTTAAGGATAATGAGGGGATTAGGTGAGGGAATAATGATGAATAATCATATGCATACAAATGAAAGTAGATAAAACTAATCTAGGATCTAACACCAATTAAATCATAATCTACTTCTATTCGCAGATACATCAAGATAAAGCTAACAAAGGAAAAAAATTCATAAACATAAAAATCATAAATTCAAACCTCCCTTCAATGTGTGGATTTTCTTCAGAATGTGGGTATCTTTGTGAAATGAGTGTAAACCATGAATGGTTTTGATCCAAGGATGTATCTTGGTGAAGGAAGAGATCTCCTCAAAGTGTCCTAAAATTCATGTTTGATTCTCCTCTTACTTCATCAAAAAGGAAAGGGTTTTCTCACATTCACAAGATTTCTAGTGATCAAAAGCTCATGTTAGAAAACACACATATATGTCTTACAAGGACATGGTGTGTTTTAGGAAGGGAGTACTAGGTTGCTTTTATAGCTTTTCTCTTTGGGAAAAGTACAACTCTTAGTGAATGTGGGATAATGGAGATGTAGAATTAGGAGTGGATAAACATGATTAAAGGTAATTAATTAAGATTAATGACCCATGGGAATTAGAGGAGGCTTAATTAATCACTTGGGATTAATTAATAGGCCAAAATTATCTTATAGAAGCTATTTAGAGGAATATAGAGGAAATTTAGTGGGTTTAGAGGGGTTTGAGAGAGGGATTTAATTAATAAAGGGTTATTGACTAAATACAATATGGGGATTTGAGTAATTAATTAATAGTTGGTAGTTAATTGATTAAAGGGGGATTTTAATTAATAAAGTATTATTTATTTGTATCCAAGAAGAAGAGATTATTTAATTAATAAAAGGTCATTAATTAGATGGTAATGATGGGAGAGAGAGAAGTGAGTGCAAGTTTAATATTAAAATTGTGTGGTAGTAAGTAGGATTCTACATTTCTCCCTCTTTGAGGTGGTGTCATACGGGAGGTTTCATGTCAAAGAAAGTAGATAAATTTATTTTTCATGGGAAGACAAAAATTAATAGGATGGAAAATTTCCTCGAGCATCGATGGGGTGATAGAAGAAGGTGATTAAAACTTGAAAAGAGAAGAAAAGGATTATGGTCGAAGAAGAGGTCATACGATGAAAATATGCCATCGTGATAGTTTAAAAAACCATGAAGAGGGATATATAGGAAAGGGTAAAAAAATCATTTTCACCACCATAAATAGGAGAAAAAGAGATCTGTGTGATCGTAAGGAGAGGAGATGCCCATCCTAGTTTTCACACACCGAGCAAAGAGGTGGGTCTATCAAAAAACATCGAGACATAGGGATCTGATAGGTGATGCCATTTAAGTTCAATTTATTTTTGGAATTTTTTTATTAGAGTGAAATAAATTTACTTAAGGCAATGACACAATAGGCCATATAAATTGAAAAATGTCAATCCAATGGTTTTTTTCTATACCACAATGATTTTTCAACATTTTTGGCAGCCTCACCCTAGGTATGGTAGATTCGCTTAAGATGATGACATTACACTATGTTGTAGTTTATTTTTCATTAGTGGTGGATTAGTTACATGCTACAATAGATTCAAAACAAGTGGTAGATTTATGGGATGTGGTAGTGGATTCTTCGTTTATAGAAAAATTTCCATAACTAATAATAGGCTCACCAAAGGTGGGAAAATGTTAAATTTGAATGTTGAAGTTCTAAAAGTTTGTATAATATGGATAAGTATAGATTTTTATTCTTGATGGATGTAATGAGGATGACAATGATCTAGTTCTAGGAGCACCGATCTAGATCCTTATAACAACTCCAGATAATTCACCCACACGACTGTGCCATTTTTGAGGAGTTAGGCCTATTATATATAACATTGGTGCTAACGATGGTGGATCATAGACCACTGCTAATAGCCCTAGCCAAGATATGACATTTAGACAATAGCACATTTTATCTCCTAACAAGGGAGATTTCCATCACCTTAAAATATTTCTAAAGGATTTTGTGGCTGTGAATCATAGGGGATCCAATCTAATTTGATATGACATATATATCAAGTGAGATAATATGAACCAAAGGCCAAGTCAATATGTCTGAAGAAGAACCAACATCCTTTTGATAGAGATATTTGATAGGGATGTGATTGAGGATATGCCCCTAGTATTAATGGCTCTTGTAAGTGACATCCGCTTCATGACAATAGTGGTTTCTACCTATCAATGGGGTAAATGGGTGTTATAGTGGATATGGTGGAGCACTAGTGGATATTTCGTGTGGACCTCATGTCCTTATGTAGTTATGCATAGATCTAAACTTTGTGTTTTATAGGGGTGGCTATAATATAATACACATGAAATTATTACAGATATGGGCCCGAGTGCATATTGTAGTTAGATGGGACAGTGGGGAAATTTTATCCACTTGAGGATGATGATTCATAAGCCTTTGGATGGATCTGTTTAGGAAAAGGAAAACATGGGTATAAAGAGATGTTATTGTATAAGAGATCATTGGATGAGCTTGTTGCAGATAACATCACATCGATCCCCTATTTAGTAACGAGGAACCGATTGAGGACCTTTATAGAGATGGCTCATTCACACACTAAGTGCTACTTAGTAGAAGATGTGATTTTTTTGTTAAGCGATATAGGCTTGATAGAGTGCTATGACAATTTGGCTATAAACAGGGGTGTTAACAAAACCACAAAATATTATCCATGTGACTAGAGAGATACCAGATTAGGGTCTAACCATAGATGAAATGATGGAGAAAATGTACTAGGATATCTTGATAATCATTTTGTGGTATATGTGGATGGGTATCATAGATTCAGGGGGACTAAATGGGACTATTGGGGTTGGTATCAATAGTTTTGGCTAGTGAAAATGACTACACCACAATAGAGGCTAGCTAGTTTAGCAGAGGTAGCAATGTTAGTGTGTCAATAGAGGCATTTGTACATGATACATGCATCTCCACTTGTATAATCTAGGCTACTAATGATCCATGAAGGAGGTGGTGTAGGAGCCGAGACATAAAGACAATGGTGGGACCGCGACAATGGTTAGTAGAGATAGAGGGATCATGGTATATGTTAGTACAACCCTATCGATACGATGGAATGGATGGGGGACAACCCTAAGTGGAGATTGAGGATATGGGTGAAATGGATGGGGTTCCATAAGTACAAGGACATGAGGAGTAGACCCGGACATGATCGGTACCCATACAAAAGGAGATAGGGAAGGTCCATCAGAATCACTCAGAAAATTAGTGAGTATCACAAGTAATATTGACAAAATATATATATTTGTGAGGTAGAGATAATAGGGTTGATAGCTTAGGGTCCTAGTGGATATCTATATGAGGAGATTTCCAAGATAACGAATGAGGTAGTGAAAATTTTTCTACACTAGCAAATAGACCATAGAGATATATAACCATATTTGAGTGAGATGTCATAAGGAGTGATAAGGATAGCCATATCATAAAGAGAGATGCATTACAAAGAGAGTGTAACACCCTAGTAGTGGAGAGACACATAACTCATATAGAGCTAGAAACCACATAGGTAGTAAAGTAGAGACTATAACAAGATTGAGATGTAACCTACACGACCTTAGGTACATATGGCATTTAAAATATGTTCGATAGGATTACGTAGCTATATGAAGAGATTGTCTATTTTAGGACTTTATATGAGATTTTCATAGTAGTAGATTGATGGGATTTGAGTTATTCACAAAGATGAAGAGTGAGTCAGTTATAGAGGCCATCAAAGTCGATAGATTATGGGCCTAGTAAGGAAACCCTCAAAGTGACAATACCACTATGGTTTATAGCATATGCGTTGACAGAGGATTGGGACTAGGTTTACCAACCCCAGACCTCCAGAAGTCTTGTTAGAATTTTAGGATTCTAATAAATACGGATTTAATCAACTTACATATTACATAAGTTACAATAAATATTTAAATAAAGATTACATCATAACATAAGTAAATAAATAAATACTTACATGAAATAAATAACACAAGTGACACAATATTTATAATAGAAAAATCCAATAGGGTAACAACCAATTTGAAAATAATTTTTACTTCAGAGAACTTATTTTACATCCAATAATATCACCTCCTCCTTTAAAACCCTATTTACCAAGGGTAAAACCAAATCACTTGATTTGCACACCTTTGATATATTTCCGAACATATCAAATGAGGACCTAAAGTCCTTTTTATATAAGGTGATCGGGTATGTCTCCCGACCCACCTTTTCAACCTAAAATGGTTGACACATACACCTAGGTTTATAATATTTAATATTAGAAATATAATCATTTCATGATATTAAATATTTAACCTAAAATATATACCTAGGTTAGCATATTTAATAATAGAAATATAAATATTTCATATTATTAAATATTAACCTATATATTAGTGATAGACCCATATATATTAAGGGTTGGCCAGACCACTTAATCATTATGTTCCAACACTCCCCATTAATGTTAAGTGGGATAACATAACATATGCCAATAATTATTACCGCCCTGTGGTACACTACAAGATTTACAATCCTTAAACCATTAAGGTTTTAGGCTAGCATATCGGTTGAAGGAATTATAAGACCTTCATCATATTCAATTTACCTTTTGGTACAAAATGATTTGGAATCCTAAAGATCATCCCATGATCAGTGGCCAAGAATGATTTGTGAGTTTTACATGTTCTCATAAAAGGTTATTGAGTCCAAGCATATAGGAGTCTTTTACAACCAAGGACCTCCTTAACAATATGCTTGTACTTGATGTTTACCAGTAAATGCAATAGCACTAAAGAGTTTAATGAAGACCGCCTTTAAAATTTTTCTACACTTCTTTCTAAAAAAAGTTGTGGAGGTATACATGCCTGAAGGTATTTTTACACTTTCCCGAAGGTCTTTTTACAAAAACCAAGTTCCATTAGGAGGTGATATTGTCATGCACACTCCCCCTCAATGGCAAATCTGACAATCCAATATTTTCACAAAAGTGACAAAACTTTTTAGCACTCAGGGACTTTGTGAAGATGTAAGCAACATGCTCTTCAATCAACATGAACTTGAAATTCATCTCATCACTTTGCACCTTCCCATGGGTGAAGCGCATATGTATCTCAATGTTCTTTGTCCTCTGATGTTGAACTAGATTTTTAATCAAGAATAATACAACTCTTACCACCACATAGAAGATAAATACTTCTTTTAGCTTCCATGTGTATCTCTACTAATACATTGCAACCACATGGCTTCTTTACTTCTTCCATTGTACTTCTTTGCCTCAATAGAAAAAATGGAGACTGTTGATTGTATTTGTTGTTCTAAGTAATGGTTCCTACACCAAAAAACTTGAACACATATCTAATATATTTTATAACACAACATCAGTATGGTTAGAATCAAAAATCCATATAAGATAGCATTTTCATTCTTATTATAATGCAACCCATAATTGATTGTTCCTTTCAAATATCTAAAAATTCTTTTTACAAGATTCTAATGATCTCTAAAAAAGGTTCCTGCATAAACCTTGAAGTAATTCCTTTTGTATAGGAAATATCTGATCTAGTTATAGTTAGATAAATCAAACTATCAACTAACAACATATATAAAATAGGATCAACCTTTTTCATATGCAGATTTATGATCAATATTTATTCCAACTTCTATTGAAGTAGAAAATGGTTTACAATCAATCATAAGAAACTTTTTCAATACAATGGTTGCATATTGTGTTTTGAAAAATAACAATAGAATGAAATACAATCATACAAATAACATGATGTGAGAGACCTAACTCATTTATTTCAAATTACTGCTTCAATTTCTCTTTAATCCTATGAATTAAATTATAATTGTCACCAAACATAAGAAAATCATCAACATATATACATATAATGATAATATGCAAGCCTTATTACTTAATGAATATATCATTGTTAGAAGAACAATTAACAAAACCTAACAGTTTAAAGAAAGAAACAATTTTTGCATACCAAGCTCTAAGAGCTTGTTTTAAACCATACAAGGATTTCTCAACTTACAAACATAGTTTTCTTTACTAGTTTCTTCAAATCCTTTAGGTTGAAACATGTAAAGTTCTTCTTTTAAATCGTAATTCAAAAAAGTATTTTTCTTATCCATTTGGTGGATTTCCCACCTAAATTGAGCGGTAATTGCAAATAAAGCCCTAACAGTACTCATTTTAGCTACAAGAAATATCTCAACATAATAAATACCAAGTTTCTGAGTGAAACATCTAGCTATAAGCCCGACTTTATGTTTGTTAATACTACCATCACCATTATATTTTACTTTGTATATCCACCTAGACCCTATAATATTTCATGGCTCAAAGTTCATACAAGGTAATTAATGCATGGTGCATATGATGGCTTCTGGTCATTTTCATAAGGTTAATAGGATTTGAGTTTTCAAACATAGATTGAGCGCAATTTAATTTCTTATCTAGGAAGATAAGAGTTTTAAACATCTATAAGCATCAAAACATCATCATGACCATTTACTAAATCGAATCAAAACCATCATTTAGAAAAATTTAATGAAGTAACTTCAAGAGAAGAAGACCACATGTAAACCTTTCACTAGACTATATCTATACATTTCATATAAGCTTCGATAATTAACATGTCCTAACCTTTCATGTCATAGTTTTAAATTATTCAAACTCTGAGATATAAAATAAGATGTAGAAGAGAAATCATCAAAAATATATAGATCATTTTTTTGAATTCCTTTAGCTATTATACTCTCATTACTATCCTTGATATACCAAGTATCCTTCATGCATGGAGTCTAGTTGTGTCCATACCTCTTTCAGATGTTCAATATTACCAATGTGTAGAAGGTACTCATCATTCACATTGCATAGAAAGGGCTTCTTACATTCATTGCAAGAATGTATTCATGTTATCTACAATTGCTTAATGACCGGTGGGAGAAACCTTAGATCCATAAACAATCATCCAGAGTTTTCTCACTATAAATTCTATTTTGACCCAAATGTTGTAGTTGGTTTCATTCAGGATTTGGGTTTTGTCAAGACAGAAATAGTTAGACGTCATTGTTTTCTTAAACCCCATTATAATATACAATGTACCATGATTTAGATATATATTTATTGATAAAAACAACACTTTTAATAGAATCAGATCTAAAGAAATTATTTGATCATAACTAATTTTGTCATTATAATGCATACTAATTAACCTCCCATGATAAAAATAATAACCCACATTATAAAGGGCTCTACATTATACCTCGATTTATATAAAAAATATTTCCAACCATATAGAAGTGAAGAAGAGACCCCTAAGAATGCATAACAACTTCAAATTTATGAAAAAATTAATATAGACAAAAATATGGCCACTTAAATTTGACATCTAAATGGCTATCATAATGGCTTTATTTTTGCTCTATCGTTTCGTTCATTTGACCATCAATTTTAACACGGTTTAAGTTTCTTAGAACCTATGAGTTTAAATTTGACGTCTAAATGATTGTCATATTATCTTATGTTTGAGTCTACCATGACATGAGTCATTTGATCACAAATTTAATAAAGCCAAAATTTGTTGTGTATTTTAATGTGAAATTCCGAATTTCTTCTTCTGTATAATATTAGGGAGGTTATATTTTAACACATTATAATAACCTATTATAATTTATAATGTAAAAATATATACATTTTTTTATAAAAAAATGTATATAATTTATAGAATAAAAATAAAAAACAACATATAGTTTATAAAAATTATAAACTATAGTATATTGTTTTTATATTAAAAATACATAACCCTTATTAAAGGGGTTTAAAGGACATAGACCAGGTTAAAAGAATTTTACCAGGTGCAAGTAGATTTATGAGAGTATAGATTAACCTACATATTTTACAGAGGGGACAAGTAATTTCACTCGACCAATAAAATAAATTGAAATCCTTATTTTCATGAACCTTGTCTCCTCTCTTCATTTACTCTTAATTTTACCCCGCACACATTTAAAAGTATGGAAATATTGTAAAATATTTTATATAATTCTCGCAAGCTAAAAACTTTAAAACTTTTTTGTGGCTATAACTACCAATATTTTAATAAATATTTACCACTTCACGTGGACCACGAATAAACTAGCCCTTTTTTAATTCTTCATTTATACTTGAGAGTTCCATCTTTATACCGAGATATTATCTCATTTTATTCTCCACTCTCACTCTTATATAAAAGAAAACTTTAAAATAGGTTTATTTATATAGTTTTTATAAACTATAAGATCTAAATGAATGGGGCCACCCCTTACATGGATAATATAAATGTTAGGGACACATGTTAGGTTTTATTTAATAAGTATTAATATTTAAAAAGTAATTCCTTCATGACCAAGAAATAAACACGGGCCCCCTTACTAGAAATAAGCAAGCACTTTGGTTTTTCTTTTAAACATATATAAACCAAATCTAATAAAATTTATATTTTAAGCGGTTTAAAATAACCATATATATATATATATATATATATATATATATATATATATATATATATTCAAACTTAGGTTAGGTTTGTTTCTTTTGTTTCTTTGTTTCTTTTTTAAAACTTAGGCGTAGAATATGGTCTATTGACTCTTCTCTCAATCCCATGCAATTTTAATATGGTTTAAGGCTTTTAATATAGAATTTTTTTTTCAAAATTATATAAACTTTAATGTGATGTTTATATAAATGATTATATAAACCTTATTTTATATTATATATATTTTTATTTAAAAATAATAATATAGTTTTCAAATTATATAGGATATAGTTATAAATTAACTATAAACTATAGTTTTTCAAATCAAATCCTTTTAGAGGGGACCAAAGAGTATGGGTATGAATTCGAAATATTTAATCTGCAAACATTTGAAATTATAGAAAATATAAAAATTATTTCATATAGTAATAAATCTTTTCTTTTTTTGTATGTGACTTTCACGTAGGTAAACATTTTATCTTAATAAATGACACAAGTGACACAATATTTATAGTCGAAAACTCCAATAGGGTAAAAACCGTTTTGAAAGTAACCTTTTACTTCAGAGAACTTATTTTACATCTAGTAAGATCATCTCCTCCTTTGAAACCCTATTTACCAAGGGTAAAACCAAATCACTTGATTTGCACACCTTTGATATATTTTCCGAATATATCAAATGAGGACCTAAAGTCCTTTTTATATAAGGTGATTGGGTATGTCTTCCGACCCACCTTTTCAACCTAGAATGGTTGACACATACACCTAGGTTTATAATATTTAATATTAGAAATATAATTATTTCATGATAGTAAATATTAACCTATATATTAGTGATTGACCCATATACATTAAGGGTTAGTTAGACCACTTAATCATTATGTTCCAACAAGTTTGTCACCATGAGAGATTCATGCAGAGAGTTGACTCTAGCTAAATGTAGTTGTTTTGTTTTACCATCATGAGATGTATAGTACATGGTTATGATACCATACTTGTAAACTCAATTATATATATATATATATATATATATATATATATATATATATATATATATATATATATATATATATTATATATATATATATATATATAAACTTGAGTTTTGATGTATGAGTGTAGCACTAAGTTATGATGGTTTGGCATAACATGTTTAAGTTTTAGCATTGTGATTAGATCGATGACTAGATGGCTAGATCGATTATTATATTATATGTGATGATTGTATGTTGATTTGTTGAATGATGATGATATGCATACATTTATATTTCCTCAATGTGATCTAGCTAAGTTCATGTGACACTCTTGTGTATACTTTAGCCATTTTTGTGAGTATGTGGTTAAGATTTTAACTTAGCCACTATGTATTGGTAGGGTAGAATAAATGGAAGGGATTATTTATAATTGTAAATATCTATATATGATAATGTAGGATGGGTAGATGTGATGAGTAGGGAGTATGAATGGGAAGTTGTGTTATAGCTTACAAAATGATACAAATCAAGATACCTATTATTTGATATAAGCATACCAAAATAAGAACTATGATATGAAAAACCATGATACCGATGTTTGTAAGGTTCCATAGGATTATGTTGTCATGCAAATGTGCAACAGGGAGATTGAAAATTTCCAACCACGACAACGATACCCCGGTGTTAATTTTTTCAACTCCCATCATTCCAAGACACCCCGGGTTTTTCCAATCAATTCAAATGACCTACTAAATAATGTTATCTCATCCCCCTAGGTGATTTAGAGAAGTTTATTCATCCCCCCTAGGTGATTTTAGGGATTTCTAAAAAGATACTACCTTCTAGCAGTATTGGAAAGTGCTATCACTGGCCTTCCCAGGACTGGATCAAACCCCCTGGAGTGGAAAAGAAGGGAAAAATTCAACATGGAGGTGAATTGAAGACCTTAAAACATAATGGAAATGATTTTGGAAGTTTCTGGGAAGTTTTGAGAAACTTGGAGTAGTTTGATAAAAAATTAAGGTTCACAAGCTTAGGCAGTACATAGGCCTAAAATAGCTACTTGGCTTCAGAAAATGATTTTGGGAGCTCCAGATGAAGTTAGAAGCAAAACAAAAACCTTCGAAAATAGTATACAAATACCTACATGATGGGGAAATCATATTTTTCACAACACCTTAGTGCATAGGATTGGAAAACAAGTTTTATTAGGTACAAGTGGAGTCTCAAATCACAAATACAATTTTTCAGGGATCCGATGGATGAATCAAGACATGATACTCAAACCATTGGATTCCAAATTACATTTCCAATCAGGATCATATAACATTTTACCAATAAATTCCACTGGGAGCTCAATTTATCTTCTTTCTAAGTTTCCCTCTCAAAGGCAGTTCAAAACTTAGTCATTTTTCAGGAGGACACGTGTCGCACTCAGAGCCTGGCAGGATTTCATGTCCCTGATGTCCCTAAGATCAGGTACAACAACCCTTGAAATTTTTTCCCAGACCCCATGTGACCTCTTGGACCCTCATATGACCTCCAGACTTGACAGTTTAGCCCCTAGGTGCATTTTTGGAGCATCCATTCCCTGTCATCGGATATGGTGCCACGTGTCAGCTCTAAGACCACTATGGAAACTAATGTCCCTTATGTCCCTAAGGTGAGGGAAATAATACATGAAAAATTCACCCATCCCATATGGGGAGTCATTTGGACACCCACATGACCAACTTTCAGCTCCCAGGTGCATTTTTAGAGCATCCATTCCTGTCGTCGGATCCGGTGCCACGTGTCACCCGGGACCACTGTGTGAAACTGATGTACCTTATTTCTCTAAGGTAAGGGACATTGTACATATAAAAATGTGCCCATCCCCCTATGGGGAGTCTTTTGGACACCCATGTGACTGACTTTTAGCCCCTAGGTGCATTTTTCAAGAAAATCCCCTATTGTTGGATCAAGGACACATGGCATCACCTTGACCACCGTGGAAATTGATGTCCCTCACATCCCTAAGGTTAGGGACATCAAGGACACAAAAATTTTCCCAACCCCTCCATGTGCATTTCTTTTAAAATTTAAATCGGCACTTAGTCGTTTCTTCCCCTCATTTCTCCTTCACAGCTTCATACCTTGTCATGGCTTCGTGAATGATTGTCAGACACCCGATCCACCATTGTTTCTCCAAACCAGCTCTACCATGGCCACATAAAATCTCCACACCATGAATTCATATTAATATGCAGGCCTCAGAGAAAAATGGAGTGAAATGATGAAGAACGAAGAGAAAATGGAGATTTTTCGCCAAATAACTACGAAGCCACCTAATTAAAAACTCATCATATCTTGCAAAGTACAAGTCGGATCGAGATGCCATATTTTGTAGAATTTAAAATTTTGCAAGACAATCAAGATGCAACAAACAAGAGGTCAAATGGTGCCCAAAATCATTTTCTCCAACAAAATCCTCACTTCATGCACCGACTCGCATTCGTCATATTTCCCATCATTCCAACAATAGGAGTGAGCTAAAAACTTGCACATGGGCTCCAAATAAAAAACCTATCACAATGCGGTTATTTCATTGTAAGCGGAGACAAAAACCATACCTACAAATTTCAAGTTCCATTAATGGCCACCATGGTAGCTCCGTGTCGGAAGCCACTGCCAAGTCAAAATTTCAAAATTTATTTCCAATCATTCTAGATGGAAAACTATGTGAAATTTGGAGGGTGTGATCATAACAAAAAGATGAGTCCAAAAAATTATGTTCCATCGCAAATCAAGCACTGGAAACAAACTTTCTAAAAATAGTAATTTTTCTTATATAGACTTGTTATGTTTGGAAAGTCGTCATCAAAAGAAGTTGAGACAAAGGAAATGGGCATTGAAGATCATGAGGAAGTCAGAATGAGTGTTCAGAGCAGAAAACAATGAAAATTACCACTTACTAAAAATAGTAGATCCCTTATATGGGTACTTACCAAAAATAATAAGTCACCCCAAAGAAGTGGCTAAGGCAAGGATAGGGTCCACAATATCAAATGAGGGAGTTCATCACATCACGATGGTCAAGAAGAGGAAAAATCACCTCTCACTAAAAATAGTATATCATACACAGGCTAGGAGTTGCGGTCATCAGCAAAAAAATTCACTCAACTTGGCAAGCATTCATGAGCTGATTTGAAGGAGATTCACAAAGTGTGCAAGGAATTCAAATATTCTAAGTTTCACTACATTTGGAGCTTTTCATTAGTGAGGATCAATGAACTTCATTGGGAAGGACATCTCCTATTCTTCTCTCTCTCTTGTTCTTTCCTCTTCTCCCCCAACTTTCTCTTACTTTCCAATATTCTAATTTTGTGTTGGGGTTGCACTTTTTCACATGTCCTAATGTTCCTAATGTAATAAGTCACCTTTATGTTATAAAAATGGACTTAAAAGTTTCCTAGGAAGTTGAAAAGTTTTAAGTTGTGCGAGGACATATAAAAAGGCATTGGGGGTAAATGAAGAGTCATATCCTACTCTATAAATTGTAACGCCATTCCCATTTCAAAGGGTTGGCGATTGATCTTGTAAACTCAAGAGTGCATTGTACTAAGAGAAGGAAAAGGAGATAGCCATTTTCTTCTACTTTCCTCCTCAAAATTATTCCATTCCCACACTATGTAAAATTTTGGTTTAAGAAATCAATTTCTTTAACTAAGGAGTTTCTTGATACTTTGTGATCAATAAATTCTATTTTGGATTTATAGTTATTTTGTGAATACGTAATGAATTTTTTTGGATCTGATTTCTACCTACAACAAGTTCTCCTACTATTTTCTCATCCCTTTTTTGGATTTTCTAAATTTTACCATGCCCTTTTGGATTACGAAAGGCCACCAGAGAAATCCACATTTTTTTGTGCATGCACATATGAAAGTTGCACCATTTTCTATAGCTTTTACAGTTTATCCACCTAATTTTTTTGGATTTTCAAAGAAAAGTATAATTAAAATACAAGGAAGAAAATAAACAAGCAATCAAATTTTGGAATGTTTAACAAATCTATATTTTATGACATTTTGGATTTTCTAGATGTTACAATGTTTTGGGATTTTCTAGATTTTATGACATTATTGGATTTTCTCAATTTTACTTTTCAGATGTTTTTGGATTTTATAGATTTTATGATGTTCTAGATTTTCTAGATTTTGAATATGACATAATGAGTGAGCATTAGAAGAGAACAACATATTGATATGCTTATAATGTTTTTGATTTTTCTAGATTTTATGATGTTTTTGGATTGTCTATATTTCAAGTGATTTTGGATTTATAGATTTTGTAATAGAGAATTTACAATGTTTTTGGATTTTCTAAATTTTACCATGTTTTCAGATTTTCTATATTTTACAATATTTTTGGATTTTCTAGTTTTTACAATGTTTTTGGAATTTCTATATTTTATGACATTTTTGGATTTTCTAGATGTTACAATGTTTTGGGATTTTCTAGATTTTATGACATTATTGATTCTCAATTTTACGATGTTTTTGGATTTTAAGAATACAGATTTTCTAGATTTGGAAAAGAACAACATAATGATAACAAGGCTAAAATAAGGTTGATGAGAATACACGACATGAATATGGACTTAAGGAATGATGAAGCTAAGAAGGAACAAACATGCCCTAAGTACAAGGTGCTTGTGAACAACGGGCCCTAATGATGGTGCAGAAATGAGTTTTCACCAAAAGAGATGCCCAAGGCTCCACCATTACATTGTTTTCACCTTTGGACGAATTTATTTCTCTCGTTATTTTCATTATTTTTAATTTTTCACTTATTTATGATTTTTAAATTATTTTATTGATTTTGGATGGCATCTCGAGCTTAATTGTAGAAACATTTGAGGTGCATGATGTTCATGGGGTATTTAGGCTCGTAACCATCGGGATAGAAAGCTTATAAGCTTCGAACCAAATTTCACCACCACAATGTATGACCATAACCAGTTAGGCTCAAATTTACCGTTCTTTTCTCTTTCCTTTGTAGTGTTAAATTGATTCTCTTTAAGCACAATATATCGAATCTCAAACTCACAAAAGATGATGCATTTGTTGTAGTTGTTATAGATTAAATTTTTATACACTTTAAGGTGATCCAAGACATGTAGTCATTTTGCATAAAGTAGCTCGAGCTCGGTTAGTTTGACTACTTGAAAATCTTCTTCATTATAAAGATAATCCTTCAAAGATATACACAAGGAGATAAGCTTGATATCTAAGGGAATGATAGCCTTGGTTTCAAGAGAAGGGAATAAGACATGGATTCTGTAGAGGAATTCTAATGGAGGTACAATATGCCCATAATATTTGGTGGATTTAGGATTCTAGTTTCGACATATTTTATCGACAAGTTTCTCCATAATGTGAAAAATTGTTTTATTGGTGGCCTCAAATTGCCCATTACATTGAGGGTAATAGGGGTGGACCACTTTTGGTGGATTTTGAAGTATTGACAGAGGGTATTCACTTGCTTGTTTTTGAAGGATTTACCATTGTCAAAACTAATGCCGTAAAGAATGCCATAATGATGAGATAATGTGGTTCAATATGAATTTTAATATTTGAGCACCGGTTACATACGTGAGAGGTACATCCTCCACCCATTTGGTAAATTACTCAGTTGTGGTAATTATATGTTTGCAGCCATTGAAGGAGGTGGGTGTGAGTTTCCTATGAGATTGAACCCCATTTTTAAAATGACTAAGACATAATAATAGGCTAAAAGGATTGGGATGGAACACGATTCATGTTTCCATATTTCCAACAAAGGACACATTTGTGCATATTGACAACAATTTATTTCCATAGTGGGAAAATAATATCCAACTCATAAAAGTTTTTTTGGAAAGAACGATGCCACTAGTATGAGCACCACAAATTACTATTTGCACCTCTAAGATAGCTTGGGTAGAATCTTTCAAACTTAGACATCGTAACAAGGTCTCATTGTAGCCTCGATGAAAGAGAGTTCCCCAATGAGGGTATAATGGACTATGCATTGGATGAGGGGTATTTTTGGGAATGGGTAATGTTGGGTGGAAAGGTACTATCTTGTAGGTAATTGTATATGTATTCATACCAAGAGAGAAAGGACCAACAACTTCATGTACCAAACAATATTCCGACATATCATAAGTGGTCATAATGAGATATTTAATAAGGAAACATAATTCATTAGTGTCTTGAGGTAGGTGTAAGAGATATCCATTTGTATCCATAACATATGTAGACTTGTTCGGATCTAGGGAATTATCTAAAAATTATTTTGATCAAAATATTCCTTGAGGCTATCCACCATGTACTTATAGGGTATAAGATTCTCATCTTTTGCAATTTATTTATTGTTTGCTTGTTTTATAATGAGTTGTGAATCTCTACTAACTTGAACTTGTTAAATATTCCATTTTAAGGTGATTTTGAGACAAATAATGGGGGCCTCATATTCAACTATATTATTTGATCTCGTAATCGCATGAAAAATTAAATTTACAAAAATCCCAAAAATTACACTAAAAACTATCAACACAGAGGTTTTAAAATAATTGTACTTTTCCCAAAATTATTTAATAAAATATAAAACTATAAATGACTATGCAAATCATATTATAAAGATCGCTCTAGAAGGGAGGTTCTCCACCATTCCACAAGTACCATCTTGTTCTCGATCAACCACTTTAGACGTGAGGTGAAGGTAAGCCTCTCATATTACATTCTGAAATCAATGGAAAAGTCAATCCTAGAATTTCAAGGCCATAAGAGGACTATCCCCTCCACCAAGGTGTCATATATCTCATTAGTCAATACTTGTCTAGTGTTGTTGGCAATGACCCATGCCCTACTATGATTTCTCCCCTCCCTAAGCAAACTTGTATCCGTTCTAAAAATCCTATGTACAGAGACCTATCTTTGAACCACCCCCTAAATGGGTTCTCCATAGCAGCAACAAAGGTAAGGAAGTGGTGGGATCTAGTTCAAAGGGTAAATAAATTGTGGTTGATGATAGCCCCCTCTGCTTTCCTTGATATTGTTATTGGCACCAGTTTAGAGAATAAATTTAACATGCAAGCTAGTGTGGTTAAAACCCTCAAGAAAATGTGGATTTTCTACTCAAATCTACTATTAAAGAGATAGCCTCGGATCCCAATGTAGGCCTCAAAGATGAAATTTCTACCTTGGAAACCAATTTTAAGGCTGGAGGACAAATACAAGCAATTTTTTAGCTATGCACAGTGTTATAATGGACCTTATTCGGTACACATTCGGTAAATCTACGACTCTAGTGGCATCCCGAACATGGCTTGGAAGAATGGAAAGATCACAAGGAATTTCAAAGCTTCTAACTAGGACCCCACCATCGCCATTGCATTGAAACTCTATCAGGCATTCAGGGTGGCTGTCAAAGTTTTTAGCAAGTCTGTTGGATAATGTTTGTCGTTCCTTGTTTTCGGTGTTGTAGTTTTTGTGTTATTGTATAGTTGTCATTTTGTTGTCGATATGTTCTTCGGGCTCTTTTAGAAAATTGGTCCCTACCTTTACTTTCTACTCTTTTTTTTCTCTTATGGTTGGGGTGTGGACCCCATAGATAAAAAAACCACAATGTTTCTATTTTCTTATTTTGGTTGTTGAGCCTTTTTCTATAAACTTGGGTAAGGTCCCACCAAAACCTTTTACCAATAATAAAAAATTAGATTATAAAGAGAATAAAAAAACTCTAAGAACACACAAGTTGATAATGGAGTTCGGAAATTTTCCTACATCTCCGGTCCTCCATAAAAGACCGATCTATTTAAAAGACTTGCAAAAATACCTTTCAATGAGGTTTCACAATTAAAAAAACCCCCACAACTTAAGAGTCTCCACTATTCAAATAATCTTCAAACAAATCCTTTGGCATAAATTTATAATGCCAAAAATTTCAAGAGGAGGAACTATTTTCCTTGAAGTGTTGACATTTTTTTACATGGAGAATTTTTAGTCAACACACATTGTTAAAAATATTAGGTTAGGTAGTGCAACAAAACCTCAAACAAATCCAAGACAACCACATTTAGCATCAACAAGTTCAAGATTTAACTACATATCTCCACAAGATGAAGAAGAAATTAGGAGAGTTGGTGAGGGAGCATAAAAACTTATTAGAAAAACATACGTTCAATGCCCACAAGGCACAAAAATTAGAGAAGAGAATACTCACCAATGAACCCATAGCTGTAAAAGGAATTCCATTATACCAAGGGGGGTATAGATGAGTTAGATAAATTTTTAATTATCTTACACAAGAAAAGAGAAACGACGAGGGATAATGTGAAGAAGAGAAAGGGAGAGAAACAAAATGCAAGAGTTCTTTGTGTTGCAAAGCTACAAAATTGCATGGAATTAGTGAATAAACTTGTAAAACAAGCCATGTACATGGAAAAATTAGTGAAGGGATTCTTCGAGAAGTCTAAGATAAAAGACATGTGAATGATCCCTACACCTAAAATAATATTGGAGAAACAACTTGAAAGTGATGACATTGTCATGCATTTCCGCAACCAACTCCTATAAGATATTTAAAAATTAGAGGAATAATTCAACACAAAGAATGAGAAAATAAAATAGTGATTGGGTGAGATAATAAAAATAACCTCCAAGGAAGAGAGTGCACTATAAAATAAAATAAAAAAGGGTGGAGAAAAGTTGTAAGGGTTGAAAATTGGGGTGCATTACCTAAAGAAAAGTAAAAAGTCTTGAATGAACCTGCTAGGAAAATTGAATAGTTGGGACCCCTCCTTTAAAATGTCTTAGACTATTGGAAGGTGCATGAAAATATATCAAGGAAATAGGTCCTAATTATTTTTGAAGAAGTAAAAAATCATTACTTGAGGGTCGAAATGGAATTAGAATGGGCTAATGTTGATCCCCTAAATTATTATACACTTATTCATTGGTTAAGACCCACATTGGTAATTATTCTCTATTCTTTGGAGGGTGTACATAAGGAAAAATGACTAGTATAAAGTTGTGTGAAATTTTTGGATGAGTAAAGGAAATTCAAAGAACAAAAATAGAACCTAGAGTTAAATATAGACATGCACATATATTATGGGAAAAAGCAAACACACGCAAATAGTTGAACCGATAGGGAAGCTTCATGGGAATAAATTATTGGTGTTCCAAAATAGAAGGGCCAAAGATATATGAGCTAAGAAAAATAACATGTTGACAAAAACATGATAAAGAAAAGTAGGCAAAGACGCAAAAGGTGGGATTAAAAATATAGATCCTAAAGAAATACCCATAAAGCATGCAAGACAAATGAGTGAACATCTAGAAGTGGTAAAACTTCCATGAAGGTTAAGGAGCTAAGAGATAAATACATGTGGCATAAATTTTTCCCATATCTAATACTTATGTGATATTTTCAGAACCCAAGGGCTAAATATAGATCTTGTTCAATTAGTGAAGGGTAAGACCCCACTAGTATATATACCCCTTGAGGGATCATTGTAAATATGATGGTTAGAGTGATCATAAAGAGAATAGGGATTATTAATTTTAAATAATTGAGAAGATTATTGTACAAGAATTATTATTTGTTAATCAATATGGAGAAGGTTACTACGGAGTCACTCTATGCATGAATATGAGTGTATCGTTTATTTTTCTATTATTTTAGTTTGATTGTTTTAACCTTATTATCTTGCTAAAACACTTCATTATTGACATGATAAACATGATGGGAGTTGAGACTCTCTCTATGATTCGAGTTGAGTGTGCTAAGGTTTCTAGCTTAGTGTGATAGGAGGGTGTGGGGAGGAAAGTAACTTGGTGCATGTTAGAATAGTAAAATATGCATGTGTATGTGTAGTGGAAAACTAGACGTGCAAAAAAAAAAACTAAGTGGAAATAATATATTGTGATGAATTTTTTTATTAGATAAGGTAAAAATAGGGATCAGCTCCCAAGGGCCTTACAAAAGGAGGAACAAAAACCAATGAGAAAGAAAGAAACAGAAAAGTCCTCAAAAGGAGTTAAACATGCTTAACTCATACAATGAAGATCAAGACTTTAACCAAAAAAGGATAGAGAGAAAAATAGAGAAAAGAAACCAGCCCTAAAACATCAAACTACAGAAGTTCGCCAAAAGTCTGCCAATAGTCCAAAAACCCAACTAATTTTTAGGAAAAATTCACTACTTCCAGCATGACTTTCTTTGATCACAACACCCTCAACACCCTTTTCATTCATGTCTTCCTCCAGCTCATCCTCAAAATTACTGGTGCGCAAATTGAAATTCCTTGTTTTTAGTGCCTTCCTCCATCCCTTCCAACCTATCACTCATCTTTTGACCTAAAACTCCAGCTCTAGAACCTTTTGTTTTGACTTCACTTGGGCTGAGACAATTTGCTTTGAAACATTAATGAGATCCAAAATTGTTTCCCTTTGACCAACATTGGTTTCCTCCATCGTCAAGCACCCCTCAAAATCTTTGCACCTTTCTATTCCACTCCTCGAAGCCCTTTAAATTTCCATCACAACCCTCTTTCTCAAGGTGCTCACTTCACCATGACCTTCCTCACTCTTCTCCTTATCGAATCCTCCCCCACATTTTTACATTTCCCCACCTTCATCTTAGTAATGCATTCCACAAGAGTGATATCATCCTCCTCCACCTTATCTTTCAAAGAATAGTTCAGAATAGGTTTCCCATTTATAAAAATAGGAGGATGAGCCCTTCATACAAATGCATCTCCATGTTCTCCTACCTGGAAACCGTCAAATAATTTGTCAAAGACATAAAAATAAAAAAATAAATCCTCACCATGACCTTATGGTGAAACATATTCAGAAGGGTCATATGATGAGTATATATTTTTCGGTATTTTCCTTCCAGAGTGATATACTTCATAATTTGAAGGCACACTTCTCTCCATATTCCTAGGATACATGACCTAGTGATACCGAAAGGAATGATAACTAGATCATACCAATTCAAGAACACATATGCTAATCAAACACCATGATCAATAAGATGAAAGCAATTCGCTAGAATAGCTTTACATAAAAAATTTGCAAACAAATGAGCAGAAATATCATATATTATTATGGAACTCAATGCAATACATTGAGAATGGGCCTTACTTAAATAGGAAAGGAATAACAATATAAGAACCAGTCAAGGTCGTAGATCATGCCATGAATCAAGGAAATAAATAGTCATCAAAGAACTAGTCAAGACCATAGATTTAGGAGAGAACTAGACATCAAGGATCTAGTCAATACCATAGATCAAGGAAAGAACTAGTCAATACCATAGGTCAAGGAAAGAACTATACCTAATAACTAGATAATATCTCCTAATATCTAAATAAGATAAAAGAAATATCCACACACATAAGTGGGTGAGGATAAATACAATAAAGGTAAATAAAGTACCTAGGTGAACATGAGCTAAGGTAAATACCTACTCTAACACCCCCTCAAGTGAAGCTAGGAGCTAAAATAAAAGTGGCATGTCCACAGTATGAGTCCCGATAACTAGGTCTGATGAGGTACTCATGTACAATAACTAGGAAAAAGAGAAACCGCAAGGTACCTAAAAAACAAGATAACAACAAAGTAAAGAGAGTAAAACCCACTCCAAGGCATCTCAAGAAACTTGGCTCAAAAAAATCATACAATGTTGAAGAATTTTGGTGTGCACTGTGGTCTAAATCCACTGCTCAATCACAAAACTCAAAAACAATTGACACTAGGTTTCACCAAAATAGCTCCATACAAGGAGACTATCAACGGAGTGATGTTGAAAGTGCAAAAACCACCAAAAATAATTCGATCAACTACTAAAAATAGGTGTGCCACGATCTAAGAACAATAACCAAAGAAACAAGGCAAGGACACAAACTCTAGAGTGTCACGATCCAAGAAAATCCAAGGTAACAAGGCAAGGACACGAAACCCGAAGAAGTAGGATCAACACCACACCCTCCCATACTACTGAATGGGTGGAGTGACGCTACAAATCTATATGAGTTGTCAAAACAACTACTCAAAACCGAAAACTAACACTGGAATGCACCAGAATAGATCCCCCATAAGAGATACTATCAACATGCCAAAAGTGTCAAAAATACAGATACAAAATCTCTCAACAAACAAGAGAGATACACTACACCTGCTAAAGAAAAATGCTCAAAACAAGAAGCATCACAATGCATAAGGTATAGAAAGTGGAGCAAGAGGCCTAATGGTGGAGGAGCCATGCCTGTAGAGTCCTCTCAATGAATGCCTATGTCGCTGCCATGAGTGATCAGATATCCACCCCAAATCAACATGGATGGATGAAGAAGATGCCTGCATATGACTTGGTGTAAAATGCACAATGGGTGCATGTAAAAGAACATCAGAATGTGTGTCAAGTTGATCATGTCTGATAGCTAAAATCTCAGGTTTCTCAAGCCTAGTGTAGAACTCATGTGTTGCTCATGATCCTCAAAAAGAGTCAAGTGAACAAACAAAGGAGCTCTATCAATGTGTGATCCCAATGAAGTATCTACTCAAAAACCAATGTCATGACAAGAATTCCACTTAACATGTGGAATAGAGGAAACAATACCCTGTGAATGTCTGCCAATGACTTCGCTAGTGAGACCCATAGAACGAAGCATGTGAGAACTGAATGCAGTGGTATGCTTCTTAAAAATCCATGCAGCTGAGCAGAAGTAGGATACACAACATGTGGTACTGTAATAGGCACAGATGTGGAAGAGCATGCAGTAATAAGCCTCATAGGTTTAGAAGCATCAAAAGTAGGTTCAGGCTCAAAGACTGGCAGTAGATAAATGTCAGTGGGTACAAGAGAAACATCTGCAAGTGGACTAGGAGTAGGGATATGGTTGTCCACAATATGATGGTGATGTTGTAGGCTAGCAAGTTTGTTCTACAGGGAGTGTATTATTGTATCTGTATCATGAATGAGTGATTGTAGAAGAGAATTTCACATCTTAAGTGATCTATTTTCTTCCACAAATTTTACAATATCCTCTTGAAGTCCACATACTTCAGAGAAAAACATATCATTCTCAGAATCTATGATAGGTATAAACTGCAACTCCTAGAAGTTTAGGACGTCGGGCTCATTCGAAATTACGTCCACAATTGATTACAACACTCCTCCATATTTGGCACTTTATAATTATAGTGCAAGTCTCAAAATAAATATTTCAATGGAAATAACAAAAAAAAAGAACTTTCACAAAAATGGCACTCAAAACCGAGTTACCGATCAAAAGTTACAAGCTTTTTAATATTTTTCTCTGTTATTTATTTTAGTTGCCACTAAAACAAAATAAATTGTTGTTGCCTTCACCACACAAATAAAATTAAAGGGGGCTGAAGTTAAGCACCTACTAGTAGGAATCACAAGTTTTAAGCTCTCATATGACCATGCCATATAACCAAGGGATTTTCACATAACCCGAAAAAAGGATTTGCCACACCGAAGAAAACCCAATGTAGATCTCAAGAAAATCGAGGCAATGCACTCTATGTAATTCATCTGCAACCACAAAAATGACTACCTCTAGAAATGGCCGAGTTTACAGTTGATCTTAGGGTTTTCCCACCTTCTAGATTTGATGGAAGCCTCTGTTTTACATAAAAATACACGTAGCAAAAAATACGACCAATCCCAAATATATGAATATACAATGAATTTATTTGTAAAATAAAACTTACAGATGGATGTCAACAACAATCTCCTGCTCTGATACCATGAAAGGAATGATAACCAGATCATACCAAGCCAAGAACACATATGCTAATCAAACACCATGATCAATAAGATGAAATCAATTCGCTAGAATAGCTTTACATAAAACCTTTGCAAACAAATGAGCAGAAATATCATATATTATTATGGAACTCAATGCAATACATTGAGAATGGGCCTTGCTTAAATAGGTAAGGAATAACAATCTAAGAACCAGTCAAGGTCATAGATCAAGCCATAAATCAAGGAAATAACTAGTCATCAAAGAACTAGTCAAGACCATAGATTTAGGAGAGAACTAGACATCAAAGATCTAGTCAATACCATAGATCAAGGAAAGAACTATACCTAACAACTAGATAATATATCCTAATATCTAAATAAGATAAAAGAAATATCTACACACATAAGTGGGTGAGGATAAATACAATAAAGGTAAATAAAGTACCTAGGTGAACATGAGCTAAGGTAAATACCTACTCTAAGAGATACCATCGAGAAAGAAAGAGTACCTTTCCTTACCCATGAAGAACAACTCAATTTCATGTGCTCTGTGGGTTCTATCCTTAAATATTTTGAGCTCGTCCATTTTCATCTCTCGCCAAGGAAATAGTGGAATCAAACTTCAATTTCCATTCCTCGACCTTGAACTTTCCCTTTTCCAAGATCTGCCAAAGTCCTTTGACAAGGAAGGGTTGTGACCATGTAATTTAGCAATGAAATTACCGAAACCCCCAATCTTAATCTTATTCCACAAATGTTGATTAAAAGCTTCAATGTTTTCACTAGCCGAGTTCAACCCTGATTATATCACCACCCATCTTCACAAGACCAAACTTCCCTTATTCGCTAACACTTCTCAAATTCAAACCCCTTTCACACTAACAAAAATGAGGAATAAATCTTATTATGTAAGTTGTCATAGTACACGGAGCTCACTCATGCCAACATCATCAAACTTAGTGCCCTCTATCTCTAATAATGACTTCATTAATGTCCATGGGAAAATAATATCCTTTACACCAGATCTTATAATCATTACTATGAACTCCGTAATTAGCCATCTTATCGCACACTTATTTCCTTGACGCAAAGTATGATTATAAGAAACCTTTACAAAATATTTTAAAGTTTCCTTAACATCATTGAGGATATTTCTTAAGGGAAAATTAATGGATCCCTTATTGTTAAGAGCATTAATAATGATGAGTGAATCACCCTCAATCTGGATGTCCTTGAAGCCTTTTTCTTTGGCCAACAAAACCCCCAAAGGAGATCTCTAGCTTCCGCCATGTTGTTTGTTTGCCATCCTAATGAGACTCAAAGATAAACAAACAACCAATCACCTTCATTGTTTCTTAAAATTCCACCTCCCCCAGCTTGACCCAGATTCCTTTTAGATGCCCCATCAAAATTTATCTTAACAACATTTTCCTCAGGCCTGATCCAAATGGAGTTCTTTCTAGGTTTGTGTAATTCCACCTGGTCCAAGGGTGAACTTATCAAGAAATTTTTGCTCCCCTTTGGGCAGGGTTTCTTTGCCTTACCTTTAAAGAGTTTGATATTTTCCTTGATGGCTGCCAAATATTTTCTTTTAAATTTCAAGAGAAGATATTTTTGGTCCCAGAAGATACAATCATTCCTAGCCTTCCATAAACCCCCCCAAAAAAAAATGAGGGAGGGAAATATTCTAGGCCCAAACCAAGATGGGAAAATAGAAGGGAATCTCCCATTGAAAATAACAGTCCTCAATAGTCAAAGGAAAAATCCATTGGATATTGAACAAATCCATAATGGAAGAAAAAACATCATGGGAAAAGGAGCAATGAAGGAGAAGATGGTTGACATTTTCCTCCTCTTTCCTGTAAAGAGAGCATCTATTGGGAAGCTTCATTCCCCTTTTCCTAAGATTTTCCACAGTCATAATTCTATTTTGGACAGCCAACCAATAAAAGATATTAACCTTAGGGATAAGATCCTTCACCCAAAGCTTACCCCAATATTCATTTTGCGAGATCATCCTTGAAATTTAACATATGCATGCATTGACCGAGAAAATTCCTAAATCTTCTTCTTTCCATTTAATGGAATCTTCCTTGTCTGGAAAATGTGGATATGGAAATCCCTTAATTTCTTATTGAGAACCCGAAAGGGTTGGATATATCCATAAAATTCTAGAGGATCAATGGTTTCCCACATGGCAATATCCTCCTAAATCCAAAAGTCTCTTATCCAAAATTTTCCTTTTTCCTCATGTAACCGAGCAACCCTTTCCCGTTGCTAGGTTAGCTAAGGGAAATCCTCAATCCAACTATCATACAGTAAACCGATTCTATTACATTTTCCTATCTTCCACATTGTACCTTTGGTTAAGATTCATTTAGAGGCCAAAAAAGATTTCCAAATAGAAGACCCTCTAGGAATATTGTCTTGATTTAAAAAGGACTCCATTCTGCCTATATTCCACATATACTTCATCTTTATGATTTCCACCCAAAGACCTTCCTCTCTAGAAATCCTCCAAAAAACTTTGGCAATCAAGCCCTCATTTATAAGTGAGATATTTTTAACCCCAAACCCCATATAGATTTGGTTTAATGAATTTTCCCAAGCCACAAGAGGGAATTTAAACTTCTCCATAGCTCCCATACAAAGGAATCTCTTCTGGATTTTCTCCAAGGACCCAATAATTATAGCAAGGAGATTGAAAAGTGACATCACATAAATGGGAATACCTTGAAGGGAGCTTTGAAGTAATTAAACTTACTAGCCTGAGAAAGTAAGAGACCCTTCCAAGACGAAAGTTTACTATTTACTCTTTCCAAAGAAAGCATTCTAAACCTGAAATGCTAAGCTTCTTTTGGATCAGTGGCATACCTAAATAAGAATCTGAGAAATGCTTAATCCTACACCCTAGGATGCATGCTAATATGGCTTGAACTTAATTCTCCACATTGATGGAAAAACAACACTTTTATGGAAGTTAACCATTTGTCCAAACCAATTCATAATCATTTAGAGCCACCTTAAAATTAGAGGCTTCATGGACAAAGGCCTTACCCATCATAAAATTATCATCCACAAACTAATTGAGACAGATAAAGGGGAGACCATTAGAGATTTTTATACCCTATATACAGTTAGAAAGCATAGCTTGTTAATGATTCTACTCAAAGATTCAACCATTATAACATAAAGGAAAGGTGAAAGAGGATCACCTTGTCTCAAACCTCTACCTACTTGGAAAAAACCTTCGGTTTACCATTCACCAAAACCAAATAACTAGTAGTGGATATATGCAGGTCATTATCATATTTACCAGAATGTTATCAAAACCAACCTTTAATAGGATAGCCTGGAGGAAAGACCACGTAATCCTATCATAGGCTTTATGCATATCCAACTTAAGAAACATAGCCGATCTACCAGAGCTTTCAATGGAATGTATGGATTCTTGAATCACAATAATGTTGTCAGTAATTTTCCTTCCTAGAACAAAATCCCCTTGATTTCCAGAGATGAAGTTTGAAAGAACCATTCTAATCCTCCCACTATGATTTTAGTCAAGTAATTTATAACTGGTGTTACAAAGACTTATTGGTATGAAATCCTTAACTTCTTTAGCTCCAGCAATTTTTGGCACTAGGACTAGGAAGGTGTTATTCATTTTCCTCAGAAGATGACCATTGTTGAAGAATTCTTGGACCATTTCAATGACCTCTTGCTTTATCACCTCCCATAATTTTTGAAAGAAGAAGGCAGGGAAACCATCTAAGCCTGGAGATTTATCCGGTTCCATATCAAAGACCGTAAAATGAATTTCCTCCTCTCGAAGGAATCCTTAAGAGATATCTATTTTCAAGGGGGTGATAACATTCTGGAATAGATCCAAGACTTTATTCTGAACCAACTCCTCCACCCTCTTCCCCTGCTTAAAAAGATCCTTGAAGTAATTTATTATAGTCATATTGATATCCTTACTTTCCGAGTAAATCTCACCATTCTCACTTCTTATCTCATTAATCTTAAGGAGATTAGCTCTGGAGGTGGAAGAGAAATGGAAAAATTTAATATTCCTATCACCCTTCTTAAGTCATTTCACCCTTGATTTTTTTCTCCAATAAACCTCTTCTTTAGCCAGGATCTCATGGTACTCAGATAGGAGTTTTTGTTATTGATCCTTAAGAACTGTAGTAATACCATCGTTCTCCATAAGTTCCTCAATATTTCTTAAATCCTCAGCAATTCTACTTTTTCCTAGAAATATTTCCAAAAGTTTCCTTATTCCATCTTTTAAGGTTACTTTTAATATGCTTCAGTTTTAAACACAATATGAAACTAGCAACCCCAAAAACCTGAATATCCCACCATTCTTGAATTCTATTGAAAATATTAGGGTGATCTAACCACATCTTTTCAAATCTAAAGGGTATAGATTTTTTCGATTGATTCATCCCCAAATCAAGAAGAATGGGGTTATGATCCGATCCGATTCTGGGGAGAGTTTTTAGAGAATATAGTTGATTGATCATACAAAGATGACTCACCACAAATCTGTCCAATCTGATCTGGATGAGCTCAGGTCCCATCCTCCTATTTTCCCAAGTAAACTTGGATCCCTCCAATTCTAAATCAAACAGACCATTACTAGCCAGAAATCAGCTAAATCCTCCATACTCTCAGAATAAGAGATCGATCCCCTTCTTTTCACCAGGGGAAAGGGGGTATTGAAATCTCCTCCAACAATCCAATCTTTATCTTTAAATAGTTGTCTAAAACTTGAAAGATCCTTCCAAAACTTCCTTCTTTCACTGAGTTTATTGGGAACATAAATATTAGAAACATACCAAGATTTTTTAGAGACAATTTCCATGAAACTCATAACCACATGACCAGGGGAAAAAATGATAAGACTACCTTGCATGATTCTAGGATCCCACAAAGTGACAACACCTCCCGAGGCTCCCGAGGAGCTACACCCCTCCCAACAACTTTCTTTCCAAATAAACCTACCCACCTCTTTAAATCTTGTCCATATTCATTTTGGTTTCTTGAAGCATGAAAATATCCGATTTGTTTTTAAATCTAAGATCCTTAGCAACTCTGTGTTTACCGGGATTATTCAATCCCCTAATGTTCCAAGAGAGAAAGATCATTTAACATTTCTTATTTCAAGGAAACAACTTCCCCAGACGTACTCTGAATACAAGCATCCACTTCCCTCCTAGAATTAGTCTCCCTTAATTCCTTATTACTTTTCCTACCCTTAAGAGCCGAGTCTCAATTGGCATATGCTAAAACTTCAATGGCAACATTAGTCACCCATCTCCTCTTGACCCATCCTCTAAAATAGTCAATATTTGGTCTAGAGCCTAGGCACTTTGCAAATAAAGCACCTTTTATGGAGGCTTTGGTTCTAGCCATAAGAATCTCAGGAATTTTAAGGGATAAATTACCTTTCTCTTTAGATAGTTCTAGACCCTCCAAAATCCCCTTGTCCAAACTTTTACCGACCAAACGTTCTACCCACGTGCTCACCACCCCATCCTTATCCTTGTTTTCCTTGGGCTCAACAATCACGTGATCCTTTACAGGCTCGAACTTGCTATATTGTGACGAATGATCTTTGCTTGATTCATCACTTTTTAGGCATGGCCATTTTCCAAGATGAAAACTATATATATATATATATATATATCCAATAACTTGCTTAAAATATTTAACATGATTGATTGTAAACATGTATCCATTCTTATTGAAGTTGGTATAAAACTTGATCCCAAACCTACATGTGCCAAAGAAAATCATACCTTATACAGAACTTTTTGGTAGTCTTATCTATCTAGCTATCACATGGGATGATATTTCTTATAAACTAGGTTTTACTTCTATATTTATGCAAAATCCATATGATGCTCAATGGAAAATAGATAAAATAATCTTGAAATATATTAAAGGTGCAATTAATTAAATGGGTTATATTATTCTTGTTCTAATGATGTTAAATTATATGGATATTGTGATTCTAACCATATTGGTGATGTGAGATTTAGAAAATATACGTCGAATATATTTCAAGTCTAGTACAAGTGTTATCACTTGGAGAACTAAGAAGAAACCAATACTTCATATCTCTTATACTAAGAGTATATAATTTTTATGGAAGTAGATAAATAATCCATGTGGTTGAAAAGACTATTGAATGAACTCCATATGAATGTCAAAGGAAACACACTTCTATGTGACAACTAGAGTTGAATAGATCCTATGAACAATCTAGTTTAGAATCGAGAGAATAGAGCATATTGAAATTCATATGCTTCAAGAAAAATTCCCTAATGGTGATATTAATATCCAATTTTGTCCTATAAAGATTAAGTTACATATATCTTCACGAAGCCTCTCTATGCTATGAATTTTTGCAAGAATTGAGAAATGCTATGAGGGGAATGTGAATGTTAATGGCACCCTAATGGTTGTGTTGCATCTTCATTTTCTACACATTTTTATATTGTAAATGGTATTGTAATATATCACCCAATATGATTTTATGTAAACATCACCTTACGTGAGCTTACAAGAGAACCCAAAGAGCATTGTGATATGGATATTTTTGTATAATAAAAGGTTAAAAAAAAACATTTAGTACTTCACATATGCACTTGTTTTGAGGAACTGAGGTATATATTTTTAATCTTAGAAAATATATAGTGCTGACATTTATTGTGAGAGCTAAATTAATATTAAAATATATGGGTTAATTATATTTATGTAGTGGTAAATATAATAAAGTGATGTAAATGAGTTTAATAATAGCCCATATTTTTACTTCAACCTGATTTGGTTGTTAAACAGAACAATCTCCTTGAAAATAGGAGCAATCTCTACTATTAATTTGTAATGTTCCGTATGATTATAAAGTGGAGAAATAATAGTATTATTGTGTGCTTTGAGTATTATTCTCTCTGTGCATTTTCCTCGATCATCCTTTGCATGATTGAATAAGTTAAAACCATTGAATAATCTCATTGCATTATTATTTGTGGTATCAGAGCAGTGAGAGATGAGCCTGTGAGACTGGTGAAGTCTAAAAATGAGTCTTTTAAGGGGAGTCTGTAATCAACGCTTTAGTGTCATTATATTCAAGGCAACTAGGAGGAGTGCGTTCCCTGGATTGAACATTGGTGGACGAGCTCAGAATATGTGTCATACATGAGACTGTTACGTTGTATAATCAGATCTATTTATGTATCATTTGATATTGGTTGTCTTGACACGTCTTATCTCCCCTTTGTTAGACATTGTTTTTGGTCTGTATTGCATCTCTGGAAATCATATCGATGTGCTTGATTATTGATCTCTTCTACTAACTATATGTAGTAGAATCATCTCAAAGTTACGGGAACTATTTATTCTTTTTATTTGTGTCTTCCTATCAACTCATGCGTTTAGCCTATTTTGACGTGGCATTCAGTTTTATGCATTTTTCACATTGATCCCCACATCCATTTGTAAGAGATGTGGGGATCAATGTTTAAGCTGTTGAGTTGTTTTTTTGCAGCTTTCATTGGCTTTTTATATGGTTTGAGGCTTCCAACTACCATCCATCGTCTATTAGTTGGAAACTTATTCAATAGTCAATAGTTTCATATTATCAATGTTTCGAGGTACGTAAATGTAATTTTAAAATAGATTTTAGCTATTTGTAGTTGAGTCTTATTTTACTATTGGAATTGCCCTTTTTATTAAATTAATGAAGAGAGTTACATTACTACGGGTGACCGGAAAATTCACGATCCCACAAAATGTTACGAAGGTAGCAATAAAATGTTAAAAGGTTATGAAAAACGCCACGTGGGCAGCAACAAAACGCCAAGAGGGCAAGCAAAGAGCACAAGGACTAAACCAAACCGGTAGAAACTAAGCACATGTTGCCACTCCGGGAGGAGGAGGAGGGTCATCCCGGGGAGGGATAAACACTCCACTATTCGGCTCAGCCAAGGGAGGATCTACCGCCAACCATCCGGGTCGACATCTACATCTCGCAAAGTAACAATAATTCCCCATCCAAAGGGCGGAGAACCAACCATTGTCGCATGCGAAAGCGGTAGAGAGCCCCACCGTGGAGAACTAGCAATGCCCTTCCCCCTTAGAGGTAGGCTCCATTTGGGTCTAGACGAGGCTAGAGCTAAAGGTGACCCCGAGGAGAGGTAGGGTGGTGGCTACGTGAGTGGCTTCTACGACACGGTCCTGCATGTGGCGATCGTCAAGGCGGCGATGGACGAGGTGGCGTGATGGCGGGACGATCTAATGAGACTCAACTCATTGTGCAAGGCACTCCTCCCAATGAGCAAGTAGCTCTTGAAAATGAGCGAACTCGGGAAAACCTTCTTCGCTTGAGCTTGAATTTGTATGTGCAAAGTAGACAATATAACCACTTTGTCATTAGTGGAAAACAAAGCAACAAATTGATCATGTTGGAAAATTAAAGCATTTTGAGCTTTCCGAATATGAAAAAGAATGTACACTCGAAACAATTTCCATAGAGTATCAATATAATGTGGCCAAGGAATGAAATCTCCAAACAAGTCCAGACGCGTCGGTGAAAGAAGCTAGGATGATAGGGCTAGAAGAAAGAATGAATCCAAGTACGAGATAGTCCGAGCATGGGGACACGACCAAAATAAGTGTTTAAACAATTTTGGTCAGGATCAAAAGGGGCATTTAGGGTAGGGATGCCAATATTACTAAGACGTTATCCTACAAGCAGGACCTTGATAAACAAGACACCAAAGGAATTGATTAACTTTGGGCTCAAGAAGAGAATTCCAAGTATGGGAAAGCCGACGAAGCCAAGTGGAATGCGTAGATTGTAAACCCCACTAGGCATTGAGTTTGTCAATGACATGTGAGCTGACTCACAAGCTAATAATTAGTACCAACATTATAGTGAAGGAAGGAAATTTCACGGCTCCATCTCCAATCGTGCCACCAAGCATCGGGGGTCTAAACCCCAGCTTGTGGAGTATAACATTGGGCATAAGTTCCTGAATTTTACAGATCGATGGGAGGTTCGAATTGGCAAGATTGAATTTCATCTTGAGCTTAGGCCAAGGCACCCAATCTCTATGGGTAACCAAATCTTGAATGGTATGAATGCCTTTGTGAGAAAGTTGGAGAGCTTTGATGCCCGGAGTTTTCGCAAGAAGAAGATTGTCATCAGTGATGATGGGAGACCACCAAATATTCTAAGAATTAAAAGAGATCCCTGTGCGAAAACCATCACTAATCCAACGCATCAATGGTTTGATTATCTGAAAAATATTTCCGAGATATTTCTAGAAACAAAATCGCTAGTAATTTGACATGATCCTTAGTGATAATAAGGGTGTGCAACCCAATATTGCTCCAACATTTTTACCATATGAAGCTCCAGAAGTAATGTAATGTCATAGCGGGATTTTCAGGCCTGGTCACCTAAAAAACAATGCACCACACATTTAGAACATAAAGCCACACTTTGCCGATAGGCATCAATGATTCCCATACCACCTTGATCAAGGGAGACATCAAAGCTCCTAGGCCGCTATGTGAAAGCCAGTTGAACTAGAAATTTTACACCAAAGAAAGTCCCGCAACATCTTGGCAAGTTTGACAAGCGATGCACGATAAGGGCACCAACACGAAGAATAATACACATGGGTGGCGGAAAGAATCTTAATACATACTTGGAATTTTCCAGCCATAGAGAGAGGTTTGAGGACCACGGGAAACCTTATGCTCCACTATGTTAATAACATACTACCACAGCGTGGCGGAGTCACTATCAAAGGTGAAAGGAATGCCCAAAATTTTGAATTGTTTCGCCTCTACCAATCCATTTCTAGAGGTAAGCTTTCAACCACTCGGGATAGATAGGAAAATTTTTCGACAACCCAATGTTTTAGCCATTTTAATGTTGGATCTAGAAGAAAAAAACAAAACGTATAAAGGCAATCAAAATTCTGACCTACATTATGTTCGAACTCATGAATGGTAAGGAAGGAATCATCAGCAAAGTGACCATTGATGAATTGTGTCACATGATCAGGAAGGAAAATCCCCAAATGCGACCTTGAGCAATATGATGAGTGTAGACACAAAATCCGCACTTTGGGTAATATTTAGTCCCAGATTTCATACTATTATTTAGAGGGTTTTGAGAGAATAAACTAGTAATTAACCCCCTTTTCTTGACCATCTTTATTTGATTTTTGTCTTCATTCCCAACCTCCACCACACACATGCCCACTCAACATTTTCATTTCGTGTCATTTTAGCTTTGACTCGGGCGCTAGGTTAGTCTTCGAGGCGCCCATGGGTGCCCCTGTCCCACCAGGATGCCTCGATCCTTTTGAACTTTCCCACCACTTATTTGGGCTCTTTCTAGTTGTTTGCAGTCTTTATCTTTTTGGTGGTCAGCCATTTTGGGGTTAATTACGAAATTAGATCAAGAGAACTGGTGTAGGGTTCTACCAATTTTCATTATCTTCTTGCTTGACTAAAACCTTACCTTGTATGATGCCTTGTCCTTTTTCCTTGGAAAGCTCTGAACTTACTTGTATTGAATTACACCTCCCTTGCACTGAGGATCTCCTTTAGAGGCTCCATTGCACTATTTTAGATGCTCAAAACAACTTGAGGTCCATTAAGACCTAATGCATACTTATATATAAAAAGGAAAACAATGAGACAAACATACCTTGGCTATTCATTGTAGCTTCTTTTCTCACACACCTCCACCATTTGTCCAACACCCTTCTTAAGTCATTAAGGCCACTCCACACATTGAGTTCTTTTTGCAATAATTATGCATGTCAAATCCATATACTCATAAGGCTAGACCTAGATAGGTCTTTTTGGTCCAAGTACTCCAAACCATACATAGGGTCATGAGTTAGCACTTATACTCTTAAGACATCTTATCTAACCTAATACAAGCTATTTTTACCCTTAACTCATTCATACCCTTGGTTTTCTATAGATTTCTCTTGTTAAGGCCTAATAGCCTTCTAGCCCTCTCAACACCCAAATGTCCTTATATCTGGATTTCTCATGAAACAACTATACAAACAAATTGATGCTCCAAAAACCCTTTCTAGAGCTCTCAAATTTCACTGAGTCTCATACCTTGTTCCTTTATTAGGAATTATACCTCCTTTGTAGCTCAACATGCAAGATTAGGCCTATTCTGCCCTCACACTATGACAATAGTACTTATAACTATATACTCACCTAAAAGAGCATGGATCCTCTTCTAGAATACTAACAACATCGAGTATACAAATTTTAGAGACTTGATTCCATCATTTCAACTTTCATGCACCTCATTTCCTCTCTCTCCTGCTCGTGTACAGTTTGTCACTGCAACACCTTTCATAACTCCTTCACATGTGTGAATTAGGAGATGAAAATTAGCATACTTCTTCACTCTACCTAGGTGGAGGTGTCCTCAAAATTTCATCTGGTTTGACCTATTATAATGAAATTTATGCAAAGCCCTAGTTTGGGCCCGAGAGGAAATATTTAAGCCTATAGGAAAAATAGTAAAGTTTCAAGGGCTAACAAAAATTTCATTGTCTTTCCTCACTGCCTCCAACTATCCATGCCTTCATAGATCCAAAAAAATCCTTCCTATGTTGAATGTCATGGTTCTAACTCTCGGCTAGGGATAGGGGTAGTATGTATACAACTCTCAAATAAGAGATAAACACATAAACCTTGATCAAAATTACCTACAATTCAATATGACATTTTTTTATTCATTTCAAAAAACCCTATTACATCTTATTGATTATTTCTCATGACCCATTCCATCGAATAGCTCTTATTCTCTCTCTCTTTTCTTCTTACTAGAATTACTAGACATCTTATTCTTGCTCCTAAGAGAGCTCAACAACCTTACTAACTTAAACATGACTTGATCACCTCCTTTACAACTCATGAACACGCTTTTCAAACAAATACCAAATCTTTTTATGGCTTACATGGCTTCAATTATCCTATATCTACCTAAAATGCCCTTAATCGGGCTTACCCTTAAAACTTACTGAAAACCTCCTACTACCTAGTCTTACCTTTACAAACATATTCACTTCTATATATACTTGAAATTTGAATTAAATAGATATGGATGGAAAATACAACTTGAACACACTCTATACCTTATGACCCCTAATCAACAATGATGCTCCTGATCGATAACCCTATAAATATAAAGTTATGAGACCATAATGAGGGACCAAGCACTAGTCACTACTATCATCCACCTAGAGTTACATCCATCTATAACATTTGGAGATCATTTGCATCCACATAGCTCCATCACTTGGGACAAGGTTGGGATATTTACATCACACAAGCATAGGGGGAGGATTCTATTCTATTCCATCCACCATTCTATTACATTTTCTACACATAGTTAGCTCATCTACATCGTAAAGTGCAATTGACACAAGAGCAAGATAGGGCATGCTTCACACACACACACACACACACACACACACACACACACACACACACACACACACACACACACACACACACACACACACACACACACAAAACTACATTTAGGTCACGGAATGTAGTGCAATTCTAGTTAGTAAGTCCACTATTGTGGCAGTTGAGGTCAGTCCAACCCTATCATATGCATTTTTATATTTTAGGTATTAATGTTTGTTTATAGTTTTACAGTCTTCCTTTCATCTTGGATTAGCAATGACACCTAGCACAATACATCAAATCTGATGTGACACATAGCAAGGGTTTTAGACTATTTACATAACCTATGAAGATCAGTTCTTGAGATTTTACACAAACCAAAGCACCCATTTTATAGACCAAAGCATCTGTAGATGCCCCAATCATTCTCTAGGTGCTCTAATCTAGAGAATCAACTAAGATCCATCCTTTTCAGGGCTCCTGCATAGTTGTTCATGCTTCTAGTTTCCACATTCACCTTAGTGACATAGTCTCTGGATCATCTTCTATTCAATTGAGTTCTTTCCTCTTCTCCTTTGCACATTAGGGTTAGCATTTCCTTTTTCATAATTGTTTGGGTCATTTACATACTTATTTACTACATTTATTTACTTCATTTATAGTTGTTCATAGCTTAGATTAACTAGTGCATATATCCACATTTTAGTTAATCATTTTGGTGAACCCCACGTTTCAACACTTCATTCACACTTTTAGTTTCTTCATTCATTGCTTTTCATCCTAGGGTTTAGTCATCATGAGTATATTAATCAACGATTATTTTCTTGTAAATCTAATTTATTACATAGATTCGAAACCTTCTTGCTACTTGTAGTCACAAAATTATGCACTTTAGACATTTATTTATCCCGGTCTCAGACTACTATTTAGAATGTTCTTGAGTGAAGAAAGTACTAATCAACCCCATATTTTGGCCATCTTATTTTACTTTTATTTCATCATTTCGCACATTTTTATCTACATGATCAATTTTTTTGACATTTTCCCTACACTTTAGCCTTGGCTAGGGCACTCGTGGGGTAGTATTTGGGTGCCCATTGGCCCTAGTCCCACCAGGGGCATCCCGATCCTTTTTCTACTTTTCCGCCACTTTTTGGGCTCTTTCTAGTCATTTCTTCTTCTTATCTTTTTCCTAGTTAGCCATTTCGAGGTTAATTACGAAATTAGACCAAGAGAACCCTATAAATATAAAGTTATGAGACCATAATGAGGGACCTAACATCATCTACTACTATCACTCATCTAGAGTTGCATCCATCTATTGCATTTGCATCCACATAGCTCCATCATCAAGGCACAAGCTAGGAATTCTGCATCACACTTCATAGGGGGAGGGATTCTATTCTATTCCATGCACACATGCTATTACATTTTCTACATTTAGTTATTGTTTTCTACTTCACAAAGTGTGATTGGCACAAGAGCACCTAGAGCATGACATGCACACACACACGAAAACTACATTTGGGTCTGAATTGTAGTGCATCGCTTAGATTAGTAAATCCATTGTTGTGGCAGTGGAGGTCAGTCCAACCCATTCATTTTGATTTTTGATTTTTAGGTTTTTGATATTTCCTTTTGATCTTTTACAGGTCTTTACATCAACTTAAATTAGTGGTGACATATGGCGCATGACAACAAACTTGATGCGAAACAAACAATGGGTTTTGCACCACCCTCCGACCCTGTAAGAGCCAGTTCTAAAGATTTTTCACATACCAGGGTGCCTAGATTGTAGACCAGAGCACCCTGGCTGCCCTAGTCCACTCAGATCCTCCAAATCCAATCTTTTTGGACCTATGCATAGTCTTTCTTGATCCTATTTTCCTCAGTCACTTCTGCGACTCTGCGATAGTCACCAGTTATTAATTGAGTTCTTTCCTTACCTCCTTCTTGCATATTAGGGTTTTTATTACATTACTTCAGTTATTTAGTTAATTTACATATTGTCTTAGCATAGTTATTTATTGCGTTTATGTCCTCATATTAGATTAACTAGCTTCCCATATACCAAATTTTAGTTAATCATTTTAGTGAACCCAACCTCTTATCATGGACCAAAATAATCCTTTTGAATATCTAATCAATCTACGGTTTGATAGATTTGTCCAAGCCTTCATTGATACTCCTACTTATCCTTTTGGCTATAAGCCTTGTCCTTCGCTTATACATCTCTAGATGATGTTATTATCACTTATGTGTGTGTTATTGATCACATTATTTTATCATGAATCTTAGAAGAAACACAAGCTCCTCAATCGATCAAATAGTATCAGCCCATACCATTGTTGAATCAAAGATAATTTCCATTCACATTCACCCCTTAATTCTCCCACATTATATGTACTTGATTCTCTCATACAATATGTGTCTTTACCTCTCCATTTTCTAACCTTGAACAAAACCTCTTGAAAATCCACATAACTTTAAAACTATTATCTCGCATGGTTGATGAGTTTCCTCTGTTTTGTCTCCAACTCCCGATGTCACAAATGCCATAATAATTTATACAGGGTCCACTCCATAACATTCTCTTTCTCCATCACCTCATCTTATGGAAGACCCACCTCGCCTATCCCCATTTGAGGGTACCATTGGTATGATAGATATAGTTCCTTCTATGTCACTTGTTACTACTACTACTATCATTCCATATTAGGGGCCTATCCAGTCCATAGACTTCACTCTATCATCTACATCTTCACCACCATTTCCATCAGTGCATACACCATTCACTTGTAATCTCTTCATGAATGATTCTTATTGGGATCATATACCATTTGATACTTCTTGCCAAGCTACTGTATGTTCACATGATGGTCTCCTTTAGCTTGGTTTTGACATTCGAGGACCTCCATTCTCCTTTATATGACTCACATTTTTATCATGGATATGTTATTCTCACACGATGCATATGGACTTCATGTTTTTCATCTTGTTGTTCACCTTGCATGTTATCATACTTCCTCCTACTTACTCTCAACTAATCTTGGTTAGATTATATTGGAGGCATGCTTGATCCCAATCATATTGATATAGATTTTCCATGTCATTTGGTACTGTGTGCATTTGTAATAGCTCCTTTCTTTGTTACTCACCCAATTTTACTATTTGGTATACTCATGGGTGTCCATTTCCTCCCTTTATTGATGAAAAATATGCCATGGAAATGTATAACTTGCATCTTCATGATTATTTGGATGACCAACCACACACCATTGCTTATCATGTTTCCTGCATTATTTAATATGATTTCAACAATGATAATGATGATCTTTTATAAGATTTTACTTGTCCATTACCTCCCTTTATTGATGAAAATATGCCACCACACAAAATAAGTCCTATATTCAAATGTTTAGCTGAAAATCTGACCCCCATGATCATCCATCTAATACACCTCTATTAGACTCAATCCACGTTCTTCATAATCTATCTCAAGATAAGTTTCAGGCTATGGAATCCCTATTACCTCTCTTAGATATGAAATTCAACAACTTAAGGATGCTTCTCAATCGCATGTTTTTGCTCATTCTACATCTCATATGCAATCTATGTCCACTACCTACCATCTAACTAAACCTCAAGGCATGTCATTGCCTGAACCTCTCATATTTGAACATAATACTATGCCACATGACATTCTTATTCAGCTCCTTACTCATAAGTTGATCACTCTCCCACCTACTCATTACTATCCTCCTTATCAACTAGCAAAATATTGAGGTCATCCATATTTCCATTATCACCGAATTAATGGACATCATGATAATGTTTGTCACACTTTGTCACGAATAATCAAACATCTTGAGCATCAAGGCCTTCTTTCATTTGTTACACAACATTCTAATACTAATGATAAAGCCCATCGGATTCTTATATCTCATGAGAGTTAGGCTAGTGTTACTCAAGCACCTCCTACATAACGACCTCTTGTAATTAGTTCACCATCTCCTTCTATTCCACCATCTATGACATCACCAAGTCAATCATCTACAAATATTAGTTCATCATTTCCTATTAATAATTCATCAATCATATCAGCATGAAAACTTAATTTTGTCCCATAAATTAATCCTCCTACTAGTTATCATGGCATGTTTTCAATATCATCATCATCGCATTGTTTTTCCTATTGATTATATCAACATTATCCCACTACACGTACACTTGGTCTTTGGTAGGGGAATCTTGTTACTCTACTCTCATGATGACACACATATATTATTATGGTTCTTATATGATTGTTGAGGATATTTTCCCATAAAGAATCTCCTTACAACTTACATTACCATATTCCTCCATTACATCACCACCTATACATACACACATCTATACTACTTTAATGTTCCTTACACATCGTCAATTAAATAAAACCTATAATGTTTTATCACCTTCCTACATCAGTTATTACATAGTACACACATTATCATATACTTGGGGGGCATAACATTCTACATCCCCCTAATCTTAGCATCTACACATATCCCCTTTTGCATTCTCATATATCCATCTTATAGCATACACATACTCATTACATACTTTAATATCAATTGTTACCCGATGATGCACTCTTGTGCTTTGGTTCACACTTGATTGTTGAGGGATTACTACTACACTGAACCCCACACTACACCATAGGCATTACACATTGCACCTCATCATACATTTATGCATCATACACCCTACATTCTACATTTAGTCTACAACATTTTGACACTTGTGCATTGTATCTACACCTTTGTCCATGCATCTTACATCCTACACTACTTTCATTTATCTACATATCATACATATTACACCACACATTTTCACACATATTCTACATGTTATACTAGTCTTCATCATATAGGAGTCTAGCACTACATTACTATTCTATCTACATACATTACATGTCATCTTATGCATTACATCTTACACATTCTACATGTCTAGCATTTCATCCTACATACTTTCCGGTCATCACACGATCACCGACTTCTATCATTTCCATACACTACATTTTTTCTATACTGCACTCACCACCCTATGACGCACTTTAGTTCCTTGGTCCATACTCAATTTCCAAGGGTTTACAAATCAAATGGACCTTACACTCACTATGCAACATTTCATCATACGCCACTCATAGGCTAGTGACATACGCTTTAGGCTAAATCATCACTTCTCCATTCATCTTATAGTGATATACGCTTAGGATAAATCATCACTCATTCATTCATTAAGTCATGATATACACTTTAGATATAGGTTCACACACATCCTTTATATAGGTCACATTTCATCACAACACTTACACACTCATCACAATGCGCTAGACACAAAAAACACTACTCGACCATTTCCCAATGATGCACTCTTGTTTACGGTTCATTCTTGACTATTGAGGGGGAAAAAATGAACCTCATTGCATACATTTCCATTCACTTGGGGGCATGTGGCTCCTATCATTCCATCTTGCATTCCATTCCATCCACCCATAACATACTGCATTATCTTAGAGCATTTACTTTTATTTACTAGTGTTTTACATGATCACTTTACTACACATGTTAGATGGATTTCTTATATGTCATTATCTATAGCATACACACATGTGTTCACACCTTTGTTTAGTGTGATCATAGATATATATTTTTACACACAACATGGATGCTCACCTTCTACCCTTCCTATACCGATCGTCAGGGGCATCCACATTTGTCTCTTCTAGGTGCTATTGTTTCATTTTGTATTTAGCACTTTACATTACTTAGTTATTCGTGCCTTGACATTTTGGTTATCACTCTAACATGCTGATGGGTGTTCCATGTGCAACACTTGTTTTGCAGGATATTATATGTTTCTATGACTACTTGCTTGTTTGTTTATACTTATTTTCCATTATTTTCCATTGTATGTGGGTTTTTCCCTCTATTTGTGTGCACACTTTCTTGTTGTTTGTGGCCATGATGGCCTTGCTTGTATTTTGACATCGTGAGTGATGTCCCATGTTTATAACCCACTTTGTGTGGCTTACTTGCTTTCTTGTGTGTTTTTTACTACATTGTACTACATTGTGTAGTAGCTTACACATGTCTTCTATATGCATGCATTGTTTTTTTACACTTGTCTTTGGCTAGCCTTCTTGTTTGTGTGTGCCTTGGTTTCTACTAAGAAATTTCCAGGGTACATAGTTCAAAATGTGGTTGGTCCTCTTTTGGGGCTACATTCTCCTATTAGCGATATCGCATGCGCCCCCAAAGAGGGGGCATCATTTGGGGTTTCTACATACTAACACAAGATATTCTACACAAGTTCGGTTTAGTTATATTCAATGAGTGGGTTCAGACTAGTCTATAAACCCCATACATAACGGATTTTATAGGACATGATGTCCTTAACATTTCTAGGAAGCAGTTATAGGCTTGGGGGTTACAGTGGGTGTGCCTCTCTACATTACTTCGGTCAGTGGCATCGGATCACCCAAAAAACTAGGACAATACAGAGATCTCTTCACACACATTTCAGGAAGAAGCGATTAGATCTTGGAGGACATAGATCATTTCTTCCCTACACTTCTTTAGCCAAAGTGGCATGATATCGCCCAAAAACACTCGTCTGCTACAGGATATCCTTCTACACCCTTTCTTTCGACATGGATCTAGTGCACATGTTCCATTTACACTTTTATTTTCATGTACTTTACATTGGTGTATTTTACACCTTCATATACATGTGTATTTTACATAGCATTTTTACACTTACATATATACATATTTGACTAGTTGATCATTTTCTCCTTGCAGATTTGGACGTATGAGAAACAAGCAGTCAAATTGGGGGAAACAACAACAAAAACATTTTGTGACATCACATTATTTACTAAACCATGTATGTACACTATACACCACAATAGCTACACATGCATTCTACCCTAGGTTCACTCTCATCACTTTTTATTTGTGCATTTTTCATCTTTAGTTTCCATGCTCATCCATCTTTTTTTTTTATTCCACGCTTTTTCTAGTCCTTTGGCATGTTTCTACTACACTCTTCATGGACATTAGGTATGCATCTCTATCTACTTTATGTTATCGAGATTTCATCTCACCAACATAAAGTGGGGGCAAAATGTAGTCACAAAATTATGCACTTTAGACATTTATTTATCCCGGTCTCATACTACTATTTAGAAGGTTCTTGAGTGAAGAAAGTACTAATTAACCCTGTCTTTTGGCCATCTTATTTTACTTTTATTTCATCATTTTCACACATTTTTATCTACATGCCCAGTATTTTTCGACATTTCCTGTCATTTTATCCTTTTTGGGGCACCCGGGGTAATCTTGGGGCACCCATTAGTGCTCCTGTCCTGGTCCCCAAGGGCACCCGGTTCTTTTTCTACTTTCTCACCACTTTTTAGGCTCTTTCTAGCCATTTCTTCTTCTTCTTTTTTTCCTAGTTAGCCATTTTAGGGTTAATTATGAAATTAGACTAAGAGAACCCTATAAATATAAAGTTATGAGACCATAATGAGGGACCTAACATCATCTACTTCTATCACTCATCTAGATTTGCATCCATCTATTGCATTTTCATCCACATAGCTCCATCATCAAGACACAAGCTAGGAAGTTTTCCTCAAACTTCATAGGGGGAGGTATTTTATTCTATTCCATGCACACATGATATTACATTTTCTATATTTAGTTATTGCTGCTACTTCACAAAGTGCGACTGACACAAGAGAACCTAGGGCACGACATGCACACACACACCATAACTACATTTGGGTCTAAAATGTAGTGCAATGCTCAAAGTAGTAAGCCCACTATTGTGGTAGTTGAGGTTAGTCGACCCATTCATTCTACATTTTTATTTTTAGGTTTTGATACTTCCTTTTGGTCTTTTGTAGGTCTTTACATCAGCTTGAATTAATGGTGACGTATGGCGCACGATAGCAAACCTGATGCGACACACAATGAGGGTTTCGCACCACCCTCGACCTTGTAAGAGATAATTCCATAGCTTTTCGAGACCAGGGCACCCAAATTGCAGACCAGAGCTCCCGTGGGTGCCCCAGTCCTCCTCTAGGCACCCCATTTCACTCAAGATCCTCCATATCTAGTATTTTTGGGACCTTTGCATAGTCTTTCTTGCTCCTATTTTCCCTGGGTCACTCACTCTCGTGACACTTTCATGACAATCACCAACTATCGGTTGAGTTCTTTCCTTACCTCCTTCTTGCATATTAGGTTTTTATTACATTACTTTAGTTATTTAATTAATTTACTTATTTTCTTAGCATACTTATTTCTTTGTGTTTATATCCTCCTATTAGATAAACTAGCTTCCCATATACCCAATTTTAGTTAATCACTACTACTTGCATTAAATGCTAACATGCATCTAGACTCGATTTATCAAACATTTGTTGATGCATTCTCTTCACACATAGTATTCAATTCTAATATTCCCACTAATGTTCATACTTTTGATAATGATCCACCTCTCCATATCATATGTCGTATTCATAATGTAGGTGTTAAGCGCACTTTGATTGATAATGGGTCTAAACTCAACTTGTGTCCCATGTCATTCCTTGAAGCTTTAGGTCTTTCTGCTCGTGACATTAGTCCATCTTCTATATCACTTTGCATGCTTATGATGGTTTTTTCTATCCATGTCTCGGTCACATTACATTACCTATTATTGTTGGTCCAAAAAATATTCACACTGTGTTTTTGTCATTGATTTTCCAGTCTCCTACAACTATCTACTTGGTAGGCCATGGCTTCATGTCATGCAAGTTGTTACCTCTATTGTGCATAGTTGTGTCAAATTATTACATGAAGGCATTGAATACATTGTTTTTCGTGACCATGACCCCTTCCGGTATTGGGTAAGTGTAGCAAGTTGGTGGACAAAAAGGGGTCATAAGTGGACGTCATATTGCAAAAAACAATGAAATCTCAACTTGTAGGGATTATTAGCAATACGCGCACTCAAAATTAGAAACATTTATATAAATATGAATCGTAGCATCAGAATCTAGTTTCTAAACTACTAATTTTTTAAAAAAAATGGACAAGTTTAGCTATATTAAACACTTAAAATTATATGACTTGGGTTTTTTTTTAAAAAAACCTATAAGATTGTAGTCCGTTTGCCCGTGATTTGGATGACCAAATCTTGTTATTTTTTTTTCATTTGGTGAAAAGTTAGATGTAGTTGTCTATCTTGGGATGGATTTTATTTTGTATTTTTCGAGCAATTTTTTTTTATGATTTTTTCCGTGAAAGTGGTCTGAAAATATTTAGAAAATGGAGCACTTTCCGTTTGCCCATGCCATAACTATATCAAAAAATATCGAAATCAAATATATTTTTTTAACGTGTATAGAATTTCTCCATGCTTGGGATGGTATAAGTTTTATCACATTTTGATAAGTGAAACAAAAGTTGCAGTCTTAAACATAGACATGAACATTCACGGGAAAAAATGTCTTAAAGACCTATTGTTAGTAAAAAATTATAAAATGATATTTATCTTATTCTATTCACTTTAAAATCAATATTTCTACGAAGTTAACAGTCTCCCTACACGATGGCACCATTTTTGTGAAATGTTTTCAGTTTTTCAAGCATGGTTCAAGTCTCATGGAAGAGAAAATTTGAAGTTTTTGACCTTTTACACTTCATAATGACCTTCCATAGCTTTGGTTGGGAAAAAAAAGATTTCCCAAGCCTTAGGGTCGGATTTGATGATACAGATAGAACCGCGATTGTGGTTTATAAACCATGATCATGGTTTTATAACAAGAACCATGATCATGCTTTATAAACTACGAGTGTGGTTTGTAAAGCACGATCGTGGTTCTTAAATCATATTTACACACATCCCAATGTTCTAATTACCATGTGATTTTTATTGTTTGACTTTACCGTATGAATTACTATGAAATTTTGTCATTTTCTGCATGTTTTTCTTATCACCGGAAGCAAAACATCATGGGAGACAAGAAACAAAGTCAAAAAGGAAGTCATTAAGTAAAAAACACAAACGAATTAGAGGAAAATAGATTTCAAAATGTTGAGCGAATGTGGAATCTTCGTGAATCAAGAAGAGGTTCATCTTCAACCCCTACTATTGTAAGCAATGAGGAACCAGGTAATGTTTCTACTATCAATGTTGAAGTTGAATTAAATACTCGTGATGAAGATGTTTTTACTATCAATGTTGAAGAAGAATTAAATACTCGTGATGTAGCAAATGTTGAAATTGAAGGAGACAATGAAAATGTGAATAAGGAAATTCAAGTTGAAACTGTAGACAAGTAAAATTTGACAAAAACACCTCCTAGGATTTTTCGTAAGAAACCTAATTATTTTATTGAAATTGATGAAAACATTTTGAAACCAATGTCTGACAAACTTTATGAATGGAAAATCAGAAGAAAAGCCAACTTTGAAATTTGGGATAATCATTTTGAAATTTTAAATGATTCCCAAAGATGTAGTTGTTGGTTAGTTTGATGAAATTTATTAAAATGAGACCTACATTAAACACCTTAGGATTGAAAACATCTAATATACGTGGTCAAACCTCTCTGATTGTTGAAAACCTTCATGATACATATCACATTGTTGGTGTCAAGAGACACACTAGGGATAGTAATATTGTGCATCGTGTACTTGCTTTACTAGTGTTGTAAGTGAATCAATAAAAAAAACAATGTTTGATTACGTAAACAAGTTGAATGTTGCAAGTTAATCGAAAAACTCTAATGAAAGCAATTGAAAGATGTAATATCCTTGATCATCAATAACACCGATTTTTGGGCATTTTCTACTAGAGCACGCGTAAGGACAAAGATAATTCTGATCTTTATAAGAGAATTTGTTATTCAATTTTGGCATGATAACACTAGAGTTTCACCTAATATAAGAGATGTTGTAAAACAGAGAGTTGGTTCTACTAATCATGAACCACATCTAAAGCATTTCTTAGATATGACTCAAACTCAATTTTTTCGTAAGTTTGAACAAGAGCATCTGGAAATTAAAATTAGTCAACATTTTTTTGAAATGTTGAAACCATTCTATGTGAAAATCAACCATGCTCACACCACTTGTTGTTGTAGGCAACATGTTGAATTTGTGATGCATTATGCTAAATTTTTACGTATTCATTCTAATTTTCATTCTGAAACTATGTTATCAGAATGTGGTGTTCAAGTTCCACCAATATCTTCTAAGGATTTCATTCCTATGATATTTTGTGAAAAAGAAGTTGGACAATTTTTTTATAGTCAGGATTGTTTAGATGGAAGTTGTGGTACATGCGGCGGATTACCTAAATTGGAAAGTTACATCCATGAGAAAATTGAAGGTGCAATAGGACATAATTTAGTTGAGTTTGATAAATATAAATCAGTTACATACCAGTTGAAAGATGGAAAAGAGTCTAAATGGTGTGAGCTAGTTACAAAACATATGCCTATTTTTCAATTTATGAGAAAATTTAAGGATGAAATTATTTATGAGTATGCTAGGCATACACATAGAGCTTCGATGGTTGGATGAACAGTTCAAGATATGCAAGGACACATTTCTATTGGTACTATTGTTTCAGTGGTTGATTTTGTAGAGAATTACACATTGTAACCACAAATGGAGGTTCAATCGCAATATTACAACTCAGTACAAGTTGCCATTTTTGTGCATATAGCATTTATACATTCTCTTGAAAGTACAAAGAATGATCAATTTTTTAAGAGAGTACCACTTTTATATCAGTGATGATCGTACTCATTCTATTGAATTTGTGCAAGGGTGTTTCTAGTTATTTTATGGAAACTTGTCTGATAGGGACATCCACTTCAAACAACATTATATATGGTCAGATAATTACACGTCTCAGTTTAAGAATGCATGAATGTTTTATTGGATGAGTAGGATGCACGTCAAGATGGGTGTGCAACATATTTGGAGTTTCACTGAGGTTGGACATGGAAAAGGAGAGCATGATGGTTGCGGGGCATGTGTGAAAAGAGCTCTTGCAAGAGAAGAGTTGAAGTACAAAGATGGTGCTAAATTGAAAGATGTAAAGAGCATAGTGGAATGGTGTATTGAAAACATGGCCCGAGGTTCTCAAGAAAATTCCACAATTCATAGATATTTTTGGTTGATAGAGGAACAACAAATTGCTAACTATGAGGATTGTATGACACTCAGTGGGTCCAGTGATATGCACTCATTTTGTAGCTCAGAGATGCTACTTGTGGGCCACATGGACAAGAAATTTGACATGTTTTTGTGCATCTTGTATCAAATTTGTCATTGTTGAGTGTGATTCACAAGAATGGGTGGATGGATGGATTTGTAGGCCTCTAACTCCGCTTCCTAGTTATCAACCTCCATAAAGCATTATGAATTATTTCTATGAGATGAAGTTGTAACATCCAAGGACTTTGATGAAATTTTGATTTTGGTGTGACAAGGTATTTATGGTTATTTACAATTTTGTATTGAGTTATGTCCATTGAAATTTTAATATGTAATTTAAATTTGAGTTGAAACCTTTTTTTGTAGGACATGTGTTTATAGTTATTGTGACAGAAGACAATGAAGAAGGAACATACTATTTCTTATGTCATTGCATCGAGGAAAGAAATAAGTTGACTTCTCTCTATTATAGATGGTGAAGATATTGAGTACCCTATAGGGTCAGTGGTAGTTATTGGAACTTGGCTTCGATGGTATCCATTAAAAAATCCTCTGTTTGGGTGTTTGAAGACTTTGAGACACACAGGAAAATACTCTTATATTTGCATCTAGTTCTAGTGACAAATATTAGTTGTATAGATATCGAGGAAGGCCTAATAACAAGATTCTTTGGAAGGTTAGAGAGTCAAATCATGAAGCAATCATGTCCGCTATTATTGAGTAGATCAATCTTGATGGTTCATTGGAATGAATTTACAATGCTCATGTATATATGGTATATATAATTTCTTTGGTATATATAAATTTGTTAGTTAGATAGATTTAAGTTCATATATTTTATTAAATTTGTGTATTTTGTATATATCTAGTATGGTTTTGATTTGAAACTTAAATTTCTTTGACTAACACTTTTATGTGTAGGTTAGTGGTGCTAGAAAATATTCCACCTTCACGTGGTTGGCACTATTAGTAGAGAATTGTAAATTCTCAAAGCTAAGAGAATATTTCATTGTTTTACAAGAAAAGAGAAGCAATTAACAATGATTTATGTACCTATGGAGGGGTTCTTGGCTCTCAGAGGAGGTAGCCCAGAAGCACTTGGAGCTTAGAGAACAAAAATGACACCTCCCCAAGTGTTTACAAGACCATCCCTATGTGTGTGCATAGTCGGTTTGGTGTCATGACCCACCATTTGCAAAATATAGCGTTTGACAACCTTACACTAGCTCAAACTACACTATTTCACGTGCGTTTGCAAACAATAGGGCAGCGAGAGCACCGATTGGAGAAGGAAAAAACCGAGACATGCTATTGTAGAGGGTCCCTACACTAAGGTGTAGGATTGGACGAGACATCTCTAGGTGCCACGGAGTTCGAGTAGTCACATATCGAAGTTGAATGATTTTTGGTCTCAGGGCTCTTAAGGGACTACGCCCAAACAAAGTAGCCCAGAAGCAAGTGATGTTGTCATGCACTAAAAAATGATTCCTCTCTAGTGTTCACTAGCCACCTAGATTTTTTAACGTAGTCAGTTTGGTGCCATGACCCACCATTTACAAAATATAGTGTTTGACAACCTTACACTGGCTCAAAATACACTATTTTGCACGTTTGCAAACAATAGGGAAAGAGCACCAATTGGAGAAGGAAAAAACTTAGACAAGCTATTGTAGAGGGTCCCTACATCGAGGTGTAGGATTAGATGAGATGTCTCTAGGTGCCATGGAGTTGAGTAGTCACCCGTCGAAGTTGATTGATTTTTTGGTCTCAGGCCTCTTAAGGGACTATGCCCAAACGAAGTAGCCTAGAAGAAAAAACATTTTTTGTGCACCAAAAAAAAACACCTCCTCTAGTGTTCACCTAGCCACTCAGATGTTTTGGCATAGCCAGTTTGGTGCCATGACCCACTGTTTGCAAAATATAGCATTTAATAGCCTTACATTGGCTCAAACTACACTATTTCACGCATTTGCAAACAATAGGGCAGCGAGAGCACCGATTGGAGAAGGAAAAAACCAAGATAGGCTATTGTAGAGGGTCCCTACACCGAGGTGTAGGATTGGATGAGAAGTCTCTAGGTACCATGGAGTCCGCGTAGTCACCGTCAAAGTTGAATGATTTTTTGGTCTCGGGGCTCTTAAGGGACTACGCCTGAACAAAGTAGCCCGGAAGAAATGACATTGTTGTGCATGGAAATGATGCCTCCTCTATAGCATTCACCTAGCCACCCAAATTGTTGGCACAGTTGGTTTGGTGCCATGACCCACCATTTGCAAAATATAGCATTTGTCACCTTACACTGGCTCAAACTGCAATATTTCACGTGTTTACAAACAATAGGGTAGCGAGAGCACCGATTGGAGAAGGAAAAAAAATTGAGACATGATATTGTAGAGGGTCCTACACCAAGGTGTAGGATTAGACGAGACATCTCTAGGTTCCATGGAGTGCGCAGTAGTCACCGTCGAAGTTGAACAATTTTTGGTCTCGGGGCTCTTAAGGGACTATGCCGAACGAAGTATCCGGAAGCAAACAATGTTGTTCACACCAAAATGACACCTCCTCTATAGCATTCACCTAGCTACCCGGACATGTAGGCATAATTGGTTTGGTGCCACATGATCCACCGTTTGCAAAATATAGCATTTGTGACCTTTATTTGGCTCAAACTACACTATTTCATGCATTTGCAAACAATAAAAGCAGTGAGAGCATTGATTGGAGAAGGAAAAACTGAGACAATCTATTGTAGAGGTCCCTACACCTTTGAGGTGTAGGATTAGATGAGACATCTCTAGGTGCACATGGAGTCCAGTAGTCACCGTCGAAGTTGAATGATTTTTTTGGTCTCAGGGCTCTTAAGGGACTACGCCCGAATGAAGTAGCCGGAAGCAACGACATTGTCACACACTAAAATGATGCCTCCTCTAGTGTTCACCTAGCCACCTAGACATGTCAGCATAGTCAGTTTGGTGCCACGACCCACCGTTTACAAAATATAGTGTTTTGACCTTACACTGGCTCAAACTGCACTATTTCGCACATTTGCAAACAATAGGGCAGCGAGAGCACCGATTGGAGAAGGAAAAAACTGAGATAAGGCTATTGTAGAGGGTCCCTACACCAAGGTGTAGGATTAGATGAGACATCTCTAGGTGCCATGGGAGTCCGCGTAGTCATCCATCGATGTTGAATAATTTTTTTGTCTCAGGGCTCTTAAGGGACTATGCTCGAATGAAGTAGCCGGAAAATGAATTTGTCACACATCAAAATTATGCCTCCTCTAGCATTCACCTAGACACTCGGATGTGTTGGTACATTTGGTTCAGTGCCACGACCCACCGTTTGCAAAATATAGCGTTTGACAGCCTTACACTGGCTCAAACTGCACTATTTCACACGTTTGCAAACAATAGGGCAGCGAGAGCACCGATTGGAGAAGGAAAAAACTGAGACAAGGCTATTATAGAGGGTCCCTACATTGAGGTGTAGGATCAATGAGACATCTCTAGGTGCCATGGAGTCCACGTAGTCACCCGTCAAAGTTGAACGATTTTTTGGTCTCAGGGCTCTTAAGGGACTATGCCCGAATGAAGTATCCCGGAAGCAATGACATTGTCACACACCAAAAATGATGCCTCCTCTAGCATTCACCTAGCCATCCGGACATTTTGGTGTAGTTGGTTGGTGCCACGATGTCCCGAGGCATGACTTCTCACTACTCACCTCCATTCATTTCCTAGGACTGCCTAGAAAAGGTAGTTTGTAAACATTTATGCCATGAAGGCTCAAGGAATGCTAAGGAAGGCTCTGGATCGGGTGGTTTGACTCCAATCCGGGCCTCCCTAGAGCCTTCGCCATAGCACCTAAAGGAATATACCCCTAATCGAACACATTGGGTGACAGTTTGTTGGACCACGACATCCGAGGCATGACTTCTCGTGCTACTCGGCTAGCATCAATGAGATTGCAACAAGGTTAACACATTACCATGTAAATACTCTAATGATTGTTAAATGATCTCTTTTTAAGCATGTTAATACACAATAGAACTTGTTAAGAATATTTTTGCATATCTTTTTCCAACTAAGTTAAGAACCTTCAATTTACCATTATATAACATATAACATCATATATGATATGTGTCGATTGTTATATCTTAGTTTCAAAATTAAATGTTAAACAAATAGATTTTTATTAGATGTTAGGGTTTCAAATAAATATGACAAGGATACCTGCTAGCATTTGAAATGCCTAAAAATTGTCAGTGTATCATCTTTAAAATGCAAGGATGTGAATTATTTGACAATATACATTACATACATATTTATGTGTTCTTATCTAGATTGATATGTCGTAACATATGTACAAACATCCTAAATAAATATGTAAAGAATGTTCACAAATTCCTTGATATATCGTTTTAAAATTCATTGAAGAACCTTGAAATTTTTTCAAATACCTTGGAATGGTAAGGATGTGAATTATTTGACAAACCCCCTCACAAAAATGTGTATTTTGGACTAGAAGGATTGTAGGGTATACAAAAAATGGGGTTTTTAAAGTGTGTGCTTAAATACAAAAACATATAGGACTTAATAGGGAAGTGAATCTACTTACGATAATCAAATCATGTGTAACTTCTTAGTTGATTGGCATAGCACCAAATTATAAAGAGATAAGGTGTATCTATTGATCAATGGGATAAGCCCTATTAATGGGATAATCTCTAAAACAATGTAAATGCTTCCCTTAATTTCTTAACAATTGTACCATGCAATGTTGCACCATAGTAATGTTATATTCATATAGTTCAAGATGAAATCTACCTCACTTATTTCTAACAATGTTCGCATTAGTTGATATGCAACAAATGAGTGTTAGCTTTAAAATAAAAAATGTTAGTTATAGAAATTCCCTCACAACCATTCTTTCAAAGATGTGCACATTGTTAGGAGGCGGGAAAATAATTAGAGTTGCACATACACCCTATGTAATTACTGTGAAAAAAGTAATTACGTATTGCCCTTTTGTAGTTCACCTAGCATGGTTATCATAGGTTTTCTTAATGGAATAGGTTTGCTTAACAATTGTACCATGTAGTGCTCCGGGACGTGGTTTTTAATTTTAAATCAAACATACATATAGAACTAATATATGGTTATGAAAACATACATAGAAGGATATCATGTGCAATGAAATCGAATCAAACATAGAAGTAATATCGTTATGAAAACCAACACATGGATATATAATGTATCAAACTAAGTGTGTTGGATGAAAATATAAGTTCATAACATGTGTACATCTTGAACGTCTCTGAAAATATAAGTTCATAACATGTGTACATCTCAAACTAAGTGTGTTATACATATAGGACCACATGCGGTCACATAAGGCTATATATACAATGGACTATATGAAGAATCATGAATTAAGACTATGACAAGATGGCACCATATATATATATATATATATATGTCCATCAGGAAGTCCTATGAATCTAATCATGAAACATCTTCCCTCTCTTCGCCCTGCTTTAGAAGTAGCATGTCCATAACACAGGGATGTAGTGGAGGAGATGCCACTATGGATTTCATCTGTGTGGTACTAGGCATCTCTAAGAAGGCATGCAACCTAACTTGCACATTCATAAACAACAAGTTTTAACACCCTAAATTTTTAAAATACATTCAAAATTTAGAAACTTAGAATTTAGTTAAAATGCATGTGAAATCTTACCACAATGTCATGATCCCTATCAATTTGTCGTTGATGCATCGTAGGGACAACAATAGACTCATGAGGGGTAAGCTACATACAAATAATTAAATTTCAAATTAAATATTTCATGTAAAAATTTGATATTGTAGATTTAAGTAATAAGAAATAATTCCTCCAAAATTTAACAAATTTGAAAAATTGTACCTCAATTAGTGGATTCTGCAGATGTTAAGGCAATATCTACAACAACCTCCACAGTCTGCATATATGGAGGAGTCTATCACGGAAGTCATAAGCTATATAAAAAATATGTACAAATCAATATTAATCTATATGACTGCCACATAACAAACCCAAAGCATAACCCACATGCACTTCCACGATTAGAAACAAAGTGTAAAGAGAAACTAACTTATGTAAAAGTCACGTGAGGTGTCTTTAGTAGCCTCGGTTCCTAGAGTAGATGATGACCCACTGAGGCTCCTACATATAAAAGAAAAACATATATTAATATGTACATTTACACGTGAAAAATTATAATAATAAAAGTGCATGTTTCAATTTTACACACATGGAAAAATTGGACAACGGGGTCCTATTATGTTCAAAATGAAATGTTAGTTCCAAGGACACACTTCCGGTCATTATCAAGATAAAATGATTAAAATAATTGATTAATCATGTTGAAAAGCTTTAACATGTCTCTATATGTCTTTGTGAACTCAATTAACTCACTTATCAGCCCAGTGAGTCACTCGGTGAGTTGATATCATATTTAAGGTCAATGTGACCAGATCACATGATGAAGTAGACATTAAGCTTGAGAGCTATAAGCTCATCATGGAATTGAGACATAGCTCATTCTATGAGCTTGGCCCCACCGAATCATGAGCTAACGATCCATTTCAGACTTGGGTGAGTTATAGAAGAGCTCGAGCGAGTCGAATATTTTTAGCTTAGGAAGCTCAAGCATTGGAGATCGAAGCAAGTAGCTGCATGAAGTCATGCTTGTGCGAGGAGATAATTTAAAGAGCTAGGTTGTAAATTTTTGGTGAGTCCTCAAAAGACTTGTGAATGGGCGCAACATCAATAATGGCTCATGACTCATGTGAGTTGGAATGAATTGGTGTGGGTATGATGTTTCAACTCATGAGGAGCTATAAAGCTCGGTTATAACTCACTTGGATGAGCTAATCTTTGAGGCTTGGTGTAAGATGGAGCTCGACGAGCCATTACAGAATGGAGGAATCAAGTAAGGCCAAGGAAAATAGAACAAGCTTGGTTATAACTCACAAGTTGGCTCGATGGACAAAGGAATTCGAGTTTGAGCTTGATGTCAGTGACCCTTTCAACTCAAAGTTAGAAAGAGAACCATTGCGTAACCCAATCTAATTCGGTAGTTTATGACCAAATTTTCTCATTTGAGTTGCATCATTCATAAAAGATATCTCACCACATCAAAGAGCTTGATAGTGGTGAAGAAATCAGTCTATTGAGGATTCTATGCCGATAAGCGTGTTTAGAGAGGAAGGACACGAGGATGAAGAAAGATCAAGCCAATAGTGGAAGATTATGAGTTTTGAGCCATATTGGGAGTTTGATCGATGCACGAACTCACCTGTGGTGAGATTATTATGCCATGACAAACCATCATAAAAATCTCTATGATCGGGTAATTTGAAGTCTACAGCCATAGTTGAGGATCAACATGGCGGGGACATGAATATGGATTGGGTTGAGTCGATAAATACAAGTATTATCCATAGGTGAGTTGGTTCATTAGAGTGATGAGCTCATGGAAAGGAATGGAAAACCATGAGTTATGATGAGCTCTGAATTGACATCAAATAGGAAGACATCTCTATTTGAGGCTATACATATGAAAATGTGAGTCAAGTTTGTTTAGTGGACTCCTATTTGGACTCGATAGCTTATGTAGAGTTGAAGGAAGGGATATCATGGTTTGGAGACATGATACAAAACATTAAGGGGGTAACTCGGGTGTCATGGTGAGTTCAGGTTATATAAAGTGTGATTGGCTTAGAGTTTGAGTGAGTTGTTTGGTGAGATGGGAGATGGTCGTGATGAATGAGAAGCTTTTGTTTCCTTGGTTAAGGATCTCGGCCATGTGGTCGAGTTAGGTCAAGATTTTAAGTCGTAGTAGAATTGTATGCAGTGGATAAGAGTTTGGTGTGGTCGATTTACATAGTGAGTGGCTTCGACTTAGGATCGGTGCTAGAAAATAGGAAGAACATGAGGAATCTCATTTGGAGGAATTTACTAGAGCAAAACTCATGGGATAAAAAGATTACAATCTTGGCATTGTGAGAAGATGAATGAATTGGCACTGTAGAAAGATGGTACATAGTGAGAAGATTGGAGCTTGATGATTCTTGAAGTCTAGAGAGTTGAGTTAAAACTATTGGAAATGGTAATATCCATACAATATGTGGTGAGTTCACAAATTCCATGAAGAGCTGGTGGAAAAATGAGGATCAGGAGCCATCAAGCCAAGTTAGAAAGTGAAAAAGTGACCTCACAAATCTGTATTCCCATTACAGACTCGCATAAGGAGAATGCCATGTCAAGATTGGAAAAGTGTTGTTTAGGCTTTCGAGCCAAGAAATCCAATAATAGGAACTCGTGCATAGGAGACTTGGGAAGCATTGCCAAGATCGGGATTTTCATAATGACAAACCAACTCAAGCCTTTCACATGTGGGAAATAAGAAAAGCATTTCCAAGGGGAAAAGATGAGATGGTGAGCCAACATATTTTCTCCATCTGGGGAAGTGGGAAAAGTTGTGGTTGAGCTCCAAACCATGACGTTGTGGGAAAGCAGGCGATGAGGGCCAACTCGCCAAAATAACGCATTCCAGATTGAGTGGGGCATGTTGTATATGCGTGACCACATCATTAGTAAGTGGTTGTGTTAGAGTAAAAGGTGGGAGTGTGTTTGTGAAAGAAGAGCCCAAGTCTATTGGCTAAGGAATTGGGAGACCGGGTCTAAGCATTGAGCTCTCTATGCAATGTAAGATGTGAATTTTGGTGGCTAGAATATAGGAGCTTGACACAAAGGCCCGGGCGCCATAAATATGGATCTGCTGATTTGGTTCAAGCCCATAATGCTCACACATAAGAGATCAAACATAACTGAATAAGGATTCATGGGTGACATAGAAGTCATAGAGTATCTGTCGAGCTATGAATGAGTTTGATAGTAGAAGAGGAGGATCTGAGATGGCGAGTCATAGGGAAAATTTGATAGTTTGGCTCAATTAGTAATTAAATCATTCGAATAGGTCAAATCGATGTTACAGAGGCTTATGTATCATCCTTGCACATGAATGTATCAATGCATGGTAGGATCGGTGTATGATTAAGTCAGCTCGTGGAGGTTGACTCGATGCGGGTCAGAAGATGATTGTGATGAGACACAAGTGAGGGGAACAAGCCAAGACTCATGATTACATAGGCGGTGGGATTGAATTTACCTACATAGGAGCGAAGGTTTAGGTCAATAGGTGAGAAACTCATCAGTCAAGGATCATGGTTGGTTTATTGAATATAGCAAGGCCTAGTTGGAAAGGAATGGGGCTCGAGCCCAAGGGAAACTAGTAAGGTATTCAGAGGCTTGATCTATGACACGTAGGAAATATGATTGAATCAAGTGGTGGCTCGAGGTAGAGCCTCACCAATTGGTTTGAGAGCTCTCACAAAATGGTGAGGTGGAACTTGAGTTGCAGGGGATCGAAGAGTTAACATGCATTAGCCATCTCATTGAAGAGAACTCGCTAAGCCCACTCGGTATGGAAAGGAAGTAGCTAGCTCAATGGAATAGGAGAACATTGCCGAGGTGAAAGTAAAAGGAGCTCAACTTGGTGGGAGGTGTTGAGTATACGAGAGAGAGCTCGGTGATGAGCTGGGGTAGAGCTCAATGTAGAAGAATCCAAAGCTCGGTTGATACGATGCAAGGGAAGAAAGCTTGCAATGAGCCAAGCTAAGGCCAAGTCATTTGGCATGAGGTTGAAAGTGAGTTCGATGGTTGAAGTTGGAAGGATGAATCAACGATGAGCTCAATGGTGAGCTCGTGGAGGTATGACTCAGCTCGAGGAAAGGACATGGGTGAGATCGATTCAAGGTGATCTAAATTCAAAATGAGTTGGTGACTTCATGTGGAGCTTAGTGGCAAGCTCGACGTTGACACATATAGCTCGCCGAGTTCATGATGGAGCTTGGTTGGTCTTGGGTGCTCAATATCAAAGGAGATCATGCACAATTGGTAGTAAGATCATTTCAATGAAAGCTCGGTCTTGGTCATGGTGGAGTAGCTCGATCAATGTGATGGAAGTGGACTCGGCCGGTACACAGTGTGGAGGAGCTCGGACCAACTCGGTGAGTTGGCTCGGTGAGCCAACCACCGAGTTGGGCTATTTTTTGGCCTTTTTCCATAATTGCCCCTCCACTGCAATCCGGTCAACAAGGGGCCCACCATATTTTTAATTAAATTAATATTTTTTATTTAAATATTTTAATAATAATATTTATTATTATTATTTAAATATTTTATTTAAATATTCTTTTAATTAATTAAGGAGACTAGGTCAACTGGGTATTAATGACACATGATGGAACCTTCTAAAGTGGTTCAACCAACTGTAATAAATGAACCATCATGTACCTTCAATTTAGGAATGTAATTATGACCTTTCCTCTTCTCTCTCACATATTCTTCTATAAATGTAAGTTGGAGGCTCATTCCAAGGGGTTCAACAAGTCAGATAGGTTGGAAAGTTAGACATCTTAGGCAAGTGCAATTTTCAAGAGTCCTCTCTCTTTTGCAAGTTGTCCTTGTGTGTTGAGAGAACTTTCAAGCCTCCTCTTCAAGACTGTAATGGAAACTATTGCCTCTTCTGAATGTATGATGCATTTTGCACATTATTGAAGCAATAAAAGTGTGTGTTTTGTGACTAATCTTGGTCCTTTCATCCTTCTATACTTCTTTGTGCCTTTTCTCATGCTTGTAGGTACACTATGCAAGTTCACGTTTCTATTGCAGGTTCTTGGAGTTTTGCTTATCGAGTGGTGGAGTATTGCATGCAGTTGAGTTGTGGTGTCCATTCACCCTTCTTGAGTTCATCCTTCTTCACTGGGAAACTGATATATTGCTCTTTTTGATCAAGTTTAACAAAGGGAATGCATGTCTCTTAGTCTGTGGTATCTTGTACCCTCTCTAAGTTGTAGTAGGTGAAGTTGACTTGTGGTGCACACACCCTCTTCAAATTAACCCTTCTGATTCTAGAAACACCCTTTATTTGGTGCATCACCATCCCTAGTATAGTTTCATTTATGTAAATCTCTTTCCCTAAAACCCCATGAAGATGTTAGCATAGGACTAGATAGCCTTTTTATCACACTAGGAATAGTACAACACTTAGTTTAGGAAGAGGAAGTCGGCCTTCTCGGAGGTTCACCTCAAGCCCAAGTCCCATAGCTTGAGAGGTGATCCCATGTGTCCCAATCACACCGAACATCATGTTCACATTCTAGCCATTTAAGGGTGCAGTGATTTGGTGAAAATAATTTTTGGCATGCCCGGTGGGACAAAGAGTTGGTACTTCTCTTCTCACTTACACAAGTCAAAGTACCTGGTGACTCTATATCTCTAGATTCCAAATCTTAGTGTGTTAACTTATGTGAATAATTCAGATAAGAGCTTCTTCAAAGTAAGGAAATTATCATCATATCAAACTTTCCTTGTCTCCTCCAAAGAGAAGACAAAGAGGCATTTCAACATCACCAGTTGCAGCTCTACCTCGTAGGGGTCATTCAACTCCTCATACGGAAGGTTCACTCCACCAAGGAACAATCAACCTCTTGCTACTATGGCATGAAATCAAGTTTTCCCCCTTTCAATGCAAGCATTCCTCTTCTGTTGGCTCAATGTGACCCTATACCTATTGCGGCACTCAAAAGTTTACCCTTTTACATAGGGAAACTCATGTTACTCTAGTGGAACATATTCTTGATGTAGCAGCATTTTTTTGCCATACATAATGTCATAGAGGACAACATTGTGGTTAGACTTCTTGCTACCTCTTTTAAGGGAAAAGCACTTCAATGGTTTGAGGGTTAAGTGTTGGTAGCATAACCACTTGGGATGAATTAGGAGAAAAGCTCTATAAATAGTTTGAAGACAAGAGTGATAATCTTTCACTTTTGGAATAACTCACTACCATGAAGAGAGCTCCCCAAGAATACATGAGTGACTTCAACTTCCGATTCCACAGGACCTGGAATAGGATTCGGCACTTGTAAAGCCTTCTACACATAATGCATTCTTGTATTATTTGTGAGCCTTGAATAGTGATGTAGTAGTCTTGATCCAGTCCATGGGAGGGGCTACATTACCTGATGCCTACGATGTTGCCATAAGAGTGGAAAATTCCTTGATTCAGGCTAGAAAGATAGCTCCATGACCACCAATGTCATTGTCTCTAGATCTTACGAACAATCATCCTATCATTGCTCTATTCCAGTCAGCCTCTAATCAACCAGCTCAGTCTGCCCCTACCTCTTCAAATGATCTATTTGAAGTCAATTCACTACTATAAACATTTGGAAATGAGCTTGTTACACTCAAGAGGCAATAGTTTCAATACAATCGTCCATATCAGCCACAAAATCAGCAGTATCAGGCTAACCATCCTCCTTTTCAAGGGAACAATCAACTACAAAATCAAGCTACAAATCAAGTTGTGAATGTCAAACCTTTGAACTTTCAAAACCCTCTTGTTGCTAGTTCATCTAGAGCCATTGTACCTATCAGAATAATCTAGTTCAAGACTATGAATGGTGTTATCCTTGTTCTCAACCCCACAATCAAAATCTTTGTCCCAATGGAGTTCTTGGCTAGGCCCTTATGGTTCAAAGCATATCTACCCCTTCTGAGAAAATAGAAAACACATCTATGCAAGAAACAATAGATCAACCACAAGCACTTGAAGAAACCACTTTGCTAAATTGGCAAGAAGAATATTTTTGTGGGTTGAATACAGATCCTCATCAGTGGTGGAAAACACTCATTCCAAGAAGAGAGAAATGGAACCTCAAACTTCCAAAGCTGATCAAACATCCACTTCATCAGCCTCAGACACAAGCAAGTGGTTGATAAAGATGTGGGAAAGAAACCACCAGAAATACCTGTTAGCCAAGCCGCAAGAAAAGAAAGTTCATCAGGCATCACGGTACCCAACAAGCATTTTCCAAAGGAGGATCCTAATGCTCAAAAAGTGTCAAAAAAGTAGGAGAAATTCCCTTTAGCATAGTGGAATAGATGAAGAAAACCAACCTGAGCGATTACTATGTGGGATGCACTCTCAATTCCTTCTCAAAGAAACTTGTTGCGAGAAGCTCTGAACAATTTTGGTACAACCGGTGGATCATCAAGTCATGGAGAAACAACTGCTATGATTTTGTGTCAACCAGAAGGGAAAAGTATTCCTAAGGAAAAAAACCACCACCATTCTATATTTCCCTAATCATTGGGAAACCACTGGTGCATAATTGCATGATCGATTCTAGTGCTAGTAGCTCAGTCATGCCCAAAAAAATTATAGATGTACTAGGCATACAATATATGCCAATTGCAAGAGGATTTGTTAGCTGGATGGCACAACTATTAAGACTATTGGAGTTATCAAAGGACTTCAAACTTACCATCCATGCATTCCCAAGTTTTTCATTCACCCAAGACATATCAGTCATTGATCTTCCTCCTCTCTTCCATCTGCCTATCACGAGATTTCACTACCAAGATGGGTAGTTATCTATCAACTGATTGGTCACATATGATTCTCAGGACTTGATACGGAACCAAAGTGACTATAAGGGTGGAACCAATCTACCATAATCATGTAGAACCCTACACTTCTAGTCCTATAAATGGGAATTACACCATCGGAGATCTCGGAAGAAGAAGATGTTGATCATGAACCAACCACTCTTGTTGAAGAAGTCCCCGATACTATGTGCTAGATGAAGTAAGTGGAGATCATCAGTATGATCCCTACATTGATGTGTTGGTAGAAGAAGAAGTTGGTTTGCTACTTTTGGAAGAAACAAGATTGGGTACATACTACATTCATGAAGAAGATACAATCATACCACAACTTGTCAAAACACCAAGTGATTCAAAAGGAATGTGGAAATTGTTCTTGATGGCTCAAGAAGTAAGAATGGATCTAGTGTTGGTGTTATGTTAATTTCTCTAGGGAGATAAGTACTTCTCATCTTTTTGGTTACAATTCAGTTGCACTAACAATGTTGTTGAATATGAGGCCCTTGTGCAAGGAATTCAACTAGCCCAAAAGAAGGGGATCAAAGCCCTTACTATTTTTGGAGATAGTGAGTTAGTTTTCATCAAGTGACATCACGCAGTGCATCTAAGAATGATCTTTTAAGATCATACAAGAATTGATTCTGGGACTTGATTGAAGATTTGAAGCTTTTGGGATCCATGCAGTTCCTAGAAATCAAAATCAAGATGTTGATAGGCTTGCTACAATTGGCTCGCAATATGACATACCTGTTGATATCATGAAAGAAGGAAAGAAATTTGTCAAAATGGTGGTTGACACTGTAGTCCTTGATAATGTGAGTAGATGGCAAGTGTTTGATAGTGACAAATAAATTATCCTTTTCCTACAAGAAGAGGTGGAATTTCTGTAAGAAATCAGGATAAGTTGCAAGAGTCATATGGTGATCAAATTATACATTGAAAAGCGAAAACTACCAAAAGGTTTAGTCACTTTGGAATCCATTTTCAATTCAGATGATCAAGCCAAAAGAAAAATCTCTAACATGGTGGTCAAAGAGGAATATTTTGAGGAAGTCGAGGTAGCACATGAGAAGTTTTTGAAGATTGGAAAAGTGTGTACTTCGAAGAGAAAGAATATTTCATCAAACTTTGTCAAGAGTATCATGACATATTTTGCATGGAGCTATAAAGACCTATGTGGTTTTGATCCAGTCTAGCACAACATACCATCAAACTGGATCCTAATGCCAAGCTAGTTCACTAGAAACAGAGGCCCATTAATCCCAAAATCAAGCCACTAATGAGAAAGGAGCTAACCAAACTCATCAAGCATGTATTATTTTCCCCATCAAGCACTCCTCTTGGGTAGCCAATCTGGTGCCCATAAGGAAGAAGAATGGAGAGATTTGGTTGTGCGTAGATTTCAAGGATTTGAATCGTGCGTCATTGAAAGACCATTATCCTCTTCCATCAATGGAGTAGATCCTTCAAACGGTGGTAGGAGCTCAAATATTTTCTTTTCTCAATGGATATTTGGGTTACAATCAAATTCTAGTCAAGAATCCAACCAATTCAAAATGGATTTCACTACCAAGTGGGGCATGTATGCCTACAACAAAATGCCATTCAGATTGTCCAATGCGAGGCTACTTTCAAAGAGCCATGGACATGGGTTTAAAGGACTAATCAATGATATCATCTTGGTTTACCTAGATGATATAATTGTATATTCTAAGCATGCAGATGATCACATCACACATCTAAGGAAGGTTTTTGAAGGTGTAGGAATTTGGGGTTTCACTTAATCCTAAGAAGTGTATTTTTGCAGTGCACGAGGGAAAGTTGTTGGGGCATGTTGTTTCAGTGGAAGGACTATCAATCGATCTAACCAGGATTCGTTTGATTATGTCCTTATCTCTCCCAAGTCATAAGAAGGGCCTCAGAGTTTTCTGGGAACCATAAACTTCGTGTGAGATTCATCCCTCAATTTGTAACATTGGCTAAACCACTGACACCATGTTGAAGAAAAACATGCCATTCTCATGGAAAAGGAAGGACAAGAAAGCTTTGAAGCCATCAAAATGGAAATTTCTCAAGCTCCCATGCTAGTGAACCCCAGGTTTGATAAAGAATTTATCCTTTATGCTTTTATAGGTCAAGAGAGCATTTTAGGGATCCTCACCCAACAAAATGATGATCTGATGGAGCAGCCAATTGCTTTCTTCATTCAATCCCTCAAAGACTATGAGCTCAAATACTCATTCATTGAAAAACAAGTCTTTTTATTATTGAGCTTTGAAGAAATTCAAGCACATGTTGTCCAACAACAAAATTCATCTGATGGTGTCTCATCCAGGTGTCAAGGAGTTTTTTTTGAACAAAGAGATGAATGAAAAGTGTGTTGGATGGATCACGAAGGTGATGGAGTATGATGTGCATATCAAGGTTACCAAACTTGTCAGAGGTAAAGGTTTGTGTCAACAACTTACTATAGACATGGAATCAAAAGGTGATGAGGATGCGATGCTTCTAAACATTGATGAGAGTGATGATCAAGTTGATTGGTTATCTAAAATGAAGAATTTCCTCTTCTCAGGAGTATATCATGTGAACATGGATAAAAACCAAAGATGGAATTTTTGTCTTCAATCTATTCCATATGTTTTGGTAGATAACATTCTCTTTGAAAGGATTTGAATGGTGTCCTCCTTCGGTGTGTAGACTGGAACATGTGAGTAAGATACTAGAAGAGTTTCATAATGGCCTATTTGGAGGACATTATTCTACATGAACAACTACTACCAAGATCATGTGAGGAATTACTATTGGCGGATTTGTTCAAAGATGCCCATCTCTGGGTAAGGAAATGTAAGGAATGTGCCTTTTTCATAGGAAAGCAGAAGTTGGCAGCTCTTCCACTGCATCAATCTAAGTGGATCAACCCTTTGTTCAATGGGGGTTGGACTTCATCAGAATGATTAATCCTCCATCCAATGATGGAAAAAAATGGGTCCTTACTGCAACAGACTATTTTACTCGATGGACAAAGGTGGTAGCATTAAAGAGAGAGCAATGAAAAGGTAGTTTAGATTTCTTGGAAGGTATAATGACAAGGTTTAGTGTTCCTTTTACAGTCATTTCAGACAACATGATGGATTTTCTTGGTATGAAGTTGAGTGAATGGGCTGTTAAAAATGGGGTCTACCTCAAGACTTCATCTAATTACTATCCACAAGGAAACGGATTGGTTGAATCTAGTAACAAAAAACCTCATAAGGATTATTAGTGTATGATGGAAACTAACAAAAGGACTTGGCATACACAACTTAAGAATGCCTTATGGGAAGATTGGATCACACCTAAAAGGGCCATCAAAAATTCTCCTTTTGTTATTGTATATGGAAGAGAGGAAAAACTTCCGCTCTCCTTGGAATTACCTTCTTTGGAGTTAGCTCATCAACTTGAAGTTATGGAGAGTGACCCTCTGACAGTAAGGTTTTTGAACTCATGGAGTTAGAGGAAGTATGAAACAAGGCTATGAAGACTTTGGAGCAACATTAGGCTCAAGTTAAGAAATATTTTGACAAGAAGGCATCGATAGGAATTTTCAAGAGGGAGATCTAGTCCTCAAATGGGATGAAGACAGGGCCAAGCCAGGAAAGCACGCCAAGTTTGATGCACTCTCTGGAGTGGGCCATACATCATCACGAGTTGCAAAGAGGTGAATTCATTTCATCTATCCAGGCTCAATGGAGAAGAACTTCCCATTCATGTGAATGGGATACATCTCAAAGCTTGTTTTTGAGAAGCGTTCCACCCCTGTATAGTTTAGTTAGGTGTTTTCCTCCAAGTGCTTATGCACATTGTTTTTGTGTTGTTGTTCTTTTGTTTTCCTTGTTTTGTGTTTTGTGTTGTTTGCACATTGTTTTATCATTGGAAGGTGTCAAGGAGAAGGAAGAAAGGTTCAAAGTTTCATTAAGAGTTTCATGATATCCATAATTCAACATCTACTTCATTCAAAATTCTATAGTGTTCATGATGCCAAGCATTCAACATATTCAATATACCTCATGCCTAGCATTTCAGGGAGGTCAAGATCAGATTTACTCAATGGGATTCTGGGATGTATCACAAAAGATCAAAATCAATTTTAAGATTCCAATATTGACTCCATGCCCAATGGATGACTTAAGGCTACTGGAATCATGCTTAGTAGGAAAACATCCCTGAGAAGTCGCCAAAAATTTATCCAATTTTGCACACATGGCAAAATTGAACAACAGGTCCTATTCTATTCAAAATGAAATGTTAGTTCTAGGGACCCACTTCTAGTCATTATCAAGATAAAATGATTAAAATAATTGATTAATCATGTTGAAAATATTTAACATGTCTCTATGTCTCTATGAACTCAATTAACTCACTGATCAGCCCAGTGAGTGACTCGGTGAGTTGATATCATATTTAAGGTCAATGTGACCAGATCACATCATAGAAGTAGACATTAAGCCTAAGAGTTATAAGCTCATGATGGAATTGAGACATAGCTCGAGTCTGTGAATTAGGCCCCATTAAATCATGAGCTAATGAGCCATTTAGACTTACTTGGGTGAGTTATAGAAGAGCTCAAGCGAGTAGAATATTTTTAGCCTTTGGAAGCTCAAGCATTGGAGGCGAGCGAGTTGCATGAAGTCACACTTGGGCGAGGAGATAATTTGAAGAGCTAGGTTGTAAAGTTTTGGTGAGTCCTCAGAAGGCTCGTGATGGGTGTGACATCGATAATGGCTCATGACTCGGGTGGGTTGGAATGCATTGGTGCCGAGTATGATGTTTAACTCGTGAGGAGCCTAGAAATGAAATATCGACCACAACTCACTTGGATGAGCTAATCTTTGAGGCTTTGAGGCTAGTTTAAGATGAAGATCAATGAGCCATTACGAGAATGGAGGAATCAAGTAGGGCTGAGGAATATAGAAAAAGCTTTGTTTATAACTCACAAGTTGGATCGATGGACAAAGGAATTGAGTTTGAGCTTGATGTCGTCGGTGACCCATTCGGCTCAAGGTAAGAAAGAGAACCATTGCATAACCAAGATAATTGGTGGTTTAAAACCAAATTTTCTAATTTGAGTTACATCATTTGTAAAAGATAGCTCACCACATCAAAGATCTTGATAGTGGCAAAGAGCTTGGTTCTGTTGAGGGACTATGCTAATAAGCGTGGGTCAAAGAGGAAGGACGTGAGGATGAAGAAAGATCAAGCCGAGCTGGTGGAAAATTATGAGTTTTGAGCCATAGTGGGGAGTTTGATCTGACATGGCCATGGTGGAGATTATGCCATGACAAACCATCATAAGAATCTCCGTGATCGGGTAATTTGAAATCTATAGCCATAGTCGAGGATCAACATGGCGGGGACATGAATATGGCTTGAGTTGAGTTGATAAATACAAGTATTATCCATAGGAAAGTTGGTTCATTAGAGTGATGAGATCGTGCAAAGGAATGGAAAACCGAGTTATGCCAAGCTTGAATTGACATCAAATAGGAAGACGTCTCTATTTGGGGCTATACATATGAATGGTGTGAGTCAAGTTTGTTTCTGTGGACTCCTATTTGGACTCGATAGATTATGCGATCTTTGAAGGAATGGATATCATGGTTTTAGACATGGTACAAAAATGTTAAGGGGGTAACTCGGGCATCATGGTGAGTTCAGGTTATGTCAAGTGTGATTGGCTCAGAGTTCGATGAGTTGTTTGGCTGAGATGGGAGATGGCATGTCGAATGAGAAGCTTGTGTTTCCTTGGTTGAGGAGCTCAGACATGGTTTGAGTTAGGTCAAGAGTTTAAGTCATAGTAGAGTTGGCTAGTGGAGAAGAGTTTGGTGTGATCGATTTACATAGTGAGTGGATCAACTTAGGATTGGTGCTCAAAAAATAGGAGGAAGCTCATTTGGAGGAACTTGCAGAAAGCTCATGGGATACGAGTTCAAAGTGAGAAGATAGAAATAATTAGCACTCATATGGTGGAGGGTAGAGCTTGATGATTCAAGAAGTGTGGTGATCCAAGTTAAAACTATTGGAAAGCTGAGTTAAAATAAAATCCATACAAATCAGTGATGAGTTCACAAATTCCATGAAGAGTGGTGGAAAATCGGGGATTAGGAGCCATCCAACCAAGTTAGAAAGTGAAAAGTGACCTCGTAAATCTGTATTCCCATTGTGGACTCACATAAGGAGAATTCCATGTCGAGATTGGCAAAGTGTTTTTCGGGCTCCGAGCTAATAAATCCAACAATAGGAACTCCGTGCATAGGAGACTCGGGAGAGCATTGCCAAGATCGAGATTTTCATAATGAAAAACCAACACAAGCCTTTTGCATGTGGGAAATAAGGTGAAGTGTTTCCAAGGGGAAAAGATGAGATGGCGAGCCAACATATTTTCTCCATCTAGGGAAGTGGGAAAAGTTGTGGTCGAGCTCCAAACCATGACGATGTGGGAAAGTGGGCGATGAGGGCTAGCTCTCCAAAATAATGCATTCTAGATTGAGTGAGGCACATTTTATATGTGTGAGTACGTTCTTAGTAATTGGTTGTGTTAGAGTAAAATGCAGGAGCGTGTTTGTGAAATAAGAGCCCAAGTCTGTTGGCTAAGGAATTGGGAGACCGGGTCTAATCATTGAGCTCTCTATGCAATGGAAGATGTGAATTTTGGTGGCTAGAATATAGGAGCTCGATGCAAAGGCCTTGAAACATGAATATGGATTTTCTCATTTGTTTCAAGCCCATAATACTCACACAAAGAATAAAACATAACTAAATAAGGATTCTTGGGCGACATAGAAGTCACAATGTATCTATAAATTAGCTATGAATGAGTTTGACAGTGAAAAGAGGAGGATTTGAGATGGCGAAGTCGTAAGGAAAATTCAATAGTTTGGATCAATAACTAAATCATTTGAATAGGTCAAATTGATGTTACAAGAGGCTTATGTATCGTCCATGCACATGAATGTATCGATGCATGGTGGTAGGATCGGCGTATGATTAAGTCGGCTCATGGAGGTCAACTGATGAGGTCGAGAAGATGATTGTGATGAGACACAAGTGAGGGAATGAGCCAAGACTCGTGATCACATAAGTAGGATTGGATTTACCTACAGGAGGAGGTCAATAGGTGAGCGGTCAGAGGATCGGGCTTGGTTTATTAAATGTAGTGAGGCTTCTAAGCACGGGTTTATTAGCTAGGAAATATCCTAGCACATGGGTTCATATTGAGGTAATTAAAATTAATAAAATTAAAGTCAATATACCGATAGACATGAGAAGTGAAAGGGTTGATTTATTAATATTTTGAATTAGGTAAATAGTTACGTTATAGAGGTGGGTCAAAGGAAAGGGAGGTTTAATTTTAATATAAAACTAAAACATTTGAACCCTAGTTTTTAAAAATAAATACCTTAAAATTACAAAAGTGATGTTCAAATGTTAAATTATAATCTCGAATGAAATAAAGAGTGTGTAAGGTTAATGAATAAGAAATCTCAATTAAGAGATTCTTAACCAAGAAATAGGAAGATGGTGAAAAGGGATTGAGTATGACTTTCAACGCAAGTGATATTATTTCACCATGGTAAAGGAAGATTCACTCTTGATAAATGATTAAAGTTTAACATATATAAGATGATTTGATATGTCTTCATATGGGAAATATGATTGAATTAATATATTGGCTCGAGGTAAATAAAATTGTCACCAATTGGTAAGGAAGGTACATGTTAAAAAAAAGAGATTCTAATAATAAATGGTATTATCAATTGAATAATTGAGGTAGAATTAAAGTTTCTTTAATACCCTTCAATGCACGATATTTAGAAGAGTTTTATGCATAAGTGAACCCCCATCTCATTGAAGGACACGGGGCTCTCAGCTAGGTAAGGTAGAGGCTTGACTTGGTATGGAAATATGATTGAATTAAGTGGTGGCTCGATGGAATAGGACCAATTGGTTTGAGAGCTCTTACAAAATGGTGGTGAAAGCAAAAGGAGCTCATCAGCCATCTCATTGGTAGGAGGTTTTGAGTATACGAGAGAGCTAGCTCGATGGAATAGGAGAACATTTCGAGGTGTAAAATGAGCTCTGAGTATACGAGAGAGAGATGATCTCGGGAAGAGCTCAATAGAAGAATCCAAAGCTCATTTGATATGATGCAAGGAAGAAACTTAGAATAAGCCAAGTTGAGGCTGAGTCGTTTGGCGTGAGGTTGCAAGTGAGTTTGATGGTCAAAGTTGGAAGGATGAATCAGTGATGAGCTCAATGGTGAGCTCGTGGAGGTATGACTCGGCTCGAGGAAAGGATGGGTGAGCTCAATTCAAGGTGAGCTCAATTCAAAATGAGTTCGGTGACTTCATGTGGAGCTCAGTGGAAAGCTCGATGTTGACACATATAGCTCGCCAAGTCGGTGATGGAGCTCAGTTGGTCTTGGGTGCTCAATATTAAAGGAGCTCATGCATAGTCAGTAGTAAGCTCGTTTCAATGAAATCTTCGGTCTGGTCATGATGGATTAGCTTAGTCAATGCGATGGCACTGGACTGGCCTGGTACACAAACGTGGAGGAGCTCGGACCCAACTCGGTGAGTTGGCTTGTGAGCCAACCACCGATTGAGTTGGGCTATTTTTGGCCTTTTTCCATAATTGCCCCTCCACTGAAATCTATTCAAAAAGGGGCCCACCATATTTTTAAATTAAATTAATATTTTTATTTAAATATTTTAATAATAATATTTATTATTATTATTTAAATATTATTTTAATTAATTAAGGAGACTAGGTCAACTGGGTATTAATGACACATGATGGAACCTTCTAAAGTGGTTCAACCAACTGTAATAAATACATCATGTACCTTCAATTTAGGAATGTAATTATGACCTTTCCTCTTCTCTCTCACATATTCTTCTATAAATGTAAGTTGGAGTCTCATTCCAAGGGGTTCCAACAAGTCAGATAGGTTGGAAAGTTAGACATCTTAGGAAAGTGTAATTTTCAAGAGTCCTCTCTCTTTTGTAAGTTGTCCTTGTGTGTTGAGAGAACTTTCAAGCCTCCTCTTCAAGACTTGTAATGGAAACCATTTCCTCTTCTGAATGTATGATGCATTGTGCACATTATTAAAGCAATAAAAGTGTGTGTTTTGTGACTAATCTTGGTCCTTTCATCCTTCTATACTTCTTTGTGCCTTTTCTCATGCTTGCAGGTATACTATGCAAGTTCATGTTTCTATTATAGGTTCTTGGAGTTCTGTGCTTATCGAGTGGTGGATTATTGCATGCAGTTGAGTTGTGGTGTTTGTTCACCCTTTTGAGTTCATCCTTCTTCACTGGAAAGCGATATATTGCTTTTTCGATCAAGTTTAACAAAGGGAATGCATGTCTCTTAGTCTCGTGGTATCCTCTACCCTCTCTAAGTTGTAGTAGGTGAAGTTGACCTGTGGTGTATACACCCTTTTCAAATTAACCCTTCCTAAGTCTGGAAACACCCTTTATTTGGTGCATCACCATCCCTAGTATAGTTTCATTTCTATAAATCTCTTTCCCTAAAACCCCATGAAGATGTTAGCATAGGACTAGATAGCCTTTTTATCACACTAGGAGTAGTAAAGCACTTAGTTTAGGAAGAGGAAGTCGGCCTTCTCTGGAGGTTCACCTCAAGCCCAAGTCCCACATCTTGAGAGGTGATCCCATGTGTCCCAATCACACTGAACATCTTGTTCACATTCTGGCCATTCGGAGGGTGTAGTGATTTGGCAACACCGGTGCAATCAAATGAAATTTGAAATGTAAGTACAACTTGAAACTTACTATAGTCATTTTACTCCCATCATAAAGAAAAGAAATCCCATCCACACGGCCTATCACCCTAGTGGGTGTTGGGTGCTCACCGAGGCATGCGGGTGTCCGATTCTCTCTTTAATGTGAGTTTAGTGGGAAACATCATCTATGATGCATGTTTGAGAGATTTGAGAGGAAGTAAGCCATACAAGCACCCTAGAGCTTAGAGCGGCTTCTAGATCTTTCCAGTCATTCCCAGACAGAAAGTGCTTAACGATTATAGAACTTATAATAAAGCAAAACGAAGTTGTACAAGCATCCATACTTAGTCACAAACATAAATGAAAAAGAACTACGAGAAAGATGTATGCATCAAAATAATCAATGTTCATATTCATATAAGCTGGTAACCTCATTACATTCATGGATCCATTACAAAATGTCATGGATAAGAAGACCATGGTCATGCATTATAATTGGAATTATGTGGCTAGGCTCTCAAAAGAAATTTTATACCACCCCCATGCCCTTGATACATCCTTTCCTAGCATAATTACCCAACTAATAGAGTTCTTGCAGTATTTACTCGCAGAGCTTTTCCCTCTCTCTATTTCTTTGTCTCTTTATTTCTATAGGCTTGTATATATAGCCTTTATGAACTGCCAACTCATCCTCCAGCGGCCTCAGATCCAATGCCAAGTGTCTAAATGTGGTCCTCCATGCGAGCATGCTCCTCCAAGCCTGAGCTTTCCACTTTTTACCATGATGAGCTTCTAAAAGCTTCTACCATAGGCATACTCCTTCCTGGGCCCGCCTTTCCCTGAGTTGGCACCTATCCACTCTACATGCATAATCGGGTCATGCTTTTCAAGTGTCTTGCCCAAAATTCCCAATATGGCTAAGTCCTGAACCCTTGGTTATGTCCACATGCGCACCACAAGTTTCCTTAAACCCTTCCTTAAACCCTGCCATGTGCACTTTATCCTTGCGCGCCTTTCTTCAATTAGGCCTTGTGTGCCTACGCATGCACTTTTTGTACTTAGCCAATATTTTAGGGGCCCAACATCACCCCAAACTATGCTGTTCTCCGTCTCAAGGGAATACTTCTCAATGAAAAGAAAGAACACAGTAGGCTTACGCCTTGGAACAAGAATAAGGGGATGAAGAAATAGGGAAAGAAGAAAGAATGGGGAAGTGATGGTATCATTGTAATAAGCTAGGAAAATATTTTTGCAAGTCGGCCTCCAACTTGTTCCAGGCATCAACTTGCAGTATCTGCGCAGGATCTTAGAGGACTTAACAAGAATCCTCACCATGGAGAGGCAGCCGCTAGGCACTCACTTCCCCAAAACTTAGTCCATCTCTTTGTTACTTGTGCTCATGGTGTTAGCAATTTTCTCTAACTCCTTACTTACATCATCTAGTGCATCCATTCTTCATGTGATCTATAGATCACACAAAGAATGGATGCACTTCCTTGATGTAAGCAAGGAGTTTTTGATTAACACCATGAGCTTAAGGTTTAATGGCTTCAAATTTCTTTTTGACCTCGATAAGGATTATGTCCCATTTCGCCCTATTTCCCTTATTCTTCTCACCCGGTTTTTTAAACTCCTTGAGTTTTGCTTGATTTCTTTTGAGTGGTGAGGAGGTGCCCCGCCATTCTCACCTTTATCCACGTAATTGTCGTATGCGACCTTAGCAGTCCAGGGAAGTAACCTTTACACCAGCAAGAACCTTGTTGTACTCGATTATGAGCACCACGACCTTCAATTTATCCTCTTTTTCTAGGCACATAGCCACTTCTCTACAAACTCCAAGGCTAGCAGTGCCTCTCCATGGTGAGGATTCTTGTTAAGTCCTCCAGGGCATCCTAGGGTAGATCCATACTTACGTGTGGGAGATGCTAGGTCCAGATGCGTCAACACTACAACATCATTAATGGACTCCACCTTTTTGCATACTACGCATACTTTAGCCTTCTTGTCTTTTAATTCACATTGCAACCGTGGCGTTGATTAGTTTCCCTTGACTTAGATCTTTTGTCCTTGCAGCTAGTTCTTCATCTTTCTTCTTTAGTTCATCCTCCATATCTTTGATTCTATCATTCCACCCAAAGAGTCTAGCTTCCATCTCAATAGAGACCTTGTTGGGCATTGCACATTTGTTCATCGAGAGCTGTTGAGCATTCACCACTAGGTTGTCTTCTCTTTGACTATGGGCCTCTTCTTGTGTGAGTACATACTTGTTCTGGTGCTTGTCCCAGGGGAACCTATTACCTGTGTATCCACCACACTTGGTATTTTCTTCTCTAGCTCTTTTTCCTCCCATTTGGGTGTGGGTATCTTCCTGCTAGTTGGGTCCTCAGGTATAGACACCTCATTCTCTAGATACACACCCTTCTCTCGATTTGGATCTTATACGGATGTATACGCATGTCGGGGATCCTCTGCGATGGGAAAATTCATGGGCCTTGTCATTTGAACTTCATGCGACACGTACCTCTCCATGTACGCACGTGTTTTTCAGGGTAGACCAACCCTTTGTGTAATTCCCTGTGGTCTGGTCCAGATTACTAAGGTCCAACCTCAAATTTTTGGATTCTTTGAACCTATTCACTCTCACTTGGAAGTGTTGAGCTGTGAAGGCAAAAGGGAGCTTGCACCATGGGCTCCATGTCTCATTTATCAGTTTGAATCTACCCAAGTAGAAATGTTGGTACATGGAAAACTCAACTTCTCCCTTGGTGGCCGCTGGAAGTTGTTCAGGGATGCTCCATTTCACCCGAACGTGTTCCTCAGGTGCGTATACCATTTCTCCAGGCGCGCCTTGTGCACGGTCGTCATAGTGTCATAGGCATATTTTTCAAATCTCTTTGCGGGAGAAGGGTCCTCAGCAGGGTACTCCCACATGAATTTTTCTGATGCATCAAGTACCCCAATCTCTGAAAATACAATGGTTAGTAGGATATTACCAAAAGAATTTTATCACCTTCCTTTGTGTAGCTGAAAATCTCATCCGTGATGAATGTAGACAAGTTGTAGATGGTGCCCTTTGAAATTTTCCTGTAAACATGCAACCATGGCTTATTAACTGGGTCCATCTCTCTTGGCCATTTAACTTTTTCATCAGGTGCACAACCATCTTCATCACCGGGTCCTCGATGTCCGTGATATCATAGTACCTTGACCCCTTTTTGTATGCATAGGTGGTGATAGTCTCCTTAATTTCCTCTTTGTCGCTTAGGTCATCCTCCAAACTATCTCCTTCACGAGATGAGGCCTCATGAAATGTGAAATGAGTTAAGGGGTAATGTGCATCTTGCACTGCAAAGTGGAAGTAGTCTTCATTCACACGTAACATAAACCATTGATATAGGCTCTCGGGATTCCGAAGTAGGAAACTCAAAGAGTTACAACAACCATGACTTCTCCAACTTGACCTTCACATCATCATTATAGATGGGAAAACCTCACAGTGTCCTTTTATTTTTGGGCACACTAACTCCAGTGCCATCTCCTTCTCGATTGTGCTCGTACGGTGATTGTAGGCATTTATAGACATTTTCTTAGATGGGAATCCCATTCCTTCCTTAGCAACACTCCATCTAGGTACTACATTTCTTCATACCACTCTTCATTTGTACGTGTGTCAATTTCTTGTTGCTTTCCCTTGCCTTTTCCCTTTCCCTTGTTAGGTGTGCTAGCTGGTTTCTTGGGTGCCATTGTCTAGGTCCTCTTATCACTTCAATCACTTCTTGTTACTTTATTCTTCTGCTCTCTCCAACCTTAGATCTCGAATTTGTGAAGAAAACTCCTTAAACCCGTGCCCTAGTTATTTAAACCCTAGTGGATAATTCCTTCACTAGATGGTGCCTTCTCACAACTTCTCTTACACCCGTGAAATCCATTCCTTCTGGTTTGCAAATCCAAACTAGTTACTCATGCTCAATCTCTTCAAATTTTTCTTCACACGGATTAGTCTTGGAAGCCCTAGTTTTCCAAGATGCAAAAGCGCTTCTTTCTCCTTATATGCAAAGTGAATAATGAAATGCCTCGACCCTTTATTTATAGTTTTTTCCATTTTTAAGCATTAAGTAATACTCCACCTACCACCATAATTTTCATGTTTAATGCATATTTTCAAGAAAAGTTCAAATTTAGTGCTTTAACTCACATGCCTTAACCTGCGTGGAAAACCTCCAACCATCGCGCATGCAACCAATCAATCTTGACAGAGACTCTTGAGCGCGTCATTGGTGCCAAAGGCACTTCTTGTCATGATTTTTGCTTTCACCTACCTCGTGTTGTTTATACACTTTTTCCTCCTTTGTACATGGGATCTAAAAGTAGCCTTATCTTGACACCAACCATCCTTTTCCATCTTTTCTTTCCATGCACCTCTTTCAACAGGGCCATTCAACTAGGGTTTTCAACACAAAATTCCTTGGAACTTTACCCATGCTCTCCTTCACATCACTCCACCCCACACTAAAATGATGTGTGGTCCTTTGTGCACTCAAAAATACTAAAAATTAATAAGGTTACCGACACCCAAAGTGCAAAACAAAACAACAACGTGAAAAGGAAACACAAGAAAGGAAAATCCATAAGGGAAAATTCTAAATTAACTGGAAAAAATGCCTTATTTACAAACACCAAGAATCCTTATTTATAGTAGCGCTTCAACCTACTCACATTGAAGTGTCAGGCAATTTCGTTCCATCCAGCGTCAATTGGCATGAACCCAAATCAAGGATGTATGATATTTTATATGGACATAACCAATGGACCTTCAATTTCCTAGAATCACACAAAAACTTAGAATCATACAGTAAGACCATCTACCTAACCTCAAACTTCTTGTTCCTAATGTGGTGATCATGCCATGCTTTTTTCTTTGCTTTTTCTGTTGTTTGGCTCCACTTGGTGAGTGATCGTCTTTCATCCAGCTTCATCAATTCATCAATTCTCTCTTCTAGCACTTGCTCATTAGCTAGCCCTCCTACACACGTTATTTGTAGAGAAGGTAACATGAACTCAACTAGCAACAACTTCCGTGCCAAACACCAATTGAAATGGTGTGGCTTTGTTCAACCTTTTATAAGTTGTCCTATAAGCCCATAATATGGATAATACCTTGTCATCCCAATCTTGTCTTCCGACATCACAAATTTTTTGTCAAGGTATGACTCAGTATTTTGTTAAATGCTTCCGTAGTTCCATTTTCTTGTGGGTGATAAGGTGTAGTCTTGTGATGAGCCACCATGAACTCTACTAACAGGATCCTCACAGTCTCATTCAAGAAATGTGTACCCCTATCCTTTGGTTAAACTTAAAATACATCCATACCTTGTGATAATGTTCTCCTAAAAAATCTTGCCGTTGTGGTTGTACAATATTTAGTTGGGGTTGCCTCTCGCCCACCTTGTCAAATAGTCCATGTAAGTGATTACATAGCGTGATCCATTCCTACGCACTACTGGTGGAATAGGGCCTAAAAAGTCTATTACCCATTTCTTAAAAGGATCAGCGCTAGGGATAGTGCACAAAGGTATTTAATCTCTCTTTCCTAGTTTTCCAATGCATTGACAATGGTCACATGATTTATAATAGTCCTTGCAATCCTTATACAGAGTTTCCCACCACAATATTACCATTAATATTTTACGTGTGGTGGCATCACCTACATAATGTCCACCTACACTTTTTGTGTGCTTCCTCTATGATGGCGAGGCACTCATGCTCTAGTACACACCTGCGTAAAAGTTCATCACTCCATAATTTGTATAAGTCCTAGTGATCAACATGTAGGGCATGACACATATGGCTAGTTACTTTTTTTCTAATGCCTTCATCCCTTAGGTGCCACACCTTCCTTTAGAAATATTGCAATCTCTTCCAAATCAGAGGGCATGCACCATAACCTAAATAGTCACACATTCGGCATAATGTCTTCAATACTCTACGCGTCCTCCCCTAAATTAATTCTTGATGGATGATCGGGCCCCACGATTAATTTTTCTAGGCTTCACAACTACTATGAACTCAAACTCTTGAAATAATAACACCCATTAACATATGCACTCTATAGAATGGGCTTGTTTACCAAGTACTTTAACACCATGTGGTTGGTGTAAAGTAAAAGGAGTTCTTTAGAAGATCTTGTCTAAACTTGAAAAAGCATAGATCATTGACAATGCTTTGTGCTCAATCGTAGTGTAATTTTGCTCTTGGTGTCAACTTCGCTTGTAAAACATAAAGGATGATCAACAATTCCTTCACCCAATTGTGTAAGCACTCCTCCAATGGTGGCTCTGAGGCATCTACATGAACATGGAAGGGCTTGTCCTAAGAGGAAAACGTAATATAGGCATGGTGATGAGCCTATCCTTCAATGTGTCAAACCTTCTTTGTGCATCTCCCAAAGTGGAAAGCACTTTTATGTCGAGAAATTCTTCCAAAGGTGTAGAAATTTTGGCATACCCTTGATGAATTTCTTATAATAACCTATATGCCCAACAAATCTACGCATTGTGCTTTGGCTAGTAGGCTCCACCAACCCCAAAATAACTACAACCTTGGCGGGATCTACTAGCAAGCCCTCCTTACATATGATATGCCCCAATAACGTCCCAAAGGGTGTAAAAATACACATTTCTTAATGTTGAGGGATATCCTCAATTCCCCGACACCTCTCAAACACACTTTGGATCCCGATTAAGCACACATATATCCTATCTAGGACCTCTTCCCCCAAAGGTTAAGTATAGGGTGTTGACTTCCCATCAACCAAGGGTATAATGACCCATTCCTGCTTATTTTCAAAGCTGATGTACCCCTTGTTGAACCGAAGGTTCGCATTATTCTTATAACACCATGGGCACCCAACTAGTGCTAGGAAATTGTCTACCTCTGTGAGCGCCAAGACTTCTAAGTCCCAAAGAACACTTAGCTCCCTGGATAGTGATAGCCGCATCCTTTAAGACACCGATGGGAATTGCCTTCATCTTGTTTTCCATATATAGTACATTTGAAGAGGGTTGTAACATAAGTCTCCCCATCTGATGCCATTCATCCAAAGTGAGAACATTGACCTCCGCACATGTGTCAATGAGGATATTACTAAGGAGCCATCCATCTACGACTGCATCTAATGTGATCTCCTTGTCATATTTAAGGCTATGAGGGGGAAGGTTTGCATGTAAGACCTACCTCTCGTGCTCTCCTCTGGCATGTTGTACCTTCTCTCTCAACCATGATCCTAGCAAGGGAATAATATTCTCTTGCCTTAGCATTTTACATATTTCTTGACCTCATCCAGGTCATCCTTTGGCACCTCGACCTTCCTTCTTGCTCCTCCCTCATGGAACGCTCCTTTAAACTTTGGATTTCTCCTTGTAAACTCGAATGACATCCATGGTATCTTGATATACCTCCTTTTGATGTGCAGAGTCCGGTACTTCCATGAATCACTTCTTCCTTGAAACCAAGTTCTTCTACCTAGGTATTTCTTTTACGTGCACGGATTTTGCTCTTGTTGTTGTTACCAAAATAGGTTCCAAGCCCGCATCACGTGTCACCCATGACATCCATTGATTGTTTTCCTTCTTAATGCTGACCATTGTAGTGCCCTTGTCTTTTGGTGTTGTTGATTCATGTGCTCAAACAACTCAGGAACTCCTCATACTTGTGCTTCTTTCGCACCATGAGCACTGCAATAAGTCTGGACACTCTCGTTCGTAATGCTCTATAGACCCACAATTAAAATAGGTTCAACATGGGAACTCACTTTTTCTCCCCTCCGTAGTTACCATGACTATGGAATCCTCTATGAAATCCCCTTCCACACGTGCCTCCATCTGCGCGCTCTTCATAACGGTGATCATCACCCTTAGAACTACTGGCAATGTTGGTTTGGTGCACCCCATGATCAATGGCCTCATGGATTTGGTCAATGAGCCTACAATCCTTAGTATCATGGGTTGTAGAGGTGCAAATCTTATAGTAGCAAGACACATTATTTTGAATCACACGCTGTAACAAGGGGCATCTACTTGCATCATGGTCCCCATGAAAAATTTCATAGTCTACTATCATGATGTGTACTATCCTCCAGGGGAAACTATCCTTCGCATGCCCCTCTACCTCACAATTTGTACACCATAAACCACTATGAGTCTCATGGGCTGAGTTCGTAGACAACTTCTCTAGCTACTTAGCCATAGCAGTAATTTGAGCCTCTAGGAATGGGTTGACACTAGTATCAACACTTCTAAACCTCAATGCCTAACACCTCACGCGGGTATGTGAAAGTTTTATGAGATAAGGCCCTTCTAAAAGGCATGCTCAACACTCCAACAAACCACTGAGCATGTTGTGAAGGGTGAATATCATATGATAACTTAAACAAGAGAGTTTTAAAGCACGCATTATAGTCCCACACAAACTTCACCATTCCTTGTTGAATCTCCTTCAGGGCATTGATGCTCTTCTATTCAAACTTAGGGATGTGGAATTCTGCTAAGAAGGCATTCTTTAAAGCAATGTAATCCACCATTGTTTGATGAGGGTCATATTTCCTATACCAACTATGCGCGCGCCCTTGCAAACATCATTGCAAACGACTAGCATTTCACTCCGTGGTTGTGATACCCTTTGCACGCCATAGTAGTTCACACTTGTGAACATGTTCTATAGCATCTTTAATTCCTCTATAATCTGGAAAATGTAAATAAATTTCAAAGAAGACTTGAGGGGTGGTGGGGCCCGTGTCCTCTGAGCCGAGCCTTGGTTTCCTCTAGTGTTCCTCCACCACCTAATCCACTAATTCATGTGCCTCCCTGACCCACCAAATCCACTGGTCCTATTCCTCCCGATCCACTAGATCCAATAGGTCCATCAGTCCTGTAGTGGTCATGCCAAGGGTCCCCACAGCCCACCTAAACTACACACCGATGGTTTGTGATAATTCCCCACTACCAATAGTATACCTCGCACACTCCCAGACACGAGACCAAAATCTTGTGTGTCTATACCTTGCCCGAAAATTCCTCCTAACACTGGAATGGTATTTGCAGCCATAAAAGTCCCAAATGAGAAATTGTATCTCCTAGGTGTAGATCGATCATGTTCAAAGATACCAACTGGACTAACAATATTCTCTCCTTGATATGGGAAACCAAGCGCTAGGGTTTGGTCACTAGGTGGGCTCAGATGCATGCCAATGGCTCTTCTCTCTCCGCGTGATGAAATCTCATCAGAAGCCGAAGGGGTTTCTCTTACTCACTTGCCAAGATGGGGTCACATAGACTGCTCAGGTTCGACGTCCACTACGTAAACCTCAAATCCTTCTCACAACACCCACTTACCACCATATATCCATCGAACATGTAACCTCGCGTTGTCTAAATCTCCCTTTCATGTGCTTCACTATACTTGAGTTGTCTCTCCTCCCTTTCTTTCTCCATCGCAACATCTGCCATCTTCCTCCACCCTAGCTTCCTCACCCAACACTCAAAATGGTTTAGCCGGCCATTGGAAGTGCCTCTAAACTCATGGTAACCATCAAGATCTTCATTTCCAAAGGGATAGCACGTAAAATGATCCTCGGGGCTCCCACAAAAACTCAAACTTAGCAACCTCTAGACAAGAATATGTGGAAATGGTGTACTCTAGAGTGTAGCTAGTCAGTATTCCTTTCCACCAATGGTCCACAACATGAGTCCACGTCATATCTGCATCCTACAACCTCTAGTATTCTTCTTGGGTCCACACACGTAATCTATAATACTAGCTTGATCTAGACACATAGGCTGAGAGCCACTCATACAATTATACTGGGAAGTAGTAAAAAAGGTTCATATAATTCATGGTAGAGGTTCTCTTCTACCCATCTACATGCATCAAACTTAGGTCAAGTGTTGAATCTTTGAGAAACTTCATCCTCCGTGCTCTTGAACCATGATTCAACACTTTCCAAAGTTAATCACTCTCATTACTTACTACATAGATCATGATGTATGCCTTTTCCCATTATGAATTCGAAAAGAGGTCCCGATAATGGAACCAAGATGTAGTCATTTTTACCCCCATCAAAAGGAAAGAAATCCCATGTGCACCGGCCTATCACCCGGTGGGTGGTGGGCACTCACCCGAGGCACACGCGTGTGTCGAGTCTCTCTTTATGTGATTTTAGTGGGAAACATCATCTATGATCCATGTTTGATAGATTTGAAAGGAAGTAAGACACATACAAGCACCCTAGAGCTCAAAACGGCTTCTAGATCTTTCTAGTCATTCCAGATAAAAAGTGCTTAACCGATTATATAACTTATAATAAAACAAAACAAAGTTGTACAAGCATCCATACTTAGTCATAAACATAAATGAAAAAGAACTATGAGAAAGATGTATGCATCAAAATCATCAATGTTCATATTCATATAAGTTGGTAACCTCATTACATTCATGGAGCCATTACAAAATGTCATGGATAAGAAGACCACGGTCATGCATTATAACTAGAATTATGTGGCTAGGCTCTCAAAAGAAATTTTATACCACCCCCATACCCTTGATACATCCTTTCCTAGCATAATTACCCAACTAATAGAGTTCTTGCAGTATTTCTGTAGAGCTTTTCCCTCTCTCTATTTCTCTATCTCTTTATTTCTACAGTGCTTATATATATAGCCTTTCTGAACTGCCAACTCATCCTTCAGCGGCCTCAGATCCAATGCCAAGTGTCTAAATGTGGTCCTCCATGCGAGCATGCTCTCCCAGGCCTAAGCTTTCCAATTTTCACCATGATGTGCTTCTAGAAGCTTCTACCATAGGCATGCTCCTTCTTGGGCCAACCTATCACCGGAAGGCACCTTATCCACTCCACATGTGCGCAATCGGGTCATGCTTTTCACGCGTCCTTCCCAAAATTCCCAATATGGCTAAATCCACGAACCCTTGGTTCTATCCACGCATGCGCCACGAGTTTCCTTAAACCCTACCCGCTTGTTTTATCCTTACACACTTTTCTTCAACTAGGCCTTGCGCCTATGTGCCTTTTTTTACGTGTAGCCAATATTTTAGGGGCCCAACACTTACGTTTGTAACATGCCTAGCTTTTAGTAGCTAGCATGTTGACGTTGGATGTTTCCTTCACCGGATCTTGCTATTTAAAATAAAATAAAAATTAGTTTTTACATGTATGTACATGACGTATAAATCAAATACATATATATTAAAATCTCAAACATGAGTTAAAATGTGTGTATATATATATATATATATAATATTTATTTGACATTTACCTGTGAAAGACCAAGATCATTTGCACCAATTCCAAAAACATCCGCCATCATCTCATCTAAAGAAAAGAAATCATGTGATCTAGAAAATGATGTCTCGCTCACAGTAGTGCATATGGCACCACATGATCCATAGTGGTGTGGTGTGCTAGAACTAGCACCTCCACCAACATCACCAAATGTAATCTGGTCACTATGCTGGGTCAAAGTGTCAGTGAGCTCCCTCAATGCATGTAGTGTGTCAATCTCACACCTCCTTCACTATAGGAGGGATAACTAAAGGCAGTGGGGGTTTTGGGGCATGGGGATCCTTGGTTGACCTACACATGCACCATGTATACTTTGTGTAGAGCCACCTCCTCACCCATAAAACTCAAAAAAGTCAAAATAATTTGGGACCTCATTAAGCACGAACTCGTAATATAATTTCTTCAAAAAATAGAGAGGAACCTCATTGTTGTTGCATGGTGGATAATCAAAAACCATCCACCATCGGTCCCAAAAAAATTTCTTGATTTGGTCATCGTGACACTAATGGATTTAGAACTATTTACAAGTAGTCTGGGGAGGTATTGGTTCTCGAGTCGATAAATAAATCACAAATGTGGTCTTTTCCAAAAAAAAATGTCTTTTACGGCCGCAAGTGATAATTTATCTACATACCACCACCTAAAATCACCTCTAAAGGTATTCCATCTATTTATTTGGTTGGTTACGGAGTCAACTTCGCTAATCAATGTTTGCAATGTGTTGGCTAAAGTCATATGGGATGGATTTGTGGCATGATTTTGTCTTATAGTCTGAATAAGGTTCTCAATGACAATTTAATTTTGTCATATTCTTCCAACGATATCAACTTTTGTTCTTGTTGGTTCCATGGGGATAGAAAGAGCCACAAGAGGTGGATCTATGTTTGGAGGAGGGTTATAAGGAATGTTTAGAGGGCTTTGATGATTTTTGGAGGTTTTGAGGAATGTTTGGAGGGTTTTGAGGAATATTTCGATGGTTTGTAGGATTATGAACTTGCCGAGCAACTGAAAAAACAAAATAATTATATACATAAACAAAAAATTGAAAAACCCATGAAAATCACAAAAAAACCTAAAATGCAAAAAAATTGATCAAAATCAAGGGCTTACCTCTTTGTCTTGGTGGCATGGTTGAAACTATCATGATTCGAAGTTTGAAGAGAAATTTTTTAGGGGTATTCAAAGTGCGAGTGCCAAAGGTCTAGGAGAAATCACGGTTTGAAAGGAAAAATGGGGAAAATGAGGAGTTGCGGGTCTTTTTTTTGTCTCAGAGGACCACGATTGTGGTTTTAGGTTCAGAAATCACCAAACCTATAAAAATAATTCCGTGAGTATTGTTTAAAAATTGCAATCATAGAACCTAAATTTTAGGTTTTTATGTCCACTTAATTGTCCACCAACTTACTGCACTTACCCTATTGCGATATGGCTCCTAATACCAACCTTCCTATTCCACGCACTTATATTATAGATGAGCCCCAACCTATAGAATAACCACCTCACTTACCACCACTTAAGATGCCATTTGTGTGATAGATGTAATTTCTTCTATGCCACCTGCTACTACTACGACTATGATTCCATATCAAGGGCTGTCCAATCCATGGACGTCACTCTATCACACACACCTTCATTTGCACCATCTACATCAACACGCCCACCATTTACTTGCACACTCTTCATGAATAATTCATACTAGGAACATATTCCCTTTGATCCTACATGTGATGACACTATATGTACACATGAGGGTTTGGCTCACTTAGGCTTTAATTTTGAGGACCTCTATCCTACACCATATGCTCCTCATCTTTATTATGGGTATGTCACCATCACTGCTGCTTATGGTCTTCATATCTTTCACCTCATGATCTTTCTCACACACACTCCTTCACCACTTACATTAGGGAAATCATGGCTTGATTATATTGGGGGAACTCTAGATCCTGATCATATAAACATTTCATTTCATATGCCCTTTGGACGTGTTTTCATTTACAATAGCTCTTTCCTAGGATACACTCAAAATCTCACTCGTTGGTATGCACACAGGTTGTCCACTTCCTCCATTCACCGATGAGGAATATGTTATGGGCATGTACAAATTATACCTTAATGGATCATTACGTGATCAACCAAACATTATTGCTTATCAAGTCACCAATGCTTATCCATTCGACTATGATCCTGAGAGTGATGATCTCCTAGATGAAATTACATGATAGCCTCTTTCATCATGCATACATTGGGGGAATAGTATTTACATCCCCCTCTCTCATCATCATATCATCATAGGAACATTTCTTATCTTTTCATTATCATTCATTCACATCCTTACATAGTGTTACATCATACTCCTAGCATTTGCATATACCTTCTCTTAGCATCGTTATTCATACCTCTCATCATCATATGTTATCATCATCACATACATAGAATTAAATCCCTTTTTCACTATTATTGGTCATTTCATTTCATTCAGGTACACTTGGGGGCATATCACCTAAGACAATCCTCCCCCTTCACTCATCATAGCATTTACACATCTATCATCATTTTCATATAGGCATTTTCATCACACATTTTAGTGTTTCATACCCAATGACACACTTTTGTGCTTCTTCACACTTGACTATTGAGGGATTACTAAACATGAAACACACACTTGCACTATAGACATTACACATTTGTTCCATCACACATGCATCATACATCATAATAGTCATCATTATGTATATATCATCCTTCTATTGTCTAGTGTTACATACTATTAATCATATTGTCCATATCTCACATTGTATAAACTATTAGACTATTTACATGTATTGCATCACATTCTATACATAGTGTTGTTCCATTACATCTCGAGTTACATCCCTTACATCATACATTGTGCATCTTCACATCACACATTTTCTATATACTATACTAGCTATCATCACATATGATTATAGTGTTACATTACATTGTACAAATTCTACACATTTAACATCACATTATATACACTGCATATTAACATATTCTATACATCACATGGTCATTTTTCATCATTACATATACTACTACATCTTCTATGTGATGCCCTCACTACCCTATGATGACACACTTTAGTTCCTCGGTCCATACTTGACTATTAATGGTTTACAAATCAAATGGAACTTACATTCATCACACGTTTATCATTCGACCTCTCAACATGTGACATTTCTAGGATAGTGACACACACTATAGGACAACACGTTACTCACTCTAATCATCATGTAGTGGTATACGCTTTAGGCTACATCACAACTCCTTATTATTCATCTTATAGTGATATATGTTAAGATAAATCATCACTCTTATGCTCATTTTGTCATGATATACGCTTTAGCTATAGGTTTCACACACATACATCATTTCTAGGTCACATATCATCACCATTACATACATACACTAATCCCATCATGTTAGACACAAGACACACTTCGACCATTTCCCAATGACACACTCTCATTTATAGTTCATTCTTCACTATTGAGGGGGAAAACAAAATGAACCTCATTGCATACACTTCCATTCACTAAGGGGGCACATGGCTCCTACCATCCATCTTGCATTCCATTCCATCCATCCAAACATACTACATATTATGGTTTCTTTTACTCTTGCTTACTTTTGCTTGTTCATGGTCGCTTTATTACACATGTTAGTTTGATTAATTATATGTCATTTATTTATATCATCCACACATGCGCATTCACATATTTTTCTAGTTGTGATTGCAGATACAAGTCTCTTACATACGGTACGGATGCTCACCTTCTACCCTTCCTACACTGGTCACTAAGGGCATCCACATTCGTCTCTCACAGGTGCTATTGTTTCATTTTGTACTTAGCACTTTACATTACTTTCTTATACATGTTTTTGACATACTAGTTATCTTTCTAACATGCTAATGAGTGCTTCATGTGCAACATTTGTTATGTAGGGATATTTTCTTCCATACTTGTTTGTTACATTGTCTGCTATTGTTTTCTCTTGTCTACAAGATTTTCCCTATGTTTGGTGTGCACACTTGTTTGTTTGTATGTAGCCATGATGGCCTTGCATGTCTTGCGACATCGTGAGTGATGTCCCATGTTTTTAACCCACTTTGTACATCTTAATTTGTCTTTCTTCTTGTTTACATTTACTACTTTTCTTGGTATCTTACACACCATTTGAGTAGATTACACATTTCTTTCTACATACATGATTTTTGTACTAACACTTGTCTTTGGCTACCCTCTTTTTGTGCGTGCCTTGGTTTCTACCAAGCACATTCCATTCCCCCTGCAGGGCATAGTTATAGAGTTCATGTGGTTGTTCCTCTTTTGGGGTTGTATTCTCATCTCAACTTCACATGCCCCAAAGAGGGGGCATCATTTGAGGTTTTTACAGTCTACACAACATGTTTACACCAGTTCAGTTTAGTGCACTTTCCACCCTTGGCATTGTGGGTTACCTATGGTGAATGAGTTCAAAACGATCTATGAACTCCATACACAATGGATTTTACAGGACATGGTTGTCCTTAGAATTCGGGAAGCAATTACCAATTGGAAGATACAATGGAATTCCTCCTAATACTTCTTCTATCATCAATGTTTGATCACCCAAAAACTAGGTGGTACAGAGAGATTTCTTCACACACATTTAGGGAAGCAATTAAAGGTTGAAGGAGATAGAGCATGTAGTCATTCTTACACCCACCAAATAACAAGGAAATCCCATGTGCTTCATCCTATCACCTAGTGGGCTCTAGGAACTCACCCGAGGCACGCGCGTGGGTGCCAAGGCTCTCTTTATGTGAGTTAAGTGGGAAAGCATCATCTATGATAGGAACTTAAAAAGAGTGAGTGGACATGAGACATACATTCATCATAGAGCTCAAAACAACTTCTAGATCAATGTAATCATTTGCATAAAAGGATACTTAACAATTTATAGAACTAAACAAAAAATTAAATGTATAGGAGTTTATATTCATTCATATAACATATATGAAATAGAATTATGTAGATATATTTGTAAACCAGAGTTTATTATATTTATATTCCATCATATCCTACAACCTCATCACATGCATTAGATCCATTATAGGATATCACAATATGGTAGACCAATTCATACATCATAACCGGATTATAGTTCTCCTAAACATGAAAGGAAAATTCCATACCCAAACCCCTAGAACATCCCTCCCCTATAGGTCATCTACCCAACCTAATAGAGTTCCTCATAGTATTTTTCGCAGAGCCCAATCTCTATTGATCTCTGTATAATTCCTCTGGGAACTTGTATTTATAGGCCTCTTGAACTACCAACCCACCTTTCTGAGGCTTCAGATCCATTGTCAAGTGTCCAAATGTGGTCCTCCATGGGAGCATGCTCCTTCAAGCTTGAGCTCTCCACTCCTTTCCATGATGGTCTTCTAGAAGCTTCCATCGCAGGGCATATTCCTTCCTAGGCCAAGTCCCTGTTGCTGCAGTGGCACCTTATCCACTCCGCATGCATAGTTGGGTCATGTTTTTCATGTGTCCTACCTAATATGCCAAATATGGCTAAGTCCCAAAATCCTACTTTTCCTTATGCACGCGCTACTTGTTCTATTAAACCCTCCTCGTAGAACCCCTGTCATGCACACCCTTCTTCAACAAGGCCTTGTAATCCTATGCACCTTCTTGTTCTTAGCTAATAAATTAGGGTCCTAACATCACCCCAAACTATGCCTATTCTCTACTCGCCTGTTGGAACACTTATTCAAAGAATAAATAATTACAAAAGATCCTAGAAGAAATAATGATTTGGAAAATAATAAGGAAAGAAGAGAATTGGCAAAGATGAAAGAATGGGGAAGTGTTATTATTGTGGCAATAGGAGAGGAAAATCTTTCTTCAATTCGGTCTCCAACTTATTCCAGGCATCAACTTCATTTTGTGCTCTTTGGAAGAGGTTGCCAACTAGGGCGCTTACCTCATCAAAACTTAGTCTATCTCCTTGAGTATTCATAGTCTCAACCACCCCTTCTAGTTGCTTGCCCACATCCTCAAGTGCATCCATCCCCTTTATGATTTTTGGGTATAACCCCTTCATCCAGTTCTTGATTGAACCTTGTAAGACTTCAATGGCTTCGGACTTCTTCTCAACCTCGAATAAGATCCTATCTCGCTCCACTCTATTCCCTTTGTTCTTCTCTTGGAATTCTTTGTTCTCTACCTCATGAGTGGCAACAAGAATGCTCGCCACTCTATCCCTATTTACACGCTTTGTCATACATGACCTCAAGCAATTTTGGTAGTAATTTTTACATCAGCAAGGACCTTACTATACTCAAGTAATGATTGCTACAACCTTTAATTTGTCTTGCTCTACTTTTCTACCTCCTCCAGGTCCCAGATCCTAAACTTGTGAAGAAGACCATTTTAGCACATGCCCTAGCTTCCAAACCCTAACTAGAATAACCTCTTTCACAAGATGATGCTTCTCCATAAATCTTTTTCCCGATGCCCATGAACTTCTTTCCTTCTGGTTTGAAGATCAAATCTAGTCAATTCATGTTTAAAATTCTCAAACTTTTCTTCACATGAATCAACTTTGAAAACCCTAGTTCATAAGAGCTATTCTTTCTTCATATTTGGAAATGTTGATAATGAAGTGCTCGACCTTCTATTTATAGTTTTTCCCACTTTTTAGCATTAAATTCTACTTCACCTACCACCATACTTCAACACTTATTGTGGATTTTTCCACTAAGCCGGACTCTAACACTCTAACTCATGCACCTCACTTTGTGCGGTCAATCCTTACAAACTTTTTAGTAACTAATCTATCTCAGAGTAAGACTCTTACGCACGTGTTATTAGTGTTGAAGGTACTTCTTCTATCCTCACAATTTTTTCTCTCACCTACATCATGTTATTTTTACACTTCTTTCTTCTTTGTACGTGGAACCAAAATGTAGCCTTATCCTAATACCAACCTATTAGAGAATAAGAGATAAAATATGTGGAATAATCCCTCAGGAGTTTGCAATAGTAAAGAAACTAATAGGTAGAAATTATTACAGATCTGAAATAAAATTACAAAATAAAATAACACAACACAAGGAGACAATATTTAACGTAGGTTCACCTAATTTGGGCTATGTCACCAAGAATCACTTGCTCCGATTTTATTACAAGCCACCACTCTCTCAATACAATACCAGATCTATTTGGAGCTATGCTCGACAAATTCTACATAATTCATCAAACCTTGAATTTAAAAATGTGCAATGTTTTTCATGCCTCTATCATATGCATAAAACCATATAAATAGACAACTACTTAAGCAGACAGTTTTACAAAGAAGGTATCAAAACCATGGGCAAAACCCGTCCCATAAACCTATGGGTCAAAAATCTCACCCATATGAGAAGAGCACGTTTCGATATGTCGGTTGCATAGCTTTTTTGAGGCCAAAAAAATAATGCCTAAAAAAAAATTTCGAGGGTTGCGCCCATGGACCTCGCCAGAAATCCTATGTTATGTTTTTGGATCCTATTTTAATGTTAGAGTGTGGTACACCTTCTATGTGTTACACTCGGGTATTTTTATGGTGGTCCCGCTTGCCAGGTGATCGGGTTAGGGGGTTTGGGGGTGAAGCCCCCAAAGCAAATTTTCATGGGTGGTTTATTAACCCATGGGTAATGGGTAACCATTATGGGCTATTTTGGGCCCATGGTTTTTGGTACCATTGTTTTGTAAAAGCGCCTCTTTGCCCATATGTTTATGGGACGGTTTTGTTTTTGCCCATTGTTTGATACCCATGGTTTTGTAAAATTGCTTAAGCAATTGTCTATTTATATGGTCTTATGCATATGATAGATAGACAAGCAAATGTATTGCAGATGTGTTTTGAATTCGGGTGTGAATTTTGTAGAGTTTGTTGAGCATAGCTCCAAACGGATCTAGGTATTGTATTGAGAGAGTGGAGGCTTGTAATAAAATCTAAGCAAGTGATTCTTGGTGGACGTAGCCCAAATTGGGTGAACCACGTTAAATCTTGTCTCTGTGTTGTGTTATTTATTGCACTTTTATTTGAGATCTGTAATATTTTCTGCATATTAGTTTCTACTATTGCGATTTTGTAAGGGATTATTCCGCATATTTTATCTCTTATTTCCTAACAATTGGTATCAGAGCCTGGTTTGGTTTGTTGAAGTGTTGAATCACAGGGAAAGTTTTATCTTGAGTGGGAGCTATGGTAGATGATGGAAGATCTAGGGTTGATAAATTCAACGGGTAGAATTTCAGTCTTTGGAAGATGCAGATGGAAGATTACCTTTATCAGAAGGATCTTTATACTCCGTTTATCTGAGAAGGTGAACAAACCCTCAAGTATGACAGATGCGGAATGGGATTTGTTGGATCGGAAGGCACTTGGAACGATCGGCTATGTCTTGCATCTTGGTATTATTTAATGTTTCAAAGGAAAAGACTACAAAAGATCTAATGGATGCATTAGGGAAGTTGTATGAAAAACCCTCTGCCTCTAACAAGATATTTTTAATGAAAAAGTTGTTTAATATGAAGATGTTTGAGAATAGTTTGATGTGAGATCATTTAAATGATTTCAATATGGTTGTGAATATGCTAGCTTCGATTCTGATAGAATTTGATGAAGAAGTTAGGGCTTTATTAATTATGTGCTCTTTACGAAAGTTGGAATAGCTTTGGTAATGGTGGTAAGCAACTCGGTTCGGCTAACTTCGAAGTTGAAGTTTGAGGATGTTGTAGGGGTGATTCTAAGCGAGGAAATGTGAAGAAAAAGCTTGGGAATCTTCTACTTGAGGGAATGCTTTGTGAGTGGAAACTAGAGGAGACGAGAAGAATAGAGAAGCGTGGAAAATCGAAAGATCGGGCAAGGTCAAAATCTAAGAGCAAGATTGTATGTTGGGCTGTGGAAAGTCTGGGCATGCGAAAGAAGGATTGTTGGGAGCTTCGGGACAAGAAGAAACAATAGGAAGAAAATAAGGAGGCAAATGTGGCATCGGGTAATGTATGTCAGGATGCTTTGATTCTTTCTTTGCATAATATTACTGAATCTTGGGTTTTAGATTCAGGGGCTTCTTTTCATGCTACTCCACATAGGCATTATTTTGTTGATTATGTTGAGGGATTTTGGGCATGTTTTTCTTGGTGATGATGAGCCTTGCAGTATAGTTGGAAAAGGTTCTATTCAGGTTAAGATGCAGAATGGGAATACATGGCTATTGAAGGATGTCAGACATGTGCCTACATTAAGGAGAAATTTGATATCGGCGGGGCAATTGGGAAGTGATGGTTGTACTGTGATATTTACAGCTAACTCTTGGAAGGTTACCAAGGGTGCTCTTGTGGTGGAAAGAGGTAAGAAGGTTGGAACCTTGTATTTAACCACTGATAGTACTAATGATTGTAATCTTGTGGCTTCAGATGTAGATACAACATTATGGCACTATAGGCTCGGTCATATGAGCCATAAGGGCATGAACATCATAAAGAAGAATTTTCCTGGATATACAGAAATAGGTTTGGATTTATGTGAGAATTGCATATATGGGAAACAGAAGCGAGTAAGGTTTCTCAAGGTTGGACCTATGAAGAAAGAGAGTAAGTTAGAGCTGGTACATTCTAATGTGTGGGGGCGGCTCAGGTATCATCTCTTGGGGGTTCAAGTTATTATGTTACTTTTATTGATGATGAAACAAGGAAAGTTTGGGTTTATTGTATTAGAAACAAATCGATGTATTTGATACTTTTGTTAAATGGAAAGCCTTGGTAGAGAATGAAAGCGGTCTTAAGCTAAAATGTCTCGGGTCGAGATAATGGAGGAGTATTGCAGCAATGAATTTAATGATTCTTGTTCTAAGAATGGAATCCAGGAAAAGATGGTTCGGGAACTCCGCGATGTAGAATGGGGTATCGAGAAAGGATGAACAGAACAATAATGGAGCGTCTTTAGGAGCATGAGGTTACATGCAGGACTGCCTCTTTCTTTTTGGGTAGAAGCGGTGAGCACAGTTGTGTACTTGATAAACAGAGGACCCTCAAGTGCCTTGGATGGAGGCATACCTGAGGAGGCATGGTATGGTAAGAAAGTTGATTATTCATTTCTTAGAGTCTTTGGATGTGAGGTGTTTGTTCATATAGACAAGGATGATAGGACCAAGCTAGAGGCTAAATCAGAAAAATGTACTTTCATTGGTTATGGTGGTGATGACTTTGGATTTAAATGTTAGAGTATTAAGGACAAGAAAATCATTCGGTCTAGGGATGTGGTCTTTAATGAGAAAGTCATGTATAAGCAATAATTGTAGGAAAACAGGGAAGAATCCAAGAAAGAATATACAGTGGTAGAGGATCTTCCGGATGGGAAAGTGACCCATGAATTAGTTCAGGAACCTACTCAGCAGAACCCCAAACTCCTACAGTGAGGAGGTCTTCTAGGGTAAGAAAAGAACCTGAACGTTTTCTCCTTCTCTTTATTATTTATTACTCTTTGATAGTGGAGAGCTAGAGAGCTTTGATGAAGCAATGCGAGGTAGATGCTAGTAAGTGGGAGCAAGCCATGGATGAGGAGCATAAGTCTCTCATGGAGAACCAGGACTTGGGATTTGGTGAAGCTACTTAGGAAGGCAAAAGAGCATTACTGAGAACAAGTGGGTGTACAGAGTTAAAGATGAAGAAGGAGGAAAAAAAGATATAAGGCCGGTTTGGTCGAGGGTTTGCACAGAAACAAGGTATAGATTTTGATGAGATATTTTCTCCTATAGTAAAAATGACTTCTATTAGAAGAATTGTTCTTGGAATAGTGGCGTGAGAAGACTTGCACTTAGAACAGTTAGATGTAAAGACTACATTTCTCCATGGTGATTTGGAGGAGGAACTATATATGAAGCAAGCAGAGAGGCTATGAGGTCAAAGGTAAAGAGGAGATGGTGTGTAAGCTGAAGAAGAGCTTGTATGGCTTGAAACAAGCTCCACGTCAATGGTATAAGAAGTTTGATAGCTTTATGATGGAGCAAGGTTATATTAGATGTCATTCGACCATTGCGTGTATCTAAATAAATTTGAGGATGGAAGTTATATTATCTGTGTTTGTATGTTGATGACATGTTGGTTGCAGGTAAAAACATGCGGGAAATAAAAGTACTCAAGAAAGCAACTAAGTGAATCCTTTGATATGAAGGATTTGGGGGCAGCATGAGACAAATCCTTGGGTATGAGGATAACTCGGGATAGGAAGGAATGGAAGTTGACTTTATCTCAGGAAGAGTACATTAAGAAGGTATTGGATAGGTTTAACATGCAGGATGCTAAACCGGTTGGGACTCCTTTGGCAGGCCATTTTAAGTTATCAAAGGAGAAGTGTCCCAAGACAGAGCAAGAAAGAAACTAGATGTCCAAGGTACCTTACTCATCAGTGGTTGGTAGTTTGATGTATGTTATGGTGTGCACTAGGCCTGATATTGCCCATGCAGTGGGAGTTGTGAGTAGATTTATGAGTGATCCAGGTAAAGAGCATTGGCAAGCAGTAAAGTGGATCCTTCGGTATTTGAGAGGGACCATGGGGATAGTTTTGTGCTATAGTGGATCAGACACCACTTTACGTGGTTATGTAGATTCAGACATGGCTGGAGATGTGTAGGCAGGGAGGAGGAGCATGACAAGTTATATTTATACTATAGGTGGGACAAGAGTGAGCTAGATTTCATGACATGACTACAGAAGAATTTGGTGGCTTTATCGACCACGGAGGAAATTTGAGTATGTTGCTGCCCAGAGAGGCAAGCAAAGAGATGATTTGGTTACAACAAATTGCTTGAGAGTTGGGGCATATAAGCGGGAGGAATGTAAGCTGCATAGTGATAGTCAGAGTGTTATACACCTAGCTAAGAACTTTGCTTTCCACTCTAGGATGAAGCATATAAAGTTGAGATATCACTTCATCAGGACAACTTTGGAGGAAGATAAGTTGAAGTTGGAGAAGATTCACCAAGTCAGAATCCTTGAGACATGATGACCGAGGTGGTCACTGAGGATAAACTAAAGCTATGTTCAGCTTTGGTTGGCCTTCGCGGATGAAGTGAAGGGTTGAGAAGCTTGCTTAGTGGAAATCGAGTCTCAAGTGGGAGATTGTTATGTTTGTGGAGCCTGTTTTCATGTTAGAGTGTGGTACACCTTCATGTGTTACACTTGGGTATTTTTATGGTGGTCCGCTCGCTCGCGGTGGCGGGTCGGGGTTTGGGGCGAAGCCCCAAGCAAATTTCATGGGTGGTTTATTAACCCATGGGTAATGGAAGTAATCGTTATGGGCTATTTTTGGGCCCATGGTTTTCGGTACCATTGTTTTGTAAAACCACCTCTTCGGCTACCCATAGGTTTATGGGACGGTTTTGTTTTTGCCCATTGTTTGATACCCATGGTTTTGTAAAACTACTTAAGCAGTTGTCTATTTATATGGTCTTATGCATATGATAGATAGACAAGCAAATGTATTGCAGATGTGTTTTGAATTCGGGTGTGAATTCTGTAGAGTTTGTTGAGCATAGCTCCAAATGGATCTAGGTATTGTATTGAGAGAGTGGAGGCTTGTAATAAAATCTGAGCAAGTGATTCTTGGTGGACGTAGCCCAAATTGGGTGAACCACGTTAAATCTTGTCTCTATATGTTGTGTTTTCTACATATTAGTTTTAATGTTGTGATTAAGTAAGGGATTATTCCACATATTTTATCTCTTATTTCCTAACACCCGGCCCCGAATCCTGGTGAGGTTACATGAAAATTATACAAGTACTCTTAGTGTAAAGTCTTCAAAACTTTCACACATGAAAACAGCTTCACAACCTAACAATCTACCACTTGGAGACTAGTTTTCCTCTAAGCAAGCTTCTAAACCCTTCACTAGTTTCGTGAAGACCAACCAAAGTTGAACACAACTTCAGTTTTTCCCTTGTGACCACCTTGGTCATCATGTCTGTAGGATTCTGACTGGTATGAATCTTCTCCAACTTCAACTTCTCTTCCTCCAAAGTTGTCCTGATGAAATGGTACCTTAACTGTATATGCTTTGTCCTAGAGTGGAAAGCAGAGTTCTTAGCTAGGTGTATAGCACTCTGACTATCACTATGCAACTTTCCTTCCTCTTTCTTATGCCCCAACTCCTCAAGTAATTGTTGTAACCAAATCATTTCCTTTCTTTCCTCTGTGGCAACAACATACTCAGCCTCCATGGTTGACAAAGCCACCAACTTCTGTAGTCGTGAAATCCAGCTTACTATTGTTCCACCTATAGTGTAAACATAACCTGTTGTGCTCCTCTGCTATCTATATGTCCAGCCATGTTCGAATCTACATAACCACGTAAAGTGGTGTCTCGATCCACTATAGCAGACAAAACTATCCACATGGTCCCTCTCAAATACCGAAGGATCCACTTTCTTGCAATGCTCTTTACTGGATCACTCATAAATATACTCATAGCTCCCCTTTGCATGGGCAATATCCAGGCCTAGTGTAAACCATAGCATACATCAAATTTCCAACCGATGAGTAAGGTACCTTGGACATCTGGTTTCTTTTCTACTCTATCTTGGGACATTGCTCCTTTGATAACTTAAAATGGCTTGCCAAAGGAGTCCCAACCGGTTTAGCATCCTGCATATTAAACCTATCCAATACCTTCTTAATGTACTCTTCCTGAGATAAAGTCAACTTCCGTTCCTTCCTATCCCAAGTTATCCTCATACCAAGGATTTGTTTGGCTGCCCCCAAATCCTTCATATCAAAGGATTCACTTAGTTGTTTCTTGAGTACTTTTATTTCCTGCATGTTTTTACCTGCAACCAACATGTCATCAACATACAAACACAGGATAATATAACTTCCATCCTCAAATTTCTTTATATACATGCAATGGTCAGAATGACATCTAATATAACCTTGCTCCATCATGAAGCTATCAAACTTCTTATACCATTGACGTGGAGCTTGTTTCAAGCCATATAAGCTCTTCTTTAGTTTACACACCATCTCCTCTTTACCTTTGACCTCATAGCCCTACGGTTCTTTTCATATATAGTTCCTCATCCAAATCACCATGGAGAAATGCGGTCTTTACATCTAAGCTGTTTCTAAGTGCAAGTCTTCTATTGCTACTATTCAAGAACAATTCTAATAGAAGTCATTTTGACTACGGAGAAAAGATCTCATCAAAATATATACCTCGTTTTCGTGCAAACCCCTTGACCACCAACTAGGCCTTATATCTTTTATTTCCTCCTTCTTCATCTTTAACTTTGTACACCCACTTGTTCTGTAATGTTCTTTTGCCTTTCGGTAGCTTCACCAAATCCCAAGTCTAGTTCTCCATGAGAGACTTATGCTCTTCATCCATGGCTTGCTCCCACTTCTTCTTGGCATTTACTGCATTGCTTCATCAAATATCTTTGGCTCTCCACTATCAGTGAGTAATAAATAATAAAGAGAAGGAGAAAAATGTTCAGGTTCTTTTCTTACCCTAGAAGACCTCCTCACTATAGGATTTTGGGGTTCCTGTTGAGTAGGTTCCTAAACTGATTCATGGGTCACTTTCCCATCCGGAAGATCCTCTACCACTATGCATATTCTTTCTTGGATTCTTCCTATTTTCCTACAACTATTGCTTATACATGACTTTCTCATTAAAGACCACATCCCTAGATCGAATGATTTTCTTGTCTTTAATACTCCAACATTTAAATCCAAAGTCATCACCACCATAACAACCAATAAAAGTGTATTTTTTCGATTTAGCCTCTAGCTTGGTCTTATCATCGCTGTCCATATGAAAAACACCTCACATCCAAAGACTCTAAGAAATGAGTAATCGACTTTCTTACCGTACCAAGCCTCCTCAGGTATGCCTCCATCTAAGGCACTTAAGGGTCCTCTGTTTATCAAGTACACAATTTTTCTCACCGCTTCGCCCAAAAAAAAGAGGAAGTCCTACATGTATCCTCATGCTCCTACCACATTCAATTATTGTTCTGTTCATCCTTTCTGACTCCCCATTCTTTGTGGAGTTCTGGAACCATCTTTTACCTATGGGTCCATTCTTAGAACAATAATCATCAAATTCATTGTTGTAATACTCCCCTCCATTATCTGACCTGAGACATTTTAACTTAAGGCTTGTTTCATTCTCTACCAAAGTTTTCCATTTAACAAAAGAATCAAATACATCGATTTGTTTCTAATACAATAAACCCAAACTTTCCTTGTTGCATCATCAATAAAAGTAACATAATAACTTGAACCCCCAAGAGATGATACCTGAGCCGACCCCACACATCAGAATGTACTAGCTCTAACTTACTCTCTTTCTTCATAGGTTCAACCTTGAGAAACCTTACTCACTTTTGTTTCCCATTTATGCGGTTCTCACATAAATCCAAACTTGTTTCTATATATCCAGGAAAATTCTTCTTTATGATGTCATGTCCTTATGGCTCATATGACCGAGCCTATAGTGCCATAATGTTGTATCTGCATCATCGAAGCCACAAGATTATAATCATTAGTACTATCGGTGGTTAAATACAAGGTTCCAACATTCTTACCTCTTGCCACCACAAGAGCACCCTGGTGACCTTCCAAGAGTCACTATAAATATCACGAAGACAACCATCACTTCCCACCCCGCCGATATCAAATTTCTCTTTAATGTAGGCACATGTCGACATCCTTCAATAGCCATGTATTCCCATTCTACATCTTAACCTAAATGAGAACCTTTTCCAACTATCGCAAGGCTCATCATCACCAAGAAAAACATGCCCAAAATCCCCTTGAACATAATCAACAAAATAATGCCTATGTGGAGTAGCATGAAAAGAAGCCCCTGAATCTAAAACCCAAGATTCAGTAATATTATGTAAAGAAAGAATCAAAGCATCCTGACATACATTACCCGATGCCACATTTGCCTCCTTTTTTTCTTCTTGTTGTTTCTTCTTGTCTCGAAGCTCCCAATAGTCCTTCTTTGCATGCCCATACTTTCCATAGTTCCAACATACAATCTTGCTCTTGGATTTTGACCTTGCCCGATCTTTCAATTTTCCACGGTTTCCTCTATTCTTCTGTCTCCCTCTAGTTTCCACTGTCAAAGCATTCCCTGAAGTAGAAGATTCCCCAAAGCTTTTTCTTTGCATTTCCTTGCTTAGAATCACCCCTACAACATCCTCAAACTTCAACTTCGAGTTAGCCTGGAACCGAGTTGCTTCATCGCCATTACGGGTTATTCCAACTTTCGGGTAAAGAGCACATAATTAATAAAGCCCTAACTTCTTCATCAAATTATTTTGTAACTGAAGCTAGCATATTCAAAACCGTATTGAAATCATTTAAATGATCTACTCTTGAACTATTCTCGAGACATCTTCATATTAAACAACTTTTTCATTAAAAATATCTTATTAGAGGTAGAGGGTTTTTCATACAAATTTCCTAATACATCCATCGGTTATTTTGTAGTATTTTCCTTTGAAATATTAAATAATACGAAGATAAAAAGACATAAACGGATCATTCCAAGTGCCCTTCGATCCAACAAATCCCATTCTACATTTTTCATACTCGAGGGTTTGTTCACCTTCTTAGGCAACAAGTATAAAGATCCTTCGATAAACGTAATCTTCCATCGCATCTTGACTCGAAATTCTTCCCGTTGAATTTATCAACCCTAGATCTTCCATCATCTGCCATAGATCCCACTCAAGATAAAAATTTCCTGTGATTCAACACTTGAAGAAACCAAACCAGGCTCTGATACCAATTGTTAGGAAATAAGAGATAAAATATGCGGAATAATCCCTCATAGAATCGCAACAGTAGAAACTAATATGCAGAAATTATTACAGATCTAAAATAAAATTGCAGAATAAAATAACACAACACAAGGAGACAATATTTAACGTGGTTCACCCAATTTGGGCTACATCCACCAAGAATCACTTGCTCAGATTTTATTACAAGCCACCACTCTCTCAATACAATACCAGATCTATTTGGAGCTATGCTCAACAAACTCTATAGAATTCACAGCTGAATTCAAAACACATCTGCAATGTTTTTCATACCTCTATCATATGCATAAAACCATATAAATAACAATTGCTTAAGCGAGCTTTTACAAAATCATGGGTATCAAAACCCGTCCCATAAACCTATGGGTCAAAAATGTCACCCATATGAGAAGAGTACATTTCGATATGTAGGGTGCATTTTTGAGGCCAAAAAATTTACCCCTAAAAAAAAATTTGTGGTGCCCGAACCTTCTTCGGGGCCAGCTCTCGCCTGACCCTCGCTTGAGGCCCGACCTGCCTCGAACCCAGCAAAGGATACATGAAAAGTGTATAGTACTCTTAATAGTGTACGAGTCTTCAACACTTTCACACATGAAAACAGGCTCCACAACCTAACACAACCATCCTCATTCACCTTTTTTTCTTATGCACTTTCTTCCATAGGGCCATTCAACTGGGCTTTCCATGCAATCCTTCCAGGTACTTCACACTTTGCACTTTCCTCCACATTATTCTACCCCACACTAAAACAATGTGTGGTCCTCTGCACATTCACAACCTTAAAAATTAATGAGGTTACCAGCGCCCAAGGTGTAACACAAAATAGAAATGAGAAAGGAAACACAAGAAAATAAAATGCATTAAAGGAAATCCTAAACTATCTGGAAATATTGCCTTATTACAAACACCAAGAAGACTTATTTATAGTAGGGGGATTTAGCTTACTTTCATTGAAGTGTCTTGGAAATTTCATCCCATCCAGCGCTTGTAACTAGCACGCACGTGCCTTGAATCAAGGATGTACGAGATGATGTAGGGACCCAACCAATGGAATTTTAACTTCCCAGGATGGCACAGAAACTTGGAATCATATAGTAGCACCATCTACCCAACCTCAAACTTTTTGTTCTTAATGTGATGATCATGCCATGCATTTTTTTTTCTTTTTCAGTCTTCTAGCTCCACTTGGTGAGTGATCATATTTCATCCAATTGCATTAACTTGTCAATTCTTTCTTCCACTCTTGTTCATTGACCAATCCTCTGTGTGCGCTATACGCAAAGAAGGTAACATGAATTCAACTGGTAGGACATCCTCCATGCCAAACACTAATTGAAATGGTGTGGCCTTATTTAACCTCTTGTAGGTTATCCTATATGCCCAAAGAAATGGCTGATACTTTTTCATCCCAATCTTGTCTACCAACATCACAAATTTTGTTAGGGTATGACTTAGTATTTTGTTAAATGCCTCTGTGGTTCCATTTTCTTGTGGATGGTAAGGGGTAGTCTTGTGATGAGCCACCATGAATTCCACTAACAGAATCCTTACTATCTCATTTAAGAAATGTGTACCCCTGTCACTAGTCAAACTCAAAGGGCATCCATACCTTGTAATAATGTTTTCCACATAGAACCTTGTTGCAGTAGCTTTGTACAATCCTTAGTAGGTGTTGCTTCTGCCCACCTTGTCAAGTAATCTATGCAAGTGATTATATAACGTGACCAGTCCTACGTGGCTGGTGCAATAGGGCCTATGAAGTCTATAGCCCACTTTTGAATGGCTTGGCAGTCGTTGGGAATAGGTGCAAAGGCATTTCATCTCTTCACCCTAGTTTTCCAATGCATTGACAATGGTCACATGCCTTGTAATATTCCTTGTAGTCTTGATATAGGGTCTCCCACCATAATCCACCATTAATATCTTGCGCATGTAGTGGCATCACTGCATAGTGCCCACCTGCACTACCTCATGTGCCTCTTCTATTATGGCTAGGCACTCATGTTCTAACACACACCAACACAAAATCTCATCACATCCTAATTTGTATAAATCCCCACTAATCAACATGTAGGGGTGCGAGCGTATATAGCTAACTACTTTTTATCCAATGCCTTCATTCCTTCCAGCGCTACACCTGTCTTGAGAAATACTACAATATCTTCTAAGTCGAGGGGTGCACCATAACCTAAATAGTTGTGCATCTGGCATGGTATCCTCAATGCTTTGTGTGTCCTCCCCTGAATCGATTCTAGACAAATGATCAGGTCTGGAATTACTTTTCCTGGTTTGACAACCACCGTGAACTCAAATTCTTGGAACAATAGTACCCACCGACATATGTGCCCTTGTAGAATGGGCTTGTTCACTAAATATTTCAATGCCATATGGTCAATGTAAAATATAAAAGGGGTTTCTAGTAAATATTATTCTGAACTTGTGAAGTGCATGTAGATCATTGACAATGCCTCACACTCAGTTGTAGTATAATTTTCTGCTCCATTGGTGTCAACTTCCTACTTGCAAAGCATAAAGGATGATCAACAATCCCTTCACCAGGTTGTGCAAGTATTGCTCCAATGGTGGTTCTGAGGCATCAACATGAACATGGAAGGGCTTATCCCAAGAGGGGAATTGTAGTATGGGCGTGGTGATAAGCCTATCCTTTAAAGTGTCAAATGCCTTATTACACCTCTCCCCAATGGAAGGCACTCTTATGTCTAAGTAACTCTTCTAAAGGTGTGGTGATCTTGGCATATCCCTTGATGAACTTCCTGTAGTAACCCATGTGTCCAAGGAATCCATGCACTTTGTGCTTTGACTAGTAGGCTCCCCAATCCCACAATTACTACAACTTTGGTGGGATCTACTAGTAAGCCCTCCTACATATGATGTGCCCCAATAATGTTCCAAATGGGGTAGAAAAGACACATTTCTTAATGTTGAGGGATATCCTCAACTACCGACACCTTTCAAACATTAACCTTAAGTTGTCACAATGGTCCTTCACTAACCCATATACTATCCAATCATCTAGGTAAACTTGAAGAAATTTATGGATGAAGTCCTAGAAAGCTTGCACCACAATGTGCGAGAACACAGCAGTGCATTCTTCAACCCAAAAGGCATGACCGTATAGGAAAAACTTCCCCACTCAGTGGAAAAGTCATCTTTCTCTGGTCCTCTTTCACAATCCTTACCTAGTGATAGCCCGAGAATCCATCCGTGAAAGAGTAGACCTCGTCCTGCCACTCCCTCTAAGATTTCTTTAGTAAATGGGGTTGGGAAAGGATCAATGACACACACTGCATTCAGGTCCCTGTAATCAACACAGATCCTTATCCTCCCATCCTTCTTTGATACTAATCACCATTGGACTTATCCATTTCGACTCTTCCACAACCTCAATGATACCTGATGCTATCATTTTTCTATCTCCTCCTTGACCTTTATGTAAATTGGGATTCATCCGGTATGGCCTCTTCCTGATTGGGTGTGCACCTTCCTTCAGCTTTATCCTCATCTCCCCAAGGAATGGTGGATGCCTTTAAGCTCATGGTACCCACGTGGGAACAAATCTTGGAATTCACGTAACAGATCAATGATTTTAGAGACTTCTTTCTCAACCAATAGTCTCAATGATTGCCTCCTTGGGTTCTACTTCTGAGCGATGTTAACCTTTTTCATCTTTAAAGGTTCATGGTAGGTGTGTGCCCATTCATCAACACTATCTATGACTTCGCATCCCTATAGAATGGTTAACATCCAAGATTTCACCTCTTCCCCATCAATAACATACACCATCTTCCCCTTTTATTTTTCTATACACATGCGCTCAAGTTGTATCTCTTATGTTTCTTCTTCCTCAAAGCACGCCTCTAGGCTAGGTTCACCTAGAAATTCTTGTATTCTATCTTCCACCATAACACTATCCCCTATTGTAAGGCACTTGACTACCTACAATGCCTTATGTACTGATGGCTTTGTACTCTGATACTCAAATGTTTGAATGAGATCAGCCACCAATTCTTTCCAATTACCTAGTTTGATGATGCATCTCTCGAGTGGATATACCACACATGTGCACAACCTTGCAGGGTGGAGTACAACTTGTGAACCCATAATGAAGGTGGTAATGCTTTTGTGCTTCCCATCTAGGTTGTCTCACATGCTTGGATATGGAAGGAAGTGGTCTCTTTACCATGGTAGTATTTTATAGCCGTGGGCACATTTCTCCTACAAAACCTTATGGAGAAGGAAATTCTCACCTCACGCCATTCCAAGAGGTTCTCCGATGTGTCACCCACCAGTGCACAGTAGTTTGAGTAGGTTGTAGTTAAACATTTTCCTCCTTTCCTTCTCATTTCTCCAATGGGCCTCCATTTCTCATAAGAAATCTTCCGGATTAGCCCCTCCCGAGTAACTTGGTAGTTTTCTTCCTCCCAAGCACCAGACTATACGTGCCTTTGTCACCTTGGTTACCGATCCTCTTAAATGTCATCCGATCAACTCATAGGTCCCGTGTGCCCAATTTTCACACATGCCATGCTTGTGGTATCACTCATGACTGGGCATCCTCAAATTGGATAACTCCTTCTGTAGGGTGAATTATCTAGGATCCTGATTGAGTGCACACGTATATTCTATCAAGGACTTCTTCTCCCAATGGCTCTGTGTAGGGTGTCGACTTCCCATCTATCAAAGGGATGATCACCCATTCTTCCTTTTTTCAAAACTGATATATCCTTTGTTAAACCTTATGTCAAGCATTATTCTTGTAACACCATGGGTGCCCAAGCAATGCTGGAAAATTTCTACCTCGGTGAGCACCAAGACTTTGAAGTCCCTAGTAAACTTGGCCCCCTTGAATGGTAATCACTACATCCTTTAATACTCCAATGGGCATTGCCTTAGTTTTTTTTTCCATATACAACACATTTGAAGATGGCTGCAATGCGGGCCTTCCCATCTGATGCCAAGCATCTAAGGTAAGAACATTCACTTTGCTCCTGTGTCGATGAGGATATTGCTCAGGAGCCATCCATCAACAAACTGCATTAGAGTAATTTCTTTTTCATATTCAAGGCTATGTGGAGAAAGGTTTGCATGTAAAACTCTATCTCTCGCACTCTCCTCTCCAGCGTGTGGTACCTTCTCCCTTAGCCATTCTCCCAACAAGGGAATAATATTCTCTTGCCTCAACATTTTACATACTTCTTTGACCTCATCCAGGTCACTTCTTGGAACCTCGTTATCCTTCCGCTACCCCACCTACCTTGATTTCTCCTTGAGACACATTGTATCTCCCCTTGTAAACTCTGAATTATGTCCATAGTCTCTGGTATACTTCTTTCGATTGGGAAGGGTCTGGGTACTTTCCATGTGGTACCTCCTCTCTGGAAACTAATGTCCTTGGTCTGGGCATCTCCTTGGTGTGCATGTGGCCTCTACACATGCATTGTCACTAGTATAGGTTCTAGCTCTAACTCATGTGCCACTCTTGGCATCCATTATGAATTGGCCCTTTTTACACTCACCATAAGCAAGTGCCCTTATCTTTCTGGTGTTGTTGGTTCATATGCTCATAGAGTTCTAGACACTCTTCATACTTGTGCTTCTTTCCCACACCATGAGCATTGTAATAGATTAGGACACTCTCATTTATAATGTTTGTGGATCCACAATTATAACATGTTCCCATGGGAACTCACTTCTTCCTCCTCCATGGTTTCCATGACCCCGAAATCCTCCGTGAGAACTTCTTCCATGTGCCTCCATCTGTGCTCCTCATAATGGTGGTCATCACCCTTAGAACTACTAGCAAGGCTAGTCTGGTGCACACACCATGATCAATGGCCTCATGGATCTAGTCAATAAGCCTACAATCCTTAGTATCATGGGTTGTAGAGGTAGATCTTATAGTAGCAAGATACATTCTTCTGAATTACATGCTGTAACAAGGGACATCTACTCACATCATGGTCCCCATGACAAATCTCACAATCTACCACTATGGTGCGTACTATCTTTCGGGGGAAACTATCCTTGGCATGCCCCTCTACTTCACAATCCATACACCACATTCCACTGTGAGTCTCATGAGCTGAGTTTGTAGATAAATTTTCTAGTTGCTTAGCCATAGCAGTGATTTGAGCTTCCAAGAATGGGCTAACACCAATATCAACACTTCCAACAGCTTTCAGCATGCGTAGAAGTAACTTCAACCTCATGTGGGTCTGTGAAAGTCTTATGAGATAATGCTCTTCTAAATGGTGTTATCAACCCTCCAAAAAACCATTGAGCATGTTGTGAAGGGTGAATGTCATATGAAAATTTTGACAGAGAGTCTTAAACCGTGTGTCATACTCCCACACACTCTCTCCATTCCATTCCTGTTGAATCTCCTTGAGGGGCATTGATGCTCTTCTATTCAAACTCAGGGATGTGGAATTCTACTAGGAAGGCATTTTTCAATGCGGTGTAATCTACCACCATCTGATGGGGGTCATACTTCCTATACCAGCTATATGTGCACGCCCTTACAACATCATTACAAATTGACTGGCCTTCCATTTTGGGGTTGTGATCCCCTTCGCATGCCATAGCAATTCACACTTGTGAACATGCTCCTCTGCAACATCCTCTATGCCTGCTAGTAGTATGGAAAGTGTAAAGACATTTCAAAGATTACTTGAGGAGGTGGCTGAGGCCCCTGTCCTCCTGGTCCAGATCCTTGGTTTTTCCTTAGTGTTTCCTCAGTGTTTCCTCCACCAGATCCACTGGATCCACCAGGTCTTGTGCCTCCCGATCCACCAGTTCCACCTCCAGATCCTCCTATGGCCAATAATGGGCCTGAAGTGGTCATGCCTAGTGTCCCCAATGTCCCATTTAAACTATGTGCCAATGGTCTGTGAGATCATTCCACTACCAGATGTATGCCCCATGCCACTCCCCGATGCATTACCCAAACCTTGTGTATTTTCTCCTTGTCAAAAATTCCTCCAAACACTGGAATAGAGTGTGCAGACCATAGAAGTTCCAAATGAGAAATTATACCTCCTGGGTGTCGATCGGTCACTCCCACCGATACCAACTATGTTATCAACACTCCTCTGATTTGGAAAACCAAGCCAAGGTTTGGTCACTAGGTGGGTTTAGATGTGTGCCAATGACTCTTCTCTCTCTGTGTGATGAACTCTCATTAGAAGCCAAGGGGTCTCTCTCCCCATGCTTTCCAAGATGGGGTAGCACAGACTGCTCAGGTTCCATGTCCTCTACGTGAACCTCAAATCCTTCCCACAATGTCTGCCTCCATAGATCCATCACACTTGCAACCTCACATTGTCTAGCAATCTCCCTTTCACGTGCTTCACTATACTTGAGTCATCTCTCCTCCCTTTCTTTCTCAGTCTGCAATATCTTCCATCTTCCTCCACCCTAGCTTCCTCACCCAATGCTCAGAGAAGGTTTAGCCAGCCATGGAAATGCCTCTAAACTCAAGGTAATGATCAAGATCTTCATTTCCAAAGGAATAACACATAGAAATGATCCTCTGGGCTCCCATAGAAACTCAAACTCAATGACTTCCAGACAAGAATATGTAGAAATAGCATATTCCAAAGTGTAGCTAGCCAAGTACTCCTTTCCACCAATGATCCACAACATGAGTCCACATGTTAGATCTACATCTTGTAGCCTCTGGTACTCTTCTTGGGTCCACATGTATGATCTATAACACCAGCTTGATCTGGATGCATATGTTGAGAGCCATTCATACAACTCTATTGGGAAGCAATAAAAGAAAGTTTCATACAACTCATGGTAGAGGTTCTCTTCTACCCATCTGTGTGCATCAAACTCAGGCCCAATGTTGAATCTCTGAGAAAATTCTTCCTCCGTGCTCTTGAACCATGATTCAATACTTTCCAGAGTTAGGCATTCTATCATCACTCATTGCACATAGATCATGATGTATGTTATTTCCCACTACAACTTGAAAAGAGGTCCCGAAAATGGAACCAAGATGTAGTCATTTTTACACCCACCAAAGAACAAGGGAATCCCATGCGCACCGACCTATCACCCAACGGGTGTTGGGTGCTCACCCGAGGAGGCACACGGGTGCCGAGTCTCTCTTTTATGTGAGTTAAGTGGGAAAGCATCATCTATGATAGGAACTTAAAAAGAGTGAGTGGACATGAGACATACATTCATCATAGAGCTCAAAATGGCTTCTAGATCAATGCAGTCATTTAGATAAAAGGATACTTAACAATTTATAGAACTAAATGAAAAGGAAATGTATAGGAGTTTATATTCATTCATATAACACATATGAAATAGAACTACGCAGATATATGTATAAACCAAGAGTCTATTATATTTATATTCCATCATATCCGACAACCTCATCACATGCATTAGATCCATTACATAGAATATCACAGTATGGCAGACCAAAGTCATACATCATAACTGGATTAGAGTCCTCCTAAACATGAAAGGAAAATTTCATACCCAAACCCCTTGATACATCCTTCCCTATAGGTCATCTACCCAACCCAATAGAGTTCCTCACAACATTTCTATAGAGAGCTCCACTCTCTATTGATCTATATCTCAATTCCTCTGTGGGTGCTTGTATTTATAGGCCTCTTGAACTGCCAACCCACCTTTCTGAGGCTTCAGATCCATCGCCAAGTGTCCAAATGTGGTCCTCCATGGGAGCATGCTCCTCCAGGCCTGAGCTCTCCACTCCTTGCCATGATGGTCTTCTAGAAGCTTCCATCGTAAGGCATATTCCTTCCTGCATAGTCGGGTCATGCTTTTCACATGTCCTACCTGATATGCCAAATATGGCTACTATTTAGAGGGTTTTAAGAGAATATAGTTCTAATTAACCCCATCTCTTGCCCATCTTTATTTGATTTCGTCATCATTCCCGATGTCCACCACACATATGCCTGGACATATTTCATCATTTCCGTCATTTTAGCTTGGACTGGGGTACCTGAGTCTAGTATCTTTGAGGTGCCCATGAGAGCCATGGTCCCACAAGGGCACCCTAATCCTTTTAAACTTTCCCACCAATTTTTGGACTCTTTTTAGTCATTTGAGGTCTTTATAGTATTGGTGGTCGGTCATTTCAGGAGGTTAATTACAAAATTAGATCAAGAGTACCTTATAAATATAAAATTATGAGACCATAATGAGGGACCAAGCACTAGTCACTACTATCATCCACCTAGAGTTACATCCATCTATACCATTTTGAGATCATTTGCATTCACATAGCTCCATCACTTGGGACAAGATTGGGATATCTGCATCACACAAGCATAGGGGGGAGGATTCTATTCTATTCGATCCACCATTCTATTACATTTCCTACACATAGTCAACTCGCTACATCACAAAGTGTGAACTTCACAAGATCAACCTAGGGCATGCTTCACACACAAAAACTACATTTGGGTCTTGAATGTAGTGCAACACTCAATTAGTAAGTCCACTATTGTGGCAGCTAAGGCTAGTCTAAACCTTTTGCATTTTTATAGGGATTGATTTATGGATTTTCGGATCTTGGATTAACTCGACACAATACAAAAATTTGATGTGACACCTAACGAGGTTTTGGACCACTGTTGAACATGTGAATATCAGTTTTGGAGCTTTTTCACAAACCAGAGCACCCATTTTGCATTCCATAGCACCTATAGGTACCCCAATCCTTCTCTAGGTACCCCAGTCCACAGATTCAACCCATATCCATCCTTTTCGGGGCTCTTGACAATCATTTGTGCTTCGGTTCCACAGCACTTCTGTGACACACTCTTGTGAGCATCTTCTTTTCAACTTAGTTATTTCCTCATCTCCCTTGCACATTAGGGTTAGCATTTACTTTTTCATAGTTTCTTGGGTGAGGTACATATTCTTTAGTGCATTTATTTACTTCATTTATAGTTTTCATAGCTTAGATTAACTAGTTCATATATCCACATTTTAGTTAATAAATGAGAAATGAGATAGCCTAAAGCATCAACATCTAAAACAAACAACGATGGCACAAGAGGGCACACCTTTCGATAGAGCAAAAGATGATGATAGTAGTGGACTAATGGCCATTGATGGTAAGGAAAGCTAAAGCATTAGAAAATATAGTAATCGACTTCCGATTTGAAGAATCACCAAATCTAAGGGATTTGAGCATAGCCAAAATAAATGTCCATTCAATACAATCATAAGCCTTCTTGAAGTAAATTTTGAGAAATAAAGACCTCTCTACAAAGACACCCTAGCCTATTCCATGCCTTCTAAAACTATTATAAGATTATTGAGAATATTTCAAACTTTAACAAAACTAGTTTGTTTGGGACGAACAATTTTGGGCAACAGATCTACTATGCGAAGAGCCAAAGCCTTGGAAATAATTTTATAAGAAACATTCGGTAGAGTGATGGGTTGTTAATTAGTCATCTTCTCCATATTTCCCACTTTATGGATAAAATTTAATCAAACTCCCAAGAGAAGAGAATATTATAAACATGAAGTAGATCAGTCCCAAAAAATACCAAGTAGCTTTATAAAATTCACATGAGAATCCATCCAAACATGGGGATTTTTCATTAGCTAAGAACAACAAGGTAGCATGAATTTCTTCCAAGGTGAGAGGAGCATCACAACGTTCCCGCTCTCTAGGGAAATTTATTTGACACCACATCAAGACATCTCTGATGATGCGAAATTCACTCAATCGTAGCCTCTTAAGCTTGAAAGACTAGATGGTAATGCTTTGAACAAAATCATTTCTAATCTATGACAAGGATTGTGATCCACTAATGTGAATCATAGATAGCTTTGATATGTTGACAAGCATGCTTGGTTTAAAGGGATTTGAAAAATATTTTAGAGGCTTTGTCTCCCACCTTAAGCCAATATAACCTTAACTGGATTTGTATACCATAATACAAATGAGACTCGATGATCTTGAGCTTGTGTCTGGGTTCAACTACCTAAATCTAGAGAGGAATGTCAAAAGGATTGGCCTCTAATAATAGGGAGATCCATTTAAAATCTTTGTGCAGATCTGAGTTGGTTCTCTTACTAACTCGAGCCACCTACTTACCGAAATGGCGGAGAAAATGGGTGGTGCGCTAAATCACCGCTTCTACCATGTGATCAAGTTGGCAGCAAATGACGGATGTGGTGTCATATTCCAAATATTGGTAATAAGTGGGACCACTCTAGGGTGACTTAACAAAAGACATTAAGAAAGAATTGATTAGAAGGAACTTTGAAAGGGCCCCCCGCCAAAAAACCTTAAATGTGATTAGGTGATGATTTGAAGAAAGCACGTCAGACCACACCTTAATAGCAGAAATCCTTCGCATGTCAAAATAAAAGAAAGTATGCTATGAAAGAAGTGTACGATCAAGCCTTTTAAATACCCGATTATATCCTTCTCAAATATTGGTCCAAGTATACCAAGCTCGTGCTTTAAATTCTCTGGGGCCATTTGAATGATGGATCAAAAAGTACCCAATGGATTTTAAACAAATACCATGCCTCACACTCACCGACACACCAAAGCGCATAGGAAGGGCGCCACATTTATCACCAGGATGTTCAATCATATTAAATTCACCACACATCAAGCCAATAAGCTAGAGATAAGTTATCTCCTAACCATTTCCATAAAGTTGTTCTTTTCGAGCCATCATTAGGGACATAAGCATTAAGAATACCAAAAGAAGGATCATTAATAGCCATAATCACCCACATGGCCTGATTTACGGTGGTCTTAGCCCGAGGTAATAGTTAAGGTTGAGAATTTTCGCGCAATGGAAATGCTAGCACCATCTTTCCATCAATGTGTTGAGTATGAAAATGCGTAAAATATGGAGTAATAAAAGTTAGAGTATTTTGAAGAAAAAAACCATAAATATTAATTTCCTATAAATAAATAATATCAAGATTGTCAATACACTTGGCAAGCTAAATGAATAAAGAATTTTGAGAGGACTCTATCAGACCCCAAACATTCCATGAGATGAAATTCATGAAAAATTAGACATATAAAACTCCCCCTACCCATCCATTATTCCATCCTCCGAGTCAAGAATGGAAAAATTTATTGGCAAGTGGGATTTGGTCTAAATCAGAAGCTTGACTTGAATGGAGCGGCATTTGGCCCCATTATCCCTCGCACGCTATGGGACACCTCCTAGGGTGGACTGTAAGAGTGTCGCAAAGGAAGAGAGGTTGAAGTAATATTCCCAAAATTCTTAGAATTTTGTTTTCATACTATTAAATGGTTAAGTGTCAATAATATGTAATTCATCCATTTGTCCTTTTAGTCAAAATTCATTGTATGTTTTCTCCACAATTTTAGTCTATTTGTATGTCAAAGTTGAGAATAATTTTTTTGCATTAAAAGTAATCGAATATCATTTTTTAATTATCGGTTTGTTTGAAAAGTGTTAAGTCAAATAATTTTAGATTTTGTCGAGTTATTGATTTGTTCTAGTGTCAATGTCAAAATCATTGTGTGTCGCCTTTGTCATAAAAGAGTGAAGGTATTACAAAATATTATATGATTTGTGGTATTTACATCATTTATTATCTCATAAAGTCACATCACACTTTTATTATTATCTCATTGTCAAATTTCAGTTGCCCATGTCAAGTCCATTATAATGTAGAATTTTTATATATCATATTCTTGTCAAGAGTCATCAATATTTTCAATTATGTTACCGACACATTTTTGGTGGAAATGTCTCGAAAAATAAAGTTTTTCACATTGTGGGAGGGAATAAAATAATGATCACAATGTGGAAACCAATTAACATCATGATCAAATTCTAGTGATTGAGAAGTGAGAAACTAGAGGATAGATGCACAAGATGATGGAGGACAAGTAGTGACCTCTTGTTAGTCACCAATGATGGGGTTGTATGAAGTTGTGGTGGAATTTTATTTTCCATTGTCTTGTGTTCATATATGCATAGTACCTATTTTATAAGTATTTTCTTATTTTCATTTTTCATTTGATTTATGTGATATGTCCGAAGAACATTTTTATTCATATTTGTGAAAGATTCCTATATACTTCCGATGTAAAAATATAGTGGAAAGATGAAATCAAAAGGAAAAAGAAACATCATGATACTTGAATAAGATGAATAGGGGTTCATACCTTTTACATGGGTCCATATTTGATGAATAAGGGTTCATACTAAGCTTGTTGTTTAACCTTTGCAAAACCATAAGTGTGCCAAGATCATGAGCATAAGAACCACACCTTGGTTGCAAATACATTAGGAACTTTGTGGACGCATTAGCTTTCTTAGATGTACTTAGTCATAGGAGTTACACTTGGACTTATTCATAGGAGTTACATTTCTCCATCATTAGTAGCTAAGTGGGATTTAATCTTTAACTGGTTATGCCAAGTGTGGGACTTACATTTCTATTCTGGGATCTTTGTCCACTATATAAGGAGGATTTACACATTCACTCTCATCTTTGTACATATTCATTTGTGAGCTATTCAAGTTGTGTGTTAGATGGATTGATTCCAAGGTTATACAATAATTATCTTATTGTGATTTTATTTACATTCAACAACCTTATTCATTTGTTTGTCTCACATTCATTGAACTGGTGAATTTGATTGATCTAGTAGTATTAACCAATACTCTAATACTCTAAATGTTTTCCTTAGGTGAAGAAACAAAATATTTATCTTCAATTTTAGATTTTCACTTATGGATATAGGTTTTTAGCACAATCTCGAGACTAATTCGACAAATTTCAAGTTAGTTTATAAGGGGAATGGACATATCACTCCACTTCGGTAATCGGCCATAACTACAAAATAAAGGTGTTTTGGGGGCATGGGTTTCATTATCTATTGATATTTCAGCATAATACACACTCTTACTCAACAATATAACATATGAGAAGAGCATGGGGCACTCATTCTATTTTATAACTTATTTCTATATATCTAGACATTGGGCCTAGATCCGTCTATAGAGGTGTGATATGTGGGGTTATGGAAATTACCAAAGTGGATAAGTTCTTCATATGTAATCTTTCCTCTCCTCATTTTAGAGGGGAAGATATCATAGAACTATTAAAAATTTGATACACAGTCTTTTCCTTCACGAGGTGTATTAATACATCACTTTTATCTTGTCTTATCTTTATCTCATATTTAGTGTTGGGAATGTATGCACACAATATATTAGTTTATCCTTTAGAAAAAATGGGACTCATCACCCCCAATCCTTCAATAAAATTTTAGCAACAACAATCCAAACATCAGCTACAAGAAAGGAATGGAAACTCCTCCATGTACACGGAAAATAGTTATATTATTTCCATGTATTACATGTATTTATTTAACTTTATGAAAGTTAAAAATTATATATTTACAATTGAGTTATAGTTTAATTTTTACTATGGAAATTGACTACACTCTATGTTGTAAGTTTCATCATGGAGCATGCCAACAACACATTTGGAAAAAAACTCCAAGTGAAGAAAAAGTGTGTCTACACACTTAGGTATCTTTTCCTTTAAGCATGTATTTTTCATTTCATACTTAAAGGGGGAATGTAGACACTCAAATATATAAATTTTCCCTTTGAAAATGATAATTGTGATTGCATTCATTTTCTAATACAAACACCCACATTCTAGCCCTACTTAGTACAACATGTTATCTCTTTTACTGGCTTGTTTATTCCCACACACCGATTTGTCTACATATTATGAATATAAATATATGAGACAAGTACTTGAAATCTAATTTCCATTATGAAACTTCTATATTTTATTCACTACATTCCTATCCAAGACTGTACATATTGGTCAAGTTGTATAATCTAGTCCTGTGTGACCTATACGGTCTTGTCCTAACACATTATCCAACTTTATTTTTTATGTATCATTTGTTGGGTCTTTTCATCTTCCTAGGTCAGCCTTATCATGATAATTTACCTTCAAAAACCTATATAAGCAAGTTAACATCACCTCATTTACACACTTGGCACTCTCATGAGCTCTCATTCTAAATAATAATATAAAAGGAACTCAAGGCTCCCTAAATCTTCTCAAAAGATGATGCACATCGGTCATATAAGTCAATAATACAGTTGTAAAGAACTCAACTAGGTCAAAGAGTCTAGCTTCCCTCATTTCCAAGCACACCAAGTTCCCTACTTCAAAGTCTTAACAAGAGAACAATCCTCTCAAGCATGTTTAAGTGGTTCAAGTTTCCAATTATCTTGCATTCATATAGATATTACATGATAGGTGGACAACAACATGTGATTCAAGGCCTCTTCAATGTTGTGCCAAAGTAGGGGTCCACATATTGCACTTTAACCTGTGCACTAGCCTTCTTATAGCCTTCTAACCATATTTATGGTTTTAACATAACCAGTTGATTTATGGTTTTAGGATTTTTTTGATAACTAGGGTTTGATAATGAAACATGTTTCCATACCACTTAAGGACCCATAAAGTTACAGAGCTCAATTCCAAATACATGTAATATTTGTATCATACGGTTAGGACCAAATTCTACATCTCGAGTAAGATGTATGGTCCTACACCTGGAGATGATAGATCACGGTATCTGAAATGAAGCATCTATAGTCTCCACACTCCTAGATTATCTAGTTTGTGTGCCTAGATCTCCTTTTTAAATCTCTATATAGATAACATTATCTTCCATTGTAATCATTTATTGCAAGAACAAATACAATTTTATGATGTCATACAATTAATGTTGGAAGTTAATTAATCAAAATAGATCATAGTTTTGACGTTAAAATCCTTTTTAGAGTTGTGCATTCCATAACATATTAAAACCCACTAAGGTTAAAAAGGGTGTAAACATGTTTTTCCCTTTCCCATTTGTTTTCCTTTTTTCCCATGTTGGTCATCTCTTTTCTTCTCCTCTGCAATACAAGTTATGAAAATGACTCTATACTATAATTATATATTTTTATTCTTATCCCAATTTATAAGGCATTGATTATACATGAGATTCTAGAGTTCACGCATGCATCATTTTCCTTTCTACATTTCAATTCATGTCCCGGAACTAGAGCCACTTGTTATCCCCAAATTTTGAACTTAAGAAAAAAATTGAAGTACACCAATAAAATTTGGTTAAAATCAATCAAATCCAGTGGTGGAATGTATTTAATAACTCCACAAGGCTCAAGAGATCAAAAATTGTCTAAAACTTTAAAATCAAAGAGTGTCAAAGTTTGATTGTTGGTGCATATTTGTAACTTTGAACCTCTAATTCCCAAATTTTCTCTTCCCCCTTTTTTATTTGGACATTTGTAATTTTCTATGGTATGAATATTGAATTTATCAATTTGCAAGTTACATGCTTACTTTGTTAATTTTGAGTTCCCTAATGTGCAAATTGACTATGTCAAATTATAGGTTTTGATTTTAGGTGAGTTGGTTTGTTCAATATTGCAAGTACTTAGAAAATTGGGAGATATCTTATATAATTATGTATTTGTAAATAAATCGAAAGAAATTTTACTAACTAGATATTTTTACATATTAAACAAAGTACTTTGTGATATTTTTGGAAGGGATTTATTTAGGGATATTTGGAAAGTATTTGTGTTGCCAATGATAGTATAAAAGGACATTTCATTATTTATCAAAGGGATTCAAATTGATAGAGACTTGGTGGAATTTTTGGCTTGACTTTGTTCTTTCCATGATTTTGTACAAGAAGAAATAGTATGAGACTTTGTGTTCATCTATATGAAGAAATAAAAAGATATATTTTTTATATTTGTGTTATGATTTCTTTCGCAATAACATGTATTCTTATGTCATTTGTTTATCCTTCTTCATTCCCTTCATGCATGTAGAATCCATATATCAAAAGTATTTCCTATATTAAATTATCTTCTTACAAACTATAATAAGATCTATGTTTACTTATTTGAAATATAATTCTTCATTTCTATCTAAATTATCCCTTCCTTTCTTATCTCCATTGAACTTGTATTCCTTTCCTGGGAGTAAAACCCAACCCTGCATATTATTAAGTGTAAATGTTTCACATATCTATTCTTTCTCATTCTATATTTCAATAAAGGAACCTCCTTGAAATAGATGAGGGACTTTATCTAGCACACTATTTTGAAGCACCATATTTTTCATGTGACAAAAAACCATTGCTAATAAATTGGTGCTACATGTTTTATGTTTTCAACATCATCTTCAAACATTTTTTTATCTTATTTTTCCACATCATTCCCTTTCTTCTCTTATTTTCTCTCTTCCTCTTTTTCCCCTTTCTCTCTTGTTTACTATCTCTTCCCTTCATTTTCTATATTTTTGGCTTTTTTCAAAATCTATAATCTGCAATTCCAGCACCTTTTTTAAGTTGAGCCTTTGAAACTTTTTTTGGCACCCTAGGGATTTTGGTCCATATTTATTGGCTTTTCCCGCCCATTGTGCATTGATATTTATTCCATTAAGGTCCCAGATTGAATTCAACAATTGACAGATCATAGAATTGTAGTAGTGCATTCATGATAAAATGTGATAAGAACGATTTATTGATTTGAAATATAGAATAGTATCCCTACACGAGAAGAAATTACAAGCATTCATAGAAATACTCAATTTATTAAAGTGTTTTGGAGAGAATCTAGCATTTATTGACGTATTAATTAGGTCACTCAAAGTGATAAGGGTTGGACACTCCATTATGGTGGACTAATTGTTGATTTGCAATATACTTGATGTATTGTCTTCAATGAGTCATTCTCATGTAGGGAATTGATAATAATAGAGTTATAATATGTGCCCCTCAAAACATCCTTCAATTTTATTGCATTTTTGTAAGGTGAACTACTCCTATATTAGGGTTTCAAGGAAGGAGATTAGTTTCCAGGAGATCTATGTAGAATTACGGAAAAAAATTGTTTTTGGAACTCGGGAGTAAGAGAATATGGTCATGAAATAAATTTCATAGTTTTTGACAATTTCTAGAAACATGCCCTATAAGTTTGGTCAATATTGCACTTTTGGTAAGGGTGTTTTATTTGTGGTAATTTTTATGAGTCTTCTTCACCTTATTGTCTCAGTGTAGGCATGTGTTGTTTTGTTTTTTTTTCAATTATTATCTCCGAAAATTAAGACAAATCAAATATTCCTCTAAAACCATCTTTTATCACTTTTAATATTATTAGTATGAAAATATTATTTTATGTAATTAGGTGAACTCATTGAATATATCTATTTAAATGTGAATTAGACAATATATTAAGTTAGATGTTTTGCATTGTTAATGTAAACTCACTTTCCACAAATAAAATAAATATTTAGAATTACAAATTGATTCATGAAATATTAGATAAATAAATTTAAATATTTTATTATAAATTTCAAAGCCAATAAGACATTCTAGTTGTAAAGGCCCATAATGTTTTTAAAAATTGAAAGTTGATAGTAAAGCTACAAATAGAATAAAATTATATTTGGAATATTTTTAATGGAGTTTGAGATCAATCTTGTTAAAATGATTTAAGAATTTGTTACTCGTCAATTTTAACAACATAATATTGTAGTTAAAGAGGGGTTAAAAATATCGAGATCAATTTTTGATTGAAGGATAAATATTATAGTAATAAAATTATGTTATTGATAAATAATTTTGGGCGAATCAAGTGCACACATATGGCAGCAGATGATAATTCCCTTTTGAAAATAGATAAAACAGATGGTAAGTTTCTTTTTCTGTGCAGTTGCAGACCAGGTGATGTCAGAAATATATTATTTCATATAGTACACAGCCTATATAGTTATTCATATAGGTCCTAACAATATTTGAGAGAAAATTCTTTTGATAATCACTTTCTCTAAAGATTATATCATTGAATGAGAGTAAACATGCATGGTGGAAGGGTCTAAAATTAATGGTTGATCTTTGGGACATCGATTCATAATTTTTACGATTTTATTTATTTCAATAAAAAGCTTGATTGTGTTTTTATTTTTGTTAGATCATTAATACCATTTGGACACATGTCAAGAGGATTGCAAAAGGTACCACCACTTTTCATTACACAAAGCGTTCTTAAGTTAGAATGAGCAAGCCAATTCTAACAACATGTCCGTGGCTGATTTAATCTCAAATTGTTCATAATATTACCCGTATTATCATTCTAACGATCTCACTTGTCACATGTGTTTTACATTATCTCGTTTGATAATCACTTTTCTAAATATTATATCATTGAATGAGAGTAAACATGCATGGTGGAAGGGTCTAAAATTAATGGTTGATGCTGGGACATCGATTCATAATTTTTGCGATTTTATTTATTTCAATAAAAAGCTTGATTGTGTTTTTATTTTAGCTGTTAGATCAGTAATACCATTTGGACACATGTCAAGAGGATTGCAAAAGGTACCACCACTTTTCATTACACCAAAGGCGTTACTAAGTTAGAATGAGCAAGCCAATTCTAACAACATGTCCGTGGCTGATTTAATCTCAATTGTTCACAATATTACCCGTATTATCATTCTCTCGAACGATCTCCACTTTGTCCACGTGTGTTTTACATTATCGTAGCCTAGTCACGAGCGGGCTTGTTATGACTTTGTCGGACGATCACGCTCGCGCGGAATGCTAGAAGACTTTCTCCTATTTTGGGGTCATGAAAGGTTGTTTGAGCTCTGTGGGCATTCCACTAGGGCTGCTCCACTGGGTCGTCAAAACCACCCTACTTAACTCCTCATAATTGTTTGCATATCGCTTGTGTAACCAGGTTAACCAATAGCATAAAATTGGGTTCACGGCATAAAACGTGATGTTTCCGACAGGAGCAACGAAATGGAAGTGTTACCTAGAGTAGTGTCTTCAAAGCCACTTGGACACTGTGTTTTCTCCTTCGTCGGAAGATTCACCGCATGCCATTACATTAGCTGAGTAAAGTCTTCCGTTGGTGGTAAAAAATTTGCAGTGAAATAAAAATAATAGCCATTATTTGTGGGAGGACTCGAGACGGAGGGAGTGTGTCCGATGAGCTCGCATGTAAAAGCTCTAGATCGTAAATAAAGCACCTCTCCTTTATCTGAGACCAACCCACTTCGTATTCTACCATCTTCAGAATACATTGCGATTTTATGTTTAAAAAGTGTTGGGCCTCTAATATAGCTTCCAATATTAAGGGCGCATTAAGCGCGCATGATCAAGGAAGCGCGCAAGTGAAGGCGCGCAAGGCTATAGATTCAAGAGGCTTCGAGAATCAAGGATGCACGCGCCACATGAAGAACAATTCGGACTTAGCCATTTTGGCCCTTTGGGTAATAGGGACACATGAAGAACATGTTCCATTTGGATAAGGTTATAGCTTGGTGACAGGTGTCTGGAGGGAATATACCTTGCGATAGAAAGATCCAAAAATTTAATCATGAGATGGAGAGGCATGCGCCGGGCGACCCACACCTCGACACTTGGGCCAGATTTGAGGCTCTGAGGAGTGTTGTATTAGAGCTTGAGGCCTATTTATATGTCGCATTTGCAAAAAGAAAAGAGACGTGAGTAAGGTATGAGCTCGCAGAACTGCGCAAGGACTATGGGATGGAAATGGGTACGGAATTCTAGTAAGGATGTAATGGGAAATGGGGCATGCAATTTTTGTCTTGTGAGAATACCCGTATGGATCCACACATGGCACATGACTAAGGTCGCCATTTTCCGTAATCTTTTATAAGTAACACTATGAATGAATGTGATAAGGTTGCCATGACAAATGTATTAAGACTCTTTCTCTATATTACCCGCATATTTTTATTGTATTGCATTTTGTATAATCGTGAATCTCACTTGAATGGTTAATTATGTTAGTGGATTTACAACTCTTAGTTCTATTATTTTTGTTACGAGCTTTGGGTCTATTATGTGAAGGGGTGTAGAAGCCGTCATGAGCTCTATAGCTCTTCATGTTTGTTAAATCACTAAGTCAAAATCATGAAGTATGCCTTCCACTAGACTCACATAAAAGAGAGACTCGGCTCCCTCTCGCGTGCCTCGGGTGACACGTGACAAAGGGCGGAGGCTACAAACGTGCGACAGGAGGGCCGTGTTGGGCACTGCAACAAGAGGGTGGTGTTGATGTGTGAAAAGAGGCAGAGGCTTTAGACACATGATAGGAGGCGTGTGTTGGCGCACGATGGAGGGTGGTGTTGATGCCCGACAGGAGAGCAGAGATGAGACTCACGACAGGAGATTTTGTCAGTAGCGCGTCAACAATCTTGTTGACACGCTACAAAAAATCTCATGTCACGTGTCTATATCCTTTTTTCATGTTAGGCAAAACATTTGCACACAAACCCCTAAAAAATCACCTTTCGGTGAAATTGGTTCCGAGGATAGTCACTGGTATTTTCCACCTCTAATTTCCAAGAGGTCTCTTAAAATGAACCCTGCTTGTTTTACATTTCAATGTTTAAGTATTTTACAACATTTATCATACAAAGATAGTTTACATTCCCAAGGATCTTAAGCTCACAAATACAACATAATTCGTAAAATACTCAAGATGCACAAAGAGCAACTTTACAAGATTTCTTTGCAAGATTGAAAGAGGATACACAAACTAATGCAACACTAGTTTACAAGAAATCCCCCAATCACAAAAAGGAAACTTTACAAGGGAAAGAGAATTCCCACATAGCCATATCCATAAGATTACAATGAGAGTAGTGTTCACAAAAATGGAGAAAACAATGAGAAACCATGATGTCAAGAAACTCCAACCATCTTCCAAACTTGAGCTCCAACTTTGAGTGCTTTCCAAAGAAACCAACACATAGAGAAAGACTTGTTTTACCACCCAACCTATAGGAATCATTACATGTCTTTCCAAAGGTTGGAAGACATGTTAGCCTCCCTAAGGCCAGAGAGAGAGAGACAACTAGATTCCACAAATGTGCACAAGATTTAGGGAGACAAAAAAACATATTCACATACAAGACAAGTCCATGCACTAAAGAAAACACAACATTTAACAAACAAAAGAAAGGAGGAGAAAACCATATTCATCCTCAAAAATGGGGAAGATTAGATGAGATATCCAAAAGTGCCAAATGGTGTGGTCCAACCATAGGATGCACACTAACAATTTCTTCACAAAACCTCTTTATCCCTCCAAAACAATAATCCCTCCTTATTTCTCCACCCATTCACCTAAAATCCTCCTTGGGAGGATTTTCAAACCCATTGGTTTTTCTCTCAAGAATGGGGAAGGGGTTCAAACCATATGAACCACCTTCCCACCTCAAACCATATGAGGGGAGTGAAAAGAACCTACATGGATTTCCCATCAAGCCATGAGGTTTAAGAGGGAAAATCCCTCCCTCTTCCCCCATAAAACTCTAAAATCCATCAAGCCATATGATGGATGGAGAAAATAATACAAAAACATACTCAAGAAATATACAATACAAGCAACAAAACACAATATACAACCATAAAAACTCTAATATCTATCATGAAAATAACATATAGTGATAAATCAAGATCCTACCTCCAAAATCTCTCCAACACTCTAAGCTTTTCCCACTTCCTTATCCAAGCAAACTCTAGCTCCAAAAGTCTCCAAGCACCAAACAAAAACTTAAAAAAGTCCTCTTTCTCCCACATGAGGGAGTATTTGAAGAAAAGAAAACAAATTTCCTCACCAATGAGGGGGTGACATGTGTCACCCCTCTCTTCCCTCCAAGTCAAAGATTCCCAAAATAAAATGGAGAAAAGATAAACTCACTTTTAACACTCTTCTCCCAAATTGCCCAAAAAGAAAATAAAACAAGTTTGTGCAAATTTTTACAACACACACATTCCAATCCATCTTACATGGATGGTGACAAAAGAGATACTAAATGGGAGGGAAAATCCCTCTATGCCTTGAAATTAAACCCCTACCTAATAGGTAGGGTCCAAGGGCTTATTTTCATGCTAAGTGAACTCCCAAAACTAAAAGGGGTCAATTAAAATGCCATAAATAGCCCAATTTCGGGTTTGGCACATTTGGGCACAAGGGCGGAGGCTGCAGACGTGACTGATGCGAGGCTTTGGAAACCTCCATCCTCCATTGCCTCCAACCTCCAGTGCGACACTACTAACTCATGAATATGATCATGAAGTTCAATTTACATAACTCATCGAACAACGAAAATGTCGTCATAAGGAAAACTTTTATTTTTATTTTTACAAATTTTTATGATTACCCAAATCGACGACTTTGACATTAAGATGAACAATGTTGACTCTTGACTCTTTTACAATACAAACAATAATGAAAAGTAATTAAAGATTACTTTTCAATATGACTTCCAAATTTCACTACAAAAATTTTGACCAACAATTTATAACATAGAGACACCTTATTTACATTTGACTAAACACTATTTTAACAATGACACAACGATAGTAACCAAATTAAATGACTTAAAACGTTAAATGAACAACTCAATTACAACGGTATAGGAATTGATTCACTAATAAACACACTATAAACATAAATATTGAGACATTAAAAATCTATAAAATGAAAATGACCGTTGACACCTAAAGTCTTAGAGACCAACAAACTTAAATAACTATTTAAATCAAATGGGTTATGGTTTAATAGTGTGGATGATGGTGTAAAAGGTGTTGCCTAGCCATCCACCAAGATTCCACTCTCAAGAGATACCCATAAAAAGGGATGAGGCCAATATCGCTCCCTGGACGACTTTGGTGAAATGGATACCCCTCAGACCTGACATTTAAGCTAAAGGAGAATCGCAGATTAAACTATATTTTTAACCCACACACACACACACACACACACACACACACACACACACACACACACATAATTTAAAACCTAAAGAGGGGTTGAATTATAAAGGACTCAACTACTTTGGATAGATTTTCCAATTTATTCTACCACGAATAGAAATATAAACGACTTGTGAATCTGCGTTTTCGATGTATCTTGCGGCCAGGGATAGTCAGCCGAGACACTGCTCATGAATGACATCAGTGAGAATTTGGCAAAATCAAGAAATGCGGACAAATCTCAATAGTAAAGTGGAATAACGTTATGCAACACCTTTTACACCATCATCCGCACTATTAAACCATAACCCATTCGATTTAAATAGTTATTTAAGTTTGTTGGTCTCTAAGACTTTAGGTGTCAATGGTCATTTTCATTTTATAGATTTTTAATGTCTCAATATTTATGTTTATAGTGTGTTTATTAGTGAATCAATTTCTATACCGTTGTAATTGAGTTGTTCATTTAACGTTTTAAGTCATTTAATTTGGTTACTATCGTTGTGTCATTGTTAAAATAGTGTTTAGTCAAATGTCAATAAGGTGTCTCGTGTTATAAATTGTTGGTCAAAATTTTTGTAGTGAAATTTGGAAGTCATATTGAAAAGTAATCTTTAATTACTTTTCATTATTGTTTGTATTGTAAAAGAGTCAAGAGTCAACATTGTTCATCTTAATGTCAAAGTCGTCAATTTGGGTTATCATAAAAATTTGTAAAAATAAAAATAAAAATTTTCCTTATAGACGCATTTTCGTTGTTTGGATGAGTTATGTAAAATTGAACTTCATGATCATATTCAAATTTGAGTTAGTAGTGTCGCATGTTTGGAGGTTGGAGGCAATGGAGGATGGAGGTTTCCTTGTATGCATATACGATTAAATCAATTCATTTTATACCTTGAAAAGTGCTTTTGAATTTGATGATTTGAACCTTTTCATACTATTATTATCTACGCACACATTTAGTCATTGAATTTGATTAAGCTTGCAACTATAGAATAGCAAGTTACGAGAGAGGCATTCGAGCATGTAAGGCACTTGCTAGCTACGGTTGCATATGCAGCCCTTGAATATATTATTTCCATGTATCCCAATTAATTTTCTAGTTGATGATAATGGTGTAGATATTGTTGTAATGTGAGGCACCGGTGTAAAGGGGTGATATGATTTTCCAATTGAACATGGTCTACACAAAAGGATATTGTGGAGTTTATAATGTTTCTCAGCCGCTACCATTAAATAATTATTTTATGCTTCGCATGAAACGATTGGGAAAATTATGAGTTTGTCCATTTTCTCTAGCACTATTTACACATGAAAAATGACCCATAACAGTTGTAGAAACCTAGAAATTTTAAAGCTATTCATTTAAAAACTAAAATGACCTCAATCGACTTCCTAGATCAAAAATTTATGGCCTGTAAAAGATAGGCTCCCAAATAATTGGTGTCTAAAGCTACATGAAAATATTCTAATGTGTAATAGGTAAACTTTGCATTATTGGGGCAACGTTGCGAAATCACTTGTGCTCTAGCTATGAGAATAACCATAAAGTTGTGTGTGTGAGCTCAAGAAATGTTGCAACAAAGTTGGTTTGCTAATTATGTGGAATATAAAGGCATTGAAACACACTGCGTTATGGAAACAAGGTGTGTTATATTATTAGTTTATCCATTTATTGAATAACATGACATGTTATTTTTCATGTTGTTGATGTGGAATGCTTTGCACCTATGGAGAACCTCGAGTGAAGGAGTGGTTTTTCCCAAATTATCAAGATCCATCCAAGCAAAGTGTAGTTGTAACAAATGTGCACTCATATATGTAAGAATGTTTCACAACCAACAAGTGGATGAGGAATGGTTTCTTTTTCCAAAAAGGCCACAAAGATGAAGATACCACCACAACCTACTTGTATGATTGTTGTTATGGGAACAATTGTAGGTTACTAGAATCTTTTGTGTGTGTTCAATGTAATGTCTTCATAAAAGTGTGTGGTGGATCCATGCGGTGTATAGTGTGCAAAAATTCAAACGATTTTGCCTTAAGGTAAGTAAAATGACTTATGATTATTTAATAGGCATGCAAATTTTGGCCTTTTTAGCATCATTAAGTTAACAATGTTCAATATAACCTATGAAAGCACCTAAGTTATATACCAAGAGTTACATTGATAAGTTCTTTAGATGGCTTAAATTAATCATAAAACTCAAAATTAGTACATAGAGAATAGAAAATCATTTCTCTAGAGGATTACATGTTTTGCATTCCCAACTTAGGATTCGGGATATGTAAGATTCTCTATGGATACAATGTTGAAACACGGGAAAATGTCATGTTGCATGAGAGAAAGAGGAAGAAAAACTAACCTTTAATGAAATAGGGTTAAATGTGAATACCTTGGAACCAATAGATACCTTTGGATACAAATGTTACTATTACATCTTGTCCATCGCTCAAAAAGTAATATTCCTGTGTCATGAATGTTGTCGATTTATTATCCTTTTACTTTAGAAAATAATAAGTATAGTTGTTCTTATTAATTGTGTTCATTTTCGTAGTTTACATGTTTATTTTTACCTATGACAACTAGAATGCATGTCTCTTAGTGTGGATTAAAATACATACCCTAAATGGGTACCAAAAATAATTCTTTCTCATAGTCAATTATCTCTTTCTCCCTAGAGGTATAAAATTTTAGAGAAGATGTCGATAGTTATTATAATTACCTCAAGTCAAGTATTCAAAGATTTAAATGCATATAGTTCAAAATCAATGAGAGGTATATGGTTTGGTGCATACGAATACAAGTTCGCAAAGATTATGCAGATAACCGAGCTAACATATGAAATGCCAAAAGATGTTTTCAAATGAAAATCCAAAATGTATTTAAGGAAATGGTTTATTTTATCATATATACCTTCGAAAAGGGAGAAAATATTTGTTTATCTTATAAACAATATTCATGATGATAAAGTGAAAGAACATTTAAATTTTAAGTATAAGATTTGGTCATGATTGTGCACAATGTAATAGCCTGTGAATGTAAGGAGAGTTGTGTTCTAGTGAAAACTATGAGAATTTTTCTTTGAATGATAAAAAAATCTCGATTATTCATAATGTGTTTTTCGTTAAATGGAGATTTGTGATCTATAAATGGCATAAGTGTTTGATAGTGTGCTCCGCCTTGTCATAATAGATTTGTCTAAATAAGGACTCAAGTCACATTGACATGTGTTTTGGGATTCAATTCTAACTAGTGATTTTAATTTCCAATATGTTGGCGGTTTTCTCTCAAGTGATGAGATATGTTAACAAGTTAAGGAGAATGAATATCTACTTCACACAAAGAGTAACCATGAAGATTCATTTGTTTGGGGTGATGTTTCTGATGTCTTTTCTAGAAATAAACAAAATGGTACAAGTTGTCAAAATATAATGGTGATCCTTAAACAACACGCACAAACCGCGTGGGGCCCACGGTCAAAGCCAATGACAAAATCAAAATAAATTAAAGTTGGATTAGAGTGTGGGCCCCATGCGGTTTATGCGTATCATTTAATTTATTTTGATTTTGTCATTGGCTTAGAACGTGGGCCCATACGATTTGTGCGCGTTATTTAAGCCCATCGAAATATAACTCCAAAGATATCTGCAAGAAATCATGCAAACATGAGAAAATGTTTTTCGCTTCATCCACTAGAGAGTTTCTCTCCTAAGGTTTTACTTCAAATGACATTTATGATCACCAACATGCTCAATTTCCACACATCATCTTTTTGTCCATGGAACATTTTCGTGGTTGAAATTTGACTATGGAATACTTGATAGTGGAAAGGATAAGATCAATGTCAAACATAAGGTTTATATGAGTGGATTGATGGATGAGCATATGAAGAATTTGTAGCCAAAGAAGAATAAAATGAGAATGTTTTAAGGAGGTTCCAATTTATTGTCATTGGTGAATACATGGTTCCTTCCTTGCATTTGGTTTTCTGCGTTTTTCCATTCGCCGTTCAAATTTATTTGTTTTAATTTTCATCAGATCTACACTTGATTTCAACGTTATCTTCCTCAAAAGTCTTCGTCTACATTTAATGTTCCCCTAATTATTGTAGGGAAAAGTTTGATTGACGTCTTCATCTTGTATTCTTTGATTTGCTGCGAATGGTGACATATGTTAGCCGTCCTATGCATGGTATTCGTGGAAGACATAAATACACCATACTGCCAACGTTATTCCACTTTACTATTGATTTGTCTGCATTTCTTCAGTTTTGCCAAATTCTCAGCTGATGTCATTCATGAACAGGTGTCTCGACAGCTCTCCCGGTCGCAAGATACGTCGAAAACGCAGATTCACAAGTCGTTTATATTTCTATTCGTGGTAGAATAAATTGGCAAATCTATCCAAAGTAGTTGAGTCCTTTATAATTCACCCCTCTTTAGGTTTTAAATTATATATGTGTGTGTGTGGGGGTGGTTGAAAGTCTGGATTTAATCCAGTCTCCTTTAGTTTAAATGTCAAGTCTGAGGGGTATCCATTTCACCAAAGTCGTCCAGGGAGCGATATTGGCCTCATCCCTTTTTATGGGTATCTCTTGGGAGTGGAACCTTGGTGGATGACTAGGCAACACATTTTACACCATCATCCGCACTATTAAACCATAACCCATTCGATTTAAATAGTTATTTAAGTTTGTTGGTCTCTAAGACTTTAGGTGTCAATGGTCATTTTCATTTTATAGGTTTTTAATGTCTCAATATTTATGTTTATAGTGTGTTTATTAGTGAATCAATTCCTATACCGTTGTAATTGAGTTGTTCATTTAACGTTTTAAGTCATTTAATTTGGTTACTATCGTTGTGTCATTGTTAAAATAGTGTTTAGTCAAATGTCAATAAGGTGTCTCGTGTTATAAATTGTTGGTCAAAATTTTTGTAGTGAAATTTGGAAGTCATATTGAAAAGTAATCTTTAATTACTTTTCATTATTGTTTGTATTGTAAAAGAGTCAAGAGTCAACATTGTTCATCTTAATGTCAAAGTCGTCGATTTGGGTTATCATAAAAATTTGTAAAAATAAAAATAAAAATTTTCCTTATAGACATTTTCGTTGTTCGGATGAGTTATGTAAAATTGAACTTCATGATCATATTCAGTTGAGTTAGTAGTGTCGCTTGGCTTTGGAGGTTGGAGGCAATGGAGGATGGAGGTTTCCAAAGCCTCGCGTCGACCACAAATGGTAAGTTTCTTTTCTATGCGATTCACGAGACTAGGTGATGTCGAAATATATTTATTCATATAGTACACATCCTATCAATATATTTCAGCTCACTCACGAAAATTCTCTTTGTTAATCCACATGGTCGTTTGAAAATTGGTGCGAGAGTCAAACATTATATATTTTTATCCATGGAACATCTCTTTGTTACTCTACTCAAGCTCTCCTTCGTTGCCTCGCCCTTAACGACCACGCTTCTTATAGGTCCTAACAATATTTGAGATAAAATTCTTTTGATAATCACTTTCTCTAGAGATTATATCATTGAATGAGTGTAAACATGCATGGTGGAAGGGTCTAAAGTTAATGGTTAATCTTTAGGACATCAGACTCATAAATTTTGCGATTTTATTTATTTCAATAAAAAGCTTGATTATGTTTTTATTTTAGGTGTTAGATCGAGTAATACCATTTGGACACATGTCAAGAGGATTGCAAAAGGTACCACCACTTTTCATTACATCGAAGGCGTTACTAAGTTAGAATGAGCAAGCCAATTCTGACAACATGTCCGTGGCTGATTTAATCTCAATTGCTCATAATATTACCCGTATTATCGTTCTCTCAAACAATCTCCACTATCCACGTGTGTTTTACATTGTCTCGCACCGGTCACGAGCGGGCTTGCTATGAATTTGTCGACGATCGTGCCCGCACAAAATGCTAGAAGACTTTCTCATGTCTGTTAAATCACTAAGTCAAAATCATGAACTATGCCTTCCACTAGACTCACATAAAAGAGAGACTCGACTCTCTCGCGCGCCTCGAGTGAGCACCCAAAGTGCCTCGCTAGGTGATAGTCGACAGGCATGAGGTTCCCTTGTTCTTAGTGGGTGCAAAAGTGACTACATCTTGGTTCCATTTCCAGGACCTCTTTTTGAAGTTGTAGTGGAACATGGCATATATCATGATCTCTACAAAGAGTGAGGGTAGAATGCTTAACACTGAAGGTGTTCAAGATTGGTTTAAAAGCACGAGAGGACGAATTTTCTCAGATTTAGTACCGGATCTGGGTTTGATACGTGAAGATGGGTGGAAGACACTCTTTATCATGAGTTGTACAAAACCTTCTTCTGCTATTTCCTAGTAGAGTTATTCGAATGGCTCTCGGCTTATACATCTAGATCGGGGTGGCGTTATAGATCACACCCTTGGACCCAAGAAACGTATCAGAAACTGCAAGATGCTGATCTAATGTGGACCCGTGCTATAGATCATTGGTGGAAGGGAGTATTAACTAGCTACACTCTGGAATACACCATTTCCATGTATTCCTATCCGAAGTTACCGAGTTTGAGTTCTCTTGTGAGAGCTCAGGGATCATTTCGTGTCTTTATTCCCCTGCGATCAAAATCTTGATGGTAACCATGGGTTTAGAGGCATTTCTATGGCGGCTAAACCACCCCGAGCACTAGGTGAGGAAGCCAAAGGTTAGGAAGGATGGCTGATCTAACGATTGAACAGAAAGGGAGGAGAGACGGCTCAAGTATAACGAAGCGCGTTAAAAGGAGGTCGATAGACAACACAGGATTACAAGTGGGTTATGGAGCCGGACATGGTGGAAAGGAGTTGAGGTTCACGCGGAGGATGTGGAACCCAAACGATCGTGTGGTACCCCATCTTGGTAAGCATGGAAGAGAAAACCTGTGGCTTCGATAAGAGTCTATCGCGTAGAGAGAGAAGAGTCATTGGCGCGCATCCGAACCCACCAGAACTGGACCTTGGTGCTTAGTTTGTTTGAATGAGGAAAAGTACGGTTGATCCATTTGATATCGGTGGAAGCAACCGATTGGTGCTAGAACATACAATTTCTCGTTTGGGACTTCTATGGCTTCACACACTATTTCGTTATTTGGTGGAATGTTTGGACAAGGCAAGTATACAGCTAGTTTTCGAAGCGCGTTAGGAAGTGGTGGAGGAACTATGACTAGGAGTGGTACCAGTTCACAAACTATCGGCGTGCAATTTAGTGGGATGACAGGAGTGTTCGGCATGACAAACACAAGCCCTATACCTAACACAGGAGGATCTGGAGGTGGAAGTGGTGGAGCTGGTGGCTCAGGATCTAGTGGGTTCGGCGGAGGAGGAAACACCGGAGGAAACCAAGGGACTGGATTGGGAGGGCAAGGGCCTCAACCACCTCCTCAAGTATTTTTCAAGATGTCTCTACACTTACTAGATTACAGTGGGATAGAAGATGCCATGGAGCATGTGCATAAGTGCGAGCTGCTATGGCACGCAAAGGGAATCACGACCCAGGATCAAAAGGCCAGTCAATTTGCAACGACCTTGCAAGGACGCGTGCATAGTTGGTATAGAAATTATGACCCTCATCAGACTATTGTGGATTATACCACATTGAGAAATGCATTCTTGGCGAAATTCCACATACCTGAGTTTGAACAGAAGAGCATTAGCTCTCTCAAGGAAATCCAATAGGGCATGGCAGAGAGCGTGCGAGAATATGATGCGTGTTTTAAAACTCTATTGTCTAAACTATCTTATGATATCCACCCTTCACAACCTTCTCGGGTGGTTTGTCAAAGGGTTGATCACACCCTTTAGGAGGGATTTATCTCATAAAACATTCATAGACCCGCGCGAAGCATTGGAAGCTGCTTTACGCGCTGAGGTAGTTGGTAGTGTTGACACTAGTGTTAGCCCATTTCTAGAGGCTCAGATTGCTGCCATGGCTAAGCAATTGGAGAAATTATCTGCCAACACAGTTCCTAGAGATTCACGGAGGGATGTGGTGCATGGATTGTAACATAGAAGGACACACAAAGGATAATGGTGGGATATGTACTCTGGAAGGTGGTACGCGTCGTAGTATTAAACTGCAAAATATGTCACGAGGACCATGATGCAAGTAGGTGCCCCCTGTTGCAGTGAGCGATCCACAAAAACGTATCTTGTTATTACAAAATATGTACCTCAACCACACATGACACCAAGGATTGTAGATTGATTGACTAGATTCATGAGGCAATTGATCTTGGTGTGTACAGACTGGCATTGCCAGCGTAGTTCCAAAGGAGATGAATGTCGGTATGAGGAGCGCAGAGATGGAGATGCATGTGGAAGAGGGTTTCGCAGAGGATTTCGTGGTCATGGTAACTGTGGAGGAAGAAGTGAGTTCCCACGTGGGACGTGTTTTAATTATGGAGCCACAGACCATTATAAACGTGAGTGTCCAAATCTTCTACAATGCTCTTGGTGTGGAAAAAAACATAAGTATGAGGAGTGCCCAGAGTTATACAAACATATGAGTCAACAATACCGGAAGGATAAGGGCACTACCATGGTGAGTATTAAGAAGGCTGACGTGCAATGGCTTCCACGAGTAATATGTGAATCAGAACTAGAGCCTGTTATGGTAACAATGAGAGGGCGGAATCCGCGCACGTAAGGGAAGCGCCTAGGTAGAGACCTCTGGTTTCAAGAGAAGAAGTAGTACATGGGAAGTATCCAAACCCGGCTCACTAGAAAGAAGTTTACCAAGAAACCATGGACATAATTCGAAGTTTACAAGGGGAGATCCAATGCTTAAAAGAGTAGACTAGAAAAGATGAGCAAAGGAGACCCGTAGAAGCACCAAGGGATGACTTGGATGAGGTTAAGGAGGTGTGTAAACCATCAAGCATGAGAATATTATTCCCCTGCTAGGGGCATGGTTAAGAGAAAAGATGTCAGTGCACCGAGGGGAGAACATGAAAGGTAGATCTTGCATGCAAATCTCCCACCTCACAGCCTTGATTATGACAAAGAGATTACCTTGAACGTAGTATTGGATGGATGGCTGCTTAGTAACATCCTCATTGACATAGGCGCAAAGGTTAATGTTCTCACTCTAGATGCCTGGCATCAAATGGGAAGACCTGCATTACAACCATCTTCAAATGTGTTGTATATGGAAAATAAGACAAAAGAAATGCCCATAGGTGTCTTGAAGGATGCAACCATTACAATCAGGGACTAGGTTCATTGGGGATTTTGAAGTCTTGGTGCTTGCCAAGAAGTAGATAATTTCAGCTCTACTTGGGCACCCATGGTGTTATAAGAATAATGCAAGATCTTGAGTTTAACAAGGGGTACATAACCTTTGAAAACAAGGAAGAGCGGGTAGTTATACCTTTGGTTGATGGGAAGTCCACCCCTATACCGAACCCCTTGGGGAGGAAGTCCTGGAAAATATATGTGCGCTCAATAAGAGATCCAGAGACCATCTACCCTACGAAGTCATCATCCGGTTTGATGATGCTCAATCATCGCTGATACTACCAGTATAGCATGTGATAATTGGGCACATGGGACTTATGAATTGATTGGGTGACATCTGAAAGGATCAGTAACCAAGGTAACAACGGCACATCTAGTTCGGCACCTAGGAGGGAAGGCAATAACAAAGTATTCTGGGGATGCATACCCTGAGGTCTTTTTGAGAGAGATGGAAGCTCACTGGAGGGAGGACGAATGACAAAGTATACTAGGTTATGTTTTGATAGGCACATCAGCAAGGTGGTGGGCCACACATAGTGAGAACTTGCTGGAATGGCGTAAAGTTTGAATTTCACTCCTGTCTCGATTCTTGAAAAGCAACATACCCACCGCTATTAAGGATTACAATGGAAATGGACCCACCTCTTCCCACATCCAGGTATGTGAGAGGGTTTGGGGATAAGGCATGAAAGCTTTACCACCTTCCCTTTGGGTGCATAAGTTGTATTCAACACTACAAGGTTGTGCGCGCGCTTGGTATATCCATTCTGAAACACACCGCCAAACGGGAAGTTGGCAGGAATTAACGGCTGACTTGGTTCACACATTCGAGTACCGAAGTACCAAGCAACTAGTTGATGAGGCGTTGCAGACTATCAAGCACCTCACTCTGGGGGATTGCACCATGGCAAAAGATAGGTTAGTAAACTTACTCGGTGGGCCTAGCTTAGAAGCGTGGTTCAAAGAGGAGGAACCAGAAGACATACAATTCGAGCGCGTATGTAATGAAAAGGAGAGGAAAGATGGTATACATTGTTGATGGAGAGGAGATGGAAAGCCTAAATGTCGACCATTCGGTTGGGACATGTGAAGTAGTTGATAGTGCGGATGCATGTGCGCATGCGTATCATTAACCACTCAAAACCAAGAAAGTTAACATCGGCTCGGAAGAGGAGCCCAAGGAAGCCATCATTGGGGACTACTGGTCGGACAAGGAAGTATCAAATATCATCAATCTATCGTGACGAATTTGAGGATTTATTCCCGTGTGGATACCATGAGTTGAAAGGCATCCACCATTCATTGGGGGAAATGAGGATAAATTTGAAAGATGGTGTACGCCTAGTCAAGAAGAAGCCTTACAGGATGAATCCCAACATGCGCGTAAAGGTTAAAGAAGAGATAGACAAGATGATAACATCCGATATCATTGAGGTTGTAGAGGAATTAGAGTGGATAAGTCCAATGGTGATCAGCATAAAGAAGGATGGGCGGATTAGGATATGTGTGGATTACAGGGAATTAAATGTTGTTTGTATCATAGATCCTTTTCCCACCCCCTTTACTAAAGAGATTTTGGAAGGAGTTGCGTTGGGCGCAAGGTCTATTCCTTTATGGATGGATTCTCGGGATATCACCAAGTAAGGATTGCCAAGGAAGACCAAGATAAGACAACTTTCACCACCGAGTGGGGAAGCTTTGCATATACGGTCATGCCCTTTGGGCTGAAAAATGTGCCATTGTATTTTCACGCATAGTGGTACAAGCATTTAAGGACTTCATCCACAAGTTCCTTCAGGTATATTTGGATGATTGGATAGTGTATGGATTGGTCAGGGACCATTGTGATAACTTAAGGTTGATGTTTGAAAGATGTTGGCAGTTGAGGATATCCCTCAACATCAAGAAATGTATCTTTGCAACTCCTTTTGGAATGTTGTTGGGGCATATCATATGTAAAGAGGGCTTACTGGTAGATCCCGCAAAGGTTGTAGTTATTGTGGGATTAGGGGAACCTACCAGCCAAAGCACCATGTGTGGATTTCTTGGACACACTGGGTACTACAGAAAGTTCATTAAGGGATATGCCAAGATCGCCATGCCTTTGGAGATATTGCTTAGACATAAGAGTGCCTTTCAGTGGGGAGAGCGCGCAGAGAGCATTTGACACTCTAAAAGAAAGACTTATCACCGCACCTATTCTACGATTCCCATCATGGGATAAACCTTTCCATGTCCATGTGGATTCCTCTAGTACAACAATGGGAGCCATTCTTGCTCAACCAGGAGAGGGGATTGTTGACCACCCCTTGTGTTTTGCAAGTAGAAAGTTGACACCAGTAGAATAGAATATACAAATGACAGAGCACGAGGCATTGTCAATGATCTACGTGCTCACAAATTTAGGCAATATCTGCTGTGCAACTCCTTCATATTCTACACTAACCATATGGCCTTGAAGTATCTAGTAAACAAAGCAAAGTGTTTAAGGCACATATGCCGTTGGGTTCTTTTATTTTAGGAATTTGAATTCAAAGTGGTGGTAAAACTAAGAAAGAACAATTATGGGCCAAATCATTTATCAAGGATTGATTCAGAGAAGACGTGCAGAGTATCGAGGAATCCATGTTGGATGCACAACTATTTAGGTTGCGGCATGCGCCTTCAAAATTAGAAGACATTGCTATCTTTCTCAAGGAAGGTGTGGCACCTGAAGGGATGAATGCTCTAGAAATGAAAAGGTTAGCCATACGTGCCATGCCCTTCATGTTGATCAATGGGGATTTGTATAAAATGGGCATGATGAGGTTTTGCACCGGTGTGTATTAGAACATGAACGCATAGCTATAATAGAAGAAGCCCATGGTGGGATTTCCGGAGGACACTATGTAGGGAATGTAACCGTGCGTAAGATCCTAGTTGATGGACTATGGTGGGAGAAGATTCAACAGATTGTATTGAGTTTTGCAAGCCCCGTGACCACTACCGCGCTGGGAAAACTTGGAAAAGGGACGAGATGCCCTTGCACCCCCCATCGCTAGCGGAACCTTTAGAAAAGTGGGCAATAGATTTTGTTGGACCAATCTCACCAACTGCGTGGAGGACTAACTCGCAGTATATTATTACCTGTACTGATTATCTGACAAGGTGGGTAAAGCCGCGCCCATGAAGGATTACACCATAGCCACGGCTACTACTAGATTTTGTGGGAGAACATTATCGGCAGGTATGGGTGCACATTAAGTTTAACAAGTGATAGGGCACTCACTTCTTAAGTGAAACAATCAGGATTCTATTGGCAGAATTCATGGTAGCCCATCATAAGACTACCCCTTATCACCCTCAAGAAAATGGGACTACAGAGGCATTCAACAAAATCCTTAGTCACACATTGACTAAGATATGTGATGTGGGTAGGCATGATTGGGATGACAAGGTGTCAGCAGTCCTTTGGGCATATGAGAACAACATATAAAAGGTTGAACAAGGCCACACCATTTCAACTAGTGTTTGACGTGAAGCGATTTTCAGTGGAATTCATGTTACCATCTCTGCGTAGAGCGCACGCGAGAGAGGGTTGGATGATGAACAAGTGCTTTGGAAGAGAGAATTGATGAGTTAATAAAGTTAGATGAAAGGCGCTCACTAGCAAGATGGAGCCAAACAACTGAAAAAGCTAAGAAAAAGGCATGGCACGACCGGATGGTATCGATGGTATTGCTATATGATTCTAAATTTCTACACCATCCTGGAAAATGGAAGGTGCATTGGTTGGGTCCTTATGTAATTTCATACATCCTTGATTCAGGCATGTGCCGATTATAAGCCTTGGATGGAATAAAATTACTGGACACTTCAATGGGAGTAGGCTAAATCCCTACTATAAATAACACTTTTTGGTGTTTGTAAATAAAGGCGATTCGCTTAGTTAGTTTAGAGTTTCCTTTTATGCTTTCCTTTCTTTTTTTTTGCACCATGGGCACCTATAACCTTATTAATTTTTTACTTATGAATGCGTAGAGGACCGTGCATCGATTTAGTGTGGGGTGAGGTGATGAAAAAAGGCATGAAGTTATTTTGCAAAAGGATTGGGTTGGCAGATAGTTCGAATCGCCTTGTTCAAAAGATGCATTAGGAAGGCAGATGGATGACAAAATAAAGTTACATTGGAAATCCACGTACAAAGGAGAAAGTACAAAAACACGAGGTAGGTGAAAGAAAGAATCATGAGGATGGAAGAGGTACCTTTGGCGCTGGTAACACGTGTGCAAGAGTCTTCTATCAAGATGGATTTCTCTGCGTGAGAAGGTTGGAAAACTTTTTTCAAGCAAGGATTCGGGCAAAGGTGAAAAAATTTCACGCAAGGAAAAGAGGAAAAGCGTTGAAGTCGGGTTTTTTTGAAAATGCCACATTAAATATTGTCATACGATGGTAGGTAGCCTAGCCTTTAATGCATAAAAGTGGGAAAAGCTATAAATACAAGGATGGGTAGTTCATTATTTTACTTTGTGAAAACAAGGAGAACGATTTTGCTTCAAGAGCTAGGGTTTGAGAGCTAACTTGTGTGAGGGAAAATTCAAAAACTCACACGCAATCAGTCAGTTAGATCTAAAACCTAAGCATAAGTGATTTACGAGTGTGAGGAAAGTTGTGAAAGAACATCGTGATCGAAGGAGGGAAATCATAAATTAGGGTTTGTACTCTAGGGCATGGGGTGTGTGAGGAAAACTCTCAGACAAATCGAAGGTAACCAGGAATGAAAGAAAAGGGTAAAATGACAGCCATGAAACCAGTTGATAAGCCTACAGTACAATCCAAGAAGGGAAAGGGGAAGGGAAAAGGAAAGAAGAAAGAAGATGAAATCCCCTTGGATACCAATGAGGAATGGTACTTAGAGATGCAATACCCGGATGGGGTTTTGCTAAGACAAGAGTGGGATTCCCACATCAGACAGATGACTGTAATCAATTACAATCACCGGTCGAGTATAATTGCAAAGGAAATGGTGTTGGAGCTGGTGCGCCCTACAAACAAATGAACACCTGATGGGATGCCAATCTACAGTGATGTAGTCAAGGTGAAAATGGAGAAGGCAGGGCTTCTCTAGCTTTACAAGTTACCATACTTTGAGAATCCCGAGTGCATGTACCAATGGCTAATGACGCACGTGCACAAATATTTCTTCTGCTTCGCAGGGCGCAAAATACACATAACTCCACAATTAATCTCACACTTTACAGGCCTAAGTTGTAAAGGGGACGTGATCATAGATGACCTCCAAGATGAGGAGGTGATCAAGGAAACCATTACATCCCAAGATTATAAAAAGGGATCAAGGTACTATGACGTCGCGAATATCAGTGATTCGGTGATGAAAATGGTCGCGCACCTCATTTCCAAGTTGAATGGACAAGAGAGGTGGACCCAGGTGAGCAAGCCCTGGTTGAATGTCTGCAGAAAGGTCACGAAAGGCACCATATACAATGTCTCCTAGTAAATAGTAGACAAAATCATAAGCAACACGGAGAACGGAGGAAAGATATTGTTTGGGAACATTCTATTAATCATTATGTTCTCAGAAATCAGGGTGTCGGATGCATCTGATAAGTTCGTATGGGAATACCTCGATGAAGACCCTTCTCCCACAGATAGATTCCAAAAGTATACTTGTGAGTCAATGACAGGGGTACACAAAGTGTGCTTGGATAAATGGTATACGCACCGCAGGAATGCATTCGGGGCTGAATAGCGAATCCCTGAGCAACTCCCCCTGGCAACTGAAGGAGAAGATGAGTTCACGATGTACCAACATTTCGCATTGGCAAATTCATCTCAGTGGATGGTAGTTGGAGTCCCAGTGCAAACTCCCCTTCTCTTTATAGCCCAATTTTTCCAGTGGGAGTGAACAGTATAAGGAGTCGAAGAAGTTAAAACTTGACTCTGTCCACCCTCGATAAAGTGAACACGAGAGAGATGAGAAAGAAGTTGGTCTACCCAGGGAAGTGCACATACGTTGAAAGATATGTCATCGGGACATGCACATCGTAAGGCCATTGACCTTACCAATTGCTGAAAGCAGCACCGCCATAATCTACTGCGATAAGGCCAAAGTTTGAGAAGAGAGCATACATAGAAAATGAAATATCCATCCTAAGACCCCATGGGAAGGAAGAAGCCAATGCCAAAGTGTAAGGAGAAAGAAGAAGAACAAGGGAAATGGAAAGGTAGAATGTAGGTACCGTGGGGCCGAGTACCTATATCCGGAAGAAAAGGGAGAAAGTGGTCGGGGAAAAGACCGTAGAGCTGCGAAACCACCATCCCCGAAGAATCTTGAGATGAAGAAAAGACAACATCCCCGACTCCGGATTTTTACGTAAGGGAAGAAGAATAAGGAATAGAGGAACAAGGGTCTGAAGATATAGACAACCTGAACGCCTATGTAGGCGAAAGGGATGATGATGAAGGGGAAGAGTTGGAGGTGGATCAAGAGCCAATTAATGTCCATGACTCGGAGGGAGAGGAAGTAGAGGATACAAATGATGCCTTCATCTTTGTAAGGAGGAAGGGTGCCCAAAGGGAGGAAGATGCATGAAGTGAAGAAAGAAGTGAAGGGGCTAGCACTAAGGAGATAGGTATGCCCAATCTCACTCGGGAGGAGGTGAATGAGAAGGCAATAAGGGAGGTAGAGAGGATAATAAATACCCTGGTCAAAGAGGATTTGGAGCGTAGTGCGGACCTAGTGCTCAATGAATTTAAAGAAGAGAAGAGGGAGAAGAGTGTGGGTAGCACAAAAGGCCCAACTCTTTCGGTAATCGCTCCCAAGGGCATGCGCACGGAAATAAACGCATTTAACGGGAATAAAAATGATGGGTTACATTGATGACCCCAACAAAGTTTTGCGTGCACATTTCCAAAGTACCATGCCCACCAAGGAGCTCACTGCCATGGATTCCTTTGACCCTGAGGGTGGATACCCGCGAACGAGGAAGATGCTATCATGGGCATTCGACTCCCACCTCGATGAGCCTGAATTCAAGATTAACCAAGGAGCGGTATTAAAGCTTTCTAAAGGAAAGGGGGACAACCCCATTGTAAACACGCAGCAACTATCAGATGAGCAAGTGTGTAACACACTCAACAAAGTCTCCATGGAAATCGAGGTTAGGCTCTTCGGCAGGAATGATAGGGTTAGAGTCTTGGAGGACCTGTTGGAGAATATGAAGGAAGAAGTGGTAAAGCTAACGAAGGATCTCAGCCTCGAGAAATTAATCAGCTCTCAACTACAGAGGGAGCTTCAGGAGGAAAATGCCAGGGTACGCAAAGTTTCCAAGAAGGTGGAGCTCATCTCCCAATCGATTATCACAAAGCACTCGGACCTTAACCCTCATGTGTAAAATTATAAATCCTCCCTAGAGTGCCTAGAGGACTTGACTCGGATCCTCACCATGGAGAGGCAACCCTTGGCATTAGAGTCGGTAGAAGAGGTAGCGGCACACTTGGAGAAAGAAGACAAGTTGAAGGTCATCGCGCTTGTGGCCGAATACAACAAGGTGCTCACCGACGTAAGCGTAAACGACTACAAACCGTGAGGGTCGTTTACGACCATTCACAGATCAAGACAAAGTGACAAGCATATTGTTTGCCAGTGACAAAGCTGAGTTGAAGGAATTCAGAGAAAATAATAAGGGAAATAGAGCCGAGCGGGAAAGGATCATAGCCGAAGTAGAAAAGAAATCTGAAGCCATTGAGAACCAGTGAGTCTCAATCAAAACTTGGATAAAAGAGCTCTACAAGGTCATCACAAGGAAGATGGATGCCCTGGAAGATCATGCTAAAGAACTAGAGACTGTGGTAGAAACCATTACCACACAAGGGGAGGGGCTAACTTTCGACGAGATGAGCACCTTGGTTGGTGACATCTGCACCAAAGCGCAGAAGGAAGTCAACACTTGGAGTACACTGGAGGCCAACCTCTAGCAAAACTTTCCCCTCCTTTTCCTTTAGGAAAATTTCCCCTATTCTTTCTCTTCCCCTTTCTTTATTCTTTCCCCATTCTTTTCCAAGGCAAGGCCTTGCATTATTTTTGTACTACATTCTTTGAGAAGGTTCCTGAGGGTGGAGAATAGGTGAAGTGTGTGGTAATGTTGGGCCCCTAATATAGCTTCCAAATATTAAGGGCACATAGGCACGCATGACCAAAGGAAGCGCGCAAGTGAAGGCGCGCAAGGCAAAGTATTCAAAAGGATTCTTGGAGAACCAAGGACGCGTGCGCGCGTGAAGAAAATTTGGGACTTAGCCATTTTTGGCCCCTTGGGTAGGACACATGAAGAACGTGTTCTGTTTGGATAAGGTTCCAGCCTGGCGACAGGGTGTCCTGGAGGGAATATACCTTGCGATAGAAAGATCCAAAAAGTTAATCATGACATGGAGAGGCATGTGCCGGGGTGACCCACACCTTAACACTTGGGGTTAGATCTCGAGGGCTGTGAGAGGAGTTTGTTAGAGCTCATAGGCCTATTTATATGCGCACCCTTAGCAAAGAAAAGAGACAAAAGTAAGGTAGTGGAGATCTCAGAGAATTATCGCGAGGACTATGGGATGGAAATGGGTACGGAATTCTAGTAAGGATGTAATGGGGAAATGGGAATGAAATTTTTGTCTTGTGAGAATACTTGTATGGATCCACACACATGGCGCATGACTACGGTTTTGCCTACCTGTAATCTTTTATAAGTAACACTATGAATGAATGTGATAAGGTTTCCATGACAAATGTATTAAGACTCTTTCTCTATATTACTGTATATTTTTATTGTACTTCTGTTCTTGTATAATGGTGAATCTCACTTGAATGGCTAAGTATGTTAGTGGATTTACAACTCTTAGTTCTATTATTTCTATTGCGTACTTTGGTTCTATTATGACTGAAGGGGTGTAGAAGCCATCTTGAGCTCTATAGCTCTTCATGTATGTTAAATCACTAAGTCAAAATCATGAACTATGCCTTCCACTAGACTCACATAAAAGAGAGACTCGGCTCCCTCTCACACACCTCGGGTGAGCGCCCAGTGCCCGCTAGGTGATAGGCTAGCACGCATGAGGTTCCCTTGTTCTTAGTGGGTGTAAAAGTGACTACATCTTGGTTCCGTTGCCGGGACCTCTTTTTGAATTTGTAGTGGAACATGGCATATATCATGATCTCTGTAAAAAGTGATGGCAGAATGCTTAACACTTGAAGGTGTTGAAGATTGGTTTAAAAGCACGAAGGATGAATTTGCTTAGAGATTTAGTACTAGATCTGGGTTTGATATGCGAAGGTGGGTGGAAGACATTCTTTATCATGAGTTGTATGAAACCTTTATCATGAGTTGTTATCTTGAGAGAGATATTTATCATTTTCCTTGCTGCCCTCAACAACTTGTGCATTTTTCATGCTGCTCACAATTTGAGTTTCGGATAAAGGGTTTCGAGGGAAGAATTGGATTCAATTTTTATATCTGCATTTGATTTTAGATCCTTTTTTGCATCAAAAATCAGGTGTTCTGGGAGTGCATCTTTCCCCGGTTGCACTTCTCATGTCGACATTTTTCCATCCGCAAGCGGTAAGAGATGTGTCCTAAGCAAAAACACCTTCTACAGCGGAAAGGTAGACCTTCATAATCAAGAGGTTGTGACCAAGTTCTATTTTGCACTCTAAGATCTATGGTTACAGGAATATTTTTATCAGTGTCAAGTTCCACCAGGATCGGGCATAGGTAGTATGGGTGTAATTAGTGGTTTGAGAATCTATATAGAGTGTAGTTCCCAAGGTGTTTCCAATGGATGTCAGACAGTCATGACTCTAAAATTGGAGAGGTAAATCGGGCATCCTGATCCAAAACAGTTTCCATGAGAATGATTCTGTGAGTGGGTTAAAGGATGGGAACCAGGGTTTAATGACCAAATATTTAGATTGGCAGGTCTAGAGCTTGGAAGCAATGATGTTTTTATCATCTATTGAAGAGAAAGTCACAATGAAAATACCTTTAGCACACGGATACAAGTCTATCCTACCAGTTAAAATTGGAGTCCAATGCTTAGAGATCCACGCATGAAGAATAGGAAGGTTGGGCCATAGTCCCCGAATCTACAAATCAAAGCATGCTCTTTGTAGTAAATCTCATATGAAATGACCTCTTCCCCAAATGTAATTAATGTAGCCAAATTATGAATAAACTTGATATACTGCAAATAATATGAACTCCAAAAGAAAATAAATCTCCTTCTTTGTTATCAAATAATGAATTACAATGTTTCCTAAATAGGAAAACAACTCCCAACTCAAGTTGCCAAGAAAACTCTAACTAACTTGACTAAATCTACTCTAGGTGGTGGAAATTACTATTTTTAGCAGTTTACTAGAACTGTTATTCTTAGTAAGTTCGCATGCTTATTCATACGGCATAAAAATTTCCACGCATCTTCTACATTCCTAAATTAGAGGAATTTCCAAATTTCTAACTCATAATGCAACTAATAGACTAAAATTAACTAATGCCCAAAAATAGGAAAAAACTGAACTACAACTTAAATCCTAATTTTTGGCCTCAAGATGGCGGATTTAGGGCTCGAAAATGTGCCAAAAATTGCCCCAACCAATAGGATGGATTGCTACTATGTTCTTCTCATCGAAACATGTGGTTTCAAAATCTAAATGGACTCAAACGGACAACCGGAGCTCAAGTTATGACCTTGTCAAGTTCCCGCACTCAGGCGCATCAGAATACACGGGGTAATGTCTGGAGTTTCATGGAAGATTCCATTCCATTTAAAATGTCTTTGAAGGAGGTCCCAATAGGGCCGTGACTAGCCTCTCTATCCAGTGGTGGAAAATCGGGTATTGCGAATTAATAAGAAATATTATTGAGACTTCTTTTGTTAAAAGTGTTGTTTTAGTTTTTAAAATATTTAATTGTTATGGGCCCATGCTTTTTCATGGTATCGAGCTTGGAGTTTTCTACAACAAGGTTGGATATTGAATTTTTTTTGAGAGGTTGAGTATTTAATTTGTATTGAGGGGCTGAATATTGATTTTTTTAATCTAACATGGGTTCTTCAAATGAAGGATTGCCAATCTTCAATGGAAGTGGTTTTGCAGATTGGAAGATTGCAGTAAAGAATGCTTTGAGGGAAAAATCTTTGTGGAGGATTGTGAACAAAGAAATTGGAGAACCGCAAAGCAATGATAAAGAAAAGGAATTTTGGAAATGTAAGTTGGAGCAAGCTAGAGGAATAATTGGTAAGGCATTGAGCCCAAATATTAATAGAAGATTTATTGATATTGATGATCCAATAGAGCTATGGGAAAAATTAGAAGAAGATTATAAAGATGTAGACATTGCTAGCATGTTTAGTATAGAGGAAAAATTGGTGAATTTAGATCTTGTTGATTTTGAGAAAATGAGTGATTATTCATATTTAAATACTTAGTTGAAGAAAATAGGTGATGAATATGAAAAAAAGGATTTTCAATTGATTTCTATGGTTGAGAGTAAACTCCCCCAACCTTACAAGGTGTTTAAAGAATCAAGGAAAAGGGTTATTCAATTAAATCCAAGTACTCCCCAACAAACATTTGATCAATTTTGCAAATCAGTTTTAGATGAAGAGATTCAACTTATTAAAGAAGGACATATTAAGAAAAATCATGCATATGCAGCTAAGAGTAATTTTTTTCTAAAAATGTTGATGAGAAGAAAAAGTGGAATAGTTATAGTAAAAATCGAAATAATGATGGATCTAACCATTTTTCTAAAAATGATGGTGTAGAAAAGCAAGTTGGAAGAAGACCGATTATTTGCAGGTATTGTGGAGGCGAAAATCACATTGAGAAATTTTGTTTGAAGAAGAGGGCCAATGAAAGGAAACAATACAAGCCTAAGCAAGAAAGGTTTAAGGATGGGAAGACAGATAAGCATAGCTTCATGGAAATCTCCTTCAAAAGAAAAGGTGAATCAAGTATGGAGGTAATTTCTAGATCTAAAAATGAATCTAGTGTTAAGGAGGGGTACTTTGCTTTAGACTCCAATAAAGAATGGATTTTAGATTCAGGAGCATCATCTCATATGACTGGGGATAAATCTCTATTTATTGATTTTGAAGAAGGGAAAAATTCAGATCAAGAAATCAGTATTGGAAATAAAATGAAACTTCGGGTGTTAGGAATGGGGATTGTTGGAGTAACTAATGGAATTTTGAAAAATGTTTTATTAGTTGAAGGATTAGGGGTGAATCTTATTTTAGTATATAAAATTTCTCAAGTTGGTTATGAGTTTGTTGTCACTGTTGATCAAGTCATTGTTAGAGATAGAAAAGATCCAAGAAATATGATTGTTATTGGTAGAGTGGATCACAAGGAATGTCTCTTTAAATTTGTTGGATTTGTAGATGATGAATATATAGTCTCCAATGCTTTTATTTCTAAGACAAATTATATGTCAAAACTTTGGCATGCTAGACTAGGACATATTAATTATAGAAAATTGCAAGACATGGTATGGATGAATATGGTTAGAGGATTAACAAAAAATTCAGCTTTTGATGGAGTGTGTGAAGGATGTGTGTTAGGTAAACACCATCAAGATCCTTTTGATTCAGGTAAGGCATGGAGAGCTAATCATCCACTACAACTAATTCATAGTGATTTATGTGAACTAGGTTATCCTTCCCTTTCAGGCACCAGGTATCTTCTCACTTTTATTGATGATTATAGTAGGAGAGTATGGGTTTATTTTCTGGAAAGGAAAAGTGAAGTATTTGAAGTTTTTCAAAAGTTTAAGGCATTGGTTGAAAATCAGAGTGGAAAAATAATTAAGTGCTTAAGGTCAGATAATGGGGGTGAATATTGCAAATATGCATTTGAATCATTGAGGCATGCACTACTTCTAATGATGATAATATTATTGATAGTGAAATGACTAATGTTTGTGATCAACATATTTCTGCAGCTAGTGATGATGAAGGGGAAGATGATTCAGCCAAGAAAAAGACAAGGAGTATTGAAGAGATATATAGAGAAGGTCGAAGACTCAAGGAAGGAATAAAAGTGCTCTAATGGTGAAAGTCTTATAGATAAATGATCCAGTCTCATATGAACAAGCTAGAGGGAAGAAAGAATGGGAGCAAGCTATGAAAGAATAATTTGATGCTTTACAAACAAATAATACTTGGGAACTTGTGCCCCTTCCTAAAGGTAAGCATGTTATTGGTTGTAAATGGGTTTATAAAACAAAGTTAAAGTCGAATGGTGCTATTGAAAAATTTAAAGCTAGATTGGTTGTTAAGGATTCAATCAAAAGGAAGGTGTTGATTATGAAGAAACATTTTCCCTTGTTGTTAAAATGAATACCATTAGAATTATTCTTTCTTTGGCTGCTAGTTTTGGATGGCATATTCATCAAATGGATGTTAAAAATGCATTCTTAAATGGATATTTGTGTGAAGAAATATATATGAATCAACCACCAGGTTTTGTAGATAAGAAACATCCAAACCTTGTTTGCAAATTAAAGAAGTCTCTTTATGGTCTTAAGCAAGCCCCAAGGGCATGGAATGAGAAGATTGACAGGTACTTTCAGCTTCATGGGTTTAAAAATGTAAATCAGATCCGAATCTTTATGTGAAGAGAATCCAAGATGAGATTATTGTTGTTGCAATTTATGTAGATGATTTGCTCATTGTTGGACCAAATATTGGGTTGATCAATGATTTAAAATTAGATCTTAAAAGGACATTTCAAATGAGTGATTTGGGTGAACTAAATTATTTTCTTGGATTACAAGTTTGTAGACTAGATGGAGGATTGTTTATTTCTCAATCCAAATATGCTTTGGATATTTTATAAAAGTTTAACATGTTGGAGTGTAAACCAACCTCTACTCCTTATCAATCCAGAGTCAAGCTTAGTAAGGAATGTACTTCCAAGGGGGTAGTGATCTATAGGGATAAAAACACACACCACTTCATCGATCATCAACATTGTGAAGGAAAAATGAAGAAAAGGAGGAAAAGGAGGTTCTAACAACATTTTAACAAAACCTCCACTTTGTGGAGTGAGGCAGTTATAGAACTATCACCCTGTAAGGAAGTGATCTTGTAACCACCACCCAACCATGGCGGTGGTCTTGTAAATCCGCCGGTTTGCACTGGGTGGAAATCATGTCATTTTTGGTGGAAAAATAAAAATAGAGCCCAAACGGTTCGAATTTGAACCGACTATCTTTGTCTCTTCCTTTCTTGCATCCCTTCCCATTCTCTAATGCACAGGAGGACATGGGAAGGATATAAATGCACAAAGGATCAAGGGATTTTAGAATTCGAAGATCCAAAGAGATCAAGAGCAAAATTTAATTTTATGAGAGCAAGTGAGCAAGGAATTTTAGTGCTGGAGTAGATTTGTAGAAGCAAGGTGTAAGAAACAGAGAAAACAAGTAACTAGAGGGGAATTTTACATTTTTGTTTCTCTCTATACTTATTGTAATATGTAAATTGTTTATAATTGGCCAATACAAGTGGGAAGAAAGAGTAGTTTCCCTTCCGATTGGTTTTCCCTCGAATTGGGTGTTTCACGATAAAATTCTTGTATCGGTGTGGAATTCCTTTAGCATTTCTCTACAATTATGTTCTAAGCACTAGATAATTAGTCACTAAAGCTCAAAACTATCATTTTCCAAAGTAGAAAGTAGAACATCATTATTTTTGTGATTCGTAGATTTCCAAAGCTAGAATTTTATAGATCATTTTAGTATCAGAGCTGATTATATATCCAGACTATGGTATTCATTCTTTTGATTTGTATGACAAAGTGACAAGGTCCAAAGGTGAATAATTTTTACCTTGCAAACCAGATATTTCTATGAAGAAGTGGAAATACAGAATTCAAGCTCAAATGGAGGAAGAGAACTTGGTCCGTAGAGTCGAGATGCTAGAGACCATGATGAATAGATTGCATAGAAAACAACAAGAACTCTTAGATCTACAAAAGAAAGATTAGTTAAGAAAGATTCCATGGACTCAATGGTTCAAACACTGGCTGAAAAAATTAGTATCAAAGGGAGCCACGATGAGGAAGATTTGGAAGGATGTGAAGAAGAGACTCTAATTGTAAGCGAGAAGGTAAAATATACTCATACTCCCTTTAAAGTTGAATTAAAGAAATAAAGAATTTAAGGACAAGTAGATGCAAAAGTTCTTGATAAATGGATAAAACATTTGGAATTTTATTTTAGTGTGCATAATTTCACCGAGGCACAAATTATTACCTTTGTATGTCTCAAAATGGAAGGCCATGCTCTGGTTTGGTGGGAAACCCATCTAGCCATTTGTGAAAATAAGAAACATCCTATTCACAAGACTTGGAAGGGTTTTAAAGAATTTCTTAGAGAAAATTCTATCCTATCGGAAATAATACTGACCAGATGATTAAGTGGCAATACTTTAGATATGGTATCGGTCAAACATGCAGGATCAGTACTACGAGTTTCGAGATAAGCCATGTTGCTGAATATGGACTTGAAGGATGACGAAATTTTGACCAAGTATTTGGGAGGACTTCAAACTCACCTTCGAAGGAATGTAATATCCACAAATCCCAAGGATCTCAATGAAGCTTGTATACAAGCATACTACAAATTAATAACAATAAGAAGCAAGGAGAAGCAAAGCCAAAGAAAGACCAGTCAACAAATCAGTTGGAAAAAGAGCAAGGGAAGACAAGTAGCAAAGGTAAATGGAAAGGTAAATAGGATACCACTATTTTGCATACTTGTAAAGATCCTAAGAATTTTTGTAAGAATTGTGATATCAATTTTCATAATGACGCCACATGTTGGAAGTTACATCTAGAATCACACCCAAAGCACCGAACCAAGGATTCCAAGAAATCCATGACCACTGTGAAACTAGAAGAGGAGGTGGAAATTCAGGATGATTTGGATGTAGATGAGAGGTTGGGATGTATGGCCACTAACATGTATATAGAAAAAAGAAGAAGAAAGATGAGTGAGCTATTCTAGATCAAAATCTAAATCAAGAAGACTAAGGTAAACGCTTTGGTTGATTTTGGTTCTTAGTCCAATTTTATTTCTTATGTGGTTGTAGAGTAGCTTTGTTTATAAAATTATAAGAATCCACATCCATACCCATTGGGATGGGTGAATAAGGGTGTAGAGATCCAAGTAAAAAGGAAGTGTAAGTTCAGATTTGGAATAAATTCCCAATACATAAATGTATTAGAGGATGATATAATTCAACTTGATGCATTTTATGTTGTTTTCGGAAGTCCTTACTTGTTTACCTGTGGATGTTGCATTCATAAGGAGGGAGAACCAAGACAAACGGGTCAAAGGACAGGTTAGTTTCAACATCCAGCACACAAGTGTAAACCAAAGAATGTTATGGTAAGTGTCAACCAAGCAAAAAGACTAATTAGGAAAATCATTTATGTTTACTTTCATGGAAAGAAAAACAAGATGGGGTAGAGAGCATAGATGTTTCTAACAAAAGGATAAAGAATATAAAAGGAACGATAACAAGATCGTACCAAGCCAAGAACACAGATGCTAATCAAACACCATGATCAATAAGATGAAAGTAATTTGCCATAATAACTTTACATAAAACCTTTGCTAACAAATGATCAGCAATATCATTTATTATTATGGAATTCAATGCAATGCAATACAATGAGAATGGGCCTTGCTTAAATAGGCAAGGAATAACAATCTAAGAACCAATAAAGGTCGTAGATCAAACCATAAATCAAGGAAATAACTAGTCATCAAAGAACTAGTCAAGACCATAGATTTAGGAGAGAACTAGACATCAAGGATCTAGTCAATACCATTGATCAAGGAAAGAACTAGTCAATACCATAGATCAAGGAAAGAACTATACCTAACAACTAGATAATATCTCCTAATATTTAAATAAGATAAAAGAAATATCCACACACATAAGTGGGTGAGGATAAATACAATAAAGGTAAATAAAGTACCTAGGTGAACATGAGATAAGGTAAATACCTACTCTAACACCCCCTCAAGTGAAGCTAGGGGCCAAAATAGAAGTTGTATGTCCACAGTATGAGTCCCAACAACTATGCCTAACGAGGTACTCATGTATAATAATCGGGAAAAAGGGACACCACAAGGTACCCAAAAGAAAAGAATAACAAAGTAAAGAGAGTAAAAACCAGCTCCAAGGCATCCCAAGAAGCTCGGTTCAAAAAAATGTATACAATGCTGAAGAATTTTAGCGTGCACTGTGGTTTAAATCCACTACTCGATCACAAAACTCAAAAACAATCGACACTAGGCTTCACCGCAGAATAGCTCCATACAATGAGATTGTCAACAGAGTGATGTCAAAAGTGTAAAAATTCCAAACATAATTTGATCAACTCGTAAATAGGTGTGTCACCATCCAATAATAATAACAAAGCAATAAGGCAAGGACACAAAATCTAGAGTGTCACAATCCAAGATCCAAGGTAACAAGGCAAGGACACAAAACCCAAAGAAGCATGATCAACACCACACCCCTCCCATACCTGATGGGTGGAGGGACACTACAAATCTGTATGAGTTGTCAAAACACCTACTTAAACACTGAAAAACTAACACTGGAGTGCACCTGGAATAGATCCCTTAAGAGATACTATCAACATTCCAAAAGTGTTGAAAATACAAATACAAAATCTCTCAACAAACAAGAGAGATACACTACACCTGCTAAAGAAAAATTCTCAAAACAAGAAGCATCACAATGCAGAAGGTATAGAAAGTGAAGTAAGAGGCCGAATGGTGGAGGAGCCATGAATGTAGAGTCCTCTCAACAAATTCCTATGTCGCCACCACGAGTGATTAGATATCCACTCCAAATCAACACGGATGGATGAAGAAGATGCATGCATATGACTTGGTGTAAAATGCACAATGGGTGCATACATGCAAAAGAACGTCATAATGTATGTCAAGTTGATCATGTCCGATAGCTGAAATATCGGTTTCTCAAGCCCAAGTGAAGATGCAGAACTCATTTGTTGCTCATGATCCTCAAAAAGAGTCGAGCGAATAAACAAATGAGATCTTTCAATGTGTGGTCCCAATGAAGTATCTCGTATAAAAAGAAATGTCATGGTGAGAATTCCACTTAACATGTGGAAGAGGGGAAACAATACCCTGTGAGTTTCTGCCAATACCTTTGCCAGTGAAACCCATAAAACAGAGCATGCGAGAACTGAAGGTAGTGGTACACTTCTCAAAAAGGCCATGCAGTTGAGCATAAATAGGATACACAACATGTGGTACTGTAATAGGCACAAATGTGGAAGAGCATGCAATAACAAGCCTCACAGGTTTAGAAGCATCAAGAGCAAGAACATGCTCAAAGACTAATAGATCAATGTTAGTGGGTATAGGAGCAATAGCTGCAAGTGGACTAGGAGCATGGATATGGTTGTCCAAAATATCATGGTGATGTTGTAGGCTAGCAAGTTGTTGCTGCAGGGAGTGGATTATTATATCCTTATCATGAATGAGTGATTGTAGAAGATAATTTCACTTCTTAAGCGATCTATTTTCTTCCACAAATTTTACAATATCCTCTTGAAGTCCACATACTTAGAGAAAAGCATATCATTCTCAAAATCCATGATAGAGAAGAATGTAACTCCCAAAATTTTAGGACGTCGGGCTCAGCCAAAATTACGTCCACAATTGATTACAACACTCCTCCATATTTGACACTTTATAATTATAGTTCAAGTCTCAAAATAAATATTTAGCTGCCACTAAAACAAAATAAAATGTTGTTGCCTCCACCACACAAATAAAATTAAAAGGGGTGAAGTTACACCTACTAGTAGGAATCACAAGCTTTAAGCCCTCATATGACCATACCATATGACCATGGGGTAAGGATTTCAATGAAAAACCTTTGCAAACAAATGAGCAACAATATCATATATTATTAATGAAACTCAATGCAATACAATGAGAATGGGCCTTGCTTAAATAGGCAAGGAATAACAATCTAAGAACCATTCAAGGTCGTAGATCAAGCCATAAATCAAGGAAATAACTAATCACCAAAGAACTAGTCAAGAGCATAGATTTAGGAGAGAAATAGACATCAAGGATCTAGTCAATACCATAGATCAAGGAAATAACTATACCTAACAACTAGATAATATAGATAATATATAAATAAGATAAAAGAAATATCCACACACATAAGTGGGTGAGGATAAATACAATAAAGGTAAATAAAGTACTTAGGTGAACATGAGCTAAGGTAAATACCTACTCTAATAGAATATGGATAATGTCACTCATTTTTTGCAGTAAGGATTTCTAGACTCTGGGCAGGAGGTAGAGCACAAGATTCCACCATAATCCTCTCTACCAGACATCAAACTGGAGAGTACAAAGAGGATAATAAGAAGCCACATGAACTTCTCAACCAAGGAGCAATATACACTTCCGTGATGTAGTCACCATATCTACCTACCAATCCACCTGGACCTGACAGTAGGGAAGCAAGAAGAGGAGAAGACACATGATTCAGAGGTGACTAGAGTAGCAAACTAGAGATCCATAGGAGTCTTGGTAGGTTGGATGAGGAGAGAAGACACCAAGGCAGGCCGGTGGTACTTGAAGGAGCAAGAGAGGGAATTGATTCCTCTACCACTCCCCCACTAAGATTTTGTGGGGAGTAAAATCCTCCTAAGTAGGGGAGGTATGATCCATAGGGATCCAGAGAAACACACCACTTCATTAGATCATTAGCACTATGAAGGAAAAATGAAGAAAATGGGGAAAAGGAGGTTCTGTCAGCATTTTAATAGAACCACCACCCTACGGTGGTGGCGATCCGATAACCACCGCCTAGCTAGGTGGTGGTCCCAGTAATCCGTCGTCGGGTCTCGCACTGTGCGTAAGTCCTATCATTTTGGTGGAAAAATAAAAATAGAGACCGAATGGTTGAATTTGAACCGATCTGTCTTTGTATCTTCCTTTCCTACATCCCTTCCCATTCTCCAGTACATGTGAAGACATGTGAAGGCTATAAATGCATGAAGGATCAAGGGATTTGGGCATTCAAAGATCTAAAGAGATCAAGAGAAAAATTTAATTGTATGAGAGCAAGTGAGCAAGGACTTCCAATCTTTGGAGTAGATTTGTAAAAGCAAGTTGCAAGAAATAGAGAAAATAAGTAACTAGAGGGGAAGTTTACATTGTTGTTTCTCTCTATACTTACTGTAATTTGTAAATTGTTTATAATTGGCCAATACAAGTGGGAAGAAAGAGTAGTTTCCCTTCCCGACTAGGTTTCCCTCGAAGTCGGGGTTTCAAGGATAAAAGTCTTGTGTCATGTGTGGAATTCCTTTAGCATTTCTCTACAATTCTATTCTAAGCACTAAATAATCTGTCACTAAAGCTCAAAATTGTCACTTTCCAAAGTAAAAAGTAGAACAAGATTATTTGTTTGATTCATAGATTTCCAAAGCTAGAAGTTTACTGATCGGGTAGATCCAACTTTATACAAAAAACTTGTTGGTAGCCTTGTTTATCTAACTCATTCTAGACCAAACATTGTTTTTGTAGTTAATCTTGTATCTTGATTTATTAAGTAACCTAAGGAAAGTCATTGGATTCACTATGAGGATAATTCTGTGGTATTTTTATGGCACAATACACTATGGCATTCATTATGGCTATAAGTCATCAATCTCGTTGGTTGGATTTACATATTCTGATTGGGCTAGTGATCCAGATGACAAGAAATCAACTAGTGGCTACATTTTCAAACTTGGATCGGGATCTATTACATGGAGTAGAAAAAAATAGACAACCACCTCATTTTCCTCATGTGAAGTAGAATATAGAGCAACAAAAGAAGCAGGAAAAGAAGTAGTTTGGATTCGAAATATTTTATCTGAGCTTGGTCTTCCACAATGTTCAGCTACTACTTTGTATTGTGATAATCAAAGTGCCATACAAGTGGCATATAATCCAAAGTGTTTCATGCTAAAACAAAGCACATTGAGATCGATGTTCACTACATTCGGGATCTTGTACAACAAACTATTGTCAAGCTCCAATATTGTCCAAGTGAAGAACAAATTGTTGATATATTCACTAAGAGTATGACTGAAGCAATTTTTTTGAAGTTTCGAGAAATGCTCGACATGTTAGAGGTGAACATTAAGGGGGGATAGTGTATAATGTTCCCCTCCTTCGTATTTTTTTGTAATTTTTCTAGCCAATCTTAAGGGGGGATGTTAGAAAAAGTAAGATTGTCTAGAATTTTCTAGACAAAATAGAAGTTTAGGCTATGGTAGAGGACCTCCGGACGTTTCTACGACTGTCCTAAATTTGACAGCCTTTTAGACGTTTTTCAAACGGGATTAAATTTGACAGCTGTTTGCATGTCGTTTTTACTTTGCATGCAATTTTTGAGTTTCTATTTTTAAAATCCTATTTTTAACTCTTGTTTTTAGATTCCGCCCTGTTTTATAAATAAGGAGTTTGTATTGGTTATCTCATCAAATAATCAGTTCGTTTTCGTGAAAGAGGGATCCGATATCTTTTATTTTATTGCAAGAACGATCGCCGTTTCTGTTCCGCAGTGGAAGAACGCCCGTCTTTTATTGGAAGAACGATCGCTGTTTCTGTTCCGCAGTGGAAGAACGCCCGTCTTTTATTTTACTCGCCGTTTCTGTTCCGCAAAGGTTAGAAATTTCTGTTTTGGATTTACTCAAATAATAGATTTAAGTCTGAGTTTTTCCTGGTGTTGATACGACTCCCTGGAGATTTAATTGATGATTCCTTCCTTTAGACGCAACCAAATTCGCAGATTCGAATAGTCAGATGAAAACTCTATTCAAACACTTCCCATCAAGCCCTTGAATGCTTGGTTTGATGATTTTTTTTCAGGAAGATATAAGCTGTTTGGTTTTCAATGGTCAGCTTTTCACGCTGTAACAGCTTTGTGACACGCCATACCCCCTTTTGAATTTTGGTTTCAAAACCAATTAATAAATGGAATCAAGAGAACTAATCTAATAATTGGTTCTCAATTTCGATTCAACTCCATTTGAAATCGGTCGCCACTGCTAATTCTTGAGAATTGAACCCAGAGAACTCAGATTTTAAATAATTGGGAACATATATTTTGTCCTCAATTTCAATATGTTTGTTTTGCTACAATCTTTACTATTATATTGTTGCATCTTACTTTGAGTTTCGTTCTTTGCTTATTTTTTTTTCTATTGTCTGTTGAAAATTGTGAGTCTCCATCGCTTCGGCATTTCTCAAGCTCATCATAAATTATATCATGCATGGTTGTATAGATGGGATTATCTCTGCAGTTTTTGGAATAGTAGGCCATGTCTGCCCACCCATTTTCTGTTAGAAAATTTCTGGCCTTTACCCATTCCGGATAGGGCCGGTTATATGGATATTTTTCCATGGATTTTTCGTAGGATTTGTAGACTGCTTCCCAGAATTCGCAGTGTTTCTCTGTTACCACGTTGGATGAAATACTGTAGTAAAGAGAATAGAATTGAAACATCTTGGCTGATTGTCTACCACTGCCAGAATCCTTAATTGCTAATGCCCCGGTAATACACGTGCGAATAGTCAAACAGTAGAAATGGAGATTTACAGATCAAAAGATTTTAAAGAACTATACAATAAAATCCTAAACACATATTGGGAGAAGAAAACGATCCACTATCATATCGTGATAATGAATATACATATTGGGATGTTTTAAATGTTCTATCTCTACATTTCTAACTTGTTACAAATTCATGCATATACATTTACCAATTTTATATCATGAGTGGTAGCGTTATGTAGTGAATATGACATTGGCAGTGTAGATATATTTAGTTTTATTAACTTATTTTTCACTTTTTTGTAGGTTATTTGTGATTCTCATTCTCCCGCGGTAAAGAAGAGCGTCGTCTCTAAACAAACTTGAGGTGGGTTTTAATATTGATTCAAGTGCTTATTCATTTGTTTCGTTTATTGCATGCTATGGTTTAAAAAATTATTGTAGAGAGCTTTCATGTTATATTCTTTTGATTGTTACATTTATATTTAGACTCCAATCCTTTTTCCGAAGTGACATGTGGGGGCACGTGCCTTCGTCAATGACAGGATTCGTTATGTGCTGAGGGGTTCGTTCCCCAATGAGGCCATTTCGAAGCATCCCAAGTTGGACGTTAGACTGATCAGCGACAAGGCTTTTAAAGCTGCCCGTCATACCTAAGAACATCTTGGTGGACTAACATACTTATTTTCCCTCTCCAGTTTAATATGATGCAGACTAGAAACACAATTCCCCTCCCCACAATGGGATTGACATTAACTACGCCTCACTTGCAGAGGGAGGAAAATTTTAAGCGTATTCAATGTGTTGTTAATGTTTTGCATTGCAGGCAACCGAAACCACCTAAAACAGTGATAGCTGAAATGATCAGAGATCGCCTCCACCTGATGCCAACATCCCCAATTTTTCTCTCCAAAATCCGAACGATTGCAGATCATTCACGAGGCTTTTGCTTGATTTATGATTCGAACGAAGATGCACTGAAATATGAACCACCCCACAAATTGAGGAGAATGGGAATTCCAATCGAGGCATCTGCAACTGGACAAAACTACAAGAAACGTGCAAAGAAAATTGCACAAGCAAAAAGCAAGAAATTTGATTTTAAAAAATAGCTTGTAGTGGTTAGTTTATAAGTGTTTGTTTATAAGTATTTTTGAAATAAACTGTAACTCGTTCCAAATATTCCATGTATGTATTGTCGCAGTATATATCCGACGGAGAATCAAACTTATCAAACACATGTTCAGTTTTTGTTATCCAACAACTATGCTTTCCTAATTTCTTTATCTTTGTGTTTCCATACAAATACCTATAGTCTTCTCACTTCAAGTGTACATATTGTTCTTATTGTATTCCATTATGTTTGCTTAACATAATAATATGTAATTCATTTCAAATAAATGCATGTATATATTGCGGCGGAACATATGGGGCACAGAATCTAACTTTTCAACAAACAACAACAACAACAACACATTTTTAATGAGTTATTCATTATATCTTTCCTTTATACAATTGCTCGCTTCTTTATGTAAACCAACGACGCATTTTTAATGTGTACTTCATAATATTTGCACACAAATACATATAGTTTTAAAATGCCGACAAACAACCATACAAATTTTAGTTGTTTTCAACCAAAGCTTTGTACATTATATCACTTTTTTGCATATTGAATTGTTAAAGGGTTAGACTTCATGTTTGCACTTTTTAGAAAATATGAAATAATAAGGAAGTCAACTTTAAAGGTTCTCATTCTTTACAAATGCATGATTTCCTGAACAAATCCTTCATTTCATGATTGACTGCCCTACAAGTTTACATTTTCCACCATATATTTGCAGAATTCTCACAATCTCGAGCATCTTTTAGTTGCCATGGAAATAACTTTGACACACGAAGGCATTTCTCAATTGATTGAGGGTGGTTCCAATGTTGACCCCACATTTCAGATACTGCACTTGAGCTCTCTAAGGTCCATTCTCAACACGGGAGCCCAACATCGTGTTGACCTTTCAGATGGGATACATTTTCAGACAACACTTCTACCCTCCAAATTTGCAAGTCGTGTAACCGACAATTCAATACAAGAAGGCTCCATCGTGTGCTTACACAAATCCCTCGTTAGAATGATCAAAAGTGAACTGTAAGCTTCATCTCTTGCTCAATTACCAATGTACATAAACTCGCTATATCAATTAAAATTTAATTCTATTTATTTTTTCCATCCGTTGCTCAGTTCTAATTATATCCTGTTTTTCTTTTCCATTGCAGCACCGTTCTTATCATTGAAATGGATGTTGTTGTTGAAACACATTTGGTAATCGGTGCTCCAATCCGACTACCAACAAATGCTCTCAAACACAGTCAGTTGCCACAAACAGATGCAAGTGCAAATCGGGTTAACAAATATTTTACGAGAACACCAACTAAAATAAGTGCTTTGAATACATCTATGCACATGTGGTCCGTAGAGGGCCGTGCCCTAGCAAAAACAACCCTTCGCCAATATCACAATGCAAGGGGAAATGGATCCGTGTTTGGGTTTGATTTTGTTGATCAGGAAGGAGGAGAAATCCACATCACTTGTTTCAACGAGGCCGCGGAAGCATTCTATGAGCAGATTGAGAATGGGAAGCTATATACAATTTCCAATGGGAGGATTGCGAGGATTGTTGATGCAAAGCTATGTTATAACCATTTGAACAATGCTTTGGAGATTTTCCTGCAACCTTCCTCAACCATATCTCCACTCATAGCAAATGAAGATACAATACCTTCCCATAACTTTCACTTCACCAAAATCAAGGAATTACCTGCAAGCGCTGAAGGTTCTACAGTTGATTTGATTGGAATTGTTGTTACGATGTCACCATGCTCAACAATTCGTCGGTATGACAAGTCTGAAACAAAGAGAAGAACACTGCAGTTAAAGGACATGTCGGGTTTCAGTGTAAGTGTCACATTGTGGGGACATCACTTAGATGATATAAGCAACGAACTTGAAGACATGCTTTCTATACCGCCTCTTCCGGTCCTCGCCTTGAAAGCTGCCCGCGTCTCCAGTTTCAATGGAAGCTCAGTGGACACTGTTTCAAGAACCAAATGTTACGTCAACCCTAAAATTTCAGAAACAAATACACTTCATGGCTGGGTTGATTCCGATGACTACTTCCTTCCGGCGCCCTCTATCACAACCCAATTTCTAGGCCCTCCAAAAAGCATGACCTCTGTAACGACGATTTCGGAGGTACTAAATATGGGGAACACTGAGAGAAATGAATGGGCCATGGTTACTGCAGAAATCACGAATATTAGCATGGACAACTTTTTTTACAAGGCATGTCCTCTTCAAAAAGGTGACAAACAATGCAGGAAAAAGGTGAAAGAGAATGGTAATGGTTCATGGTTATGTTCAAGTTGCAACAGACAAGTGCAAAACTATGATTATAGATATGCACTCAGGATCGATCTAAAGGACCCAACAGGAGAACTTCAATCAGTTACCGCTTTTGATGAGATAGTTGAGTTAATCATGGGTGTTGCAGCTAGCGACCTCCATATATTGACTATAGACGAAGATGCGACTAGTGAAATTATAAGTAATGTCATCGGAAACGAATACTGCTTCACACTTTCACTGAAAAAAGAGACATATTGCGGAAACAACAGATTGAAATGTGTCATCCTCAGTTCAAAGAAAGCAGAAAATAGTGCAACTCCTCCATAACCTTTACGCAAGGATTTCCAACCCACCCATCCCTTCAAACATTACACCCTCACTCATCCCATTCTATACTTTGCACTATCACTGCTATGTTTCTTATTTCATATCTATGTTTCACTTTTTTCCCTGCTTCAAAAGAAAACTGTTGAATTCCCTTATACACTGATATACTATTGTCTCCTTCTATTATGCGGATTGTTAGTACTTTTAAGAAAATAAATATAAAAAATATTCAATTTTGTTATGTACGTATTTACATCCTTCTGTAGTATGTGAACACATTGTATGTTTCTATATATCTAATACTCTTTTCCTTAATAAAAAAGTAGTTTCTCAAAACTCAAATTGTTACCTCTTATGTGTATTTCCCATTGGTACTCCACATGCATTACAATTGAATTTAGTTTTACATTTTCACTTATTTCTGCATTTGTTTGTCATCAAACTATGTATCGTTCCTTGCTAACCCAAAATGATCTTTATCCAACAGGTGGTACTCCATAATCCTGTGACTTCGCAATCATGTCGACTCCTGCAAAACGAGCCCAACGAAGAGAAAACTACGCAAAAAATAAAGTACACATAACTGCTGAGCAACGGCGTCGTAAATTAGAGCATAGAACAACGAAAATCTCTAATATCTTTCAACTTACAACGACCAACAACCTACGATCCCCCAACATTCCAATCTTGCCATCAAATACAACTACTGAAGAATTGCCAACCAACATTCCGCATGTAACTTCCATGGAAAAAACCTTTCAAGAGCATGCCACTTCCTTCCGTATGAACCCATCTTTGCTAGCAACTGTCACTTTGCCCCAAATGTCTGGGATGCCACATGAAACTATCTCAAGTACTGACCTCTCTTCAGTTCATCCCACATATACAACCGGTTTCTCCTCTCCTTCAGACTGCTTTCCACCTTGCAATCCACAAATGACTGAAACAGAACACCCCACCCCTTCTAATACACAGAGATTTCCCATATCCCCGCTCTCTTCACTGAATTTAGAAGCCCAACGTCGGTTTCGCAAAAGAATAGATTTGTTGGCGAACATCCAAACTTGCTCAATCTGTTTGGAAAATTACCCTGGAATTAAAACAATTTTTTCCGAAGGCTTTCCCTCGTGTAACAGATGCAAAAGTGAAAAACAAGGCCACCGCTTCTCTTCATGGAACAACATGGACCCTGAAAAACAACCTATCGTTCTTGCGTCTTTAACCCAAATCGAGGAGATGCTTATCGCACGAGTTAATCCATTCATGCAAGTCGCCCAAGTACGTGGCGGGCAATACAAATACTCAGGACACACCATAAGCTTCCCGCAAAACATTACTTCAATAGCAAAGACCCTACCCCACCGCCTTGGAGATTTGGACATAGTTCTCATACAAAGGGAAGGATCTAATTTAAAAAATTATGATTTCTACGTCAGTAGATCTCGTGTTTGTGCAGCCTTGCAATATAAAATCCAACACGACCCCTATTACAAAGATGTCTTAATCGACGATGACGCCCTTTCCTCACTACCATCTGAATCGTCAAATGTTTCCTCCTCTCTCAACACAGCCACAATGGAACTTCCCCAAATGCAAACTTGCTCTACAACTCATGGTAGTGGTGTTCCCACCCACTTTGATGAAACATATGAACACTCATCGTCTTTCGTGCCAACACCTCACAATACAGGAACAGAAGAAGAGGAAATCGAACAGTTCTTGCTCAACCACGATGGTAACACTCCATTTACCATGCCATGGCCAGAGCTTGGGCTTTCGCCAATAAATGAATATAATACGGAAGGCCTATTCTCAATGGCTTTCCCAACTTTATTTCCGACAGGAAAAGCAATGTGGCAACAACCCCGCATTAAAGAAGTTCCAATGCATGAATACGCACTTCATTTGATGCGTTACCATGATGGGCGTTTCGGTTCCCACCCAAGATTTCGTTACTTCCTTCTAAACCTCATAATGCGACACAGAAGCCAGTCCACGGCAGCAGTTTTTATGAAACAGAACACCGAATCTGGAATCCCTCCAACAATTAGAGAGCTACGAAGACAACTACTGGAATGCCCCAAAGACAACCTCCCAGATAGCTTAATGCGCTTTGGATCGAGCCTTCGAGGGACACGTTCATTCTGGGCAAAAAGTAGAAGCGAGCTTTCAGATATGGTGGAACAATTAGGGACACCAACCTTATTCTTCACTCTAAGTGCTGCAGACACTAAATGGCCAGATCTCCACAATATTATGTCTGGTGAATGCCCAACAGATCCTCGAGCCGCCCAACGTTGGAGAACACTTAACATTGTCTCTAACCCTCATCGAGTATCAGCATACCTACATCACAGATTCACAATATTTCGGGAAGAAATATTGCAGAAGGAACTTGGAGCAGTAGACTTTTGGTACAGGTAATCAAATCTACTTATTTTAAAGTTTTTCCCAAACTACATATCTAATATTTATGTTCCCTCGTCTCGCAGGTACGAATGGCAACATAGAGGCTCTGCACATGTCCACGGTTTATTGTGGCTCGAGAATGCACCAAAGGTAGACGAACTGGACTGGGAGGACACAACAGTTATTGAGGCGACAAAACAATACTTTGATAAGTTCGTGTCTGCCTGGAACCCCCGCCCGGCTTGCAACCGCTTGGATTTCATTCGCAGGTCACTCCTAGATGACCCTTGCTTGCTAGATACAACACAAATTCTATCCACCTCCCCGCATGCATGGACCTTGAAGAACTACTTAATCGAGTTCAGCGCCACACTAAATGTTCAGAGCAGACATGCCTGCGTAGAAAGCAATCACAGCTGCAGTGCAGGTACAACGCTCCTTGGGCCATGCAACCTACTTCTTCCTTACACATTGAAGGTGACAGGAAAATAAAGTACCTCCCTTCCAGAAACGATGACAGATTGAACATCCACAATCGAACAATGATATACATATGGAGAGCAAATGTCGATTGCCAACCGGTACTTTCCCGCCATGCCGTTCTTAAGTATATTGCAAAATATGCTTCAAAAGCCGAGCAACGTTCAGAAACATATCACCAAATGCTATCCAGAGTTTCAAGAGATGCAGACGCAGATTCTCCAGCACATATCGCGATCCGTAAAATGCTCACAGAAAGCGTTGTTGAACATGACATAAGCGCACAAGAAACATGCCACATGCTGCAAAAAATGCCACTTGTTATGTGCAGCCATCCATTCGTATCATTAAATGTTGGAAAAAAGATTCTGAGACGTGTCGTTGAAAGTGACGCCGATGCACAACAAACCACCGCTTTCTTGGATGCATATAAAGTTCGTCCAACAACCATGGAACACCTACCACTTATTCAAGTTGCTCGAGATTGGAGCTACAACAAGCACCGTAAAGGTGATAAATGGAAAAAATGACCGATACAAGCAATTGTACGGGTCCACCCGAGATTTGTGGATGTCCCTGCTCAAGAATCAACGTCATATGACCTTTTCTGTTGGTCAGAACTCCTATTATACAAGCCTTTCAGAAATATCGCGTTTGAATTTGGCTCAACCCCACATGACATCAATGTCACTTGGGACATGTACAAGCACAACTACAGACCGTGGCATGTTCTACGCACTACCGCAGACACAGGACTTGCAACAGATGTTAGTTCTGACTCAGAGCCCGAATGCAGTATTCAACAAGAACCATTACAAGAATGGCAGGTCTTTGCACAACTTCACCCCGGAAACAACACGGGTCTAGACAGTCTTGAAATGTTGGGGAAACGAGATTTTGACATACACAATAATTGGACCATACACGACGTTCCCCATGATTTGCAGATAACTGGTTCATCATTCATCGAGAGAGAGAAGGCAGACACAATTAACAACAACATACATGCCACACCACCATCTTCCACACTTCCTTTGTCTCCAGAACAACAAATAGCTCTTGATACCATACTACACCATTCAACAAACAAATCCCTTCTACCTCCACTAAGATTGATAATTCAAGGAACGGCTGGCACAGGAAAATCATTTCTGATAAATAAAATCTGAATTCATTCACAACATCAACCATATCTCCCTCTCCTCTACTTGTGCTCGCCCCTACCGGTGTTTCAGCATTCAACATCTCTGCATCCACAATCCACGCAGCCATGCGTATTCCAATCAAAGAACTAAAACCCCTTGAAGGTAGTGCATTATCGTCTTTTCAAGAATCGCTGAAACATATAGAATATGTTCTTATTGATGAAATGAGTTTCATCGGGCCAAAGTTGCTAAGCAAAATTGACAGTAGGCTCCGCGAAGCTTTCCCACACTCAAGAACATCTGAATTTGGGAACAGATCAGTCATCCTCCTCGGTGACCTCGGGCAATTACCGCCGGTTTTGGACAGTCCTCTTTACGCAAGTAATTCCTACGGAGCAACCCTTTGGAAGGGATTTCAATCTTCCATTACATTGCGAACAATATTTCGGCAACAAGGAACAACCAATGCACAGGTTTCATTCCGGAATTTACTGCTCCACATGCGAGATTCAACCCCTCTAATTGAGGATTGGGAACTCTTGATGTCTCGCACAGACACACACCTAACTCAAAACAGAGCTCAACATTTTTAAGGATGCACCACATTTGTTTGCAAAAAATGATCAAGTGGCATGCCACAACCTATAGATGTTGAAGGCATTGAACGTTCCGATCGCCCAATCCATTGCTGAAAGTAACAGGCGGACTGGACCAGGAAATCCTGATGATGATCAGTTGCAACACAACGTTCTATTATGCAAACAACAAAAAATCATGCTTATTACAAATCTATGGGTTGATGCAGGCCTCGTGAATGGTGCCACAGGAACAATCACAGACATTGTCTACGACGCATCAATGCAACCACCAGCATTACCTTTATTTGTTGTTGTAAAATTTGATAGATACAACGGCCCATGTTGGGATCCCTCCAACCCCTTACATATTCCCATACCCCCTATTTCCAGAGGGAATCGAAGACAGTTGCCGATTAAAATGGCCTGGGGATTAACTATCCACAAGTCGCAGGGACTTACTTTGCACAGAGCAACCGTCGACATTGGAACCACCGAAAAAGGTGGTCCGACATTCACAAACTTTCTCCAGAGTACCTCGCTTGCAAATCTGCATTTCACCCGCTTTTTCATTCGAGAGATACTCAAATATGGCACGTACTCAAGCACTCAAGCAAGAAGAAAGGAGGAAGCAAGACTACTATCACTCAACCCATCGTAAATACTAGCTTCTGCTTTCATAGCACCTCAAATACTACTATACTCAACATTTCTTCTATCGAAAGCGGCAAGGTCATTCAAGGGATATCAAATGTAATCAAGTTTATTGAAACTAAAATTGCCCACTAAAGGCTACCACTCATGATATAAATACTGCAAACGTATACATGTCTCATTACGTGTACGTATACCTACATTTATTTTATGTTTGGAAATATGGTATGCAACTTTAAAAGTACAAACCTGTAACATAATTAAATGTACACATACAACATTACAATGTAATGTTTCAACTAAAGTCCTACACTACAACTATCAATCACACACATTATCAATTGTATAATAAATGTTTCTCCAACAAAACACCAACTGAACAACCAATGCACAACTAACAACATCAACTATAAAATTGATTAACTATCGAAAACGATATCACAAGTAATCATGTACGAATTTATAACAAGTTTGAAATGTAGAAACAACCTTCAGATTAAGTGGATCAATAATAACTGTACCTCTAAATCAAATAACATATACCGTTCGGCGTTCACATCTCATGAAACACATCTTAAAAGTGATGTTCTATTATTAAAAACATTTTATTGTTATGGGCCTATGCTTTTTCAGTTTATGACCTTAGTGGGATAATTGGACACGGGATCAAATGGAATTTTGAAATTACAAGATGTTATGTTTCGATTTTTGAGGCAGAATGCGGTGGTCTCTTCAACACGGTATACGTCCCATTGGCTCCATAGTTGTAAGTAGCATTTCAAGGGGGAAAATGTGCACTTGTGCAGGCCGGTGCTCCTTTTAATAAAATTAATTGGAGCTGGCCCGATGGGCTGGATGCAGTTGAGACCGCAGAGTGGAGAGACGTGGTGAGGATCAAATTGGTCGGCGACTATCCAGGACCTGGAATTAGCAGATGTCGACATTATCCCATTAAAAAACAGCAATAGATGAAGCGCAAATAGAGATAAAATCATATAAAAATTTGGCAACGATGCACTGTGGACCTTCATTTCTCTGATTTATTTTTGATAAATGGGTGGGAAAAGTGATCGCTAATCTACAGCTGAGGGTGTGCCACTGCCGCATCAAGAGACCACCTGGTATGTTGCAGGTTTCTCTCGCTCCGTTTTTCTATATGGCCTCCATTGATTATTGGTTGGAATGTTGATATTATGTTAATCTCAAGGACGATCTCAGCTTGGGTATTTTTCTAACCAACATGTGATCAAATATATGGGAGCCGAGGGCATTTCCAAACTTGCGGCGTAGCATTCTATCAGCGATATTGTCCTGTCGGATTTGGGAAGGAGTCCAAGGTAGGGAATTTGATTCCTTGTGCCAGGCTTACTGTATATCTGAGCCCATTGCAGGATTTTAAATGGGCACATGGGATACAGTAGTGGTCGATGTTTGATATCAAATTTTAGTGCACATAATATAGAAATCATTCAATGAGTTGATTACAGAAAAAATAATAGAGGAACACATTGAGTGCAGGCGTATCAATGGCACAAATGTGGTGAACCAAAACCAATGATCATCTAAGGACATTTTCGATGTCACGTTGGACTTAGAAATGGCCCAGTCTCATGGTGCCATGAAAATAACATGCAACCACATCAAAGCAATTGTTTTTGTATGTGCCCTACCATTCCGGCCTGCCTGAGCTAACTTGGTTTAATTTAACACATGTAAACTCATCTATCATTTTCATTGTTACAGGATATGTTCATGGGTGGAATGGATTCAACTTATACCACCTTGGAGTGGATGATGGGTTCACTGATTAAATTCCCCGCAGTAGCAAATAAACTGTAGGAAGAAATTCAGTTAGTTGTGGGCATTCGTGGGAAAATAGGAGACTCTGATCTCGAAATCATGGAATACCTTCAGTGTGTGGTGAGAGAGGCTCTGAGATTATATAGTCTAACTCCTTTGTTGGTCCTGCATGAATCATTAGAAGCTTGCATTGACACTTGACATTGGAAAATGGTCTGCTGAACTCTTGAGCGTAACTATCCGTGAGCATCGGTCAGAATGGTTGGAAGGTGCCATGTGGCTGCCTTGATGGTTGTTGTTACCTCTCAAATAGGCATGCCATCAGTTCATTGAGGAGGATATGAAAAAAATCGCAGGAAAATGGTTCACGTGAACTCTTAAGTGGAGATGACACAACTGGAGGTCAGCATCGTTTCTAATGGTTGGAAGGTGCCATGTGGCTTCCTTGATGGTTTGTGTTACCTCTCAAATATGCATGCCATTGTTTTTCAAAGGAGGATATAATTTTATTTTTTTCACAGTATAAATCGTGACATCCAAACTGGCATATGCTTGCAGTAGGGCACAAAATATTCAATTATATTATTGCAATGCCAATGCCAATGCTTACATTTCCAATGTTTCAATTACATTTGTATGATGCCAACCAACCCTAAGGGAAGACTGGCATGAAAGATCAAACAACAAATGCTTCTTGTTCATCTTTTGGATCCACATTCGTAGGAACATAAAGAAATATCCATCCTCATATTTGCGATGCCCCAAGACAACCACGTTCTACTTCTTCCTCACTTCACAATTTTACCTTTTTTCCTTAGCAATTCGCATTTAAAATCTTCCCAACTACATGATTTTTCTCTTTTCCCTCTAAGCATGTGTTTGGTTATCATTGTGAATTTCAACATTATTATTACTATTATTTGTTTATGAGCAGCCATATATTTCAACTCTGGTAATTTCACCTCTCATTTGACAGTTGTCATCATTTCCCTTATTAGTTTATCATGATCATTAATTTCTCTTTGTAGTCAGTCTTACTTTAGAGTCTTGTCAATTTCATATCATTCATCAATATTACCATTAATATTGTTGGTCACTGTGAGTGATTGTTGTTTGAAAATTCTCATAATTCCACATTTTTTAATCATCAATTTATATTTGTTTGTAACAAAATTTGGTTTGTCGGTTGTCTTACTTTTGAATCCACTGTATCATTGTCAATAAATTAGTGATGCCTATTATTTTATTGGGAGATCCAATCCCCTAAATTTCCTGTTGAATAGGGATATTGTTGCAATAAATAGGGTGGATGGACTTCTCAAAATTAGGATAACGATAAAGTAGTCAGTGATCATGACAAGAAATACCATATAAACATTTTAAAATAAATCGATGACCACGTGGTTGCCCCAAGCCTATCAATAGGTTAAATTTGACACACACCTATGCATACCTAACAAGTATTAGGTGTGAGTAAATAATCATTTTATTTATTTTTTATTTTTATTGAATGTTGAAGCATTACAATTACGCTGAAGACACACTCCAAATAATATAAAGGGGAGGGAAACCATCTTGTTGTCACCAGTCATGTTGGACATATTTTCACATCCTTCAGTGATAGGCCCCTATAGCCCCAGTCATAGCCCCCTACCTTAAAATATGGGCTCCATAAGACCCTGACCTTATCTTTCCCAAACTATCAAATGGTATTTCCCCCTTCCCTTGTCTTCTTCGCATTGTTTTCTCTGTCATGGGCCATGTTTTTATCCATATAACCCTACACCATAGTTTCCTGATCAATAAAATCTCCCATCCCGGATGAAGAGGTTAATAATTTCCTCGCGACCTCCTACATTTCTATCACCTTTTTTCGTGGTTTGATTCCTTCTTTAAAGCAACACTTGTAATATGATACATTATGATCATTCGATTGTTATGCTATAAATTTGTTGATTCGAACAAGATATCATTGCTACACATGTATTAGATCCTCCTACTATTTTTGTTGGTACTACATCATCTAGTTCTTCTCCTCTTCCATCCGTTGAGCATCCTCCAAGGTATCCATCTCCTCCACCCCTCAAGTAAGTTTAGTATTTTCCATCGCATAAGCATTCTTTATCTACTCCACCACGTCGGTCTTCATCTAAGACTTATACATCTCCTCCTTGGGAGCCATTACACTTTTCTCATGTTGCTAGGCCTCACGATGTGCTCCATGCTTTGCTTAACAAACACTTGATTTTCTTACCTTCTAATCAACATCATCCACCTCATCCTCTTAATGCCAATGTGATTGACCTTATTTTAACGATCATCACATCAATGGCCATCGCAACAATGACTGGTGCGGCCTTCATAATAGATTACAATAATTAGAAGACAAGGGTTTCATTACCTTTGGCTATCACTCTCACAAGCGATCTATGTTTCCAATTCCACGCAAGCATTTAGTTACTCCAATGCATGTATCTCCTACACCCGCTCCTAAGGTCAATGCTCATCCACTACCATAGGTCATTATTCATGCACGCCCTCCATCTCATTCATCCATCGCTATAAAATATCATATTCCACACATTAATCCTATTACACATTGGATTCCTAAGGTGTTGACATCTATGTTTCCCACTTTTGCTTCCATTCCACATGCTTACACCACTCCACACCCGCTTGGTCTTTCGTAAGTTATTTTTATCACCTCACTCCCCAATGAGCGTAATTTTTTTCTCATGGTTTCTTACATGACTATCGAGGGATCTCATTACAATATAAGAACCTCACCCACTATTATGTTACACACTTTATCGGTCTATCTATCTTGTGTATGTTATCGAACCACTTCCCGATGACACACTCTTGTTCTACGGTTCATTCTCAAATGTTGAGGGGGCATGTATAAATGAACCTCATCTCATACATACACATCCACTCGGGGGAACGCTTCTCCTATCATTCAATCTGCATTCCACTCCATCTCATCCACATCATACGTATATCTTGGTCATATTTACTCTTACTTTCTTATGCTTACATGTATACTTTATTACACATGCTAGATAGATATCTTGTATGTCATTATCGTTCCATACTGGACATGCATTTTCACTATCTTTCTAGTTGCTTTATCACAAATTCTACATATCGATACACGAAGCATGAATGCTTGGTGCAATACCTATTACCAGTCCCACAACGGCTCCTAGGGGCATCCACTTTCGTACACTATAGGTGTTATTGTTTCATTTTTCATAACACATTACTTTATCGGATTATACACGCCTTGACATACTTTTTATCTTTCTAACATGCTAATGGGTGCTTCATGTGCAACATTTTTATTACGAGTTCTATTTATTTAAATGGTTGTATGTCACATTGCTTATCATTATTTTCCATTTTTGTGGGCTTTTCCCTTTTTCTTATGTGCACACTTGTCTGCTTTTGGCCTAGTTGACCTTGATTGTCTTGCGACATCGTGAGTGATGTCCCATGTTTGAAACCCACTTTTCGTGGTCTACATTTTCTTCTTGTATCTTAGCTTACACATTTTCTTCTTGCTTATTAGCTTACATTTCCTCTTCTATCCACATGTTTGTATTTTCTTATACTAACACTTGTTTCCTATCCAATTTTTTTATGTGTGCCTTGGTTTCTACTAAACACACTCCCTCCCCTATAGGGCATTAGTTTCAGCACAATAGTTGGTCCTCCTTTGGGCCACATACTCCTTAGTGATATCACATGCACCCCAAACGAGGGGCATCATTTGGGTGAATCACTCACCCCATACAGTAGTCTAGCTTACACATTTTCTTCTTGCTTATTAGCTTACATTTCCTCTTCTATCCACATGTTTGTATTTTCTTATACTAACACTTGTTTCCTATCCAATTTTTTTATGTGTGGCTTGGTTTCTATTAAACACACTCCTCCCCTATAGGGCATCGGTTTCAGCACACTGTGATTGGTCCTCCTTTGGGCCACATACTCCTTAGTGATATCACATGCACCCCAAATGAGGGGCATCATTTGGGTGAATCACTCACCCCATCTGATGAGTCTATAGTTATGGTTCAACATAATTCAATATTGGTACAACAGAGTCATCAACATCATACAAGGCTCATAATCGACTTGGGTCCTTATTACAACACATACACTAGTGCCCAGACCAAGATAGTAGTGCTTAGGCACCACTGACCCTTCCTAGATGCCTATGACCAGGGGAAGTTACACAACATCTTTCAATGCAATATAGTCTACAACACTTCACACAACAAATTTTATAGGGCATACAATCCTTAACACACAACATACAACATTTTCTTTTTCAGCATTGGGTCGAAATTGGTCGAACCGGATCAAATTTTTACACACCATCTGTAGTGGTGTTCCATACATTAGGAAACCTGTTAAAGGTTGGAGGATGACACCAGACTTTTCTCCCTACACTTCTTCTAGTTCTTGGCATGAGATCACTTGAAAAACTTGCAGCCAACACAATTGGTGTGAGATCACCCAAAAAATCAGTCTTCTACATCATCTACATGATCCTTTCTACACTCTTTTCCTCATCATGGATCAGGTGCACATGTTCCTTTTTCACATTTTCACATTTTACATGCTTTCTTACATAATTTTTACACATTTTTGATCATATACATACGTATTTGACTACTTGATCATTCTTCTCTTTTACAGGTCTGTCCTTATGGGAAGTGGTAGTCAACATCATCCAACATCATCCAACATCAACAACATCAATCACATCAACATCGACATAAAAAAGATACAATGGTGACATCTACACATGCGTTTCCACCCTAGGGTCATCATCATCATCACTTTTTGCACTTTCTCCTCTCTAGTTTCCACGCTTCACATTTTTATCACTCCACACTTTTTCCTTGTCTCTCGACACGCTTTCACCATCGATCTACATGTTTATCTCATATGAATCTATTATCTACTTTATGTTATCAAGCTTGTACTCAAAAACTTAAAGTGGGGGAAAATGTAGACACAAAATCATGCACTTTGGGTAATTATCTAGTCCCAATGACATACTACTATTCATATGATTCCTAAGTAATAAATATACTAATTAACCCATGTATTTTTCCATCTTTGCTTTCTTTTTGTTGCCACTTTTGGTCTTGCACACCTTCTTTCTCAGTATGACCTCTCGACCCTTTAGTTTTCTCTGTTTATGGACACCGGCGCCCAGCCTAGGACGTCGATCTTAGGTACCCACATCCTCCGGGCATCCCTAACCTCATTGTACTTTGTTCACATATTTTGAGTCCTTTCTAGTTGTTTAAGCATCTTATCATTTTGGTAGTCATCCTTTTCGGGGTTAATTATTAAATTCGAGCAAGGGAATCATATAAATATAAACTGATGTGATCATAATAAAGGACAAGCATTAAACATCGCTATCACCACCTAAGGTTGCATCCAAAGGTTATTCAAGAGAATTTAAGAATCTATTATATCATCCATTCAAGGAAAGAGAAAAAAATTCTTCTACATACACTTCATATGAGGGGAGATTAATTCTATTCCATGAACATATCTATTTCATCTTGTACATCTAGTTATTTTCTCGCTATTAAGTGCGAAACACACAGAGAGCCACCTAGGGCATGATTCCACACACATACACACACACCTAGAAATACATTGGGTCTGAAATGTAATGCAACAATCAGTCATAATTTCACTCATTTGACAACTAAGGAGAGTCGACCCCTCATTGTATTCTTTTCTATTTGGGATTTGATGTATTGTTGAGGGTTTAATAGGTCAATATTTCATTGAAGGTTATTAGTGACATTAAAGATCATTGTGGAACATAAAAGAGACACAAAGTGAAGGAAAATGAATAACTTGTGACCCCGTGAAGGAGGTTTTCGAGGGTTTGAGTATTCACAAGCGCCTTGAGAGAAGGTCTAGGTTTGAGATGATTAGTACAACTACAAGAGGAATTGATCATCAAGATCATGAAGTGATCCGTAAACCGGTCAAAACATTTCTCAACCAACGGATCCTTAAAGGTAAATTATTTTTTAATTCTAATTTAACCCTAAAAATAAAATAAACTTAAAGAAAATACAATGCAAGAGAATATGAGACCTTGCACATGAGATGATAAATTGTTTTGGTAATTTCCTATGTCTTTGGGTTCATTAAATGTTGAACCGATTCATTCTAAAGTTATGACTACAAGTACAAAGAAAATTACAATACTATAATGAATGTTCTCGCATAACCCGAAATCTAGTGCTAATCGGTCAGCAGACCCCATATTAGTCTTGGAAAGCTTCTCAATGTTTTGGTATCACTTTCTAGCTTTACACCTTGTAGGATTCCCTCATCTATATGGCCTCAACCTCTACAGAGAGATGATTCGAGATAGTGTCACTTGTCGAAATCACCCTCCTATAGACTTTCCCTCTCTTGCATGAGATCTAGCCTCTACATAGAGCTAAGTCAGATCTGGTTTCATTCACGATCTCGGCAATACGGTTATCCTCCATAGCCTCTAAAAACACGAACTTGGATGAATATCACCAAACATGAAGAATTAAATCTCCTAAACACTTCTTTGGTGCTTGCATAAAATCCATTTGGATCCATGATCAAACACCGAGTTCTACATGAGAAGACTAGGCTTAATAATAGCCTTATCAAATAATGATGAGTTAAAACTAACTACCTCATAATATAATGCCTTAAAAAGGTCTTGAATATTCACCATTCCTTAAATATTCCTAAGGCTCTCCTAGCACTCCCTCACTCTTCACTCTAAGCTTGAGAAATGGATTGAGTAGTGTGTTTAGAGGTATGGCCTCAACCCCTTTATATACTAGGGGTCTAGCCCAAAATTTTATTTTAAAGGCCTTATCGGCCAACTTGTATCACACCCATCGAGTGGGTGAGTCGGTTAGGGTGGTGAGTTGGTACCCAGCGAATGTGGGGTTCAAATCCTAACCCAAAAATTTTACCATGCCTCGCTATCCCATTTTCCAACTCACCTATACACCACGTTAAGCACTTGCCAACACCCCAACTCCATGCGTTGGCCACTTATCCCATTCACTATGCCATTATCTCGGTTGTCAAGTTGTTACCACTACATCATCATCACTAACACTTCCATGTCCACCCTAAGCCATCATTACCAAGTTGTTACCCGAGCTATCCACATCGCGCCGACTCATCACTTGATTCGTCAGAATCACCTTATCTACCCATATGTCTTTCTAGTCCCCAACTTGTCACCGAGCTCGTCTTGAGCTAGTCACCAAGTTATCATCGAGCTGGTCCCTAAGCTCGTTTCCGAGCTAACTACCAAGTTGCTTGGTGAGTTAAATGGGTGGTAGGCTACGTGTCACCATTAGAGGGCACAATACTCTTTTTCACATGTACGATGAAGATCGGTGATGAAAACATGACCCCTTTTTTTTATCCAAGCCACTTGTTGATGTCACAATGACATGTTTGTTACTTTCGCATGGCGTGTCTAGTCATCACGTAACTTGTATCCTAGCTTCATCCTGCGCAAACTCTTATTCTTGCGTGGATTGCATCACGGAGTGTACGTGTATCCGTTTTGCACGTTCCAATATGTGCCGGAAATCTTTCAACCTGCACTTCCATAAGGAATAGGTTTAGGGAGATCTTGGGAACTTTTGATGCCCAATATTGACCTCCTTATCATGAAGGTATACAATCCAACAATAACCTCATGGCTCACTATATGTGGGATTCCTCGGACTATAACATGACAACATACAAAGGTGTTAATTTAATTAATTTAACCATAGAGGGATGCATGGAATAGGAGTTATCTTAGAGGATGTCTCATAATATTTATATTTTTGCTAAATAATATATAACATGCCAAATGCGAGATGGAGAGATCACTTCCATCCTCCCATATAAGCAAATGGCTTCTACAAATCTAAGTACCTTTATCCTAATTTTTCATTGCACTTTGTTATAGGTTTAATCCCTTATTTATAATCGAATATCATATTTATGCATTTTTAATTTTGAGTTCATAACTCATTGTTGTCCTCCTCCATTCAAAGCACATGGGTCTACGAGTGATGCGGTCCAAACGTCACTGATTGATCTATACTAAATTCTTAACTACTCATTTAAAACATTGTATAAGCTGCTTCTTTTTCTTCTTTCTACATTTGACTAATTTGGATAATGGAGTATTTCATGTTACTTTGTACTTTCTAGTGTTACATTGTAATTATGCCGAAAGGCGTGTTCTATGTGGGAAAGCCTCCTGCCTTCTGACAGTGAATGAGACTCCAACACGCCAGATGAATTGGTCGACGAAGCACGGCGCAAAATCAACTCTACACGTGTCCTCCAAAAGCAGGAATGTCAGAGACAATGACTGCACAAGGTGAGCCATTCCATGAGGGAGAAATGCAGGACAAGTTACGATTTTCAATCGGTGGTATGAATTGACGGGTTCAATGGAAGACGGCAGCACCTGCGTGGCCACGCTTGCCGAACGAGAGCTTGCGAGGAGAAGCTACATTTTGAACAGACTGCTTGAGAGAAACCGCGTGCTGGGCAGGCAGGACCGGAGAGCCAAGTCAGAGAAGCCGGTTTTGTCACTGGGCCGAGTCGAACCCGAGACCCCATTGTTCTACAGAACTACCCCGCGAGTCCGTGAATACGAAGAAGATCTGAAGCACCTGCAGAGCCTCCGCCGAAGTTGAGCAGCTCGGCCAAACCAAGCCACAGGAGGAGGAGCCCGTTTCGTTCAACAAAAATCTTGAAAAAATGCACGCATGTGGCTCGGAACCGAGCAATGGCGATGCAAGGGCGGCATTCCATTGCTCGTCAAGTCAGCTTACAACACTCTCAGCATGTATACCTTACGTGCAGGGCAATGCCAACATACCCACTAAAGATTGTTGATGGTCTCCTAAAACTCCACAAAAACACCCGTAAGTGCCTCTGTGTTCTCATTAAGGACAACACTGATCCTCAGCTGGGCATAACCATTAATGTTACTATGGCCTTGCTGCTTCCTGAGGTCTGTAAAGTGGCAACAAACATCTCCACATGTCCAGGTACTTCTTTGGGTTTGAGCTGCTTTTTTGCCCATAAATTTTGTTGCAGGAAAAAGAACCCTAGCTGTATAACTTGCTTTTCATTTCTGTTTTTGCAGCTCTGCTGCACATGTCTCCAAACTCTTCAGGAGCTCAGATCTTTAACCGCACCTCTTCCACTTCTACACCGGGTAAGCAGTTTTAAGCACCATGTTCAGATTCATATGACTTCAAGTTGGTCAGCGTTTTTGTTTTTTCCAAAAAAGGGGCTGGCTCTGTTTCAGAGCAGTGTTCTGTATATGGTGAATGATTGACAATACAGTTTCTCAATGTCAAATACAGCAAATACATTTGGAATGTGATTGGGATTGTTTTTATTTTGTTTTATTTTTTCCCATGATTTTATCTTTGCTAGAAATTTCATTCTGGTATTTATTCAAAAACGTTCAATATGATGACAGGATGAGTTTTTTCCATTTTTCTGCTACATTATTTTCAACTTGATTTTTTAAGGTTAGAGGCACCGATCTTAATTTTTTCCATGGGGGTTATCATTTTATGGACACTGTCTACTTACCCAGAATCAATTTATTGTAACACTTCTTACTAGATAGATTTGAGCATGGAAGTTGCTTCTCTGTTTCCACTTTTATTTGTTCTTTAATGATGATGGTTAAATCCAAATTCCGGAGTACTGGAGAAAACCATGTCAGTTCCCATTAATACAATAAGAATTGGTTTTTTATTTACTTGGGATAAAGTCATATCTTTTTGCATACATACTCTGTTTTGCAGAATGGCTGAATCTAAGAATAATTTCACCTTTAGATAACTTGCTATTTTGTATTTTGTAGGAGATCCATTGTTTATTTGTTTAGAAATTTGTAAAGTTCTTAGTGTGCTCAAGAAAACCATGCCATTCCCCTTAATGCAATTAGAATTTGCTCCATTAACTCGGGGTGGAGTCACATCAGTTTGCATACATACTCTGTCTTGCAGAATGGTGGAATAAAATTATTTCAACTTTAGATAGCGTGTGTATTTTGTGTGAGATTCACTGTTTTTTTGTTTAGAAATTTGTGTAGTTCTTTAGCAATTTTTTTTCACTATGTAAATTAAATATATTAGCTTAGATAGAAAGCATTAAGTTCAAAAAAAGCATTCCATGTCCATAGTTCCCAGCAATAAACCCTGTAATCAAACTACATGTTTAAGAACAGCCACAAGAAGCTCAGCTCAGTGCCTTAAACAAATATCTATATAAATACTATCATATACTTTTCCAAAGATCATGCATATGCTTGTGTTAGAGAGTGCCATTTTGCTAGCAAGATGTAGGTTTATTGGTAAAATGGGTAGGTTGTTTCTAGATCCATCTAGATTCCATTCTTACAAACATCATATTATGAAATGGATACATTGATGCATGGTGGATTATGACTAATTGCAATACCAGTCTGTAACTCTGATCAAAAGATCTTAACAAACACCAATGTAAATCTCTTTCTTTGAATTCTCAAGCATTGCAACTTTTATATGTAGAAATGCACAAGCAACATCCTTCTGTGTTTTCTTAGTAACCATCTATATATAGTCTATTTTGGTTTATAGGTATCTCAACTATTCAAGGAAAGGCAATTCTGTTGTGTACTTCAATAAATAGATGGCAGTGTTTAATATCACCAAACTTGAACATGTGCATTCAAATTATACCCCATCAATTCATACAAACTGTTTATTCCCAGGGATAGATTTAGAGACATTTTAAGCATAGTAACAGGATATTTTCATTTAGATGTCCTCTTGATTTGCTTTGTTGTTTTGGTAGTGTCGGCAGCTCCTCGTGCAACCCCTTCAGCCAGCTCTAACAGCACTTCATCATCAAGCAAAAGCTCCAGCCATCAACTAACACCTTCAATGTGTTGGCCTGGACTTGTTTTGGGCCTGGCTTATGTCAGCTTTTCTCTTTACAGGGATGTCATATATTTGTGTTGATAGTAGCTATTAAGTAGAGATTTATTCACTACAACTTTGTTTGTTCAATACATAGGTTCATTTTGGGTGTCTTTCATTTTACATTACAATAACTTGATCTATACTCTGTTTATGTTCTGTCACTTTGCATTAAATGAAGAACAAACAATTGAAGGAAAGGTTTTCAGAGTCTATAAATATGATAAAACTCTAAAGTGTATAATTATGGTCAAACAAGTTTGTCATTAAACTCTGTAGCAAAATTTGAAATCATTGTTTTGGATCACACTCTACAATCTATCATCACATGAATAAAGATTATAGCTGAGATATTTGTGCTATGAGTTGTTAGAACAACTCATCTATGGTAAGAATATTGGTTGTTACTTTGAGTTAAATGAAAAGGCAAAATCAAGGAGAGTAATAAAACTAAAAAGTATAAATATGATCCAACAAGCTTGTCATTAAATTATGTAGCAAACTCTTAAATCTTGTTTTGGATCGCATTCTATCATCTCCACTAACAATAACACATTTTTATGGAATGGTAACTATATTTTACATGTAATTCTCCACATTTTGGGTGACTTTCAATTTTTTTATCATAACACATTGATCTATAGTTATGTTTTATATACAATTTTCCACGTATGTTGCAAACCTTTCTTTTTAAATATAATCATATTTAATAATCAATATTATTTTGGTATGATGTGGTTTTGCACTAATAATACACTCCAACTAACCAAACCACATTACAATCAAGCCTATATAGACACAATTTAATAAATCGCACCAAATTGTATTAATAGATATGTAGAAACATGGGAAAATCTGAGTTGAAACACTTGGAGAGAACAGGTTTTTGTATTAATAGATATTGTAGAAACATGGGAAAATCTGAGTTGAAACACTTGGAGAGAACAGGTTTTAGAGTGATATATGTTTTGTCATATTTTAGGAGACACTTGTCAAAAACAAACATTGGAAAATAAGTAAAAAATTGATGTAAAGTAAACCTAGAAAACTCAGCCGAAATACAAAACCTCAATTAGAATCATATTACTCTAGTGGTACAATTAGAATTATAGTGGTATGGATTTGGGAGTTTTGGTACTCAATAATGGATCTTATGATGTATTGTTTGTTAGACCTTGATACGTCAAATAAAAAATTGTTAGGAAAATGTTGTATAGTGTTTACATGTATGGGTTGATAAATATTATATTAAATGTTTTATGTGAGTGTGAGTTGTTAGAACAAATCATCGAATAAAGATTATAAGTGAGATATTTGTGTTGTGAGTTATTAGGATAACTCCTCCATGTTGAGGATAGTGGTTCTAGGAGATATAGTAGGTTTCCTATTATATAGGGCTTGAATTAACCCATATATTGGGAAACACTATAGGTTTTTGTATTTGCCAAACATTTTTCTTGCATTCAACTTGACAAGGTTACAAATTGATTCTACAAAGTGTGGCTTGATCGTGTATGAATTAGATGTCTTCCTGGGTTGATATCGAGCTCGCCTCAAGCAAGTCCCCCAACACACACGAACGTTGTTTGAGACAAAGTTCCTCACTTCTAGACTATAGAAATGATTTTCAACATCTTTTATTCTTGCATCGATTTTGCCTGTAGAGCTCTATACAACCCTTCATCACCACATTGACTGGCTCAAACAACACGTTCTAGTTTGACATTGCGTGGGATTGATTTTTTTTGCATTCGATCTAGATTGAATCTCCTCCACTTAGTTTGAATAACCTATGCGTTGAGTTTCATCCAACTATTAAGCTTATGAATTTTATAATCAAAATATGTGAATTTATTTTAATTGTAAGATTAGAATGTTTTAAACTTCAAACAATATTGTGGATCTCCACCAACTATCTATCACATGTGTTTGCAAGGCTGATTGGCAAACAACCAATGGGTCGTTTACCACTTTTGAGGGGGGGATCTATTATTGGTTGGTTGGCCGGTCAACCTTGAAAACATATGTGGTGTTTACGCTAAGATCTACACCATAGAAGTTGAAGTGTTACATAGCCCGTGTGTCTCTCAAGTTGCTCAATAGAACCTTCAAATTAGGAAGTCTAAGAAATCAAGTGTAGACACAAAATCACACACTTGGGTACATTTCTAGGTCTTAAACACATACTAGCATTCATATGATTCATAAGCAAGAAAACTAGTAATTGACGATTGTCTTTAGCCTCTTTTCTTTGTTTCTTATTTTTTATTTGGTCTTACACACCCTACAACGCGTAGTCGGTATTTTACTTATTTATCTTTTATGGCTCCAGACACCATAACCTAGTGAGGACAAGTAGTGTCCAGGTGCTCTTGTCCCCTTTAGGTGCCCTCTACCCTTTCTTATTTTACTGTTCCTTTTGGGTCTCTTTTATCTTTTGAGCATCTTTTTCACTAACTTATGGGTCAAGCTTCCAAGTTGTCAATTATGAAATTCAAACAAGGGAATCATATAAATACATAGTTATGTGTTCAAAATCAAGGACCAAGTACTAAGCATTACTACCATCACCTAAGCTTGCATTCAAAAGGCACCTAAAGCACTCTAAAGCATCCATCTAGCATCCACTCAAGGGACAAGGGTTGAATAACTTTGCATACACAACATAGGAAGGGGAAGTTCATTTTATTCCATCCACACATTCTACTACATTGCTACATTTAACTATAGTCTGCTATCAAGTGCAATTTGCACAAGGGCATCCTAAGGCACAATTTCTACACACTCACTAGAACTACATGGATTTTGATGTAGTACAATGCTCAATTGTAAGTTCACTCTCAAGGTGACCACCGGAGTCAGTTTGAATCCCCATATTGCATATTGTAAATTTTGGTAAACTTTTAAGATCATCGATTCACCCGATTTATATAAAATATATTGATAAGTGTAAGTATATGTTAAAAACCTTTGAAATGTCTGAAGTGCAGAAGCATGAAGCCTTTGTACTGTTTCAATTGTTAGGGGATTGTCTATGATGATGAAGATTGATCAATAGATTTGAACTCTTGAAAAACTACGGAAAGAACCATTGCTTTTCAGTCTCCACCTCTTCCAGAAGAGTGTAAATTCTCCCAAATTTTAAAGGATCAACACAAAGTTCGCCATATGGCTCACGAACAAGAACTACAACCAAAGCAACAACATGTCGGTAACGAAAATGCCAACCTTCAACATTCTCAGTCAGGAAACGACAAGCATACGACGCTCTTCATGATTGCAGACCACCATATGGCTCACGAATAAGAACTGCATCCAAAGCAGCAAAATGTCATTAACGGAAATGCCTGTCTGCAACATTCTCAGTCAAGCAACAACAAACATATGTCTCGCTCTTCATGATTGGTAGCTTTTCATTCAGGTTAACGAAAGAAATTTGTAGTGATATTTTTGCTACGATGTTTCGGGGGTTGTACGAACTCTACCCTTACTCAAGGTTTGCTCTTTTTACGGAAAATCAGAAAATTGTTTAGTTTTTTTGTCTAAAAAAACATACAAAGGTGCATATCATTGATTTTGATGTGGTGGAGGGCTTGTAGTGGCCACCATTAACGGAAGCTCTAGCATCTCAGAAGATGGGATTCGAATTGCTTCGAATCAGTGCAGTCAAATGGGAGGACAATGAGGCCGATGGAGTTTCTCTCCACAGTACGCTCCCTCTGACCTACAATTGTAACGTCAGCATCAAGCCATGATCTATCTTCAACTTCCATTGGTGCCAAACCTTCTTTATATTCTTCATTTCTTTTTTCCTTTCTCTCAACTATATTCTTCTTTTCTACTTCCTTCTCCTTCTTCCCCTACCTCTATTTCGGCGTTATCATCGCACACCTCGCGTGCGATTGCTAGTTATAGTACAATTAATTAGTATTATATTCATTTTTAAAATCAATATATTCTAGTTTTCAAGTATTGGATTCAATCAGATCATATTTACGTCGTAGGAATTTTTTCACTGAGGGCTTCTTTTTCATTTTTCGTCGACAAGCTTGCGTTGACCCCATTTTCTTTACGAGGTCTGGTTCCGTTGGTTCCTTTCTCTGCCGCCCACCACTTCACTCCATTCTTCCTATTTCTACTGACCGCATTTTCCACGACCTACTGGAACCTCTGCGTCCATGTGCAACAGTTGGTGGATGCGTTTTCATGTTCCTTCTACTTTGTGCCAAATGTAGTTTGGTATCTGGATTCAGATTATGCATTAGGTGGGAATGTCTGACAGATGTGTTGTCAGACCCCTTTACCTTTTCCAGCATACTCTCATCCTGTGCAAAAAATGGGAACTTTCCCAATCCTAAAACTTCAGCCCAGGGCATCACATCTATTATCTAAACCCCGATCAATGTCAAGGGATTATCCTTCAACAGAAAAACAAAATGGATTCCTCGTGCCCTTTTGTTTTTCCATCTCACCATGGCATAAATCTGAACACATACGATACAGATTAAGGGTATTTTTACATTTTTGAAATAGCATACGATGAAGACAATCCTTTGAATTCATTGAAGTTGATGGGTTAGTATTATGCAAGCTTGTGTCCACCTGAGAAAATGAGAAAAAGTCATGTTGAAAACAGTCTGTGGCCAGAGTTGTTTGAAGTGATGAAGGCTTCCTCTCATTTTCCTGACGCTTGTGGAGATTGTGGGTGGAGCCTGAAATCACTTTTGATGCCTTGACCTGAATGGCCCAAGGCATGTGAGTTGTTTGACAAAATGCCTCAGGAAGTTTTCATCTCATAGAATGCAATGATTTCAGGGTATTCACAAATAGGGATTGTTGAGAAGGGCTTGGAAACTTTTAAGTAAATGAATTTCAAAACCAAGCTCCACAAGCTTTGCAAGCATCGTCTTACCCTGTGCCAAAGTGGGATCTTTAAAACTGGGTGTGTGCATTCATAGGAGAATTTAAAAAAAGGGATTGTTGAAAAATGTTGCAGTTTGGAATGTCTGATTGATATGAGAAGAAGAGTTTACAGGGTGGTTGTATGTAGTGAGCAGAATGTGTAGCGCCATCCACTGCCAATCTCAACCTCACAGAAAATATTGCAAAATGTTCTTGACTTGTTAATCAAAATATTTTCTGCAAAAGATCTCTTAATGCGTAAACAGTACTGAAAACAAGATCCATGGCAAGATGGATATTTAAATCTAATAATAATATCAAAATCAAAGGGTGGAGACTTTAGAATATGGTTTTTGAATTATACTTGCAGCGTTGGAAATGTACATTGTTATTCAATCTATTTGTACCGCGCATACTCCCGACCTGTGGAAAAATAAGAGCTTTGGAAGAGGGTATGGACATCATCAAAGGTTTGGAATGGCGTTGATACGCTTCAAAATTGTGGTGCCTCTACAAGCTCCTTCCCTACCTTATGGTCTGTGTAGAACAAAGGAATGACACCTTGGTCATTCTTCGAGGGGGATCTTGGTGAGATGGGCAACGCAATAGGCCTATGTGACATGTTGAGTTAGCTGACGGGGTATTTAGGAGAGGCGTTGGCGGCGCCATGGCTATGGGATATGCACAAAATGAGTCATCCTCAAGAAGCATTGAGACTATTTGACCAAATGCAAGGAACATATGACCAATATGAAAATTGTGGAGATATATACAAGGCATGTGAATTGTGACAAAATGCTTCATCTCACAGAATGCAATTATTTCAATAAACAAGGCACGGAGATGAATTGACAATTTTTTTAAGTGTGGTCTATTTAACAAAAGGCTTTTCAAACTTTGAAGAAAATGCAATGCAATTGGAAGATGTAAATCTAGACTCCACAACCTTTACCAACATACTCGGTTTGTGAACATGGGAGCTTCAAAGTAGGTATGGATATGCAACAAATTATAATGGAAATGGGCTTTTTGTTAGATGTTGTAGTTACAAATGCTTTGATAGGTATGTATGTAAAATTTGCAAGTATATACAATGTATGGGAACCATTTGATAAAATCCCTCAAAAAATGTGGTTTTATGGATTTTTACAATTGCAAAATATGCACAAAATAAAGTAAGTAGTTCCCCACAAGTAAGATAAGTTTAAAAAAAGGTTGCAGATGAGTATGTTAGCTTGCTCCGCCTTCCCCTCTCCTCTTTATGACATGCATCATCTTGAAATTGCTACTACCACTCTAAAAATGCTCATTCACATTTAGTTAGTTGGCTTTGTCCATGGTAACATATAAATCCTAATATTTAACTATTACAATGAAAATGATTCTCTAACTAAGATAATATGTGAATATGGGCGATGACTCATATTTAACTATTGGCAATGCTAGCCGTTATGTAACCCTTGTTTATCTTTTATCTGTTTCACCAATTTTATTAGTAGCACCAATTAGGAAAATCTATGGAGTTTTTAATCATGGTCACCCGAACCAGGGCTAAGAAACAGAGCAGAGAAGAGCAGGTGTAGTCAAGATTCATTACTTGTCTAACTCATCTTTATTGTTTCTTTACGCTCCTCTTACAAATAGACTCGATTCTAAAGTCTAAAACCATAAAATATGGCATGAAAAGCTATCATCTAAAGTATAAACTTTCTCAAACCAAAAAGGAAAGAGAGCGTTGAAGCAGATGGGTATCAATGAATTAACACGATTCACAAAAATCCTACAAGATGGTTGGAAAAATCAATATAGACTCATATTCCTTACGCACATCACTACCTAGACCGAGTGCTCACCCAAAGTGTGCAAAGGTACCTGTGCCCTCTTTAGAGTTTATGTTGCAGGATGTTAGCATGATGAAGACTTAAGTCGGTCAGATCTATGGCTAATATATCTTTCTATAGTGCATATTCAGATCTAGATCCAGAGAATAACATACTTAATAGATAAACATAATGGAATCAAGCATGCAATACTAAATTATAACCATGATAACACCTTGTTTCAGTCCATAATCTCCATTATATTAAATTAGTAAATACACAGAAGCTTCCTTACAATAACAGTAGTATACGCTCATGCACGTAATAGATTTATCAACATAATCTCACTATAACCTAGTTCTCACACATATATGCTATCTCTCTCTCTACTACACAGTTCAATACATATTTATATGGGTGGGGACTTTCCTTCACCACTTATCTAATCCAAAAATAGGTCACATGCTATTATTAGCCACACGTCATTAAAAAATAGCCACACATGCAAGTGCGCTAACAATAGACTACTTTTAGTTAACTGATAGTAGTAGATCTATTCTCATCTTATGTCCATGCAAAGCGCTTCATAGCTGATCCTCCAAAAATAGCCAATGCATGTGTGTGCAAGTCTTTGACTGGTTTGTGTGCTCACACACTATCTCAAAAATAGATCCTCATCGTGAAAATGGCTAAGTCCCAAACTGTTTTTGTTCTCACGCGCGATCCTCTCGATACTCTCGTGCCTTTGAATGCACTCTACTTTCCCACGTGAACCTTCTATATTTTCTTCACTAAGTGCCAAATTTTGACTAATCAACATTACCCCACACTAGTTGCATTTTCACCCCGGCAATGGTTGTCTCAAAAATGAATCAAAGAATATGAATAGAAAAATAGAAATAATTTTGATGAATAAAACAATGTTTTTACCCTACAATATCTTCTGCTTCAACCTAAATAATCAATTTGGGATATTCTTCTTTTATCTCCACCTCTAAGGTCTTCCAATCATTGAGTGGCCTCTGCCTTCTCTAGAATATCCACTGTAATTGACTCTAATTCATCCCTTGCAATCTCTCCCTTCTCATTCTGTAAGACCAACACAATGTTGGACATGCTAGTCATTCTCCCTTCCAACAAGTCCATCTTTTGAGTGATGAGTTTCCCAAGCTCATCCAGCCTTTCCTTGTGTGGTTCTGAGCTGATTGTAAGGGCCTCACATGCTTCTACTTAACAAGTGCTAATCATTTGCTCATGTGGCCCAATGTCTCATCCTTCATGGCCTTCAGGACCTCATTGTCTTCCAAAATGGTCCTGGTCCTTATAATGGCTTCTAGCGCTATACAAATATTCAACACTTGATCTCCTTCTTTAGTTCCTCCTGCAAGCTCTGAAGCAATCCTTCATATGATGCAATCTTCCACATCACTAAAGCCTTTTCCCACTCTCTTCTTCGTGTCTGGATCTTTTTGTTTTGGCATGCATGCAGAGGTTCATCTTCAAGCACTAAGTCCACCAATGTACTTACATAATGTATTGCCGAAGGAAACATTTTGGGTACCTTTGGCTCTAAGTGTGGCCTAGCCTTCATGACATTGTCACCAATCTCCTCTACCATGCTGATAAAAACAACATTCTTCTTTTGTGCCAAGTCTCTTTCCTACTTTAGAGCATTATTTCCTCATCCTTAGTCTTGATCTCCTCCCTCAAGCACCCTAATTGTGGCAGCTTTATCCATATTCCATCATGCCACTTCTATCGAGACCTTCACCAAAGCATTGCTTACTTGTTCATCTGACATAACAATAGGCTTTATTGTTATGTGTCTAGCTTGAGGTGTCTTTTTCAACCTCCTTGATATGCATGACTCCTCACACACATCAAAGTTTGGTTCATCCATGTGTGTGTGCATCGACCATGAAAATTGCTTCCTTGTGCATGCATTGTTGCCATATCTTCATCCATCAACTCCCAGCCATACAACTCCTTTTGTGTCATTGTGCTCTGGAAATGGGCATGGAAATTTTACCTATGTCCTCGGCATAGCCCATGGCTAGTGGAATATATTCCCACTTGTTCTTCTTGATCTAGGCTACTTAGGAACTTGGGCTTCAAGATTTGGAACTTGTGCGGCTATGTCCTAAGTAGTCTTGGTTGCTGTCTCATCTGCTCCTTTTTCTCCCTCTTCTCCATCCTTCATTTCTTCATCTTTTTGTTCTTCCATGTTCTCTAGAGGTGTAGGAGAATTGGGCATGCTTTCCTTATAACTCTTCCACTTCCTCATTCAGCTTCAATTTCCTTCTTCTTTTCTCAGTTGTCTCCTTTTGTGGAGAGAGTCGAGGTGATCGTGCACATTTTTGGAGTAGCACCTTGGGTCCTTGTTCTCCTGAATACTCTAAAAACACTCTCCTTGGACTACATCCAAGTCCTCATCATCTCCTTCTTGTGGCTGAGGTGGTGTAGTCACGTGCTCAGCTTCTTCCTTATTTGGAGGTTGTCTTCTACCTCTGTGTTCCAAACCACCACTATCTTCATGCTCTTCTTCTTCATCATCTACCTGAATTGTTTCGTGGGCTTAGGTGTTGGAACATTTTCCATTATATGCTTACCTTTTGGCAGCCCTGGGAGCGTGAACTCATTCTCCACATACTTAGTGTTCTCCAGCTTGGGTTTGAGTTGTAGGTACACAAGTGCTGCTCCGGTGTCCCCAACTACCAAGCTTATAGGATTCATGCTTATAATATCTTAAATAAGCCTTTCAATGTAGGCATTCCACCCTGGATATACATATTTCTTTCTCAAAGTGTGGTAGTCACAATCTACCTTGTCTGCATTGAAGGTTAGGTGGTGTGCATTTGAAAACTGGTGAATTGATGCCTAGAAATATCTTACTGTGAAGGCATATGGAAGTTTGCACCATGGGCTCCAAGCCTCATCCTTCATCACAAATCATGCGTGATGTAAAAATGTTGTAGACCGCAAACTGAACTACCTTACCCACCACCGAAGGAAAATCCTTGGGTATGTGCCACTCTTCTTCGAACATCCACATGGAGTCTATCATACCACATCTCCAGCCCTCTTCTTGAATGGTCCACTCATTGATCCATCACACAAGTACTTGCCAAATCTTTCCGCATGTGACTTGTGTTCCATGGGGTATTCCCAAATCTTCTCCTTTGGCCCATCAGCACCCCAATCTCCATAAATACTAAAGATAATAACACAACACCAAAACTTATTCTGTCACCTGTCCATGCACTTCTTCAATGATTGTCTTTGCTATGTGATCTGCAATATTGTAGACCACTCCTTGAGACATCTTCTTTGTGACGTGCAACCACATTGTGTTTACCTGCGTGACCACCTTCCTTGGTCATTCAACTTTGTTACAAGATGTAAACTTCCTTGCACTACTGGGTACTTTTTCAATTTTTCAATGTCCATGCCACATGGACCTTTAGTATACCCCAACTCTTTCCTTGTCTCTAGGATTGTGGCCTTATTAGTTAAATCACTATCCAGATCCAACCCTGAGGCCCTTAGTCCTATGTCACTATTGAAATCAAAAAGTCTGTGATTCTTACCCTCCATTTGGCAAAGTAGAAGAAGTCCTCATGGACTCTGCTCATCAACCACCAATACAATGGTTCATACTTTCCAAAATATGGCAGCTCATATAACTGGTAGACTCCATTCTTCTTCAACAACTTTCTCACCGCATCATCATATACCAAAGCATATCCTCTATCATGCGCTTGTTCTTTTTTTCATGCTCAACAATGCATCAAGCTCCTTCTTATTATCTGATGTTCGATGGTTGTAATCATTGATTTTACATTGGTGGATATGGGAATCCCATTCTTGTCCCACAATCATGCCCTCTAGATACATTTATGAGAAATTACTCTCGGGAGAAATTTCTTCTTCCACTTCAACCTTCTTCTTCCCTTTATCTCCTATCTGTGGGTGCTTTCTTCAGTGCCATTTGAAAAAAATATCTCTTTTCTTCCCTCTGTAATCGAGAAAGTCAAAACCCTAGTTTAAATCTCCATGCCCTAGTGGAAATCACATGCCCTAGCTCATTTTGTAACATGTCTTCTTTCTCAAACCCTTCACCTATGGGAATGCAAGCTTCTCCTATGCACAACCCTTCTCTCCATGTTTGGTTTCACACTCTTCACACCTCAACATGATTTTTCGCTCATTCACACTTAACCCTTTTCAAATTCTCTCAATTGCAATGGTAAAAATGAACTCGCATCCCATCCTTATATAGAATTTCAAAAATTTAGTGCATTTATTTCTCCTCCACCTACCAACAATCCTCTCATTAATTGACCATTTTTTCATTATTTCGCGTGGTACATCTTCATGCCCAAGCTATAACCTTCTAGCATGCCCTTCTACCTTTTGGCTGTAGAACTTCTCTTCAGTGTGCTTCCATGCGCCTGAGTACCTCATCACTGCACCTTCCATTGGTAGTCTTCCCGGCCTCTACTTACCTCGCGTTATACTTGTTTCTTCATTCCTCTCTATCTATGGTCCTTGTGTCTAGAAGCAATCTCTTTTTTTTCAATTCTCCAACCTTGAATAGCACCCGTAGATAGTTCCTTTCATGTGTACTTATTTTCATAGTCCTGTACCTAGATATCAACAACCTACCCCACACTAAGGGTATGTGTAGTCCTCTGCACATAAAAATTCTTCAAATAGTAATTAGCTTGGCACATAAACACGTGCTTATTACACAAACACACCAACTAAATTGACAAAGCATAGTGACAAAGAAGGAAACACATTAAGGAAATGTAGAATTGAAAACCTAATCTAAATGGAAACACTACCTTATTACAAACACCAAGAAGACTTATTTATAGTAGGGCTTCAGCCTACTCCCATTGAAGTAACCGAGTAACCGTATTCCATCAAGTGCCTCTAATCGAACAAGTGCCTGATTTGAGTATATGAGTGATAACATATGGCCCCAACCAATGTACCTTGAGTTTTCCTAGATGGCAAAAATTAGAATCATAAAGGAGCACCATTTGTCCTATCTCAAGCTTTTTATCCCTGATGTGCCTATCATGCCATGCTTTCTGCCTGGCCTTCTCTTGTTTTTGACTCCAATGTGCTATGGCTCATCACTCATCCAACTTGATTAACTTTTCAATCCATTCTTCTAATGCTTTCTCATCAGCAAGACCTCCAATGCGCGTAATACACAAAGAAGGTAACATAAATTCCATAGGAAGAACTGCTTCTACACCAAACACTAACTAAAATGGTGTGGCTTTGTTCAACTTTTATATGTTGTCTGATATGCCCAAAGTACTACAGATACTTTATCATCCCAATCCTTTCTTCCAACATCACATATTTTTGTCAATGTGTGGCTCAAAATTTTGTTGAAAGCCTCAACAGTTCCATTTTCCGAGGATGATAGGGTGTAGTCTTATGGTGTGCAATCATGAATTCATCCAATAAAATTTTGATTGTCTCATTAAGAAAATGTGTGCCCCTATCACTGGTCAAACTTAAAGGACATCCATACCTTGTAATAATATTTTCCCAAAGAAACCTGGCTGTTGTAGCCACTGTACAATCCTTTGTAGGTGTTGCTTCTTCCCACCTTGTCAGATAGTTCTATGCAAGTTATGATGTAGCATGATCTAGTTTCTGTGTAACTGGTGAAATAGGACCCACAAAATCTATAGCCCATTTCTCAAATGGTTTTGCACTAGTAATGGGTCTTAGAGGCATTTCATCTCATTGACTGGTTTCCCAAGACATTGACAATGATCACAAGCCTTACAAAATTCCTTACAATCTTTATACAATGGTCTCCCACCATAATCCAAATGAGTAGAATCTTGCGTAGTGGCATCACCTGCATAGTGGCCACCTGCAATACCACCATGAGCTTCTTCCATAATATCCATGTGCACTCATGTTCCAATACACAATGATGCAATACTTCATCCCAACCTAATTTGTACAGGTCACCACTAATTAACATATAGGGGGCTGTGCGTATAGCAAAGTTTCTTCTCCAAGGATTTCATTCCTTCTGGTGCCATACCTATTTGTAGAAAGACAACAATGTCCTCTAGTTTTGATGATGGCACTCATTGTAACCTATATAACTGTGCATCTGGCATGGTATCTTCAATTTCATGTGCTTCTTCTCCTGACTGTATTCTGGATAGATGGTCTGGTCCAGAATTACTTTTCCTAGTTTTACCACAACTGTGAAATCAAATTCTGAAATAAGAGTACCCATCTACATATGTGCCCTTGTAGAATGGGCTTATTTACCAAATACTTCAATGCCATGTGATCTGTATAAAAGATGAATGGTGTAGCTAGTAGGTACTATCAGAATTTATGTAGCACATAGATCATTGAAAAGCTTCACACTTTGTAGTTGTGTAATTTTTTTGTAGGAGTCAACTTTCTACTAGCAAAACAGATAGGATGATCTATAATACCTTCTCTAGGTTGAGCCAACACCATGCCAATGGTCATGCATGCAAGAGGCATCAACATGTACATGAAATGGTTGGTCCCATGAAGGAAAATGTAGAATAGGCATGGTAGTAAGTTTTTCCTTTAATGTCTCGAATGTGCGCTGCTATGGTTCTCCCAGTAGAACATACCTTTCCCTTTCAGTAACTCTTCCAATGGTGTGTGAAAACTTTGGCATATCCTTTGATAAACTTCCTGTAATATCCTGTATGACCCAAAATCCATGCACTTCACTGACTGGTAGGCTCTCTTAGGCCTATAATGACTGCAACCTTGGCTGGATCAACCAACAAACCTTCCTTACAGATTATGTGTCCTAACAAGTATTCCAAATGGTGTAGAAAATATGCACTTCTTGATGTTCAAAGAAATACTTAATTGTCTACATCTTTCAAACATTAAGCGCAAGATTGTCACAATGATCCTTAACTAATCCATACACCATCCAATCATCCAAATAAACTGTAAGAAGTTGTGAATAAATTCCTTGAATGCTTGAACAACTATGCAAAAATACAGCAGGTGCATTTTTTAGACCAAAAGGCATTACAATATAGGTGAAGCTACCCCATTCAGTAGTAAAATGTAGTCTTTTCCTGATCCTCCTGGGCAATCCTAACCTGATGATACCCAGAGAACCCATCTGTAAATGAATAGATCTCACACCCTGCAACACCTTCTAGTATTTCCTCAGTGAATGGTGTAGGAAAGGGATCATCACACATGCAACATTCAGCTCCCTGTAGTCCACATAGATCCTAATCCATCCATCCTTCGATACCGATCACCATCGACTAACCCATTTTGACTCATCAAGGGGCTTGATAATTCCAGACTTCAACATTTTTTCAATCTCTTCTTTGACCTTTTCACGCAAGTTGGGGTTCATCCTATAGGGTCTCTTTCTAACTGGGTGTGCACCCTCTTTAAGATTTATCTTCATCTCCCTAATGATTCATGCATGCCTTTAAGTTCATGGTACCCCTAGGGAATAAGTCTTGATAATCCCTTAGTAACTCTATGATTTTTTCCACTTCAAAGTCTGACCAATAGTCCCCAATTATGGCTTCCTTAGGCTCAACATCTGATCCAATATTCACCTTCTTTGTCTTCATAGGTTCATGATAAGCATGCGTGGTCTTATCTGCACTATCCAATACCTCACGCCTACCTTTTGAATGGTTTACATCCAGATTTTTTCTACTCTTCGTCATCCACTAAGTAGACCATTTTTCCTTTTTTTCTTTCTCAAGGAAAAAGCGCATTGAAGTAGTGTGGCATCGCCTCTATTTCTTCAACAAGATGCTCTCCCGAGTTTCCTTCATCCAATAACTCCCGAAGGAGTTCTTCACCTCGCACTATCTCCCATATAGTTAAGTGCTTTATGATTTTTAATGCTTCTTCCATCGAGAGGATTTAGTAGAGAAGAAGTCAAAATGTCCTGGGCCATTCCCGTAATTAAATCCTACCAATTTCTAGTCTCTCTATGGAGTTCTGCATATACATACCAAGCACACATGTGCATGCATCCTTGTAAAGTGGAATAAAACTTGTGCACCCATAGCAAAGGTGGTAAAGCTTCCTTCCCTTCTGTCAGAGTCTCTCACACTTCTGAACGTGGTGCTGAACATTGATTACCATGATAAGTGCAGATTTGAGTAGGTGCATTTCTCCTGAAGAACCTAGTAGCAAGAGAAATCCTAATTTCATTCCATCCTACAAGATTATCCTTATGGGCCACCCACCAACATGTTGTTGTCCCATGTAGTGTATATGCTAGCATATTTCTTCTTTCCAATGGGTCTATCCATTGTTCCTCCATGGCATAGGAATACCATAGGATCTCCTTCTCTGGTGTAACAAGGTACCAAGTTGTTACCTATCCTCCTGACATAATGTGGTTTTTTTCCTTAGAAATATGATCTTTACTTCGTGCCCTACCAACTCATAAGTGCTATGAGCCCAATTATCACAAGCAACACTTGTAGTATCACTAATGGACTATGCATCCTCCCACTAAATTATTCCTTCTTTAGTTGGCTCAAGTATCTCTGGATCTCGGATGGTGCGCATACATAAATCCTATTCAGATCTTCTTCACTTAAGGGCTCAACATAGGGCATATTTTCCATCTGTTAAAGGGATAATAACTCTTTCCTCCTTGTTTTCAAAACTGATATAACCCTTGTTGAACCAAAGATCAACATTATTTGCATAGCACCAAGGATGCCCCAATAGAGCTGGGAAGCTATCCGACTCTGCCAATGCTAAAACCTCAAAATCTCCAGTGAACTTGGCTCTCTTGTATGGTAATGGATGCATCTTTCAAAACTCGATGGGAGTGGCCTTAGTCCGATTAGCCATGAACAATACATTAGAGGATGGCTGCAATGGGGTCTTCCCATTTGTACCCATGCATCTAAGGTAAGAACATTGACTTCACACCTGTATCAATCAATATATTACTCAATAGCCACCCATCCACAACAACATTCAGAGTGATTTCCTTGTCATAATCTAGGCTATGAGGGGGAAGATTCACATGCAGGATCTATGTCATCTAGTCTCAACACTTGTGCACAACGTAGAGTGTTTCCTTTTAACCAACTCCCTAACAATGGAATGATATTCTCTGGCACAAAAATTTACACACTTCTCTCAAGTCATCTATATCAGTTTGGACCATCTCTGATGCTTTCTTTTGCTCCATCTTTCGTGATTGCTCTTTTAAGTACTGTATCTCACCCTGAAGATTCCTAAGAACTTCCATGGTTTCCTGATAAACCTCCTTCTGATGGGTAGGATCTGGGTACCATGCATGTAGAACCTCCTCCTTAGTGATGGTAGGCTTCTACTGTAATGCTTCTCTGGCACGTGTGCCACCTCAGCATGGGTCATGATCTTTACTTGCAACACCTCGACTCTACTTCCAACTTAGGCATCCATTGATTTTCAACAAAGCACGTTGTATCCTAACCATCCCATGCACCTTTGTTTTCTTGTTTATGTTACTTACTAAGATGCTCATACAAGTCTGGGCACTCCTCATAGCTATGGTTCTTTCCACAAAAAGAACATGTAATATTTTGAGGACATTCACACCTGTAGTGGTCAAGAGATCCACATGTATAACATGTTCCATGAGGGAACTCACTTCTTCCACCACCATGGCCTCATCCTCCGAATCCACCGTGGTATCCTCGACCTCTACCATGACCACCTTCAAAACACCCTTCATTTCGATCATAGTGCACTGATTGTGATCCCGGTCCTGATGCTCATTCCCTTAGAGTTATCTAAAACTCCTATCTATCATACACCAATATCTATAGCATCATGGATCTAACCAATCAGCCGGTAGTCTTCCATGTCATGAGTCGTGGACCTACAAATTTTATAGTAGCTTGAAACATTCTTCCTTATCACGTGTTGTAATAATGGCAAAATGGCTAGCATCATGGTTTAAATGGCATATCTCACAATCCAACAACAATGAGTGCACATCGATCATGAGGAAAACTATCCTTTCAGGTGACCTTCTACTTCACAAATCATGCACCAAATCCTGTGCATGTCTCATGTGTTGAATTTGTTGATAGTTTCTCCAACTATTTTTCCATAGCTATGATCTATGCTTCTAAAAATGGGCTCACCCCAATATCTATGCTTCCAACTACCTCAAAGCATGTAAGATGCTTCAAGTGCTTCACATGGATAGTGTATGTCTTATGTGATAATTCCCCTCCTAAAAGGGGTAATCAGCCCCCAATGAACCATTATGCATGTTGGCTTGCATGTATGTCATAAGAAAGCTTAGATAATAAATGTTTTAAAATGGGCATCATACTCTCTGACACTTTCAAGTAGTGCTCTTGCTTAATATCCTTGAGTGCACTTATACTCTTCTACTCAAACTCAAGGATGTGAAACTCTTTAAGGAATGCATATTTTAAAGTTATAGTCTACACAAGTCTGATCAGGGTCAAACTTTTTATATACTAGTGTGTGTGCCCTTGTAATGTAGTAGTAAAATTGGCTTTCCCTATGCTTAAGCCATGATTCTTTTTGCGCCACAATATTTCACACATATGCACATGTTCAACAACATCTTCTATGCCCCTATACTCTGGAAGATGAAGAGACATCTCCATGTAAATATTTTGGGGTTGGTGTGGACCTTGCCCACCTGATCTAGAACCTCTGTGTTTCCTCTACCTCCAAAACCACCAGATCCACCGAACTAGAGCTACCTATGCCTCCTGATCCCAAACCTGTAGTTGGGGTCGAACCAAAAGATGTACTTCCCTGTGTCCCAAATAGTAGAACTAAACTATACCCTAACAATCTGTGAAGTATTACTACTCCTAGAAGTTAGTCCAAAAAATCGCACGCTTGTATTCTATGTGATGATGATACACCCAAAAAGGTACTCCCATATAAAAATGAAGCCATTTTGCTGCCATCATTTTGCCTCTTATAAGACTCTACTCCTACTCTCCCACTGCTTGAATTAGCTTGTTGACTATTTTTTATACTAGATGCTAGAAAACCAAGTGCAAGGGCAAGGTTGCAGGTGGATTCAGATGTGCACCCGTGGCCCAAGTCATCTTTTTCTGTACATGCACTTTCGTGAGGCCGAGGAGGGATCCCTATCATGCTTTCCCAGATGGGGGAGTTCCTAATGCTCTAGCTCCACATCTCCTTCATGTGACCTAAATCCTTCACGAGACATCTCTCTCCTCAATGCCATCCACTCTGCAATGTCTCACTACTTCTCTACCTCCCTCTCACGTGCCTCATTATACTTAAGCCACCTTTCCTCTCTCTTCCTTTTCTACCGCTAGGTCTTCCATCCTTCACCAAACCTGCTCCTACCCCCCCATGCATGGTGGGGTTTAGTTAGCCATTGGTTTACTCTCCAAATTCAAAGTTACCATTAGGATCTTGATCACCAGTGGAATGCCTTGTAGGTAAGTTCCCCTGGATATCGTAAAAACTGGAATTCAGCTACCTCTGGGAATGAATAAGTGGAAATTGAGTACTCCAAGATATAACTATCCAAAACACCATGGAACCACATATCCACAACTGAGTCCAAATCAGATCAAGCATCATAAAGGGCCTAAAATTCTTCCTACATCCAAAAAGTGTGCGATACCTCTAATTCCACTTAGATGCATAAGCAATCAGCCACTCATATAATTCTACTAGAAAGATAAAAAGAAGCTCTCATATAAACTATCATACAAATTTGTTCCACCCACACACGTGTGTTAAACTCAGATCCAAGTGTTGAAACACCATGTGTATTCTTCTTCCAGATCATGTATCCACTCCTCAACACTTGCTAAGGTCAACCGATATGTCTTCATCATGAACCATCCTAAAAACAAATGAAAAAGAGGTCCCAAGCAATGAAACCAATGATGCAACCTAGAATTCACCAATACAAGCCCAAGTGCACTGACACATCACTCAGCCTAGACTGAGCACTCACCTAAAGTGCACAAAGGTACCAAGCCCCTCTTTAGGGTTGTTTTTGTAGGATGTTAGCATGATGAAGACTTAAATCATTCAGATCTATGGCTAATATATCTTTCTACAAAGTGCATATTTAGATCTAGATCTAGAGAATAACAGACTTAAAAGATAACCATAATGGAATCAAGCATGCAATATTGAATTATAACCATGATAACACCTTGTTTCAGTCCATAATCTCCATTATATTAAATTTAATAAATACACAGAAGCTTCCTTATAATAATAGTAGTATACGCTCATGCACATAATGATTTGTCAAGCATAATCTCACTATAACCTAGTTCTCACACGTATATGCTCTCTCTCTCTCTCTGCTACATAGTTCAATACATATTTATATGGGTGGGGACTTTCCCTTCACCACTTATCTAATCCAAAAATAGGTCACATGCTATTATTAGCCACGCGTCGTTACAAAAATAGCCACACATGCAAGTGCGCTAACAATAGACTACTTTTAGTTAACTGACAGTAGTAGATCTATTCCCATCCTGTGTCCATGCAAAAGTGCTTCATAGCTGATCCTCCAAAAATAGCCAATGCGTGTCATGCAAGTCTTTGACTGGTTTGTGTGCTCCACACACTATCTCAAAAATAGATCCTCACCGTGAAAATGATTAAGTCTCGAACTGTTTCTGTTTTGTGCGCGATCCTCTCCAATACTCTTACACCTTTGAATGTGCTTTGCTTTCCCGTGAACCTTGAAATTAGGTTGATAATAATTAATATTTTTAAATGATTATGTTATTGGAATCAACAAGAACCAAAAACATTAAAATTGTTCCATTGATTCAAAAATAAGCTTAGAATTTTCAAAAAGTTTCTCCCGTGATTGCACGACTTGAGCAATCCGTCTTTGTTAAAGGCCGTTATATTTTGGATAACCTTATAGTTGTCTAGGAAGGCATGAAATGGGCTCAGACTTCTCTTCATAGGGTGATTTTTTTAAAGATTGATTTTGAGAAGGCTTATGATCGAATTGAATGGCCATTCATTCTTGTTATGCTTCATGCTTTGGGTTTTGGAACTTTTTTCTCAATGTTGTTCAAACTTTATTTGCGGATGCCTCCTCTTATCTTACTATCAATGGTCATCGGTCTCCTTCAATTGGATTGTTCTGATCTATAAGAAAGGGTTGCCCTCTTGCTCGATCTCTTTGTCTTAGTTGTTGATGCTCTTGGGTATCTCATTGTGGACAAAGCGGAGGCGCAGTGCATTTGTTGTATATTTCTCCCAAATCACAAGACTCAGCTCATCAATGGCCACTTCTTTGATGAATCCTTTCTCACTTTAGTTGAATCCGAGTAGAACATACATGATACCTTCTCTTTCCTTAATATTTTTACAAAGCTTTGGGGTCTAATGTTTAACTTGCTAAGTCTTTAGGGTTTTGCCAAATATCTTGGCCTATGCTTGATTGGTTGGTGGCTTACCCTTGGAAATGGATACAACAAGGAGAAATATTTTGGTTTCTGGGTATCCCATTTTCCTTTGACAGTGATTCTTCCACTCTATGGAAGTTTCTCATTGATTGGGTTGAACATGTAAAGTGTAAAAGTGGGTATCTCGACCTCTCGCCCTTAGCTAGGAAATTCCAAGTGTGTACTAAGATCTTGGTTTCTACTTAGGTGTATTATGACTTGTTGGTGTCCTTCTTGGGCTTCCTTTGAAAAGTTGGCTAAGTTATTAAGGGATTATTTTTGGTCAAGTTACAAATATGGAGGCTTCCACTTTGGGTGACGTGGAGATTTACATGCTTCCATGGGACCATGGCGGAATGGGTATTATTGTGCCAAGTAGGTTATTCATAGCATTCATGGTAACAAAGATTGGCAAAAATTATTAGGAAACCGTATCTCTTTTGGCTCTCCTTATGGTAAGAATTGTTAGAAGAACATTGGTTTTCATAATTTATTAATCACTAGAGTGCCGTTAAAATACCTAGTACCTTTGTGGTGAAGATCATCTAGAAATATTTTAAGGTAATGAAACATCTGATGAAATGGGTTGGAGATGGCTTCCATTCTGGACTTTCCTTCAATGATCATACCATCTGGTGGTCATTGGTTTTCTCATCAGACAGATTGCCTCTTATGGAACTTCCTAATATCAAGGCCTTCAAGCTTTCTATGAAAGGAATTTCCACTATTAGAGATCTAGTTTCTAGTAGAGACTGGATTTCTTGGCCGAGAGATAGAATAGAAATTTCGAGCTTAGTTAATATGGACATGCCTTTGATTCTCAAAATTCAGTCTCTCATGCTAGATGTGATGTTACACAAACTTGGGCTACAACCACCTACTGCTTGGTGGAAGGATTGGAAATGGAATTTTGATATACCTTTTCTTAATTATAACTCGGGGGTCATGCATTCTCTTCTTTCCCCTGTTTTGCCTACTATTGAGAAGCTTAATACCAAATAAAACCTGCACTCTTCCTCTACCACCTAGCTTCACCACATCCATCATTCTTGGAAACCTTTGTTTGAGCCGAAGTTGAATTTATTTCTCTGGTGCCTAATCTACCAAGGCCTCCCTTTGGGGGAATGGTTAAGCCACATTGGCATCCCCAACCCCAAATGCTTATGTTGTGGTCGTCTTAAATCCTTTAAGCATGTTTTTGGTTCTTCCCTCATGCTCAAAGTTCTTGGTGCTTTGGATACACTACCTTTTCCAGCCTTATTAGCCTAATTTTTTTATTAGAAGACTTCCTTATTTGGAGATTATGCTAAGCGGTCTACCTACATTTCCTCTATTTGGAATTTGTTCCGTTTTGTTATTCTCTTTCAACTTTGGAAGGCTAGGAATAACTATTTGTTTCACAAATGTGAGCCCACTTTGAAGTTTTTGTTAATGAAAAGGTGGTGTTTATTTCTTCTTTGTGTATATGAGATCCATGCCCAAGCTCAAAACGTGGCTTAGAAGTTTTCCCACCTTTATAGTTTCTCGATCATTGGGACAAAGCACATCGTGCACCATGATTCTAGTCCCTCCAGATGATGATATGTGTCCTTCTCCTCTTTATCCACCACCAAAACCTCGTATCCACTCTCAAAGTGATCAAATTTCTCCTTCGTGGGTTCACCTGGCCCATCCTCTTCCGGTCTGGGTGGAGCCCTCCCATGTGAGGAAAATATGTTGTTAGCTCTTCAAACCGGGGTTCTCCACTGGGAGCACCTAGGTTTTGCGGTTTTCCTCCACCTGGTTGGGAGATCATGGTTCCGCTCAATATTCATATGTCGGATCGGGAAAGATGGATGGTTTACGCCCACCGACGAGCCTCATGCACTCAACTTCAATCCATCGAGAGATGATCCACCACCAATTCCAAGTGTTGATGCTCCATGTGCTTATCACTTCCTTAATGTAGTCTTTTTGGTTGGTTTTATTTCTCCTCGTGGTTGTTCTCTGTTGCCCTCGAGGTTGTTTTTGTTTCCCTTGTGGATTTTTTTGTGTTTCCCTTTAGGCCTTGTTGGACTTTGGGTTGTGTCCTCTCGATGGCAACCCTTTACTATGTAACACTTTGTATTATTATTTTTATAATATAAAGGTGGTTCCAATAGTAAAATATATCTTAAAATTGTTATAAAAATATGTAATTACGTTATAAAGCCTTTGAACTTCAAATTTATTTTTATAACAAGTACAAAATGTAAGTAAAGCAACAATTGTAAAGTTCATAAAAACAAAAGTAGTGATAAATACAACATTTTACTTTAAGGAATAATCTTAACAAAAATCTTATATTGTTATGTAAAGTGTAAAACATAATAATTATATTTGTATATTTGTACTATGTGTGTATTTTTAATATAATTATCGAGATGATTGTAAACTAGATTTAGATCAATTGTTACAAAAGAAACTCCAATGTATAATAAGTTAATCCACTATCTTTATTACGTAGTTTCTTTAAAAATACCCCTTTTGTTTTCGATTACTTATTTTCATACAAATAAGAGTTTATTAATTATATTTTTTTCTACAATTTCCATCATCAAGTTATGTTTCTCAACTTATGCTAATTTAAAAACTAAATAAGTCCAAATGTATACAAGATATTTATACATGGTCGAGAAAACAATTTGAAGAATTGAAAATGTATAAGACCAAATATATTAACCAAGCATTAATGAACACAATCTACAAGACTTCTTATAGGCCAGCATTATAGAATACATATCATTAAAAATCAATAGGGAGTTTCATAATTCCAAAATAAGCCCCTTGCTTATTTTTTGGCTAACTCTCTTTCATTTCTTCCTTCCTTGTGCCTCAGTCAATTTTTTTCACTTTTAGGCACTCAAAATTTTGGAAATGGCTTCATCAGATAGAGAATTTTCTCACCTTTCCAGAAAGGTAAAATTTTCCTTCTAACTCCTTGTATTTTGCAAGTTATGGCTCGGCGGAGTTTTTGAGGGAAATTTTCCCTAGGAAGGTCACGAACCAATCAAAAGTGCCACGTGGCGGTGGAATGGTAGGGACGGAGGTAAGTTAGAAAAATTTCCAAAGGAAGTAGTGGGGGTGAAAAGGAAAATTTTTCCCAAGGTCCATGAACGGAAAAAGGGATTTAAGGCCGCCATGTGTCCATAAGGACACGTGTTGGAAGGCGGAGGTGGTGAGTGAATTTTGGCTTTTGCCAAAGTGATCAAAGGGCGCAAAAATGAAAATTTTACCCGCCCAAGCCTGCAAAGAAAGAATGGTTTGAGGCCCGCACGAATAGGAGGCCACCACGTGTCATGGGCTGCAGAAAGTGGGCGGGGGAGTGAATTGGAAATTTTTCGCCAAAGTGGTTGTAAAGGGGCGAAAAGGAAGATTTTGGCCCGATGGCCCGAGCGGAGGAGGAGGAGAAAATTGACAAGGGCCCACAACAAATGGGAAGATGACACGTGTCCTGGTCTTGTCGGAGGTCGGGGAGGTGGAGAAATTTTAAATTTTTGCCAAAGTGTTTCCAAAGGGCGCAAAGGAGAATTTTTTCCCATGGGCCCAGCTAAGGCCCCGCCAATCTGGAGAGCGCCACGTGGCATCGGAGCGTGGGAGGCGCGGAGCGACAAAGGAAAATTTTCAAAAATTTCAAAAAGGTGTAAAATGGTTTTGTGAAGCCCACGACCAATCAAGAACATGCCACGTGGCATCGAGAGTGGTGGGGGTGGAATTTTTGGGAATTTTTCCCAAATTCAAAAAGAGGGAAAATTTTTGGGTTTCGGCCCGCCGACCCGATTTTTTTGCCCCTTTTTTGCCCTAAATCTTCAAAGGGCATATCTTTCGATCCAGAGCTCTGGCTTTTCTCAATTTTGTGTCATTGGAAAGCTATTGAAGTCCTCTACATGATGGAATCTTCAATTTTGTGTTTTTGATGGAGTTTGGTGAGAGAAAATGAGAAAACGCCTCTAGCATGGGGAAAAGAGTAGAATTGACGTTCAACCACCATTTTTAATGCAGTATGGCTTCCATTCTTCTCTAGCATGGTCAAAAATCTTGGGGAATGAACTTTTAAGGGTACCCATGCTGTTTTGATGGATTTGGTTGGTGGTTGAATGATTCCTTTTACTTTTCCCGTGTTTTCTCCTTCCTGAGCTCGGGTTTTCATTGTTAAAAGCTAGATTTGGCTCATTTGTAAAGGGTTGGACATTTTTATGTTTTCTACAAGCACTCCTCCTTCACCCTAGAAAGTGAATTTGTGGAATATCGACCTTTTTGAAGATCGCAACATGTTTTCTTTCCTTTTGTTGTAATGCACTGTATTTAAAAGATGGAAATGACAATGCAAGCTCTATGAATGAGTTTTTTCAATCCTTTCTTGTGTTGTTTACTTCATCCTGATCCTTCATTACATTTTAGCAATTTGTGCATGATATTTGTTGCATTTTTCATAATCTGTGTCAATTTGTAGAAGTGAATGTTCACCACTCCTTTGGTGTATCACCACTTTTACTTAGTTTTATTTTATCTTTTTTCATCCTTTTATCCTTGTCTCCTTGGTAGAATTTAGAGTAGGATTGAGTTTAAACCTCTATGCAATTTTCAAGCATACATCTGATCAGAGGAGTTGAGGAACCAACCTTTAATCTGGAGATTCTTTTCCCAATTTTGCAAGTCCCACACTTGGGGAAAAGATTCAATGTTGTGTAATCACACTGGATGCCTACTATCAAACTAGAAATCTGAGAAAACATCCAGGGGTGCTGCTGATTTGCACTAACAGTTTTGGCATGCCCAGTGGGACCTTAGAGGTCTTCATCTTCATTGCAACAAATTTGATGTGCTTTTGTTGTAATTTCTTGCTTAAAAAGCCCCGAATTTGCACATCTGGTGACTCCAAAGAGGAAAAATCAACTGGTTTTAGCAGTCCAAGTCTGAAGATTCATGAGAAGGATCCAAACAAGGTCAAGGGCTAGAGAAGAGGGATTTTCTGAGTATCTACAGTTATCCCCAGAAGAAGACAAAGAGAGGAAGAAGATTCAAAGGTCTCCATCTCCACCAAACAAAACTCTATCAACCCCTCCACCTGGTAGACCTTTCACCCAATCAACAAGGGTTCTCAGGCCAATCAAAATGGCACAACACAACCCTTATGTCAACTTCACTGGCAGCAGCCCACTTGCTCTCAATGCACAAAATCCAGTTCTAGTTGCAGCATTGAAGAACATCCCATACTTTACTGGGGAAAATCAAACCACTCCTGGTGATCATGTCAAAGACATTGCTAATGTTTGTGCAATCCATGAGATTGTTGAGATGCAAATTGTTGTCAAATTTATTGGCATCTTCATTCAAAGGGAAAGCCTTGCAATGGTTCAGGAGCCTTGGGGCAGGCTCTATCCAAAATTGGAACCAGTTGTGCATAGCTCTCCATGAGCAGTTTGGAGAAAAGGGAGATAATTTGTCTCTACTGGAACAATTGACAACTATCAAGAGAGCTCCCAATGAGTAGCTAATAGACTTCAACTTCAGATTTCAAAGGACATGGGATAGAATCCCAAGTGGCAGTAAGGCCAACAGCTAAAGGTGCTTTCTTATACTATCTCAAAGCTTTAAATTATGATATTTCTATGTTAATTCAATCCATGGGAGGTGCAAATATACCTGCAGCTTATAACATTGCCATTAGGGCTGAAAATTGTTTGATTCAAGCTGGTAAGCTAGCTCCTAGGCCTCCCATGCCCTTATATCCAAACTTGGAAAGCCCAAGCACTAGTCAAGCACCTACTTTAGCTCCTATTCCCACTCCTAGAAATCAGAGTTCAAATGAAACTTCTACTTCATCCTCTAGTGCCTCAAATGAACTTCAAGAAGTCATGAAACAATTACAAAATTTAGGCAATGAGCTGGTTACACTCAAGAGGCAAAGAAGCCCAAAGTTTTAGACCTTCTTATCAGCCTCAAACTCAACCTAATAGGCAACCATATCAGCCTAATAGGCCACCCAATCCAACTGCAAATCAAAATCAAGTAAGGCCTCTGCCAATAGACCATTTCAGCCCTATAACCCCAATGTTGCATCTACCTCTAAAGCCTTAGTGCCAGTGCAAAATAATATAGCTCAAGAGTATGATTGGTGTTTCCCATGTAATGAACCTCACAACTAGTCTATGTGCTTCAATGGTGCTTTGAACCAAGCCTTGATGGTGACAAAAACTAGCATAGAGAGTGAGGTGAGCCAAGAAACAAACCAACAACAAGGAACATCTCAAAAAATACAACTCCAAATGAGACTACACTTGTGAATTGGCAGGATGAGGATTTTTGTGGTATGAATCAAACAATTTCTCATAATGTAGCAGCTAACACAAGGTCAAAGAAGAGGAATATTGGTGAAGGGAAGTCATTAGCTCCAGGTGATCCACAACCTTCCATCACTCCACAAAGTGTTGGCAAGCAAAATGCAGTTCCAAATGTGCAAGGACAGCCCAAGCCACCTTCTAGACCAGCTCAAATGCCAGTTGTTGCATCCCATGTACAAGAAAAGAGTGTGCAAGCTAGGGGCAACAAAGAGATGTTTCATCCCCATTTAGCATCATTGAACAAATGAAGAAGACAAATGTGAATATATCTATGTGGGAATCACTATCCATCCCAGGCCAAAGGGATCTTCTACAAGCTGCCATGAAGAATTGGTCAACTTCAAATCAACAAGCTCATATGCAAGAGAAGGTACTCACAAATGCCTGCTCACTTGAGGGGAAACTTGGAGGAAAACAAGGTAAAGTCTTGAAACCCCCTCCATTCTATGTTTCATTGATCATTGGGGATAAACTAGTACACAATTGTATGATTGATTTTGGGGCAAGTAGTTCTGTAATGCCCAAGCAAATAGTTGATCAGTTGGGCCTCCAATATGAAGTCATATCCAAAGGGGTGGTGTAACTGGATGGGACAACAAAAGTAAAAAGTTGGGAGTAATTAAATATTTGAGCCTCACTTTGCATGCATGCCCCAATGTCATTGTTTTGCAAGATGTGTCAGTGATAGATTTACCACCACTTTTTGCCCTATGTTTGTCAAGGGATTTCACAACTAGAATTGGAGGCTACTTATCTATTGATTGGTCACACATGTTATTTAGAACAAGATATGGAACTAAGGCCACAATCAGGTTTGAACCTATTGCAAACTTTCACATTGAGCCTCATACTCCAAGCCAAATCAATGCCAACTGTTCAACATTTGATCAAGAGGATTATCCAAGCATAGATGAAGCTGACACCAAAGTTGGAAGCATCCAGATTTGACTCTTGATGAATGGGCAAGCAAGGTACATGATTTTGATCCCTACAAGGAAATAGAGGAATCTGAACTAGGAGTTTATTACATGCATGAAGAAAATCAGCCTATTCCTAGCATCACCAAGCCAGACCATAAAGATGACAATGAGGTATGGCAACTATTCTTTGATGGATCAAGAAGTAGACAAGGTGCATGTGGGGGAGCTATGCTTGTTTCACCTCAAGGCATTAAGTATTATTCAACTTTTAGATTTCAGTTTGCATGTTCTAACAACACTGCTGAATATGAAGCTTTGATACAAGGATTGCATTGGTCAAGGAAAAGGGGTATCAAAACTTACAAGTCTTTGGTGACAGTGAGCTGATTGTTAATCAAGTTAAAGGGCAACATGCTGCCAAAAATGACCTGCTCAAGTGTTATAAGAATAGGGTGTGGGACCTCATTGAGGATTTTGAAGGCTTTGGCATCAATTCCATCCCTAGGAAAGAAAACCAAGCTATTGATAGACTTGCAGCAGTTGGGGCAGCCTTTGATGTTGTGGAAAGTATCAAGGAAGATAAAGTGCAGCCAAGCATTCATGTGATTGTAAGGCCATTAGTGCTAGACAATAATGTAAGTTGGCAAGTGTTTGAGAGTGACCAACAAATCATCAATTTCTTGTAAGAAGAAGCTGAGTTCTTAGCCAAAAATCAGGAAAAGTTAGAACAACAGTATGGTGATCAAGTAGTACAACTGAGAACCAACAAACTACCAAAAGGACTTGTCACTTTGGAGTCCATCTTTAATCCTAATGATCAATTTAGGAAAGAGAAAGAAAACATCCAAGTCAAGGGAGAAGATTCAGTACCCATCTCAGTGGGAGAAGGAAAATCACTTCAAATTGGTAAAGTGGCAACCAAGCAAGAAAGGTATGAGTTCATGAAACTTTTCCAAGAGTTCCCGGATATATTTTCTTGGAGCTATGAAGACTTGAGAGGTTTCAATCCCAAGCTAGCTCAACACACAATTGAATTGGATCCAAGTGCTAAACCCATCAGGCAAAAACAAAGGCCAGTCAATCCACACATGGAGCCTCTCATGAAGAGGGAATTGAATAAGTTAATAGAGGCAAGTATCATATTTCCCATCAAGCATTCTAGCTGGGTAGCAAACTTGGTTCCAGTTAGAAAGAAGAGTGGAGAAATCAGATTGTGTGTAGACTTTAGAGATTTGAATAGAGCATCCCTCAAGGATCACTACCCACTTCCTTCTATGGAGCAGATTTTGCAAGTTGTTGCTGGCTCTGAGAGGTTTTCATTGCTAGATGGTTATTCAGGGTATAATCAGATCATGGTAAAGGAGGATGATCAGTTCAAAACAACCTTCACCACCAAATGGGGGACTTATGCATATAGAAAAATGCCATTTGGGTTGTCCAACGCCGGAGCTACCTTCCAAAGGGCAATGGATATGGCATTCAAGGGATTGATCAACAAAATAGTGCTGATATATCTAGATGATATTACTGTATTTTCTAAAAGTGTAGCAGATCATCTCTTTCATTTGAGACAAGTGTTCCAAAGATGTAGAAGATTTGGGGTATCCTTGAATCCCAAAAAATGTATTTTCCTAGCTCATGAGGAAAGCTCCTAGGCCACATTGTTTCCAAAGAGGGATTAGCAATTGATCCAGAGAGAGGTTGAAGCAATAAAAGCACTACCATTACCAAGTCATAAGAAGGCCCTTCAAAGTTTCTTGGGAAGAATCAATTTTGTTCGAAGGTTTGTTCCAGATTTTGCAGCCCTTGTCAAGCCAATAACTATGATGTTGAAGAAAAGTATGGCTTTCAAATGGACAATCTGAAGGTAAGGAAAGTTTTGAGGCAATCAAAGAGGCTATCTCACAAGCTCCAACTCTCATTAACCCATATTTCTCTAAGGACTTTATCCTTTATGCATTTGGAGGTGATGATACAATTTCTGCAATTTTAGTACAACAGAACAAAGAAAATGCAGAGCAGCCAATTGCCTTCTTTAGCCAAAGCCTGGAGGACTATGAGGTGAGGTATTCTTTCATTGAGAAGCATGTTCTTGCAGTGATTAGGAGCTTGAAGAAATTTAAGCATCTAGTTTCAAACAACAAGGTTCAACTGCGTTGGTTTCTCATGTGGGAGTTAAGGACTTCCTCCTCAACAAAGACCTAAATGAAAAATGTGCAGGTGGATTACTCATGTCATGGAGTATGACATTGAGATCAAAGTCACCAAGCTGGTCCGAGGAAAGGGATTGTGTGAGCAGCTGGTCTTGAGAAAATCAATGGAAGCAAGCAATGGGAAGGATGTTGTTTTGGCATTGCAAGACAACCAAGAACCAAGAAGCATTCAAGAAGAGAATGATGGTGTGCTCACTCCTTGCTGGACCCAAGACATAATGCACTTCTTACAAATAGGCCTATGCCCTCCAGAGATGAACAAAACCAAGAGAAGACACTTCAGATTGTAGGCTATTCCATATGCACTTGTTGATGGTGTCTTGTTCAAGAAGGATATAAATGGAGTGTTGCTGAGATGCATTGGGACAAATCAAATTAATAGAATGTTAGAAGAGTTCCATGGTGGATCAGTCATTTTTCTCCAAGAGTGAAAGCCCTCAAGATTCATGAAGGCTTGGCTATTATTGGCCCAAGGTTTTTGGTGATTGTTATGCATGGATCAAGAGGTGCAAAAATTGTGCATTCTTCACAGGGCAAGGAAAGATTACAAGCCCTTCCATGCACCCAATTTCAGTTGACCAACCATTCATGCAATGGGGTTTGGACTTCATTGGAGTCATTAACCCAAACTCAAGCTAAGGACACAAGTGGATTCTAACAGCAACAGACTACTTCACCAAATGGACTGAGGTGGTGGCACTCAAAGAGGCAAATGAATCTAGCATTCTAGACTTCTATGAGGGGATAATAACCAGATTTGGTATACCTGCCACTATAATATCAGATAATGCTTTGGCATTCATAGGATCAAAGGTAACTAAATGGGCTGTTAAAAATGGGATTTATCTGAGCACTTCATCAAATTATTACCCTCAAGGTAATGGCCAAGTTGAGTCTACCAACAAGAACTTATTAAAGATCATCAAGAGGACTCTTGATGAAAATCAGAGGACTTGGCACACCAAATTGAAATCAGCCTTGTGGGCTGATAGGATAACTCCCAAGAGATCCATAGGTAACTCTCCATTCAGACTTGTTTATGGAAGAGAGGCAATCTTGCCCATGTCACTTGAGTTGCCAACATTGGAACTCATGAAGCAATTGGAGTTGTTGGAGTTTGAACCCATGGAGGTTAGATATGCAGAATTGATGGAACTCCAAGAAATTAGAGAGCATGCAGCCCAAACAATGGAGAAGGACCAAGCCTTGATCAAGAGAACCTTTGATAAGAAAGCTAAGGCTAGAACCTTCCAAGTTGGAGATTTAGTGTTGAAATGGGATGCAGACCGAGAAAAGCCAGGAAGGCATTCAAAGTTTGATGCCATTTGGAGTGGCCCCTACATGGTCACAAAATGTAAGAACAACAATGCCTTCCAATTGTCTACATTAGATGGTGGAGAACTATAGATTCCAGTTAATGGAATCCATCTAAAGCATTACTACTAGAAGGGAAACTCTCCACCTTGTACATATTAGCTTAGATTTTCATTCCTCCAAGTGCTTGTGCACATTGTTCTATTGTAGCTTAGTTTTACATTTCCCTAAGTGCTTTGGCACAAGCTTGTTGTCCCAAGGATGCATTTTTGCAGACCATGTTCCAGATCAAGTGATGTTCTACTCTCACAATCTTCCTTCTTGAAATTTTCTAATGAGTTGGGAGTACCAAGCAGTTAATTTGATGACTCCATGCCCAATGGATTGTTTCAGGCAACTGGTAACTTCATCCAACAGGTAGATGACCCCTCTGAGTCACCAAAATTGTTATCCAAAATAAGCCCCTTGCTTATTTTTTGGCTAACTCTCTTTCATTTCTTCCTTCCTTGTGCCTCAGTCAAATTTTTTTCACTTTTCAAGCACTCAAATTTTTTTGGAAATGGCTTCATTAGATAGAGAATTTTCTCACCTTTCCAGAAAGGTAAAGTTTTCCTTCTAACTCCTTGTATTTTTCAAGTTATGGCTCGGTGGAGTTTTTGAGGGAAATTTTCCCTAGGAAGGTCCGCAACCAATCAAAAGTGCCACGTGGTGGTGGAATGGTGGGTTGGTGGAGGTAAGTTAGAAAAATTTCCAAAGGGAAGGTGGGGGGACAAAGGAAAATTTTTCCCCATGGGCCAAAGGGAAAAAGGGATTTAAGGCCACCACGTGTCCAAAGTGTGACACATGGTGGGAGAGCGGAGGGGCATGGAGAAATTTTGAAATTTTCCAAAATTGTCAAATGGTGCAAAAGGGAAAATTTCTCCCGCCCAAGCCCGTGAAGAAAGAATGGTTTGAGGCCATGATGAATAGAGGCTCCACATGTTTATGGGGCTGGGAGGAAAGCGGGGGAGTGAATTTTGGATTTTTGCTAAGTGTTTAAATGGTGAAAAGGAAATTTTTTTCCCGATGGCCCGAGTGGAGGAGGAGAGAAAATTACAAGGGCCCGCATAATCAAATGGGAAGATGACACATGTCATGGTCTCGTGGAGGTCGGGGCGGGGGAGAAATTTTAATTTTTGCCAAAGTGTTTCCAAAGGGCACAAAGGAGAATTTTTCCCATGGGCCCGCAGAGGGAAGAAAGTTGCTAAGGCCCACATCCAATTGGAGAGCGCCACGTGACATCAGAGCGGCGGGTAGCACGGAGCGATAAAGGAAAATTTTCCAAATTTCAAAAAGGTGTAAAATGGTTTTTGAAGCCCACAGATCAATCAAGAATGTGCCATGTGGCATCGGAGTAGTGGGGGTGGAATTTTTGGGGAAATTTTCCCAAATTCAAAAAAGAGGGAAAATTTTGGGTTTTGGCCCGCCGACCGATTTTTGCCCTTTTTGCCCTAAATCTTCAAAGGGGCATATCTTTCGATCCAAAGCTCAGTTTTTTCTTGATTTTGGTGTCATTGGAAAGCTATTGAAGTCCTCTACATGATGGAATCTTCAATTTTGTGTTTTTATGGAGTTTGGTGAGAGAAAAAAATGAGAAAACGCCTCGCATGGGAAAAAAGAGCATAACTGACATTCAACCACCATTTTTAATGCAGTATGGCTTCCATTCTTCTCCAACATGGTCAAAAATCTTGGGAATGAACTTTTAAGGGTACCCATGCTATTTTGATGGATTTGGTCGGTGGTTGAATGATTCCTTTACTTTTCCCGTGTTTTCTCCTTCCTGAGCTCGGGTTTTCATTGTTAAAAGCCAGATTTGGCTCATTTGTAAAGGGTTGGACATTTTTATGTTTTGCAAATTCCCTCCTTCACCCTGGAAAGTGAATTTGTGGAATATCAAACCTTTTCTAAAGATTGCAATATGTTTTGCTTCCTTGCTATTGTAATGCACTGTATTTAAAAGATGGAAATGACAATGCAAGCTCTGTGAATGAGTTTTTTCAATCCTTTCTTGTGTTGTTTACTTCATCCCGATCCTTCATTACATTTTAGCAATTTTTGCATGATATTTTTTGCATTTTTCATAATATGTGTCAATTTGTAGAAGTGAATGTTCACCACTCCTTTGGTGTATCACCATTGTTAGTTTTAGTTTTATCTTTTTTCCTTCTATCCTTGTCTCCTTGGCAGAATTAGAGTAGGATTTTGAGTTTAAACCTCTATAATTTTCAAGCATACATCGATCGAGGAGTTGAGGAACCAACCTTTAATCTAGAGATTATTTTCCCAATTTTTCAAGTCCCACACTTGGGGAAAAGATTCAATGTCAAACTGAAATGCAATCCTTGCTCTCAATGCAAAAATCTAGTTCCAGTTGTAGCATTGAAGAACATTCCATAAAATTACTTATAATATCATAACCACAATGCATGGCCACTCAAATAAAATAATATTTTCTTTGCATCTATATAATTTTTTTGATTTGATGGAATATAATGTATGACCTTATTGAAATGATTGAAATTATAGGCATTTTGACTAAATCCATATAAATCCTTTTAATAAAATCGATATATTTCCTTTGTCACCTCTAATATATCACCCAACAATGACTAACACAATTAATCTACACAAATTCAAAATCACTTTTATCAAGTTGTTGATGTTCCTCTTTTATTACATAGAATGTACATTTTTAAATGGTAGCCACATCTATAATTTCTACATTATGATAAGAAATTAGTGTTATTTATATGTCACTTACTATAGTATACAATAATGATAATTTATAACTAAGATAAATAATCATAATAGTATACTAATCTTACACATGCCAACAAATATATTATAAAGTTTGAAACAAACAATCAACCTCTAAACATGACTATATTAGTTCTCTACTCCATGAAAGCTATCTATAAGTGAACCTATTAAAGCTCTAAGCAATCAATTTTGTGTTTATTGATGTTTCAAAATATTAAGAATGGAAGCTCACCATTAATGGCTTCTCCCATTTACCTAAAGCTTTGAAAGGATTAGCAAATAACAAGTAAATAGCTCAAATAAACTATGAAATGACTCTAAAAGACCTAAGCATGACCTAAATAAGAAATGAGAGAGAGAGAGAGAGAGAGAGAGAGAGAGAGAAAGAAAATGTGGGAGGGTATCCCTCTATTTATAGTTTTTGGATTTGAGAAAAGGATGTTTTGGATGCATGTGGGACTAAAAAGGAGTCAAAAAGTTGATTTTTAGAAAAACATATTTGGAGGTGTGAACAAGATTTTAGGAAGCTAAGTGGCTATTTGGAAAGGTAAGATATTTGTTTAGAAAGTCAAATCCTTCCTAGAAAGTCAATAAGAGGGTTAATTAACCTAAACAAGGTTAATTAAAGGGAAACAAGCTTATAGAAGTTGGTTAGAGAGGGATTAATAGGTTTAGGGGGTTTAGAAGAGGTTAGAAAGGGTATTTTACTAGCGTAGTGTAGTAAATTAACACGAGACTAGGATAGTTAGTATGATCTTAGTAATAAGATCATGTAGACCAAATTATAGGTGTCTACATTTTCCCCTCTTTGAGGTGACATATGTGACGTCACTTCAAAGAAAGTAGACAAATAAAAATAGCCAAATTTTTTGAAGGGGTAGAAGAAAAATTAGTAGGAAGAAGGATGCCCCCTCGAGTGTCGATGGGGTGATGGAAGGAACTTGATCGATGATGAAAAAGAGAATAAAGAAAGAATAGTGTGAAGAAAGGGGAGATAGAAGAGAAAATAACAAGAAAAGGGATTTTGAGCTATCCACAAGGCATTGCTATATAAACAATTCTTATTCATCATATTGCTAGTAATCTTCATCATCGGTCTGATTATTAAGATATGAGCATACGAAAACAATGTAAAATGACATGAAAATCCAAGATACAAAAGAACTTTCATTTCTTAAAAACATCCAACTCCATGCAACATACACGAATGCAATGCAATATGAGAAAAAAAAACTCACCTAATAGGAAATAAGTACAATCACACACACTCAAACCAACAACATTTAAGATAGTTACACAAATAGTTTGTTATCGAGTTACAATCCCAAATGTTCTGATAAACAAAAGGGTTGAAAATGATGCCCCAAGCAATTTTTGTATATGCAAGGGAAAGGATGGAGGACACTTAGGTCGATGAAAAAGTAGTGTGCACAATGAAACAATACCAAGCAACTCGTGCCCTAGAGTATCAACAAAGTAAGAAGTGTAGCTTTTGTAAATGATTTGGAGATTTAGAGGATCCATGAGTCGTTGTCTCAATATGCATGGAAATGCCAACAAGATATGAGATGAATGTCATGCGAGAGACACAAATTTCAGCTGCAAATGAGTTTGTTACCAATTTTAGTCCATTTTCAAAGTTTTTACGATTTTTTTGGATTTTGAATGATTTTATAATTTTTAAATTTTTGATTGGTTAGAAGAATTTAAGGAATGGAAGGGATCCTTAAAAGCACATGAAAAATGCACCAGAGTGAAGAAAAATGGGTGTCGGGTAGCAGTAAAATGCCCCGGTGAGAAGAAGAACGAGCCAAAAATAATTATTTAAAAATAACCATGGTGATAGATAAAATAGAAAAAAAGAATGAAAAATAGCACTTGGAAATATTGTAAAAATACCCCAGGGTGAAGAAGAAGTGCTAGGTGGAAAATAATAGCCCCCCCATGTAGTGGAAAATTAACTAAAAAATAATTATTTAATAAAAATAATCAGTTTGGTGAAGAGAAGAAGTGTTAGGGTGATCACGATGGAGAAAACATGCCCCGGGGGCATCACATGGAAGCCTAATATACCCACCGAGGGGGGGGTAAATCAATCATGACCAGTTCATTTATAGCAGAGCTCTTGCAAAATTTTACCATGAGTGAGTGTGAGAGCATTGGAGTGAGATGGTGAGACTTTCGAGGAGGAGGAGATGAGTAGACCACATCCAGGAGTATCTTGGGATGCAACGAGATGGACCCTATGAGTGCTCTATCCTTGCTTTGTCCTTTTTGCATTTAATTACATTTTTAGCATGTTTTAGGCTAGTTTAGGGAGAATTTGATGTATGTTGTGCATGCACGCATCAAAAAAAATGGGTACGTGTAGGTGTACTTGTCGAAAATATAGGTATACGCACACATATCCATCAAAAGGGATGTGCATGTGTCAAGGGGGGGAAAACAGACACGTGCACACACACGTGTCGATTAATAGGCAGTGTAGGCATGACACTAGGTGCGTATGTGTCCTATGTCAAATGGGGTGGTTAGGTGTAGGAAGGGGGAGCGTATGCATTAGTATGGGTACATGTAGGCATTGAAAAGGAAAGCACATGTGTGTTGGGCATGTGCACGTGTTGAAACAGGCACACATGTGTCGAAGTAGTGCATGCATGCATCGAGGAAAATACATAACTAATTTTTTACAAAAATAAGCTAAGTGTAGATGAAAATAGACTAGATTTTTGTAGAAGAAAGTGAAAATTAGTACCTTAGATGAATGAAAGAAGAATTTACTAGAAAATTAGATAGAAGTAGATAGAAATGTAACCCTAACATGTGTATCATTTTTGCTTGTGCACAGCGGATACTACCCATCCTCCACACTAGAGAGAGAGATATGGTCACTCCTGGATGATAGAGGCACAATTTGATGAGGATGATCAGAGGATATTGGATATCCTCTATATATGTTGAGGCTAGCCTATGGCCGATATGCCACAGATCACACTAGATCATGGCCTCCTGACAACCATAGCCGAGTGGTGGCATAGAGAGTCAGTGCTTCCGACTCCCCACTGGCGAGATTACCATTACCTTGGAGGACATATGGTGTATTATGTGAGTCCCCATCTAGGGTGAGTTGATTCAGTACATGAGTCATTGATATTGATATTGATTAGTGTATTCTAGAGTTATTTGGTATTCTAGATATATATATACTGTGTCATGGGATGACAATGAGATTATCACGGTGTATAGAGGATCTTGAGCTTGATCGAGTCATAGTATACCTGATGGATTTTGTCAGTGGAGTTTTACTCCCTGAAAAAAAAACCAGAGCCTCATTTCCACTTGGCCTCATTGGAGTGATATGTGGTTTGATTGATGGTGAGACATATTGTTGGGGCAATGCATACTGGCACATTTATATTGGGACCTTCACTTGATCACATACTACCATCAGAAGATGGTAGGACCTTACCAGATTGCTACAGATTTGGGTGGCATGGGACCATATTGCTATTGGTCATTGTCCCATAGGTGTATTGAAGGGTCGAGCTCTAGAGGAGCCTTCTGCTATGGGTTGGGTTTCGATTGGTGATGATGTGTGGCTGAATATGGGAGACACCTACCATTACCCCAAGAGTTGGATGACTTACAATAGGTCATGGTAGTATGGAGGCCATATAGACATTTCTAGTGGCTTGAGGATGGCTTAGAGCTGAGTATAGTGACCATGGAGCATTTTATGTTGGGAAGCCATAGCTATATGTGAGATTTTTATAGATTTGATTGGTGCCAGAGATAGTTTGGCATTACACAGGATGTACTGGGGCCAAATATGTGGTATGCTCATAGGCCCGAGAGTATTTTGACATGGGGCCATAGATCACCAGAGATAGAGCCTTGGCCAACTATTTATAGATGGTGTCAGTTCAAGTGGGTACCTTTGAGACAAGTTAGGGATCGAGTTATACAACAGAGTATGCTTTGTGGTACCACAATTTTACCTTGTCGATTGATGATTCCTAGAGCAAGCGTGGGATGTTGGAGTGAGAGCACCTCCAGTGGGGCCTCCTAGCAGTGGTGATGAGGGTGGAGGTGATGGTGGAGGTGATGGAGGATGATGATGAGGATGATGATCCTTTTGATGACCAATGTCATGATGGGGGTGGGGGACAGGGTCCTCCACTACAAAGCCACATGGACAGGGCCTAGGCCTAGGTAGAGACAGGTGCCCCAGGCTCCTGATATACAGTTTCCTCTAGTAGGCATTCCAAGTGGGGATATATGTTCCATTACAGCAGGTGTTTCCGTAGTAGGGTCCACCACCTCATGTGCTCCAGGTGGTGGTGGAGATGATGGAAGTTAGTATGCTTGCTTAAGCAAAACTAAGTGGTGATAGCCATTAGTTATAGGTAGCAAGCAGAGAGAGAGGTCTAGAAAGAGCATAGTTATAGTTGTGACAGAGAGAGAGACCAAGGTGAGAGCCTAGGCCACCTAGGTGGAGATGGGGGCAGCATGGCAAAATAGATAGGCAGCTAGTAGTGTAGGGTGCTCAGATATTAAGCCTCCTACACATCAAGTGCAGACACATGCACATAGGGTGTCACTGCACAATGGGACAAGCTCTGTGTAGGTGTAGGGTATTACTATTCAGAGAGATCAGGCATGGGCCTAGGTCTAGACCATTACAGAAAATAGAGATCGAGGGCACCCACTTTGAGATAGGCCCACATGCTGATATTGGTATGACAGGGAGTGAGATTCTATTCATATAGAAGCCATGAATTTTGGGGATACAGAGATGATTTAGGATATCATGAGAGCTAGTGGTGAGGCCTCATATTACAAGGTCCTACCATCGTGTAATTCTAGTAGGGGAGAGGTTACACCATTTGATCAACTAGATGTGAGTAGGACACATGTTCTAGATCATGGAGGTTAGGATGGTCGATTAGATCAATACAACAGCCAGATGGACAAGTAGGTGGTACACCTGGAGCCACCCATCATCACACTAGTTTGCCATTTCATCCTCTAGGCCATAGACAAGCAAGCCCCGAGAGAGGCGAGAGTCATGGTTGACTCTCTCTTTTTACTGACATATGTATGTATACATGCCTCTTATGAAGGCTGATTTTGATTGATGTATGTATTGATGTATCATTTTTTTATTATGCCTCTTGATGAAGGCTCGGTTTTGATTCATGCCCTTTAGATGGCAGATTTTGTATCGATGATGTATATCTTATTTTGAGATAGATATTTACATATGTATATATGGACATTCGATGGTTTATATTGTCATGTTTTTATATGTTTTCTATGATGATGATTCATGTTTATAGATGTATGATGAGTGTATCATGGTGATGTATGATTCTCATTTCCTATGTATATTTCATGCTAGACATTGATGATGTACCACATGTTTTTATATTGATGATATATCTTCAGATAATATCATATGTTTTGGACATGAGATATTTTGGTAGATGTTAGCATTTGGGATGATATTAGATGATATTGGTGTGGGGGATAGATTTGTGATTATGCACAACCCCTCTTGCCCCCATTGATGATACGATATGTGATGATTAGCTTAGTATACATGCATGATGTAAAACTTAGCATTTTTTGTATATATGATGTATTTTGATGTTTAGATGTGATGATAGATGATAGATGTGATATATGATGATGACAACAATTTTGTACAATTGATTTACAAACACAACCTGATACAAATAACAGACTACAAATAATCACAAGCATGCAAAGTGAATCTAATGCAATGAATTAAGTAAACACTCAACTAAAGTAAGCATTTGAACTCAATCTTGTAAACATCTCATACAATGCAATGGAAACAAAACAGAATAAAAGTAATACAAGATAAACAAACTAAATGCAATAACTAAGTAGAACTTAACCCAAGAAAATGAATCCAATGTACAAAATGCAATCAACACTCAAAAATGAAAAATAAAGCAAGAAAACCAAAACAAATAAAACCAAAAAATAAAACTCTTTTTTGGGATAGTTTTGACATGTTTTCCATTGTTTTTGGTGTCATCATGAAAGACAACTTTTCAAGGCTATTGTTCACATTGTTTTGGGGTTTCCTAAAGACAATGTTATGCCAATAGATGTAGCATCATCCCTAGAAGGGATATTTTGAATGTTTAGATTTTTGTATATCTTTTTGAATGTTTTTGTGTTTTCTAAGGTTTGTTTTGAAAGTGAGGCCTAATGAAAAAGAAGTGGATGCCCCCAACGTGATGTGGGAATATACAAAAGGTAGAATGCCACGTGTGTATGTTCAAGAAGGTGAAATGTGAAGGTGCCCCTAATGTTAGATGGGAATATACAAAGGAAACTCCTTCATGCAGATATAAGAACAAACAAGCCAGATCATGGCTTGGTGAAGTAGATTCAGGGAAAGGTTCCTAGACCTGACAAGGGGAACCATCCCTATACAAAAGTAATAGCTATTTGTCCAAATGCAAGAGTAACTTGTGAACAATGAACCCTCCTTGAGCCGAAAACTTGGTTTTCACCCAAGGACCTATCCAATGTGCCACAATTGTGTGGTTTTCACACTTGGATGACCTTTTTTTTCTTTATTGTTTTCTTGATTTTCTGATTTTTTTGCTTGTTTTTTTTTTTGTTTTTCTACTTTTTAGGTATTTTCTGATATTTGCACCATGCTTAAGCATAGAACCACTTGAGATGCATGGTGTTCATAGGTTTTGGAATCTCTTCACCATCTAAGTATGCATTTTATAAGCTCCTGATCCATATTTAACAACCACCACATAAGGCCCTAACTAGTTAGCCTCAAATTTACCTTTCTTTTCTCTATCCTTGACAGTGTTCTTATGATTTTATTTTAGAACAAGATCACCTACATCAAATTCATGATGAATGATCCACTTGTTATATCCTCTTGATACTTTTTGGTAAACCTTTAGGTGATTAAGCGCTCTCATATGCTTTTCATCTAACAGCTCTAGCTCTGCTAACCGAGAAACTCTATAGTCTTCATCCTTATCAAGATAGTCCCGAGTGATATTCTCAGGGAGGGAAGCTCCACTTCCAAGGGTATGATGGCTTTAGTGCCATAGACTAGTGAATATGGGGTCACACCAGTAGGAGTGTGGATGGAGGTTTGATAGGCCCAGAGGGTGGGATGTATCTATAAATGCCAATTATGACCAGTCTTACTTACCATTTTCTCCATGATCCATACAAGAGTATTTTTATTGGTAGCCTGGCTTTCCCATTACCTTGAGGGTAATAGGGGGTGGACCATTTGAGTTGTATTTGAAAGTGTTGACATAATGCTTTGACCATTTTATTCTTGAAGGATTTACCATTATCAGTGACAATGGATGGAAGGAATGTCATAGTGGAAAATAAGGTGATTCATAATGAACTTGGAAATTTGTGCACCAGTGACATAAGTAAGAGGCACAACCTCTACCCATTTAGTAAAATACTCGGTGGTGGTAATAATGTGGGTATGACCATCGATGAGGTGGGATGGAGCTTCCCTATGAGATCTAGGCCCCACCTAGAAAATGGCCAAGGTGTTGTGATAGGATGCAAAGCCTGTGTTGGTGCATGTATTAAGTTTCCATACTTTTGGCATAGCTCACATTTATTTACAAAATTACAATATTTGCTTCCATGGTGGGCCAATAATAACCCACCCTCAAGATTTTCTTAGCCAAGACCATACCACTAGTAGTGTGCGCTCCATAGATACCTCTCATGCACTTCTTTAATAGCATGGACCGATTCAAGTAACATCCAAACAATGAAGTAGATTCCTAGCATAGCCATGATGATAAAGGGTGCCTCCTAGAGAGGGTGTAATGGGCTATACGGTGGATAAGATATTTCTTCTCATAATGGGTAATGTTTGGGGAAATGTGCCATCTTGTAGGTATCTAAATATAGGGTCATACCAAGGGGAGAAGGGACCAACAACTTCACATGCCAAACATGACTGAGCATATCATATGTGGGTACTCGTAAATGCTCTACAAAGAATGACATTTTACTTTCTGAGGTGGAATGTGTAATAGTGATCCGATAGTAGCCATGACATTTGTTGATCTATTATGTGACCTTGGTTTTTGTTCAAAGATAATCTATATAAAATATTCCTTCAAGGTTTCAACCAATTTCTTGTATGGAATAAATCTTTTCATCTTTAACCTTATACTCATCATTAACTTGTTTAATAATAAGTTGGGAGTCACCAATGACTTGTAGTTGTCTGATATTCCAAGTGATAGCTAACTTGAGGCCAACAATGAGTGCTTCATATTCTACAATGTTATTAGTGCAAGGGAATCCCAAATGAAATGCCCTTGGAATGACCTCCCCTATGGGAGTGATGAGTATGACTCCTGCTCTCGATCCATGGAAGGTGAATGATCCATCGAAATGGACTGCCACTCCATAGACTCTTCAACATACATCATGGATGCATCTGGAAGATCCAGACACAAAGGTTCCATCCCTAGTAGAGGAGCTTCTGCTAACTGATCAGCCAATACATGTCCTTTCAATGATTTTGGTTAACAAATTCAATATCAAATTCACTTAGGAGAATGATCCAATTAGCCATTCATCCCATAAGGGTGGGTTTGGATAAGAGGTACTTGAGAGGGTCAACTTTGGATATTAGCTTGGTCTTATTGTTAAGGAGGTAATGATGTATTTTTGAAAGGAAAAGACAAACTTCCAGAAAGCCTTTTCAATCTGTGGGTAATTTAGTTCATAGGAAATCAAGGTGTGACTAAGGTAATAAACCACCCTTTCTCTATGGTCTAGGTCATATTGGGAAAGCAAGTGCACCAATAGAAAATTGGGTAGCTGAAATGTATAATAGAGAGGTTCACCCGGGGTAGGCGACATGAGTATGGGTGGGTTGACAAGGTATTATTTAAGCAGTGCAAATGCCTTTTGATATTTGGTCCCCAGTTGAATGTAACATCCTTCTTGAGGAGATGTGTAAATGGATGACACTTATCCGCAAGCTGTGAAATGAAATGATGAGGATTGTCCTGAATCTTTCCTTGTAAACTTCTTAGTTGTTTGAGATTTTAGGTGGAGGCATTTCTATGATAGTTGTAACCTTTGCAGATCCACCTCTATTCCTCTCTGTGAAATGATGAAACCTAGGAGTTTCCTGAAAAAACACCAAAGACACACTTCCTAGGATTCAAACGTACTTTGTAATCTCGAAGATGCTAGAAAATACATCTCAGCACTTCTAGGTGCTCTCCTCTAGTTTTGGATTTTGCTAAGATATCATCAATGTAATCCTCCATGATGTCATTCATCATGTCATGGAAGATGACCATCATTGCGCATTGATAGGTGGCCCAACATTCTTGAGTCGAAAGGCATGACCTTGTAAAAAAATGTCCCCAAGGGGTGATGAAAGTTGTCTTATGTTGATCTTCCTCTACAATTCAAATTGGTTATAACCTGAAAAACCATCCATTAAGGATAACATTTCATAACAGTGGTAGAATTGACAATCATATCAATATTAGGCAAGGGAAGTCATCTTTGGGACATGCTTTATTGATGTGTCATGGAAGTTGGTGCAAATCCTTATACCAACCGCTTCTTTTGAACTAGGACTATGTTGGATATCCAATCCGAATAGTCAATGGGTTTAATGAAATCAACAACTAATAACTTTTCAAGTTCTTCTTTGACAAGTAGTGCAACTTTGGGGTGCATCTTTCTCAATTTTTGCTTGATGGGTTTGGCATCTGGGTGCACAATGAGGTTGTGCATGACCAAGTCTAGGTCCAAACAGGCATATCTACATATGACCATGCAAATATATCTGCATATTCTCTCAATAGTTCCACAAAAACTTTTTGTTCTTGAGCTTGAGAGTGAAGCTCCCAACTTTATCATTCTAGGCTCCTCTTTGAGCCAATGTTGACATTGATCATTTCTTCAACAAGCATTTTGGAAGCATCCTCCATCCATGTAGGATCAGGGGAAGAGTAAGATCAACCTCGATAGGAGGTGTGAGATCATCTTTATAAGGATATTCTACTTTTCTATGATTTCTTCATTTTTCTTATCTACTAGGGTCTCAAAAAGTTTGTCACTATGAGACTTGTACTTGTTCTTCCCACAAGGCTTCCCTGACGTATCCTTATTCTTTCTTACAACCTTCTTACTCAAGCATCCACACATATCTTCTTCTTCTCCAAAGTATGTGCATGCATCTAGTTTGATCACAAATCCTTTCTTGTGATCTCCAGTGGAATAGAATCCCCCTTGAGTCCCATGAATTCTGTGAATGCCTCATCATTTTCAAAGAAATCGAGTGGCACATGAAATTGTTGATCCCAATCTACAAGTTGGATATATAAGGGTTACTTGATAATTGGTTTGGGAATTTGATCTGGATAAGGTAAAAAAAATAGTTGAATCAGGAATAGGTTCGTGGAGGCAAGATCCTCGTAGAGGCTACATTGGGAATCCGCATCACTATCTGAATGAGATGAGTCATCCTCATGTTTGGAAGAGGTGGCATCGATCTCAAAGGGTGGATCATCATGAGGTCTAATTCAAGACCATGTTTGTTAGATTTGAAATGAGGGATAGGAATGGGTTCTAACCATCCTTGTGCATTGATACCACATCCAAACCCATTGTAACCCATGACATACATCATGCGGTGGCCTTTGATATATATATGGGGCTGATGGCATGAGGCCATGGTACCCTCAGGTATTCTTCTAGTGGGATCTTCTAACATATTTTCCTAGAAAAGAGACCACTAGGGATGAATCTCTCAAAGGGTTCAGGGCATCTATCTCCAGTGCCTTTGAATTGAAAGTAAGGTTTTCCCCATGTCCTGGGTGATACTGAAAGATTGATATCAGTAAGGCCTATTGAAGAGTAAACTACTCACCTGGGCCATACTTTTACCGAATGTTTCCTCCCATGATGAGAAAGGGTTGACCAATGAAGGAAAGTTTTGATTACAAGGAGTGAGTGTATCTAGATCCACATGTTCCCTTATGGCCTCTATTTGTAAGGGAACAACAATATTTGCAGAAGGACATTCATAGGTCACATGAGAAAAATATGTGCAATGCCCTACAATGTGTGAATGGTTTAGATCACCCTGAATGGTGATTATTTATCCTCCATAGCACATCTTGATACACTGATGGAAGGTGGAGGGAATATCCTACATGGCATGAATCCATGGGTGTCCCAAGAGCATGTTATAGGGAAGATCTAGGTCAAGGACATGGAAATTCGTATCGTGACATGTCGGCCCCACTTCCATAGGAACTACTATAGTACCTGTTGACTCACATTCCTCATTATCATAAGTTGTGATTGTAATAGTTTTAGCCCCTAGATCTATTTCTGAATGGCCCAACTTGCTTAACTAGCTTCAAAGTGCAAATATTTAAACTAGATCCACCATCCACAAGTACTCTCTTGATCTTACGATGAGTAACAACTACTTCTAGGTATAGGGGTAAGTTGTGCTCTAGGTCATTATGTGGGATTGTACAGTGTGATCAAAAGTGATATGATCATTGGAATCAAGGTGTGTAATCATCGCTTGAAGGTGTGCATGGGATCTACATTTGTGGAGACTCCTAAACTCTACAATGTTTTATACAATATGTTTTTATGAGCAAGTAGAGATTTTGAGGAGATCTAAAATTGATATCCTAGTGGGTGTCTTCTCTAACTATTCTATTAAATTGTACTTGACCTTCCTGAGGGATAGGTAGGGGATCTAGTATGATCAAATGAGCATGCATCACATCCCTATTACACAACTTTTTCTAAGATCCTAATAGTATTAACTTGTTCATCAGATGAATGGATACAACCTATAAGGGAATCAAAGGGACTATCATTAGTTGGATAGACATAAGCAAACAATCCTATAGTCATTGGAAGTTTGTTCCATGATCTGGCTTCTTGTTCTTCTTATCTGCATGGTTAGGAAAGGGCTCTTTGAAGATACCCATTTTCTCATTGGGACCTTGTCCTGAGTCAAGGGGTGAATCTACGATGATTTTCCCTCTTGATGAGGTCTTGTATATAATGTCGTAGTCTCAAGAACCTATCTATTTTGTGTCCTTTAACATGATGGAAATCACAAGTACTCATGCTCTTTGAACCAATCAGGTTTTGGAGCATCCTCTGGATATGGTATTGTCGTGGTTGGGTACTGCACCATGTTTACTGCATCTAACTATTTAAGTATGATAGATAGTGATTCAGTTAGTGGTGTAAATGTATGTTTTGTAGGTGCCTTTGGGTGAGGTCCTATGAGAGATTTAAAAGTAGACCAGTTTGTATATGGTTTGGACTCTTTTAGAGTCCGTAATGCCATCGCCAATGACATGTTTGTTTTTGTTGAAGAATTTTGGTTTATCTGAGGGTTTTGTTTCATGTTTTTCCTTGATGACTGGTTTAAGTGTACCTTTCATGATGAGAGCCTTTTGATTTGACTACCCTTCTCTATAACTTCTTTGAAGTTAGAGCCGTAGTGCATTTGTAAATGAAAGGCTATCTTCGGGTTTAGGTTAGGAACAAATATGCTTACTAGCTATTTTTTCGAGTAGGGCACAAGGGAAACAACTTGCCAATCCATGCCATCATTGTAAGAAGCCCAAAAGGTCTCGTTAGGTTTTTTTTTGTGTTGCAAAGGTCATTCATCGTGATATCATTCTCCATATTGAAGGAATAATGTCACAAATTTTTTCAGCTAGTGTGGGCCATGTTGTAATGGATCCCTTGGGTATACTAAAAACCATTCTAATGTTAGTGCTCCTAGGTTATGAGGGAATAGTCGTATTAAGAAATTATCATTGTACGTGACCTCTTGACAAGCCATGTAAAATTCCTTGATGTGATCATGAGGATCACCTTTGCTCTTATATTTATCAAACTTAGGAATGGAAAAATGTTTTGGAAATGGTTGTCACAACATGTCCTTATCAAAGGGGTAAGGACATAGTTCTTCATATAAGTACTCCTCTATGTGCCCTATGTTTCTTATAATGTAGTAAGTGTGTTCTTCATTGATTGTAACTCTTGTTGAATGAGTTGTTCCTTTTGTAGGTGATGTTGGTCTATTTACCTTAGCAACTTTGAAATTTGTGTCATCATATGGATCAAAGTGAAACTCACTAGATTTCATCTTGAGTTTATCTTTATGCACGTTCCTACTTGAAGAGCCTAAGTTTGCTAACTTTTGACTTAGTTTCAATTTTTTTTTGAAGAATATCTTCTTCAACTAAGGGATCATCTTCCTCATCAAACTTAGGAGGTGGTGAGCCTTTGTGTTCATGCTCAACTTTTACTTTACGTGAAGCCTTATAATAAGGTTTTTGTGAATCACCAATTGGTTTTGATGGGTCTTCTTCAACATTTTTGTGATGTTGTCCGGAAGTAGAAGCATACCCTATGTCAAAGGGATTATCCATGTCTAAGAGGGATGGTCGCTCTTCCATTTTATGATTAATGATTTTAGCCTCCGTTTGCATTCCTATGGAAGTTTAGCTCCTAACTCTAGGACTCTTGTGAGTACTTGATCTTTTTATAATAAAGGAGCTCATCAAATCGAACTAGGTCTAACTTATGTTGTTCCTCAGAAGAATCAGATTCTTCTCTGCTATGATCGACCAAAGGTTCATGTCTTTGACCTGTGAAAAAGAGAGGTGCTAAGTTATTACCACTGAATGGGAAGGATGCAAAAGGATTTTCTTCTAAGTCACGCTCGTTTGGTTTAGATGCCATTTTCGTGATTCTTGGCATTACTAGTCAAAGTTATACTAGGTTTTGTCTAAATGCTTTCAAAGTTGTATGAAACCTAGGTGTATGTTGTGTAAGTCATCGATGCCAAAATATCCTAGTGTGTTCTAGATGTAATGTTATGCAACCATTATCGTTCAAAGAATAATCATATGAACACTCTAGCAAATCAAACAATCACTCAAATTGTTTTTAGCAAGACTATACCCTAAACTATGATTCCAATGAAGGGCTTAAGGAAGATAGTGACAATACCCTATCAATACATAGGTTGAGTTAGAATACTAACAAGGCCTAATACCAAAGTGATATTGACGTGATCTCTCCATGAGATATACTAAGACCAAGTTTAAATGCCGACAAAACCTAAGTTTTTGAAAAATGGAAGTTGTGAATGTGGATAGCGTAACAACACTATCTGACACGTTAACCTAGAAAGAAAGGTGTTAGTATCAAGATGATGTTATCGCGGTATACACAAGGCAATATCGACACTCTCAAAAGACTTAGATGACGTTGGAACTGAAACTAGGTATAAGTATAGCAAGAAGTTCTTTAGTTGTGTGAGCAACATAACAATACAATAAAGGGACTTATACCAAGTTCTCACAAAAAATGAAAACATGATGTAAGTACCATAATTGTATAGCTAGAATGTGAGAAAAAATAACAACTTAAGGAGAAATAATGATGAACCAAAATCATAGCAATGAAGATGATCTTGAAATCAAGATCAAAGGACTATCAAAGACATGAAAATGTACTTACACACTTTAGACATTTAACAACCCAACCACAAACATGGATGGGCGTAAATGAAAAAAAAGTGGTGAATATTGTCCTTGATAAGACTCATGAGGTATGCCTCCTTCTCATCCCAAATGGGCAATGAGAATGCAAGGGTATAGATCAAAAGATGAAAATAAACTAAGCACCACTTGGGAAAAGTTTTCACCTCATCCGAAGGTGAGAAAGAAACCAAGCTAAGTGATACATCATTTAATTTTGTGATGAAAGACACTTAGATCTAACTCAAGTGGACTCTTTTCCTTGTTTGAAAAACAAGGTTCAGACTCCAAGTAAGTCATCACTTCGTGATGGCTCGACAAGATGTGACAATGGACTAGTAAAGTGGGCTCCAAGACAAAATGGATTTCCTAATAAGATCACTCAACTAGGTGTCAACAATTTGTCTAAATGTGAGCTCGATTTACCCAAAGAGTCACACTGACTAGTTTGGGAGTATCTCGACTTTACTTTACCCCTTCGATATAATGAGAAACTAGTGCATTCAGTTGTATCATCACTGGGGTCGCGATACGAACAACTTTGACTCTAACTCACAATGTAAAAACTAGTCAAGTGGGTAAGTGGAGTGCTTCCTATTTCATCCATGAGGTTACTCAACGGTGGATTACTTTAGGGTTCCTAGAACCACCCCCATTGTTATAGCTTAAGGTGTTATGCCAAAGGGGTTATGTTCTAGTTGAGCGGATAGGGACGTACCCTTTTCCAAAACCTACAATATAATGTGATGAAGTGGTGTGTTTTTATCTTGCTTAGCTTAATGTGGTTTTAAGTAGCACACCATTTTGGAAACTTGTATGAAAACACGTATTAGTGGGTTTGTTTTTGTAACTCCTTTCTTCGACAAAGCGTTTTTGGTTCTATACGTAAATGGTTAGTAATTTTCCACAAAATATCATGATACCAAAAGAGATTTTGTGTTTCTTTTGATTCCTAAGATCACCAAAAAGGTGTGAAGGAAGAGCATACACAACGCGGAAACTCAACTAAAACAAGTTTTATGGAAAATACTTTAAGTGTTTTTTTACAAAAGTTTGAGTTCATTTTAACCAATTTTGAAAGATCAATCCATTTAGGAAGCATAAAGTAAGTGTTTTGAAAGTAATAAGAAGGTTTTTAGAAGTGTTTTTATTCCCAAGATCACCTAGAAGGTGTGAGGGAAGAGCATACACACTTCAAAAAATCTCTTTAACTAAGAAAATGAAACACTTAAACTACACATTAGTAAAAAAAAAAAAAGAAACTGCAATCACTTGTTAGAACCTGCGAATAACTAGAAAAACCAAAAAATTTTTTGATCTTATAGCTCAAAGAGAAATTCCAATTTTTAATTCAGACACCTATGCGCGCCGTAATGACACATACGCATCCCAACCAATGGATACATGTGCCAGACCGATGTGTACACATGGCAACAATTTATGACAGTAAGGTCCAACACCTACGTAGGGCCGAGAGATAGTACGCTAGGGTTTCAACAGAGATGCCTCCTTCCCGATGGATATGCCTATAAGCTAAAAGATGAATCAACACAATATGCCAAAAATACACATGCACATCAGAGACATGGATACACGTGATAGTCAACATGAGACATGCCGATAGTTTAATGATAGGTATGTGGCCCTTTGTAAATGACTTCGAAAGTGAAAAAAATATGACCGAGATGGGTGTGCGCGACTAGTTTTGATAGGTGTGCTAGGGTTTGATGAGAGACACCGATCAGACACTACGTGCGTACCCTAAAAAAACCTGAAAACTCACGGAAATGAATTTTTTAAGAAGCAAACAGTTAGTTTTTTATCAAGGAAATCTATTTCTAACTTGAACCCATTAAATGTTTAACCAAAAGGGAGATTTAGCTTGTTTAAAACATGAAAACTATCAAAAGACAAGCCTTTTAACCCCTAGAAAGCTCTATAATGATTAAAAATGGACATACAAAGCTTAGAAATGATTTCAAAAGGACTATGGGGTAGTCCCACTAGGCGTGCCAAATGTGTGTAATGAAAAGTTTGCAAAAGCTTATGAAATGGGGTAAGAACTCAAAAGAAAACCCCAAAAGCTTTGGAACAAACAACTCAAATGACCATCAGATTAGAGATAAGCAAGAGCTACCTATTTGCATGCATATTATAAAGTTTGAAACAAACAATCAACCTCTAAACATGACTATATTAGTTCTCTACTCCATGAAATCTATCTATAAGTGAACCTATTAAAGCTCTAGCAATCAATTTTGTGTTTATTGATGTTTCAAAAGCTTAAGAATGGAAGCTCACCATTAATGGCTTCTCCCATTTACCTAAAGCTTTGAAAGGATTAGCAAATAACAAGTAAATAGCTCAAATAAACTATGAAATGACTCTAAAAGACCTAAGCATGACCTAAATCAAAAATGAGAGAGAAATGAAGAGAGAGAGAGAGAGAGAGAGTTCTTGAGAAAAGGTGGGAGGGGTATCCCTCTATTTATAGTTTTTGGATTTGAGAAAAGGATGTTTTGGATGCATGTGGGACTAAAAAGGAGTCAAAAAGTTGATTTTTAGAAAAACATATTTGGAGGTGTGAACAGGATTTTAGGAAGCTAAGTGGCTATTTGGAAAGGTAAGATATTTGTTTAGAAAGTCAAATCCTTCCTAGAAAGTCAATAAGAGGGTTATATGGAGGGTCATCTCACATGGGTTAGGTTTAGGGTTTTCTTGTGTGTCATGCACTAGGGTTACTCAACACCCTATATGTACCCTTTTATTTCTAATTTATGAGTATGCCAAGACACTCCGCTATCTTTCCTCTATGTGCAAGCTTTATTTCTATTGAGAAAGTTCTTCCATTGTTGATCGATCCTTGTGATTATTTGGAGCTATCACGATTCCATTTGAGTGTAACTACTTCATGGTGCATCATTTCTGATTCAATTCTCACAAACTCTTTCATGGTATCAAAGATGAGATCGGGTAAATGTGCATTCGTCATCTGAGTTGCGATTACTCTTGGTTTCATTATTTTTTACTCCTCGTGCAAGTTTTTTTGATCATTAGATTCTGGAATTTCATTTGCTAACATTCTTAACAAATTGTTCTTGGAAAGTTTCATTTTTTTTTGTGTTCTTCGTGCATGTGTAGATCTCCTTGAGTTTTTCAGGGGTTTTATAGCTACATTTAGCTAGCTGTGGATAAATTTAGCAAATCAGCTAAAATAGAGGTTCTTTATTCTGGTTTTTTAATCATTTTATTAAACATGATTTTTTTAGATCTCTATTTTTTTGGTTTCTTTGTGTTTGCATGTTGGTTTTACAGAGATTCAGGTTCAAAATTACAGGTTTGAAGTTTGGTGTTTGGTGTTTTTGGTACACTGCTCCCAACCGAGCTCTCCACCAAGCTCCTCAACTCACCTCTAAGCTCCTCTTCTCTGCCCTGGGCTCCTCAACTCGTCGTGTCTCCTGGCTCGTGCTCAGCCTCTCTTGCAAGTTCTTCCCGAACCAAGTTCCCTCTGCATGCTTTCTCTGGTGAGTCCTATTCTGTTGGCTACTGGATCATGGTCTTCCTCAAGCGAATTATACTCTGCCTTGACCTCAAGATCCTCCCCTATGCATTATTCTCTCCTTTGTGGGTGGCCATGTCTCTGGATCGTGTGTTGGTCGAGTCATGGTTTTTATCCTCGCATGGTGCCCTCCTGCTTGGCTCGGCTTCTTACCCCGCCTCGTTGATTCTTCCCTCACCTCGTGCATGACCCCCTCGTGTTGTTCCGCTCGGCCCTAGCTCATCCCTCACATCCCATCCTCTGCTCATTCCCCACCTATTTCCGTCACCAATAATGGCTCTCCCAAGCTTCTTCTTTGCGTGTACACCGAGCCCCGAGCCCTTTATGCCGATCCCACTCCATCCACCTCCAACAACCTCCACATAACTTGGTTGTTATATGGATTTTCCGACCCTTTGACCCCTCCAACTTAGGATTTCAACAAGGTAAGTTAAAAAATATTTATGGTATGTTTTTTAAGTTTTTTGGTGGAAATGTTTTCAAGTTGAAAAATCCAAACGGAGGTAATTTTAAAGTGGGCATTTAAATTTATTTAAGGCATTTTTTTTTAAAAAGGGAAATAAATTTAAATAGTTAATTAGGATTTAATTTTAATTAGATCTTAATTAGTATTTCTTTATTAATCATAATTAATTAGATTTAATTATATTAAATCTAGTTTTATTAATTATGAATCTAATTTATTTATCTTTTCGATTAGTAATAATTTAAATCATCTTTTAAATTAATGTTAATTATCATTTTTTTAACTCCCATAGCTTTAAAATTAGCTATATTGGATGTTTCAAAACGGTAATTTTTAGGCGTTATTGTTGAATTTTTTACTCATCATGCACTCAAGTGTGCAGTGACACTCTGAGCACCTATTTGCCTTCCGAGTGCTTTTCCGGCATTCTGAAGATCATCAGGACTCATCTTGAGTTCATCTAAAACTTGTATTTACCCTTATTATTGCTTGTGACTAGTGAGCACATCCACCACAGTTTTGCAATAAGGGGGTATCCATTGCGACATGAGATGCTCTTTCTCACAACTAGGATTTGATTTCACCTCCTTCCTAGTTTTTGTAAGTTGTGCTTGTATACGGTGTCACTTTTTACGCTCCATGAAACACAATTGTGGTCTCCTCTCTTGCGTGTTATTATGCTGATTGCAAGGTGAGTTACCAACTATTTCAAGACGCATGCTTGGACCCGATTGTATTCAACACACTAAACTATAAAGTGCCAAAAGCAAGGGGTTATTATATTGTCTTGGGTGGTTGTGATTCTTGTGTTTATTTTCTGCATTCCTTCTCTCTCTCTTCACTATGGATGTACTTTCAATTCCTTTACTTATGTCATTCAACTTCTTCGAATGGAGATCGAAAATAATTATGAAACTAAGGGGTAAAGGGTTATTCGCATCACCATGGGAACTGAGACTGAACCAAACGATGACCCTGAAAAATCTAAGTGGTTAAACCATAGTGATGAAGCTTTAGGTATTCTTTGCATGTCTATTTCTCTTGACCTACTCTTTCACATTGAGTCACCTGAAACACCTAATTCTACATGGAAAACATTAGATGGAATGTTTGATAACAAGATGACATGAGAGCACATGAGTTGGAAAACGAACTACTAGGGTTAAATCCTAGTGATTTTGAAAACCTATAAGCATTCTTCTCTAAGTTTTTCCACACTAGATTGTTGTTAAAGGAATGTCAAGTAGAGAAGAAATATTCTCAACTGATCTTGTCGATTCTCTCTAAGTTAGGTCCTGAATATTTTGTCTTTGTGTCAACTTTTACGCTACAAAAAAGTTATCTTGGGCAAGGATTGGAATATGCCCTCCTTTGACTATTTTTCATCCCAACTCATTCGAGAACATGACAAACTCATTCAAATGGGGTCTCTCAAGTCCAAGTCACATGCCCTTGTAGCAAGTACTAGTAAGGAAAAGAAGATTGAAAAGAAGAAAGAAAAAAGGATCAACCTAAGAAGGAAACCAAGACCAAAACTAAATTTAACATGAACACTTCGACTTCTGAGCCTAGAGCACAGAAAGACAAGTTTTTGTGTTCCTATTGCAATAAGCCTGGTTGTAAAGAGAATATGTGTATGAGAAAAAAATTTGATCACCTTACTCATTCACTTTAGAAAAATCAAATAGTTGTTCTTGAGTCTATCAAACAAAATGCTCCAAAGGCCAAGTCTTCTACTGCAAAAAGGGTCTAAATCTGATAAGTAGAAAGGAAAGGCCCTTATAGCCAAATTTTCTCCTTCATCAATGTGGATTATAGATTCTGGTGCCTGCATCACATGTCTTCTTCGCATATTGAGTTCTCTAACATCAAGCCTTGTGGTATGTCCCAAATCACGATGGGTAATCACACACGATAGTGTCGGTTTTTAGTAGTGGATAGTAGAGATGGATGGGGGAACATTCAACCAAGTGTTGAGTGTTCTGATCTCTCTACCAATCTCCTATCAGTTTACCAAATTACTCACCTTGGTGAAGGAATGCAAGTGGAATTTGGTCCTAACTCGGTGATTATTCGTGAGCTTAATGATGACACTACATTGGCTGAGGGAAAGGTGGATCACCGTTCATGGTTATATACCTTTTCCCACTTTACTTTTGATTCTACGCCCATTTCCTTGCTCACTCATGCAAATGAGGTTAGTAAGCTATGGCATGAGCATTTTGGACATCTAAATTATCGCTACCTTGAACAATTGAGCCAAAATGAAATGGTCAATGGGTTACCCACGTCAAGTTTTCTAAGGGTCTTTGTGAGGGTTGTACCCTTGGAAAGCATCCTGAAAAGAAATTTGACAAAGGAAAAGCATGGAGAGCTACTCATCCCTTGGATCTTGTTCACAGTGATATTTTGGTCCATTTCCATATCCTTCGTTTACTAGAGCTCTTTATGTGCTCACCTTCATTGATGACTATTCGCGATATACTTGGGTATATTTTCTTAAGATTAAGTCTGAAGTCTTTGAAAATTTTAGGACTTTAAGGATCTTGTTGAGAAACAGGCGGAATGGTCTATCAAGGTTCTTGAACCAACAATGGAGGTGAATATGTAAACAATAGGTTCATGGATTTCTATACTTCTGAAGGGATCTCCTTACAACATACAGTTGCTTATAGCCCTTCAGAATGGAGTAGCAAAAAGAAAGAACCGTACTCTTAAGGAGATGGCCACTTGTATGATTCACTCAAGTATCTTCCTCCACAGTATTGGGCTGAAGTAGTGAATTGTGCTAATTACATTTAGAACCATGTTCCACACAAGGAACTAAGAGGATGACACCCTTTGAAGCTGGTTTGGATGTAAGCTGACGTTGAGCACTTTGAGTCTTTGAATCCAAGGTTATGGCTGGATTCCCAAGAAGAGACACAAGGCATTGGAACCACAATCCAAGCCTTGTATCTTTGTAGGGTATCCTAATGGTGTGAAGGGATATCAATTTTTAAATCCTATTTCTCATGAGCTTTATATTGAGATAAATGTTAAGTTTGATGAGTCTTCTTCGACTTCTACTTCTCTACCTATTGAGGTTCTTCAGCTTGCTGATTAAGATTTGACTCATTAGATGATGATGTTGTTGAGCGTGCTCCTCTTCCTAATCATCCCGGCCATCAGGCCTTTGAGTTTTTTGATTCTGACAGTAGTGATGATGAGGACTATGTCCCTTCTCACTCAAGTGATGAATCTTCCGATTTAGAGCCTAATCCTCTTGGTCCTCTTTGGGCTAGGAAAACTTTGCAAAGTGTTGGAGATACTTTGGATATGAGACGTACTCACTAAAATTTTGTTGGACCCCATTATTTCTTTGCCTCTACTTCGATACACATTCTTTCTGAGAGGCTTCTAGTATTCATGAGTGGGATTATACCATGGATGAGGAGTATTCCTCTCTCATAAAGAATGATACTTGGGATCTCACCCTCTTCCGAAAGGAATAAAAATCATTCGGTGTAAGTGGGTGTTCCAAAAAAAGTATGGAGTAGATGGAGAATTTGAAAATTTTAAAGCACGATTAGTAGCTAAGGGTTTCTCCTAGATAAATGGGGTTGATTATACTAAAACCTTTGCTTCGGTTACGAAGATGACTTATATTTGACTGACCCTTACCATTGCCGCAACAAAGAGATGGAAAGTCCATCAAATGGATGTTAAGAGTGCCTTCCTTTATGGTGACCTAAAGGAAGAGATCTACATGGAACAACCTCCGGTTATGTCCATGATCCCTCCTTCATTTATAAGTTAAAGAAGTCTCTTTATGGCCTTAAACAAGCCCCTCAGGATTGGAATGCCAAGATGGACTCCTTTTTACTTACATCAGGTTTACTAGGTGTCACTCGATCCAAATGTTTATATTCTACGACAAGATGACTCGTAGTCATCCTTGTTCTCTATTTTAATGACTTGTTGATCACATGTAGCTCTTCCTCTACCATTGATTCTATGAAGATCACTTTGGCCAACAGGTTTTCCATGACTGACTTAGGTATGCTTCATTAATTTCTTAAGATCTAGATTTCACAATCTAACTCGGGAATTTTGATTTCACAACCTAAGTATGCTCTTGACTTGTTTTCTCATTTTCAAATGTTTGATTGTAAGTATTCTCCTACTCCTTTTCTTTTCGGGGTTAAGTTGGTTTCTGATTGCTCTGCTCCCTTGGTTAATGGTACCCTTTATCGATATTTGGTGGGGAGATTGTTTTACTTGACTCACACTCGACCGGATTTATCTTATGCTATTGGGATCATGTCTAGATTCATGCAAGAGCCACATGAGCTGCATTGGAAAGAAGCTAAGTGGATCCTTCATTATGTTCGTGGCACCTATACTGATGGCATTCACTATTATGGAGGGGTGGATATTGACTTGATTGGGTTCACAGATTGATTCGATTGGGCGGTGACTTAGATCATCAGAAATATACCTCTGGCTATAGTTTCTCTCTTGGTTCAAGTCCTGTTAGTTGGTCTAGCAAGAAGCAGAATGCAATTGTGATATCTTCTACAGAGGCATAATACAAAGGAGTAGTTAACGCTGCCACAGAGGTTGTTTGGCTACAGGGTATTCTGACAAATTTGGCATCCACTTTTGGTGGCCTACCATTATCTATTGTGATAACACAAGCACTATCTCAATTTGTAGAAATCTAGTTCAACATCAATGAGGACAAAGCACATTGAGATCCATATGCACTTCATATGAGAGCTTATTCATGATGGTATCATTGACATTCAATACATTAAGACACTGATCAGATTGCAGATATATTCACCAAGCCCTTCACTGAAGTGAAGTTTCTTCACTTACGGTCTCTTCTTAGAGTGAGGTCTTATGCAGCTGGTCATCTTCTTGAGATATAGTCCTTCTCTTCTTCTTCTTCTTCTTCTTCTTCTTCTAGGAAGATGTTGTTTTATATGGGCACCTTATCAGGCCTTTAGTTTTGGGCCCCATTGACACATCTTTCTTAGTTGTTTAGGAGTGTCTTCTTGTTCATCTCGACTCATCATAGCCTGCTACCCCAAATTTGATGAAGGGGGGTTGGTGTGTGGGATCCTATGTGTCCTCCACTCACATATGGAGGGTCATCTCACATGGGTTAGGTTTAGGGTTAGGTTTAGGGTTTGCTTATGTGTCATGCACTAGGGTTACTCAGCACCCTATATGTACCCTTTCATTTCTGATTTATGAGTATGCCAAGACACTCGATGTCTTTCCTCTATGTGCAAGATTTATTTCTGTTGAGCAAGTTCTTCCATTGTTGATCAATCCTTGTGATTACACTGGAGTTATCATGATTCCATTTGAGTGCAACTACTTCATGGTGCATCGTTTCGATTCGATTCTCGCAAACTCTTTCAGTTTCCTTGGACCACAAAAAGGTGTTGCCAAATTTTGGGTTAAATTGTCTCACCACACCCCTACTAATATAATTCATTTATAGATTGGGAATTCAAATTTGTTAAAATGTTGAGTGTTTTAAATTAATTCCTCCAATTCAATGTATAACCCTAAAAATTAGGCATGTCTTGTCTCAATAATTCCTTCAAGTGATCGAGATTTCAACTCGCCACCATTTGCATTTTTTTCAAATGGTTGTCAGTTATATGTGACTTCTAATTCTCATACAATTTGTGAGTTTCAAACTTAATTTAAGTGGGTGATGACATCATCCTCATTCATTAAATTGTTCCTTAAGTGTTGTTTTTTTCCTATTAACTCTTTGCCACATTTATCACCTATATTTTTGGGTCATGTTCAACTTTTTACATGCTTCCATGTGTTATTTATTCCTATGCATCTTCATGAAAATTAGTCCTACGCACCTCCTTGCCTCTTGGATTTTTAGCATACACTTTTCCTTCACACCCTCTAATTTACACACTCTAACCATTTACTCTTCTTTGCATTTACCCTAAAGTTCTTTCACCATCATGCTATACATAAGCATATTTTACAAAAATACATGATCTATTTCAACATTTTCCTTATTTTCCCATCCACACATCTTACTACTTTTCAAGCATATAGAAAATATTATCTTTTTCCACCCCACACTAATCCTACAAGGGTCCTTCCAATGCTATCTTCTCAAATTTTCAACAGCAATGACTTTTTTGAACACTCTATTCTTTATCAAACGGTCATGTCACATCTTTTACCATGTTTTCTCGACAATTTCACTCCAACATGAAAGCACACACTTTTCATATATTTTCAACAATATTATGATGCATTATGTGATAAAATATTCATCATATCATCTCTAATATGGAAATAAATAACGACATATAATGGTCATAATTCATGGGCAAAGCGAAGAATACATGAAGTTGTATATCTAAACCATCACGAGTGCAAACTATGCGGTTCTAGGTCGAACCGTACAATTCTAGATCAAAACAATATAATTCTAGCTTAGATAGTACAAAATATGTACAATCCCACCCCTAATCAATTTCAAAATCTAGAACTTCCATTAGAGAATCTAATTCTCTAGATATTCCTCTTCCATTTTCCTTTAGACCCATATCATTCTTGATTCGTTTTATAACAAACTTTATCAATCATTAAAAGCTTAAATACATTATTTTGATAGTGTATAATTGATGTTGATATTTAATTAGATTAGAATAGTATAATTTTTTCCAACCCTTACATATTTTTTATTTTTGTGTATGTTCATAACATTGAATTTAATTAAGGTGTACACATAATGCAACTCGTTTGGAAACTTGATCATTTAACAATGCTTGGAGTGACTTTGAACTTGTTAAGACATGATTCTTTTCTCTTTGGATGCTTGATAATGGAGTAAGATAGACTCTTGAAATTGGTCGAGTACTTCAAACCTATGGTAGTGGCTTCTCTAATTGGTGTGTAACTACTTTAAGAATATTTAGGAGAGCCTTGGGTACATTTGCACTAGGAACCCATTAATGTGTCTGGTGAGTCATATAATGATATTGACTTGGTTACATAGGATTCCATAGGTTAAGCATCCTCATTAAGGCCAACCTAGAAAGATGAAACAACATACATAAGATATTGAAATTGGAAAAAGAGTCATTATATGGAAGGTTGTAAGACCATACAAGTTGTCCATGATTTGTACTCACTATAAATTAGAACTATACTATTTTTTCCATGTAGACAATGATGCAAAAGCTAACGTTCATGAATGATGCATGGGGTTGAATTAATATTTTGGTTGATTAATAATCTTTGATGAATGATAGAGAAAAGTGTAGAGATGAGAAATTCAAATGAGAGAGAATATGTGTCGATTGGGTTTAGAATGAGAGCATTTATCTTAGCATAGGATCAACGCCAAACTTTTCATAAAAAAATGATAAGTTGCTAGGTTTTAACTTTTACATATATACCCCATAGGGTTGACATTTTAACAGGATGTTGGGTTTGTCTAATATTACATCCACACACACACACACACACACACACACACACCACACACACACACACACACACACACACACACACACACACACACACACACACACACACACACACACACACACACACACACACACACACACACACACACACAAATTTCACTACATAAACGTTTATTTGAAGTAGACAATAGAATTGTTTTTTTCTAATATACAACAACACAAAATAACTCTATTGAAAATACATTACAAACAAACAATCAACTTTTTTTAATGATTTTTGAACTATACAATAAACCAAAGACTATATACTGATATACCAAAGACTATATACATTACCTTTAAAAATAATTAACTATTTACCTTGAATTAAATTTAAAAAATCAATATACTCTATAACCTAAACATGCATTATGCCATAAGACTTACTACTAACTCTTTAATGAAATAATAATCAATGAAATAATATCTCTTTAGGTTGAACCATAAAAACACTAATAGAATAAACCCTAATTATAGACATGAATGCAAATCCCAAATAACAACTTTATGTCATATAGCTTTTTAGACTCGAACAAGCTACAACCTTATAACGTTGAAGATACACATGTAATGATGTGTATTTAGATGCAAAATGGTTTTAATTTTATTTAAAATGGTTTTAATTTTATTCCATCGAGAGAATATCCCATATTTTTTCAAATAAGTAATGATTATTTATTTTACTTTGTGGATGTCGGTGTCATTTGAGAGGGACTAGGAAATGTAGTAAAATACCATGTTTTGCATTTGCACCCATCCATGACCTATTACAACAAGTTTCAAGATGCCACCTCGTTCTACATTCCACGCAAGCAAGAATTCAAATCAAACCAAATTCACGAATGATATCTTTCTTACCTTTTAGAAACGACAACATAAACTAGCGGTTTTCACTCAAAAATAATGTTAACAGAGAAAAATGAATTGATGGACATATGTTGACCACTTTTATCAGACCCACATGACACGTCAATAAAATCTCGAACTCATTGGCAAGATAAGGCGCTTCATTCACAAGATTATTTTTCTATTTCTACCAAGGAACATTTCATCACCCTTGGTTAGTGTTTCCAACCTTTCATCTGGTCTTGCTTCCTAAGTACAACCTTCACTTCATCCCATGCTCAAACATATCTTGAAAACACAAGAACATAGTTAGTCATATAAATCATGATGCAAACTAGGCTTGTTCCCTTCTTATGATCTCATAAGTATCAGTTCTTTGCATATGATAACTAGATCAATCATGTTAATTTCCTTATTTAACTTCTTAAGGTCCTTTTACACCTTCCCACAGTACTATGTCTCATCCTTAATGTTTTCATTACCTCTCCTAGCTCACCATGTTTCCTGCCCACTTGAAGTTCTTGGTTCATTTCTTGTCTTCTCAAGGTTATATCAACCCTTCCACTTACTATAACATCCTCATACAATTAATTATGTCACTATATTTTTATTCATTCTCCTTATTCAAATCACAATATGCGTATACCTCTCTCTTCTAATAACTCTTCTCTATTTCAAAACTCGAGCTAACAATACAAATCTTCCCTTCTTCACTATACCTAACTTAATACTCCATCAATATCATCACCACAAGGGTTATGATTTATTCACACTTTATTCATCGACATGATTTTATTATTTAAGTGTAATCACCATTCCACTTGTGGTAACATACTAGTAGTTCTTGCATTTATTCTTGAGATTGATTACATGATACCAAGTTTATTTCACAAAAACTAGCTCTTGTCTTGAGAGGCCTAGTCCAAGACTTAAAACCTCAATATTTCATCAACCAAGTTGTATTTCCAATTTTTACACTCCTTACAAGGTTTTAAGACTCAAGAAATGAAAAGAAACTCAATTCCACCTCATACATTGATTGTTCTTCCTATTATCCCTCCATTTTCTTATTTTTCTGGATTAAATTCTCTAGAAAAGGTTTTATCCTAAAATTATTAAGAAAACATTAAATAAATAAATGCATAAATCTAAATATGTAACAACGCTGAATATAAACAATTAAGTATAGATTTGACCCAAGAAAAATAAGCTAGAAAGTATGAAACCCTAGTTGCAAATGAAACGAGAAAACACTTAGCTTATTTTGATGTGATGTCAAAGTTGTGGCAATCTAGAAAATAGATGGAGTGGGAACTCAAAGTGTCGAATATGACCTAGAAAATTGTAGAGATGTCGGATGTGCCAAGACCATGGGGCATTTACAGAGGGTCGGGGGCACACTGGGGTACTAGATACCTATTTTGGGCACTGTGACTGCTCCGAAGTGTGAGAACTTAATTTCTCAAGGTCATAAGATGTTTTTTGTTTGTCATCCTTGATCACATGTATGTAATCTGGATTTCACTATTATTTACTAGAAACCTTCAATCAAAAGAAGCACCTGTAAAACCATCAAACCACATTAAATCATCTAAAAATAAAGATATAAAATGAGGGTCAAATTGTCCTCAAGTGTTAATAAGGAGAACTTACGACTAATTTTTGCACTACATCTCAGACCCAATGTAGTTCTATGTGTGCATGTTTGTTGTAATCATGCCCTAGGTGGCTCTTGTGCGTGTCACACTTGATAACAATAAATAGCTAGATTTAGATATATTTGTGCATGAAAGAATGAACTTCCCCTCTTATGTGTGTATGTAGAAATGGCAAGTCCCTTCTCCCTTATGTTGAGCTAGATGGATGCTTGAATTCTCTTAGAATCTCTTGGAGACAACCTTAGGTGGTGATAGCTAATGTTTAGTGTTTGGTCCTTTATTATGATCACATAGCTTTGTATTTATATGATTCCCTTGTTTGAATTTTGTAATTAACCACTAAAAGGATGACTAGTAAAAATTAAGATGCCCAAATGGCTAGAAAAGACCCAAAAGATGCAAGAAAAGTAAAATGAGGTAAAGGGATCCCAGGAGAGGACGAGAGTTCCTAGTGTGGGTGTCTTGGTTGGCTTGTGTCTAGTGTCAGAATGAAAATTGAAAGCATAAAAAGATAGACTGGGTCATAAGGAGTGTAATACCAAAAGAGGAAATAAAAGAAAGCAAAGATGGCCAAAGATAGTGATCAATTAGTACTTTTCTTTCTTATGAATCATATGAATAGTGGTATGTGATCAGGACTAGATAGATACCCAAAGTGCATGATTTAGTGTCTACATTTTCCCCACTTTATGTTGTTAAGTGAATTCTTGATAACATAAAGTAGATAAGATATGCATACCTAATAACCATGTAGATTGATGGTGAAAAGTGTGCCGAGAGAGAAGAAAAAGCATGGAGTGATAAAAATGTGAAGCGTGGAAGCTAAAAGAGAAGTGAAAAAAATGATGATGATGACCCTAGGGTGAGATTGTATGTGTAGATGTCATGTTTGTACACTATTTTTTAATGTTCTTGATGTGTGATGATGTGTGATTGATGATGTGATTGATGTGACTTCCTTCCCATAAGGATGGACATGCAAAAAGAAGAACGAACAAGTAGTCAAATATATGTATATATGATCAAAACGTGTAAAAAGTGTGTAAAAATGTAAAAATGAAAAGGAACATGTGCACTTGATCCATGATGAGTGAAAAGAGATAAAAAGGATCCACGAAAGATGTTTAGAAGAAGAATGAGTTTTTGGGTGATCTCATGCCAATTACGTCGAGTGTGAGTTTTTTTGGGTGATCTCACGCCAAGAATGGAAGAAGTGTAGGAGTAAAATTCTCAGTGTAATCCTCCAACCTTTAACTTACTTCCCAAAGTGTAAACACTAGTGCAGATGGTGTGTAAAAATCTGATCTAGTTCAAACAATTTGATCCAATGTGAAAGTAGAAAAAAAAGTGTAGTGCATGCATGTTGAGTGTTGAAGGATTATATGTCCTATAAAATTCGTTGTGTAAACTGCTGAAAATGTGTTGAACTGAAAAATGTTGTGTAACTATCCCCTAGTCACAGATTTCAGGAAGGGTCAAGGGCACTCAAGCGCTATTGTCTAGGTTTGGGCATTGTTGTGTTGTGCTAAGGACCCAAGTTAGGATCTTGATCATTGTTGATATTTAAGAGTGTGTTATTGTATTCTAAACTAGGGTGTACTATGATTTTATACTTTAAATGGGGTGACTGATTCACCCAAATGATGCCCCCCTCATTTGGGGTGCATGTGATGTCATTGAGGAGTATGTGGCCCAAAGGAGGACCGATCATTAAACTATAACTTATGCCCTATAGGGGGAGGGAATGTGCTTGGTAGAAACAAAGGCACACGTAAACAAAGTGCTGGAAAACAAGTGTTAGTGTAAACAAGATAAACATGACATGTAGAAGAAAAAATGTAAGCTAAGAATGTAGGAAGACAAGATGCACAAGTAAAATGTATGACAAAAGACCAAAGAAAAAGTGGGTTTCAAACATGGGACATCACTCATGATGTCGCAAGACAATCAAGGCTAATGTGGCCAAAAGCAAAAAAAGTGTGCAAAGAACATAAGACAAGGGAAAAGCCCATAAATAATGGCATATAATGGAAGACAAGAGAAAACAATCAAGTAATGGAACAAATAACCATGGAAGTAAATAGACCTACAAAACAAATGTTGCACATGAAGCACCCTGTTAGCATGTTAGAAAGATAAAATGTATGTCAAAGCGTGTATAATCCGATATAGTAGTGTGTTATGAAAAATGAAACAATAGCACCTGTAATGTATGAAAGTGGATGCCCTAGGAGCCATTGTGGGACTGGTAATAGGTATTATGTCAAGCATCATGTTGTGTGTATCGATCTGTATGAAAGATACATCCATAACTAGAAGGAAAGTGAATGTGCATGTGTATATAGAAAGATAATGACATACAATATATTTGTCTAGCATGTGTAAAAAGTGTACATGTAAGCATAAGTAAGCAAGAGTAAATGTGACCAAGATATGCAGTATGTTGTGGATGAGATGGAATGGAATGCAAAGTGTGAGTGTGATAGGAGCAGCGTGCCCCCCGAGTGAATGTGGATGTGTATGCATGAGATGAGGTTCATTTATACATGCCCCCTTAGCAGTCAAGAATGAACCGTAGAACAAGAGTGTGTCATCGGGAAATGGTTTGAATTGTACACTAGAAGGATGTTAGCGATGAAGTGGAGAATGTAGTGAGTGAGTGAGTGAGTGTGTGGTGAGGTTTATTTTAGATGTAAACCCTTAGTAGTTGAGTATGAACCATGGAACTAGAGTGTGTCATAGGGTAATGAGTGCAACATGTGTAGAAGTAGATGCAAGAAATATATGTCTTCGTAATGTGTATAGTGTGTATGATGTGTAATAAAAGTTGCATGAAAGATATGTGATGAATGTGTGATGTGTGAAGTGTGTAGTGTGTGAGGTTCATGTGTATAGTATGCCCTTAACATTCAAGTGTGAACCATAACATGAGAGTGTGTCATCGGGTAATGATGATACAAGAATGTATCAAGCTATATAAGATATGTATGATGTGTGTGAGACTATATGCAATTTGTAGTGTATGGAAGACACCTAAGACAATGCTAGAAAGGGGGGGATGGGTAAGCATGATGCCCCCAAGTGTGCAATAGTGAGTGTGTTATATGATAAAAGTGAAAGATGAGGGTCCTCCACCCGATGCTTGTGGAGATAGGTGGCATGTGACCATGCTCTAAGATCGGTGGTGTATGAGACAAATGATGTATCGGTGAATGAGACATATGTGTATGAGACCTAGGAGGTGATGGAAACCTATGTGAAGGAGAATGTGAAGGTGATGAACACCTATGTGAAGGAGAATGTGGAGGTGATGGACACCTATGTGAAGAATAATGCGAGGTGGAAATGTGATGAACACCTATGTGAAGTAAAGTGAGGAGGTGATGTGAATGTGAAGGAGTTTTAGTGAAGTGATGGACCTAGACTGATGTGATGGACTAGTAGACCGATGAGACCATGTAGGATGTGTGAATAGGAAAGCTAGCTAGAATTAGATTGTATTTTTGATTGATAGGTCATGGGGACCTAGATGCTCTAGCGAGTGCAATGGAAACCTCAAGAGGAGGTTGCGGCCATGGTGTGGATGGCAAAACACCATTGATAGTGATGACTTGCTTATTGTGAATGAACTTTAGACACAAATGATGCATGGAGATGATATCCTAGTTACATGGAGCCAGGGAAGACCTAAGAGCATGTCACACCCTTTGATGGAAAAGGTGCCACAAGAAAAGGCACAAGCATGGTAAGAGGACCGACTATTATTGGAAGCTTGAAGCTTGACATATCCATATGATTTAGGAACTGGATATGAAATTTGTGAGAGTGGATAACCAATAGCGATAAGAAAGTGTAATAAACCTGCGATGATGAAAAATGATGGATCAACCATAGTGTTATTGATAGAAATAGATCAATAGAAGCACTAATGTGCAAGTGATCAGAAGAGAATGTAGCATGATAGTCATGATCGAAGAAAGTAATGATCGGTGGAGATGTCTCAACATGAGAAACTAGAAAATCAAGAGCCTTGATGCAAGAGGAGGCATTACATGATATGTATGATTGGCTGAAGAGTTAGTAGCTTGTTTGTCATGTTTGGAAGAGGATTGTTGAAGATTTTGAGCTTATGATTTTTTCATTGATTGGTGTAGAATCTCATAGGCTTTGGAAGCTCAATTGCATTATTATCGATAAGATCTTGAATAAGATTGTGAAGTTTGAAACATCGATATGTAGAATTTCCAACACATTGATGATAGTCACATCTGAAATTTTCATTGTAATTATGACCTTTAGGATGAGATGGGTCCAAATTGAGTGGAGGAGGAAGTATAATAAGATTTCTCTCAATAAGTTGTGGCAATAGAAGATGTGGAGTGATAGTCAATTTTGTGTATGTATGTATGCTTAGGTGGTTTCATTGAATCTCTTTAGTATTAGATACAACATTGATAGTGGCTTTAGCTTCAGTAGGTTTTATAGATGGCTTGAAAGTTGATTTACTTTGAAAGTGCGTAGAAGATGAAGCTTGTTCATGATACTTAAGCTTTCCTATAGATAAGAGTTTAGTTTCACGTAGCTTAAGAGTATGACACAAATGATCAAATGATGGAGAGGTCTCAAAGATGAACACTCTCTGTAGAGGCAGTAATAGACTTTTGAACAAATAGATCTTAAAATTTAGAGTCCTGATAACATTAGACATCTTAGCTAAGTTTTTTTTATATCACAAGACATAATCCGCTAGATGTTCATTAGATCCTTGCTTAAGTTATGTGAGTTGAGCATAGGATATCTTAGAGTCGATATTGATAGATAAATGAGAAAGAAAATCATCATCTAAATGCGTAAAATATGTTACCAAGTGGATAGGTAGATCATAGAACCAATGCATTGCATAATCATGAAGAAGACTATGAGGAAAGAGCTTTAGCTAATAAAGTGTGATCATCCACAAAATCTAGACATGCCACATGAAATGCTCGAAGATGCTCTTGAGGGTCACCATGACCATTGAAAATGGGTAGCTTGGGAGTGAAAAATTAGGTGGAAATGCATAAGTGGAAATGGCGGGTGTGAAAGGAGTATGAAGTAGTAATGTGGAATCCAAGAGATGGAGATGGGGAGAAGTAGCCTATTGCGTAATTGGTAGATTGAACTTAAAGGTTTTGATAAAGAGAGGCTAAATCTTGAGTGTTAGTGGAAGATACTTGTTGCGTATGAGAAACAAGAGGTGGAGTGAAGTGATTGGTGGGAGTAGGAGAAAAAATGAAACAATAGAAGTAGGTGAAAGAGTGAACAAGAAGTTGAGTGGCAATGGAGGTGGGAATGGATGGAAGCAATATCAAATTCTGCAATATTGGTGGCCTCCTCATGAGCAGTGAATAAAAGAAATTCTAGATCCAGAGGATGCTCAATGAGATGATCATTAAGCTCTTGGAGATGGGATTTAGTAAAGTCACCACAAGATTGAGCCATAATGCAAAGAGGATGAAAATCCCTAGAAGAAAGGTGGGTTCGAGTGATGGGTTCACCAAATGATTAAGAAAATATTGAATAAATAAATTCCTAAATCTAAATATGTAACAATGTTGAATATAAACAATTAAGTACAGATTTGACCCAAGAAAAATAAGCTAGAAAGTATGAAACCCTAGTTACAAATGAAAGGAGAAAACACTTAGCTAATTTTGATGTGATTCGAAGTTATGACACTATAGAAAATAATAGAACAAGAACTTAGAGTATCGCATAATAGACCCAAAAATTATAGAGATTTTGGGAACCAGAGAAGGGTGCTTATAGAGGGTTAGGGGCACTGGGTGCCAGAGAGAGACCTATTTTGGGTGCTGTGTGACTTGCTTAGAAGTTGAGAACTAATTTCATAGGGTCATGAAGATGTTCACTTCTTGTCTCCTTTGATCACATGTATGTCGTTGGAATTCGTTATTATTTTCACCTGAAACCTACGGAATAGAAAGAAACACTGCAAAACCCTCAAACCACATCAAATCCTAAAAATAAAGATGTAAAATGAGGGGTCATACTATCCTCGGCTGTCAACAAGGTGAACTTACGACTGAGCGTTGCACTACATCTCAGACCCAATGTAGTTCTATGTGTGTGTGTGTGTGTGTCAAAATCATGCCCTAGGTGGCTCTTGTGCATGTCACACTTGATAGTGAGAAATAGCTAGATGTAGAAAATGTAGATAGATGTGTGCATGAAAGAATGAACTTTCCCTCCTATGTGTGTATGCAGAAATGACAGTCCCTCGTCCCTTGTGTGGAGGTAGATGGATGCTTGAATGCTCTTAGAATCTCTTGGATGCACCTTAGGTGGTGATAGCTAATGCTTAGTGTTTGGTCCTTTATTATGATCACATAGCTTTGTATTTATATTATTCCCTTGTTTGAATTTTGTAATTAACCACTAAAAGGCTGAATAGTAAAAATAAATATGCCCAAATGGCTTCAAAAGACCTAGAAGATGTGAGAGAAAAGTACAAAGAGGTCTTGGGTGCTTGGAAGGGATGGGAGCACACTGGCTAGCGTTGGCGTCCTAGTTGGGTGTTGGTGTCTAGAATGAGAAATTTTGAAGTATGAAAAAAGACAAACATGTAAATAAAGGAGTGTAAGACTAAAAGAGAAAACTGAAAGCAAGCAAAGATGCAAAAATAGTGATTAATTAGTAATTTTATTTCTTAGGAATCATATGAATAGTGGTATGAGATCAAGAGTAGATAGATACCCAAAGTGTGTGATTTAGTGTCTACATGAACTAAAACCCTTTTTGAGTACCCATTTGGCTTCTCTAAAGATAGGTAAACGAATTTTCATATTCTCTTTAATGAATGTTCCAAGTTTCATATTGAATTATGCTCTTATTAGGTCTCTCATAGATCTAGAACAAACTTAATCTAATATTACCAGATTTACTCATCCATATACCTTCTTTCTTCATGAAACTACAAAAATTGATAGATGGCCTCTAATATTCTATGCATGCAAAATTTTAGTAACATTCATTAAGAATGTTAGAAGTAAGATTTAAGAATTTTTCTAACTTTCAAAAAACCTCAAGTCAATGGTTTACATAGTCTTCCAGGAGATAATAAATCATACTCTTTCATAAATTATCACTTCAAAACCGTAAATCAACTTCTATAGCTTTGAAATCACAACTTCTATAGATTTTAAATCACAACCTCCACCTTTCTTCTTTTGATTGTGCCTCTTAATAACGTATAGTTATTTCTTGACAATAAGCTCAGATACTAATCTACTTAAGGAAACTTGTTTTCTACGTAGTTTTTAAGTTTCAAACCTTAGGTTGTTAATATAAACCATTTTCTTTAGTTTCACAATGTCATTAGAGTTCTTATAACCTCACCTAATATTATGGGATCCTTCTCTAAATTTCTTCAAGAACACTTAACTCAATAATTGTGTTAGGTCCTTCTAAATGTTGTTTTCTGATAAAAGAACCCATACTAGTATGAACTATGTTATTTGACCTTATCAATTTTAATTTTTCTAAGTATTTGAATCCCCTGCATGCATACAAACCCCTATATAATCTTCTAGATCATGGTATATCAATGCTTATAAAGTTCTTTGTTTTCCAACGACTCCTCATAATGCTTCTTTAACTCTCAAATCACATGAAACACCCAAGACACTAACTCAAACTACTCACCTCTACCAGAATGAAATAATTTATCTTTTCTTTCTTTCTTTTCTACCATGATAGCATGCTTTTACTGTATATAACACCATTGTAAACTTTCCTCAACTTGTACAATCACAATATATATCATCAAGATACAAAGTTTTCCCATAAATATGAAAACATGCTCCATATATCCCTTAATATCTTTCAAAGAATATTCACCATGTCATTCTAATAGTAACATCATCATTAAATGTCAATGTCACTAAATTAGCATTATCCAACACATTTATCTTCAAAGGACTTAAGTACACAATTAATCTTCATGCATCATTCATATTTACAAGAATCTCAAAGCTTTAATCAACTAAAGATTTGTTTTACAATTTCATGATTTCATACATATCCTTGAGCCTTCTTGGCTCTCTCACATGTATTTTCAATCTCTATTCATTACTTTCTAACCTAGCTATCTCTCCTCCATTATAATATATCTCTTCATGACCGTAATGGAGGTAGTTACCACTAACTTAGCTCCTAACCATGGTAAAACCTGACTTCAACCTGGTGATCCCATTTGGATGGGTGAAATAATTTGACTACATTACATGAGCTCCTTGATGACATTTTTACATAATTATATGACTTTACACATAACATTAAGCCCTTCAAATCCAAACTAGGAACTCAAATATTCAAATAATGCATTTTGGAGGGAAAACTCAAAGTGAACACTTTGTACACCATGGTAGGTCCAAATAGGTTGGAACCTATGAAAAACTACCAAAATTGATTCTTTAAACCTATTTCAAGCCAAAACTACAAGAAAAATAAAAAAATTATTTACGTGATGATGCTCCTATATCATATCTCAAGACAAGATAACATATGTTTTTTTATTTCCATGTAGTGCTTGGTGTGAAGTGGTGGGCAGGTGTGGGACATGTAGGTCACATAGACAACAATGTGGGTCATGCATATATTTAATTCTAATATGTTTCTTTCCATCTTTCCATTCACGTCTTCCTCTTCAATATCTAAAAAACTTAACGACATTTGTTTCTTCCGGTTGTGTAAGGGACAATTGTCCACACCGAGGAACTCTTGGACAAGTTAATGTTTGTCATAACAATTAAGGTAGTTCATCATTGTTCTTAAATTTGATGATATTTTTTATTAAGTGGACACGTGATACTCAATCTGCCCCCAAAAGAGTATCTCCCTATGTTCTCTCCATAATGAAAACATTTTAATCAAACTTTAATAATATTATCTTTTGGAGAAAAGAAAGGAGTCCCCTTAACTTTTTTAAATCTTCCTCATCTCATGTTCTTGACTTGTAGAAATTGTTTCTCATTTGGTGATGGTCCTCAAAATATATATAGAAAAATATTTTATGATTATGTCATTATTTATTATATATATTTGTGTATATTATTATATTTTACATATAAATCAATATATAAAGTGACAATTGTGTTTTAAGTTTGGTACACTTAAATTTAATTAGAAGGGTTATGTTGTTAATCGAGAAAATGAAATAGTAATGTGCTTACAAATATTCATGGCTATGGTTAACGATAATAATAGTTTTATAGTATGCAAATGTTGTGCATGACCTATTTTTAGGTCTAATACAGACAACATATGTGATTAGCTTGTACTCCAAGAACGTAGGAGGCACTTAATTGTGCTTCAAATATGATACAAGGTGTACATACCGTACTCCCACGGATTCAAACTTGTGACCTCTCTTTTAAGAGAACAAGTTCTTCACCATTAGGTCAAATTTATATGTACAAATATGACATTTCATGTACAAACTATTTAATTAACAAGTAAAATCCATTCTTTTTATAAACCCTATATCGATTGTGACATAGGTCCATTTCTTGAAGTCTATGTAAAAATTAAAAAGATTCATTGGTTTCTATTAAGGATTTGTACATAACGGTCACGATGTAATTGCTAGGTTGGGATTTATAAAACATAACTCTATAATAATTTTTTAAAATTAGAAAATCGCTTCCCTCTAGAAAATTGGTAAGGTTGTTTTGCAATCCGGATCGAAAGTAAAGCCTTTGGAACTCCAAATGTTTGAGAATTATTTTAACATAATTTGTTAATAAAATTTAAAAATTAAATTGTAGGCACTTAATTTATTTTTGGATAATTAGTTTGAGTTAGGTTTTTATTTGTGTGGTCTCTTGTGATTATAGAATTTCAATTTGTAAATCAACTCCACATTTCATATTCAAAGTTTCCTTTCGAAAACAACTCATTTTCCAACAATATCGATGCATCAAACCCTTGCAATTGTAAACTATTAAAATCCATGATTCTACAAAAATACATACTCCAACTTATAATCAATCCTACAAATTCTAAGCAATAGTGAAATAAATATAAATAATCCAAAGACGTAACAAAATGACTCTCATTTGGGGCAAAACAATGTAGATTCTAGTTATATAGTTATTTATTCGAGATGAGGTCTAGGTTCGAAACACAACCAAATTGCTTGTTTTTGTCGCACTAAGTAGCTCCCTTTTCGGTTTTAATTTTATCGTAGAGCACAAATATATTATTTGAGTAGAAATGTGTAACTAGTTTTAGACATGCAGGGAATTAGTTTCCACTGTTTCTTTTCAACTTTCCTTTCATGTCTTCCTATGGGATAGTAATGTTAGGATCAAAATACATATGAGCAATAAAAGTGAAATAAAAATAAAAATAATTGAAGCATGCAATCACAAGATAAACCCAAGATTTAACTTGGTTCACCCAATTTGGCTACATCCACCAAAAGCAAGCCAATATTCTCCATTATGAGTCATGAGGAATACAATACAATTCTCTCTTTCTCATACATCAAAGAGTAAATCCATGCACGCGCGCACACACACACACACACACACACACACACACACACACACACACATCTATATCACTTGTGCACCTATTTGTAAAAGCTTACTTCAACCATAAGAAACCTAAATATCACATGCTTATTAATAAATAAACGTAAAAATAACAAATCCGATATATTAATAAGATAATGTTATTTTTATCCATGGCCATGATTTCCTCTCAAAAATAGAAAAAGTTAAAACAAATCGCCAGTTTAACTTATAATTAGGCTCCAAAACTTCAACAATCTCCCACTTGAGACTAACTATTACTAACCCATTATTACATATCATCCTCAAACTCTTCTATGACTTGTTTCTCTTCTTCAAGATCAATCTTGAAGACCCCAAGGTGAAAACCTTCTAGATTTTATTTTTTCACCGCCTTTGTCAACATATCAACAAGATTCTGACTTGTATGGATCTTGTCCAATTTCAGTATTTGATCCTCAAAAACTGATCTAATAAAGTGATATCTAAGTTGTATATGTTTGGTTCTTAAATGGAATGTTGAGTTCTTTACAAGATGAATTGAACTCTGGATATCACTGAATAACCTATAATCCTCTTTCTTCTTTCCCAACTCTTCCATGAACCGTTACATCCATATCATCTCCTTTCTTGCTTCTATTGCAGCAACATACTCTGCCTTTGTAGTAGACATGGAAGGCAATAATCTTTTGCATTTTAGAGATCCAACTAAATATCGTGCCACCAACAAAGTGAATACAAAACCTATGGTGCTCCTCTTATTATCCAAATCTCTATCCATGCTGCATATCAACATATTGTGTAAGGAAACATTTGAACCTCCATAACATAGCTATCTACTACTGGTCCCTCTCAAGTATCTGAGAATCCACTGGACTACATTCTAGTGCTCTTTTCTTGGATTAATCATGTATTTGTTGACAACTCCCACTGCATGGGAAATGTCTGGTCTTGTGCATACCATAGCATACATCAAACTTCCAACTACTGAAGCATATGGAACTTTGGACATATATTCAATCTCTTCATGTGTTTTAGGACATTGTTTCTTACTCAACTTGAAGTTCCCTGCCAATGGTGTACTCATTGGTTTTGCATCATGCATCCTAAACATGTCCAACACCTTGTTCACATACTCTTCTTGAGACAAAGTCAATATTTTACTCTTTCTGTCTCTATTGATTCTCATGCCAAAATTTTCTTTGTTGCACCTAAATCCTTCATGGAAAATGTATTGGCTAGTTGTCTCTTTAGCTCATTTATATCTTGCATTTTTACCCTACCACAAGCATGTCATCCACATACAACAACAAGAAAATATAGGTTCCATTATCTAGTCTCTTAAAATAAACACAGTGATCAAAATGACATCTAGAGTAACCTTGTTCTAACATGAACTTGTCAAAATCTCAAATACCACTATCTTGGAGCTTGTTTAAGGCCATACAAGATCTTCTTCAATCTGCACACCAAGTTCTCCTTCCCCCTAACTTCATATCACTGTGGCTTCTCAATAGATTTCTTCCTCTAAATCACCATGAAGAAAAGCAGTCTTTACATATAATTGTTCAAGATGCAAATCTTCCACAACTACTAAACTTAAAACAGTTCTAATGGAAGTCATGTTAATAACAAGAGAGAAAAATTCATCAAATTCTATACCTTTTTCTTGTGAAAATCCTTTCACAACAAGTATCACCTTATTCCTCTTTTTCCACCTTCTTCTTCCTTCAACCTATAAACCCACTTGTTCTACAATGCTCTCTTTCCTGCATGCAATTGAACCAAATCCCAAGTTTGGTTGTGTTCCAAGGAGTCCATATCCTCATCCATGTCATGCTCCCACTTTTTCCATGTTTCTACATGCATTGCTTCTTTTAAAAAATTGGTTCTCCACCATCCGTCAATAAACAATAGTAAAGTTGATACGAAGATAATCTTACAGGGGGTCTACTTACCCTAGTAGAACGTCTCAGAAGATTTTCTAGATTTTGAGGCTTTTTGTTCTTACTAATTTTAATCTATATAATCAATTCGCTTTGTGCCAAGATTGATGCTAAATTTGGGTATTTTTTGTACTTTTTGATTTTCCGTCCCTTTGAGCACTTCTCTATCTTTTATCTCATCAAGTGCTACATACTCAAACTTTTCTAGCTTCTTGTCTTGTAGATGCTTCCCGTACATAACTCTTTCATTGAAAATAACATCCCTACTCCTAATTACTTTCTTCTCATCCAAACTCCACAACCGGAATCCAAAATAATTAGTTCCATATGCAATGAAATTACATTTCTTTGACTTAGCTTCTAGCTTGGTCCTATTCTCTTTATCAATGTGAGAAAAAGCTTCACAACCAAAAAACTTAAAAAAATAGTTTACCTTCTTACCGGTCCAAGCCTCCTCTAGTACTCCACCTTCCAAAGCACTTGAAGGTCCTCTGTTCATCAAGTAAACAATAGTATCTACAACATCTACCCAAAATTGTAAGGGCAATCTAACATGCGATCTCTCGCACGCTCCATGATAGTCATGTTCATCGTTTCTAACACACCATTCTGCTATGGTGTTCTAGGAATTGTCTTTACCCTACGTATTCCATTCTATGAAAAATAGTCATTAAATTCATTATTGCAGTACTCTCCACCATTATCTGATCTGAGACACTTCAACTTGAAACATGTTTCATTCTAAACCAGAGCTTTCCACTTCTTGAAAGTATCAAATACATTAGATTTCCTCTTTATACAAAAACCCAAAACTTCCTAGTAGCATCATCAATAAAAGTAACATAATATTGTGAACCACTAAGAGAAGATACTTGAGACGACCCCCACACATCCATATGAACAAGCTCTAACTTATGCTCCTTCTTGGTTGATCCAACCCTGAAAAATCTCACTCGCTTTTGTTTCCCATACACACAATATTCACAAAATTCCAAGTCTATGTTTTTCAAATCTGACAAAGTTCCCTATGAATGTAAAATCTTCATCCCCTTATCACTCATATGGCCAATTTTTGATGCCATAGAGTTGTTTCTATACCAATAGTAGCTAAAATAAAAGAGGGATCAATACTAACAACGTATAAATACAAAGTACCTACTTTATTACCTCTTCGCAACCACAAGAGCACACTTAGTAACTTTCCAGAAATCTGTTGTAAGTGTAACCATACAACTCTCATTTCCTAATTGCCCTGCATAAATTAGACTCCTCCTTAGGCTAAGAACATGCCTAAAAGTATTCAACACCCAAGTGTTACCATTCTGAAATTTAACTTGAACACTGCCTTTTCCAACAATGTTACATGGCTCATCATCACCAAGATATATATGCCCAAAATTCCCTTTAACATAATCTTGAAAATACTATCTATGAGGAGTTGCATGAAATGAAGCACCAGAATCTAAAACCCAAGATTCTAATTTACTATCCAAAGAAAGAATAAGAGCATCTTATAACACATCACTTGCTACGTTTTCCTCTTTGTTCCCTTCTTGTTGATCTTTCCCTGATTTTAAAGACCAACAATATTTCTTTGCATGTCCCTTTTCCACAATTTCAACATACATCCTGCTTCTAGATTTAGATCTGCCCTTCTTAGATCTTCCACGGTGTCCAAGACCTTTTTTTTTTCCTTATGTTTTCCCTTTTTATCAACACTCAAAGCATTACGGATGACTCACATGTGCTTTTTCTTCTCATCTCTTCACTAAGAATCACACCAATAACATCATCAAAATTTAAAGTGTTTGAACCAAAAATAGAATTACTCACAACGATAACCAAAGTATTTCAACTTTCAGAAATAGGCACAAAATTAAAAGATCCCTAACTTCATCATCAAAAATTACTCCTACTGAGATCTTAATTGACTAGTAACTTTGTTGAATTCATTAAATGACCATTTCTTGAATCACCTTCGACATCTTCATGCTAAACAAACGTTTAATGAGAAATACCTTATTGAGGCCGAGGGTTTTCATACAATTTACCCAATGTTTTCATTATATCTACCGTTGTCTTATCCTTATAAATATTGAAAGTGCCAGTACCTATTAGGCACATAGTATGGTTCCCAAAGTGCCTTTGTATCAAGAATATCCCATTCTTCATCTTGTCATAGTGATGAATTAATAGCTTTCCTTTCAATTGTAGATAAAGATCCTTCTAATATAGGTAGTCCTCCACATGCATCTTCCATAGCTAAAAGTTTTGGCCATTAAACTTCTCAACACCGAACTTGCTATCTTCGGCATTGCTCCCACTCAAACAAGGAACCCTCCTGTGAGCTTTTTTTTGCCAAAACAAAATCCTTCTTTCGATACTAATTGTTAGGATTGAAATACAGATGAGCAATGAAAGCGGAATTAAAACAAAAATAAAATAATCATGCAATCACAAGATAAACCCAAGATTTAATGGTGCTCACCCAATTTGGGCTACATCCACCATAATCAAATTAGCATTCTCCATTATTCAGTCTCAAGGAATACAATACAATTCTCTCTTTATCATACATCAAAGAGTAAATCCGTGTACATATATATAACTTGTGCACCTCTTTGTAAAAGCTTGCTTCAACCATAAGCAACCTAAATATCCATGGCCATGATTTCCTCCCAAAAAATAGAAAAAGAAAAACAAAGCGCCACTTTAGCTTGCACGATTAGCCTCCACAACTTCAACAAGTAACAAACTAAAGCGTCGTTCAATCAAAAACCGTTATACCATTTTTGAAAATGAACAAAATCATTTTATTTTATTTTTGTCAATTTTTTCCGTTGTGGGATAGATAACTAGGAGTTTCATCTCTTCATAGGTTTTTATTTAGTTTTCATTTGCCTTAAAAGGAATTTTTTTAATTTAATTTTTCACTTGCCTTAAAGTAAATAAAAAAATATCTTGCATGGTTTTTAGTTTTTATTTTCTAATTATTATTATTTTCACTTGCTTTCTGTTTGACATTCATCTACGTATTATAGTAACATGAGATAACGAAAAAAAAATTTGTTAAACAAGCGAATAAGGTGCCATGATATCATACGTGTGCACCATGTTAGGTCATGTTCATCTCAAACACAAGCTGCAAAATTCACATCACTTGACTTTGCCTTTGACAGAACCCCGTAAATATGTGATGGGAACAAAGATTATTAGACAATATATTTCTCTTAAAATTTCCTACCATCACCATGTTGGATTGTCCAAATGGCATGATGATGAGAATACCATGCCCTCCAACTCATTTTTGTTTACCATTGTCTTTTGGTTTACCTTTCGCGCTTGCATTCTTAAAACACAATAATGTACTTATAATAACGAGTTGAAATTGAAATACTCAACAATAGCGGAAAAGAGATTTTTTTATGCAAAAAAATGTTTCGTGCAAGAAGCGCTTAACATCCGAAGAAGCAACAAACCGTACATTATAATTGTTAGATTTTCCGTCAACTCGTCTCCTAAAATCCTCTTCATCATCTCCCCTCTTCTCCATAATTGTTTGTCTCTCTTGTACTCCTTTTAACTTTCGACATCACATTGGGCCATTAATGCATCGTCCTCATCCTTCTTATGTTTACAGTTAACAATTGAGGAGTATCGGGTCCACCAAATGTATCCACGACCAAACAGGAATTTCACAATAAAACAAAAATATAATGAGCCATATGAAATTGTATTTGCAATTTATCCGCCCTGTTATTTGCATTAAGAAAAATCAATTTTAAAAAGTCAACTGCATAAATTCCCTTACACAGAATTGAGAATCTTATTACAAAATAATGTAGCGATTGGTCACTGCCAGTTGCACCACTGTCTTACCGCGTTGCTAAATAGTTTAATGCTTTTCCCTTTACTAAAATAACATTTATAGCTGTTTAGCTGCTGGATGTGCATTATTCTCCACTTTGAAAATGTTTTAACGCATTTGCATTCACAATGTGTACAATGCTATATAAACACAGCCCACCATCGTTTTAGATATCAGAGAGGAGTTTATATCCTCCTCTGCAGGAAACAGCAGATCCATTTCTGTACTGAAGTTCCATTGGAGCCCATTGTGGTATTGTTTTCGCTTAAGAAAGGCAGGCATGGTGGAGTTTAAGCGGGAGGAGGCACTTGCCTCTGCCCCAGACTTATTACATTGCTTCTGGTTGGACTAATTGTGACAATCAACAATGTCGTATCTACAAATGCAGAGGAGGGTCGCTTGCTAAGTTCATACGAGTTGCCGACAACACCATTATCATCTCCTCCTCCTCCTTACCACTACAAATCGCCTCCACCACCATCTCCATTCCCTCCTCCTCCTTACTACAAATCTCCACCACCACCATCCACATCTCCTCCTCCTCCTTACCACTACAAATCTCCACCACCACCACCACCATCTCCTCCTCCTCCATACCACTACAAATCTCCACCACCACCATCCCCATCCCCTCCTCCTCCTTACCACTACAAATCTCCACCACCAGCATCCCCATCCCCTCCTCCTCCTTACCACTACAAATCTCCACCACCAGCATCCCCGTCCCCTCCTCCTCCTTACCACTATAAATCTCCACCACCACCATCCCCATCTCCTCCTCCCCCATATTATTACAAATCTCCACCACCACCATCCCCATCTCCTCCTCCACCATACCATTACAAATCTCCTCCACCACCATCTCCACCTCCACCTCCTCCATACCACTACAAATCTCCACCACCACCATCCCCATCCCCTCCTCCTCCATACCACTACAAATCTCCACCACCACCATCCCCATCTCCTCCTCCTCCATACCACTACAAATCTCCACCACCACCATCCCCATCCCCTCCTCCTCCTTACCACTACAAATCTCCACCACCACCATCCCCATCTCCTCCTCCTCCATACCACTACAAATCTCCACCACCACCATCCCCATCTCCTTCTCCTCCATACCACTACAAATCTCCCCACCACCATCCCCATCTCCTCCTCCTCCATACCACTACAAATCTCCCCACCACCATCACCATCCCCCTCCTCCATACCACTACAAATCTCCACCACCACCATCACCATCTCCTCCTCCTCCATACCACTACAAATCTCCACCACCACCATTCCCATCTCCTCCTCCTCCTTACCACTACAAATCTCCACCACCACCATCACCATCTCTCCTCCTCCTCCATACCACTACAAATCTCCACCACCACCATTCCCATCTCCTCCTCCTCCATACCACTACAAATCTCCACCACCACCATCACCATCTCCTCCTCCTCCTTACCAATACAAATCTCCTCCACCACCATCCCCATCTCCTCCTCCTCCTTACCACTACAAATCTCCTCCACCACCATCCCCATCTCCTCCTCCTCCATACCACTACAAATCTCCACCACCACCACCACCACCACCATCTCCTCCTCCTCCTTACCAATACAAATCTCCTCCACCACCATCCCCATCTCCTCCTCCTCCTTACCACTACAAATCTCCACCACCACCATCACCATCTCCTCCTCCTCCATACCACTACAAATCTCCACCACCACCATCCCCATCTCCTCCTCCTCCATACTATTACAAATCTCCACCTCCACCTTATTAAACTCTTGCCACCAAGAGCGTCGCTTTCCAGAGGGTGAGATTTATTTTTCCATTTTGCCACGAATATATACATTCTTTCAAAATAGTTGTCTAAGGTAAATGTGATATAATTTCCTTGTCCCGATGTTTGTGTAGGTCTTGGGACATGCAATTCAATAATATGTTTTATCTGCTCACATAAAACAGCGTTCACATGGACTCTCTAATTAGTTAGCAATAAATTGGTTATTCTTCTGCGAACAAGCTGCCAATGGAGAAGATTTTCCTGTCCTCAGCAGTGAAGAATACCGGTCTCATTTTTAGATCTCTCTGAACATGATTATTTTATTTATTGTATTCTTATTACGGCGCTGTGATGATTTCTTTCATTCATGGCTGCACTATCGAATAAATGCCGGCTGGAAATATCATTCAAAAAATGGATGAGTGTTTTGTAATTTGAATGATCTGAAACATGGTTGTGTTTTGTAATTTGAATCGATGAGTGTTTTGTAATAACAGAGACAATAATAAACGTGTCTTTATGTAAAGTTATTCATATTTCCTCTCATCCTGCTTTTCATTATTTGCTTGACTACATCCCTTCTTACTTATGGAAGAAGAAACAACAGCTATTCATATTTCCTCTCATCCTGCTTTTCATTATCTGGTTCTGTAAAGAAAGTGGTAGTATATATATTATCCAATTTAGCAAGAAACAACTCTTATAAAACAGACACGTTGATGAATCTGAAGTTATATTTTCACATCTCCAAAGGCTCTGCATAGACAGAAGTACAGTACGAATGTCATCTGCAACCAAGAAACATTCAAGTCCATGCAGAGATATAAAACAGACAAGAAGGGAAGATCAAAGAAAAATATAATCACTTGAAGAATATCTGACCATCCATTTCAGCTGCAAGAAACAGATAAGATTATTATACTAACAATGATAATATATAGACAAGAGGAAAGATAAGCTATATTGCTTAATTGATGCACCAAATCTCTCATTTATATATGCAAATAGCATTGGATATCTAGAGATTGCTGGAGAAGTGCCTAGAGAGGAAGGTTCTATACTGATACAAGAAAGATTTCAGAAGAGAACAAATTAGATGAAAGAGATTTAGAGAATATAGTTGATAGCTACAAACATTTGGAAGAAATAAACATTATTTCCAACACCATCAACTCCTACATAATGTTTTAATTGATGCACCAAATCTCTCGTATCTACAGAGGAAGGTATTGGAAACTTATATAGCCACGAAAAGATTAAGCACAGCAAAATATAAAGCGAGTAAACAAAATTAAATAGCCAAACAAAGACACAAACCATAAACACAGATTTACGTGGTAAAACCCTCAAGAGGGAAACATCCACGGAGCAACGGTATCGATTCTCTTATTGTTCAAATCTGGAAATTACAATCAGCACAGCTCTTCCTCTTACAACTCTATTTTTCTTGTGTGTTTAGCCTCAATGGGCATACATGGATTTATAGCATTCTCACAAAACTGAATTCATTAATGCGTTCCTATCCATATTCTAACTAAAGCTATCTTGTTACAACAGCAAGCTGAATAATAGGATCTTGATCCACAACAAGAGGAATGGTTGTCATCTAATCTCAACAATCTCCACCTTGACAACAATTAACCTGATACCTTGCTCATTGCTCATCACCTTTTTTGCAAGCCAAGAGAAGCCAAGCACCACCATAGCTTCTCTAATATAACCGGTTTCGTGAACATGTCTGCACAATTCTTTTGAGTGTGGACCTTATCAAGAATCACCTGTCCTTCATCAACAACATGTCTTACATAATGGTATTTAACTGGAATATGTTTCGACTTACTATGGTAAGCTGGATTCTTAGCCAAATAAATTGCACTTTGACTATCACGAGAAAATTTTTACACTTTTAAAGCTGTCCTAACTCACCCAATAAACCTTTTAACCATCTTGCCTCTTTGCAAGCATGTGAAGATACATACTCGCCTCGGTAGTGGATAAAGCAACAATGCTTTGAAGCTTTGACATCCAACTAATAGGACCACTGCAAGAGTAAAGACATAACTGAAGTAGATCTTCTTTTGTCCAAATCACTGCAAAATCAGAATCAACATAACCACAAACCTTATCATCATGACCATCAAAAGTGATACGATGGCGCTTGTGCCTCTAAGATACAGAAGCACCCATTTCACTGCTGCCCAATGTTCTTTACCTGGGTTTGCCATGTATCTACTGACAACACCAACTGCATGTGAAATATCTGGTCTAGTACTAACCATCGCATACATCAAACTTCCTACTGCATTAGCATACGGTACACGAGACATATACTCCTTTTCTTCATCATTACTAGGACACAAACCTGAAGAAAGTTTAAAATGCGAAGCTAAAGGGATATTCACTGGTTTCACTTTATCCATATCGAATCTTTGAAGTATTTTCTCCACATACTTCTCTTGTGATAACCACAGCTTGCCTTTCGTCTTGTCTCTGTGTATCTCCATGCCCAAGATCTGTCTTGCTGCTCCTAGATCCTTCATATCGAATGTCCTAGCCAACTGAGCCTTTAACCTGCTAATATCAACCATGCTCTTGCTTGCAACAAGCATATCATCAACATACAATACCAATATAATGAACATGCCATTATCTAACCTTTTAAAGTAAACGCAATGATCATATTCACTCCTGGTAAAATTATGGCTCACCATGAAGGAATCAAACTTCTTGTACCATTGTCTTGAAGCTGCTTCAAGCCATCAATGATTTCTTGAGTTTGCAAACAAACCTCTTGTTGTGATTTTGAACAAACCCTTCCGGTTGTTCCATGTAAATTTCCTCATCTAAATCTCCATGTAGAAATGTAGTTTTAACATCTAGCTGCTCTAATTCAAGATTATGCAATGCAACTAGTGCTAACACCATACGAATAGAAACAATTTTTACAACTGGTGAAAAAATCTCATGAAAGTCAATACACAGCTTACGAGAAAACCCTTTTGCGACCAGCCTCGCCTTGTACTTTGAAATAACATCATCGGCACCTTTCTTCAACTTGTATACCCACTTACTGACCAACCGTTTTCTGTTCTTAGGAAGTTCCACGAGATCCATGTTTTGTTTTTAATCAAAGCATCAATTTCCTCTTTCATGGCATGTTTCCATTTGTCACTATATCTGAAACCTCTATTGCTTCTTATGTAACAACTTGGTTCTCCTTCATTAGAAATTAAAAGCAATGAAGTGACAAAATCATCATACCTAACTTGGGTGATCGATCCGTGTAGACCTTCGTAGAGCTTGTTGTGGTATTTCCTCAATTTCTGAGGTGTTTCAATGCCCATCCTCTGAGTGATTTCCTCATGAATATCTGCTCACGGACATCTTCATGATTTTCACCGGCGTGGATGAATGTATATCAAATTGAATTTCTTGTGTGATTGTGGTACATCAACCTGTTTCATAACATTCTTTCCATCCGATTTCATGAGGGAAATTTCATCGAATATAACATCTCTGTTTATGATGATCTTATGGGCGTAGGATTCCATAATCTATACCCCTTCACACCATCACCATATCCAACAAAGACTAATTTCGTGACTTAGGATCTAACTTGGGCGTTGACTCTTCGGAATAAGTGCATAGGCATCACAACCAAAAACTCTAAGACTAGAATAATTACATGGTTGACTTTGTCCATACCTCTTGTGGAATCTTGCGGTCAATTCTTTGTCGATGGTGATCGATTAACCAGGAGTAACAAGTGTAAGCAAAGCTTCTCCCATGATTCTGCTGCTGACTTTGCATTCTTGAGCATGCTCCTTGCTCTCTCGAGAAGAATCCTATTCATGCGTTCAACAATGCCATTTACATTTGCGGAGTGTACACGGTGGTTTTATGCTGTCGATCCCTTCATTCTTCTTGATAATTCTCAAACTCCTTAGAAGTAAATTCCCCTCCATTATCTCTGTTTCTAAGACATTTAATGGATTTACATGCTCTTTTCAACCAAAGCTCTAAATTGTTTAAAAGTGTTAAATACATCACTTTCCTCTTTAACAAATAGATCCAAACTTTCCTCGAGTAATCATCTATAAAACTAACAAAATATGATGATCCTCCAAATGAGAGTTTGGAGAATTTGGACCCCATAGGTCGAATGAATATAGTCTAGGATACCTTTACTTGTATGTTTTCAGGTTTAAAACTGTCTAGCTTGTTTCCCATAAACACAATGCTCACTGAGAACTTTAAATCTACAATTTTAAACTAGGAAGAAGTTTACGATCAGCAAGTACCTTAATTCCTTTCTCGCTTATATGACCCGATCGTTGATGCCATAAGCGAGTGGATTCACCGCATCCTCGATGCGCGACTCTGCTTGATCAATTTCTGTCCTTCCTTCAAGTTTATACAAGTTCCCGACTCTGTTAGCTTTCATGACTATCAAGATACCTTTCGATATCTTCAAAACTCCACCTTGAACTGAACCCTTATGTCCACTAGAATCCAGAACTCCCAAAGATATCAGATTCTTTCTCAAGTCAGGCACATGTCTCACATCTGTCAGTGTTCTAACAATCCCATCATACATTTTAATTCTGATACTCCCTATCCCAATCAGTTTTACATGTAACATCATTACCCATGTAAACTACCCCATCATCAATAGATTGATATGTAGAATACCAATTCCTATGCAGACACATGTGATGGGATGCCCCAGAATCAATTAACCAGTCATAATGGTACTGTGAGACAATAGATGTAGATAATACCTCATCAACCATGCCTGAGTCCTTCTCGGCTATGTTAGCCTCCTTTGTAGAGTCCTCCTCCTTAGATGCCTCTTTACGTTTCCAGCAATCTTTCTTGAGGTGTCCTGATTTGTTACAGAACCAACACTTCAACTTGCTCTTTTTGCCCTTCGACTTGGATCTAGCTGGGCCCTTCGAATGCTGTCCTCTCTCAGTAGTTCTGCCTCTGGCCATCATAACTTCTGTTGTCGAAGTTTCCAAAGAAGATCTCTTTCGAGTTTCCTCAGATATCATAGCTCCAACAACAACATCAAAGTTAATGACCTCTTTAGAACTAAAACTAATAGAGGTTACAAAATGATCCCAAGATTCAGGCAGAGAACTTAATAATGTTACCGTCTTATCTTCATTCGAAATTTTGTCACCCATGTCTTTGTCCAATTTACAAATAAGAGTATTAAAAGTATTTAAATGTTCGAAATTGTCATACCTTCCTTCATACATAAGGTATACGGTGGCGCTTCGGGAGGATTCTATTCGTCGAGGATTTAGTCATATCAAGCTTTCTAGTTTTGTCGAGTCCTACTTGTTGTTGTTTGGACACGATGTTGAATAATACATCGTCGGCCAAACATAGGCGAATAGCACTGAGAGCACGAGTTTCCATCTCGTCCCAGTCATCATCATCCATACTCGCGGGTTTCTTTGCCTTTCCTGCGAGCGCCTTCACAACACCCTGCACACACAATATATCCCGCATCTTGACCTTCCATAACTCGAAGTTATTGCTACCGTCAAATTTCTCGATCTCGAATTTAGCACTCTGTGTCTTTGCCATCACGCTTCAACGCAGCGAATGAATTCGCCCTTCAATCTCGCCCCTCGTGGCCTCCCTCCAACCTTGCTCTGATACCACTTATTGGAAACTTATATAGCCACGAAAAGATTAAGCACAACAAAATATAAAGCGAGTAAACGAAATTAAATAGCCAAACAAAGACACAAACCATAAACACAGATTTACGTGGTAAAACCCTCAAGAGGGAAACATCCACGGAGCAACGGTATCGATTCTCTTATTGTTCAAATCTAGAAATTACAATCAGCATATCTCTTCCTCTTACAACTCTATTTTTCTTGTGTGTTTAGCCTCAATGGGCATACATGGATTTATAGCATTCTCACAAAACTGAATTCATTAATGCGTTCCTATCCATATTCTAACTAAAGCTATCTTGTTATAACTGTGAAATAAGTGAATAATAGGATCTTGATCCACAACAAGAGGAATGGTTGTCATCTAATCTCAACATAAGGTTCTATACAAAAAAATCTCTAAAAGAGAACGATCTAGATGAGAGAGATTTAGCGAAAATTAGTTAATTGCTAGAAACATTTAGAAAAAATAAATGTCATTTCCAACACCACTACCACCTATACAATGTTTAGAGATGCAGCCCAACTACTTCGCCTCATCAGGTACCCATTTACACTATCATGTAAGAGCAACATCCTCAAGTAACATGTATCAAACACTAATGAATTTTACTTCGGGCAATCGTAGTGAATATATTTGTAACTTGGTCTTGATTTGTGCAAAACTTCATAACATTATCTTTTCATCTATTTTCATCTATTAAATCACGAATAGAGTGATGATGTCCTCAATATGCTTCGATCTATGATGAAAGTTTTGATTTTTAAACTTCTTTACTTAATCTAGTATAATAAAAATTCCTGTTTACTTTTAATATAAATCACAAATATACTCCTATGTTAAAATGCACTAATCATTTTCAATGGTGGATCTATTTTTGTAAATTATGGCATAGCTAGAAAAATCCCCACACCATCACATTTTGGGCGAGGATCAACTTATGATTATAAAAATATTTAACTTTTTTTGTTGCGGGTGAGATTCCAACATTGTTCCTCCTTCCAATAACATTCCTCCTATGCTCTATTCGATGACAATGACTCATTTATTCTTGTTGATGTTTTTCATGATTTCCTTCTTTTCAAATCTCCATTCTTCATATTCACTAAATTTCATGTGATAATATTTCGAACAAAGATGGTTATTAGCATTCAAAGATGGAATTAAACTTGATCCCAAAACTCTATATCGATTGACATTCTCATACTTCCCTCTACAACTATACTAGAATTACTTGCACTCTCATAGTTGTTGCCCTCAATTTATCCCACGTTAGTTTAGAGGGCACTATTTCTCATTTTCTTGGAAATATCTCATTTCTCCTCTCACTTGATCTATTTAAAAGTGCCCTTCATGGTGAAATCCGTCCTCAACTAGGTCAATTTTCCCACCTACAAATACTCTAGCCACACCGAAGTCAATTATAAGGAACTATTGCACCCACTCTCTTTCATTGTCATCAGTGTGTTTAACTTCATGGAAGCATTCCAACTAAGCTCAATTTCCTCTAAAGTTTGAAGGAGTGATATTAATTAATCATAAGAATATTGATAGCAACGCATATTGTAATTGACACAAATGTACATGGAATTCTATTAATTTTTTTCTTCTTAAAGTATATGATCCACTATCTAATCGAGACTAACATGAAAATACATGGCTATTATTGATTGAGTTGTGTAATATGAAAATTAGGGTTTAAGCTAGTATAGATTAATTACAATGTGTAAATATGAATTAGAACTAAAAATTTAAGAATGATAGTAAATCACAAATCCTAATAACATGTAATTGTGAGGGTCATTGTTATCTTCACTTTAATATAGTAAGGTCATACCATGGCAATGTCCAAGGTTGTTTCGAGTGGGAAATCAAAGGAATTATCTAACAACCCTTACTATGAATTGAATGTGAACTTAAAATGAATTTAACTTCTATTATATTTGGTCAAAGTTTATGGTGATATAATTACAATAAAAACAAATATTATAAACTCTCACTTATTTTATTCATACGAGAGATTACATTTATATGATTTTTGGCTCCTAGATAGGTGGAGTCAAAGACTATCAACAACTAAGAGATAAATCTTAGTTGTCCTATTCTCCCTCCAACTATCACTCACTATCCGTGAGTTGCAAAGAACAAATCCAATCTCCAACTAATACTTATTAATGAGTTATATTATATTTACAACTCATTATTACAAATTATTCTCAACTACATAGAATAATAATGTTCATACTACTAATTGATTTCCTAACATTCACCCCCTTAGTGTGAACATGGGGCAAAGTGGAACTGAAAACATGATTATTACAAAGTTCTACAATTGCTATCTGGATCTTGCTGCACATGATCACCTACATACGAGATCTTATCCCACTTTCACTTCCAGTGAGCATCTTCATGGCCGACCATACTTCTAACGAAGTCTGGCAATCATAGGATCTCGTAGTCAAGCTTCTCTTCTGTAAACAAAGTATTATAGTTTCACACCTTCCATGCCATATTACAACACGTTCAAGATTTTACATTAGGAAATCTCACACAAGCGAACAGGGACACACTTCTGTTCTTATTCTGCATATCAAAGAAAACTTACAACTAAAAATGAAGTCACCATAGCAAAATGCGGCCCCATCGTTGGTGATTGATGAGAGGCACTGATCGCCCTCCTTCCTTCGTTGCCTCTAACCTCTATTTGAATTTTATTTAGTAGAGAAATTCTTCATCACTAGGACAAGAAATGTTTTCATCAGAAGCATACTCTTCCCAGTCAGTTTCTTCCACTATATAAGCCTTTTGATCCAATTTTTCATCTAGGAGATCATGTGCCCTCTTCTTACAATTCAAAATAACATGCCCCGGTTCTTTACAATAGAAACAAATATATTTTCCTTTCGGAGGTTTAGGTTTCACTTTTTTCTTTGAGGATGTGCTTGTCTTAGTTTGTACATACATTACTTCTTCTGATTCGATATTTTCATTTTGATCAAGTAGAGTAGAGATTACTCCTTCCAAACTAATGTTTACCTTACTCAAAGTGAAAATCATACTAGAATAGCTTTTAGGCATGCTATTAAGAAGAGCGAAACTTACTTATATGATCTGAAATTTTCACTCCTTCTTCCATATTTAAACCAGACAATCTATGTTTCAATGTTGTCTTTGCACTCTCTGATTCAGATCCGAAAAGCTTGTTTAATGATTCCCAAATTTCTTTGGCATATTTCTTGAAGTCTACATGGTGTAAATATTCCTTTGATAATCTAAGACCAATAGTCCCCAATGCTTTTTGATCTTTGATTTTCTATTTTGCGAGCTCGGTTGCATATGTTGGTGTAACAACGGTTGATTTGATGACATTCCAAAGATCCTTTTCAATCAAACTGCGTTGCATCTGTATTTGCCAATTATGAAAGTCTTTCCTTCAAATTTCTCAATTAGAATGAATGGATGGATACTTTGTCTTAATCATGGATAGTTCTTGATTACTAGCCATGATTAAGAACTATCTCTATACAATTATCTCTCTCAACATCAAGCCATCTTTTTCGTTTTGATTAAGGGCTTCTAGGAGTTTGATACAGTACAGTTATAATTATATAAATTTAAAAGTATAGAAATAAATATATTTTAATATAAAAATAGATGTATATTGAATAGATTAATGTTTATTAAATCTCGCACATTATTCGGGCTTATCAAGTATTTGACTACTTCTGTCTCTTCCACTGACCAGATAATTGCTCCGCCGATAAACTCAATTCTGGAAAATTCAATATTGATAAACTACACGTCTAAAAGATAGTTATGATCATATCTACCAACAGATGTGTACGGGTACCAGTATTGTTTTGAGGAAAAGAGGACAGGCACGTCATTTTCAGAAAATAGGAGACAGGTTCTGGGATACGGTAAAACAATTTATGTGTAAATTTTAGAGCAAACAATAATATAGAGCCTTAAAAAAGAGTACTATCTTTTCAAAATTAAAATATTAGCAATCACATGTGAAATGTTCTATGTGAATGCCAAAGGGGAAGTCTAGGAAGAAGTTGATTTTGAGGGACTAAAACATAAAAGGAGGAAGGGTTGTAGAAGAGGAGGTTAGAGGGAGGAGAAGGAATTGGGAGAGGTTAATGTTGGGGGTATTGGGGTATTTTTTGTGGAAGCTATTTTTTTGGAGGAGGAAGATATATCTCTTGTGTACACTTATGGGGTTCATGCATGGTGAATGCACGAAATGTATTTCACGAAGGTGATGTAAAAGAAGCAGGGGGTGAAATGGAAGGCTGAGATTATTTTGTTCAACGTACATTTACGGACAGCAACAACATAAGCTATCTCCACCCTTGAATGTCTGGCACATGTTAGCTGCGAATCAAGTCTTTTCCTTGCTAAAAATGTCTTTGGCGTAATAAGAAACCAACTACTACTCATTTTTTGTTGTTGCGTAAGCTCTTTCATTTCATCCCACCACAAAAAAATCTATTCTTTTTGTCTATGCACTTAATCGTGGGCCCATGAAGGACATCAACGTTTAAAGTAGAGTAAATGAAATTCATTAAATTCAATCAGTTGTACTCTTCTATGCTTATGAAAGGACTGAACGGGCATTGCCAACTTCAAGAAAACAAAGATACAACACATGCATGTCGACGATCTCACGTGGTTCCGTGGAGGATGTCGACGTACTTTGAACAATGGGCTGCTTTGAGTCCACTGTTAGACCATTCCCTACCCCAAGCCACCTCTGACATCCCTTCGGTGTAAATATATAATTTAACCTTCATATTTATGATGAAACAATAATAATTTAAGTCGTCAGGACAGATTGATAAAAATATGTATAATGGTTAGGATTCAAGTAGCGATCACATGTGATCGACATCCGAAATGACAGTGATGGGAATGGATTTACGTATATTGATTGCAAAATTGAAGAGTATTAATTCAAGCTATACAAATTCAAATTCAATAAAACAATATTGACATATATGAAAGGCCTTAATATGGCATGGAAAAAAGCCAATAAAAGCTTACATTTGAAGGAAATGGTGAAGATGCGTGTTCAATAGATCAGAAGAAATATTCTAACATTCACTTGGTCTCTTTGATTGGATGAAAGAGATTGTAAACACATCGTTTAGAATGGAGATACTGGCGACCAACATAGCAACTTCCTACTAATGTTTTGTTACGAAAAGAGGGGACGCCCATTACAACAAGGTGTAACATGCATTTGAAGCAAGACACATAGACGATGGGGTGCGTGTTTATTTGTGGCTTGGAACCCTAGTCGGCCGAGAGGATAAAAACTAACAGCAATAAAAACAAATTACAAAGGGATAAAATAAAAAACAAGAAAAAGTGCCACCTTGTATGCCTTTTTCTCAATATTTCCTTGATATGACAAGTATAACAATGAAATTTTAGGGTTTACAGGTTATAGATATTTTACATTTATGGTCATGGTGTACGCCATTATCAATATTTTCTGAATAAGACAAGTTTAATGTAGAAAATTGACAAGGTTTTGGATTCTAACTGGTATTTCTTAAACATTACTATTTGTTGATTGATTTTTTTTTCTTTAATTTTTTGAGTTTAAATGGCATTTTTAATTTCGTCATTATCGAGTCTTGGATTCTAAATGCGAGTATTTTTTCCTCTCTTAGGCTAACATTGTCATTTGTTTGTTTTTATTGTCAACATATGCTCAATCAATGAAATTTTTACATTCTCATTCAACCAACATTATTATCTTTATTACTATTGTGCTATAATTATCATTTAATGGATTTCAAAATTATCAACGTAATTGTATTAAAACATATTTAATCTAAATATAAAGTGTAATTAAATATATTTATTTAGTTTGTTGCAACAAATACAAAGCAATGCAAACAAGTCAATCTATGTCACTAATGGTTAGTTTGTATGTTTAGAAAGAGCTCTTATTTTGGTGTGGCCCTACATGTGCTAACCATGTACATACGGGTATGTATTCTCTTATCAAAATGCATTTTCCCATAAAATTTCACACTAGAAGGTAACATAAATAAAATGCTTCATGAACATCACCAATAAGGAATTTGTTATCATAAATGAACAATATGCCATCTAATCTATAAATATATGTGCATAGTTGTCTATGATCAATCTGATTTGCTTTATGTATGTGGTGTTAGATATGTGTCAACAAAGTTAAATTCTAGATCCCTTTACGACACGGTTTGTATCTCACTTCTCAAAGGGGGTTTGGGAGCTTCCCCCTCTCCCCTCTCATCTTGTCATGCAAGGGGTCCAGTCAATCCCTTGATTCTAGAAAGACAAATTCAATCGAATTCTAGTTTTAGGAAGGAAAATCCTAATGGCATTTTTCCACTCTATTTTTAGGAGGAGGAATCCTAATTGTACTTTTCCAATTAGATGTATATTATTTTGTGGAGATCTAAAGTTTCTCATAACAAGTTTGCATGTAATTTGTTCATCTTGAGTTAATAAAAGCTTGATATCTTGCATCATGGATGTTTCCTAAGCACTCAGATGGGGTTTTACCACGTAAATCTAGCATTCATCTCTTGCATGTTTGGTATTGTTTATATTTCATTTATCTCTATCTCTGTAAATTTTTATTTTGTTATTCTACTTTCTGCGTATTCATTATTGCATAGTTTGAGTTTCCTAACATGTGGCATAGACACCTATTTTTGGTCTTTAACACTTTGGTAATGTCAACTATAGCATACATTGACAAACACTTACACACTTTGACAAACCACATATATTTGAATCTTGACCACACTTTCTTATGCGATCACTATTAGAGAGTCCCAATTAAGGGATAGCTTATATCACCTAGACCTCATACTCACACAACAAAATATACAAGAATGCAACAAAATCAACACAACCACCGAATGATAACATATAATTTCTTTATTTTATTTTTTATTTTTTTAATTTCTTTATTAATACGTATGTAAAAAAGTAAATACATGGAAACATTAATGACAATCTCACAACTTAGTTGCACTACGACACATAATATAGATCTCGCATATATATTTTTTCTAACTCACAAGTACATTACAAGTTATATAGATCTCCAAAAATACAAATTATTTAAACGAACTACCTCATAATCTATCTCTAGCTCACATGGGATTCATCATCTCTAACACAAGTATAGTGGCATGCCTATCTAGATGCAAGAACCACCTTATAATGTTACATTTTTAAACAATAAGTGACCCATAAGATATACGATAAACCCCAATCCTATATGAAATAATAGGGCCCAAGTGATAGAAGAATCCAATAGAAATGAGTTAGGTCATTGATTATAATTATGAGTTAGGTAAATTCATGTCAACTCCTCTGAGAATATTAAATTTTGAAATGTTATGTGCCACATTATTCCATTGTGTTGGTACCCAAATTTAATCTCCTTCAAAGGCCAAGTAGCATCATGGATTTGACAGACACTCAGAGGCAAATAGATGATTATGTATGTCGTTTTGTAGCCGGGAAGCAGTCTATCTGACTCTTTAGCACTCAGGCTTTGGAAGGAGTGGGTAGCACCTTAAAAGGATGTGATCTTATCCTAACTATTTTAGGTTGTGCCTTTCAACCAAGGTAAGAGAACCTATTTTGTAACCTCTATTATTGAAGAATGTTGGTAAATCCTTCTTTTGCACAAATTTTATAGAGAAGACCTTGGGAAAATATGATCAACACACCAAATCTAACTCTCATGAGTTGTCACTTCCAAATTATGGAGATATTTTCAAAACAAGACAAAGGTTACTAAAGACATTGGGGATCCTGATTGTTTTATGCATGTTTTGGTGGTAGAAATTATGGATATGCACACACACATGACAAACATGGGTAGCACAAGTAGGATTGGTTGTTTTTAAATGATTTTTTGGTGGGAGGTGAGGAAGAACAAACTTGATTTGCAGATCTTTGCAATTTTTTTACAAAATGAGGAGCTTACACAACAAAATGCTTCAAGATAGCTAAAATGTTCCTTTAACCAAAATGTGTGCTTCAATGGAGGCCCAAATCAACACGTTTTCACACAAACTATGATATTCTAGCACAAAGGCTCGAGTTAGAAGACTCAATAAAATATCAAAATCTCGGATCAATCACACCGAGGTACACCCAAAGGATTACAAACAATCTGTCAACGAGATGAAAGAAAAGTGATTTTAAATCATTTATTTCATTCCCAAATGAAAGCTCTTTTAAAAATGAAGTTGCAAATGCCACTAAACTATCACAAGGATTGAGATCTATGTGATTAAGAGGGATTTTGATACAAGATTGCAACAGGAACAAGAAAAACCATTTGCAGACATTCATAAGAGTAAAATTTTCAAAATTTTGAGTCAAGGGTTTTTCTCTCGAAATGCCTAAGTCGTGAAGTCGAAAGAATCTGTGTTTTGGGTCTTTTTGTGTGATTTTCGGTCTGTCGGAACTTTTGTCCCACCGCCCCAAGTACGTCAAAAGTGCACCCTTCCCGTTCCCGGCGGAAAATTTTGTCCCAAATCCCAAAAATTGTAGTTAGTCCCATTCTCCATTCCCGCGCTATCAACTTTTTTTGTCCCAAGTGTCCCAAAACTTTTGTGCGAGCTTTCCCATTTTCGCCGAAACTCCCGAGTCGCGTACTTCAGAGCTCTTTGTCCCAAATCAAAAAATGCAAAATGATCCAATTTCGGCCGATTTGCCCGAACCGCGTCCTTCGCGTGTTTTCGCCCCAAACATCCCATTCTCAAAAATGCATCCTGCTTCATTTTCGGCCGAACCGGTCAAGCCGCGTACTTCGGAACTTTTTGTCCCATCTGTCCCAAGTCCAAATGGGCCCTTTGTTCCAATTTCGGCCGAAACACCCGAATCGCGTACTTCGCACATTTTCGTCCCATTTGTTCCAAATGCATTTGTGCGTCTTCTCCCTGTTTCGCCCGAACCGGCCGAGCCGCGTGTTTCGCGCATTCGCGTCTCACCTGTTCCAAGCGTACCAAGTGTCATTCACACTTAGCTTTTCCCGCTCATTCCGAATATGACGCTCTTTCAAATTGGTGGTGGTGTATTCAATGCGCATTAAATTCATTCCGCTCCTCGAACGGCTATATAACCAAGCATACCACCTTCGCATTTTTCACATTGCTTCCTTGCTATCGTTTGCTCAAACCCTTGCAATCTAGTTCCCTTTGCAAATTCCTTCCAGAGTCTGGGTCGCAGCTCCGAATCTATCAATATGAAGATCAAGTTTCAGGGACAGGAGCAAATTTCTCCACTTGAGTCTGCCGTTAGCAATATCGGAGACAGTGAAGCTCGTCATCTCGACTTCGGTGATTTTTGGTCAAGAATGACAGATGCAAACCCTACGCCGATGGCACAGATGATTAATGATAGCGGTTTAGCTTTCGCCGGAGGTTTCCCTATCTCAGTGCAGTGTGCTGATACGGTACTTTCATGCGGAGCTCACTTCGACCCCGATTCGAGCGAATTGACAAATGTACACGGGAGCTCATCGCAAGCCGACGCGCCGCCATTGAGCTGCTCGAGGATTCCGGAGATGGACAATGCTATAGTCATCTCTCGGGATCAAGCATGTGCCATGTTCGACCAAGACAAAGTTGATAAATATAAAGCTCGAGTGGCGAGGTCTTGGTGAAGAACCCTAGGAAAGGAGCTTCTCGTCTGACCAAAACCCTCTTCCAGGCGGATTTCAATGAAGAATTGTCAGATTTTATAATCCTGCTGGCTCGGGTTATGGGTTTGCCCTCAACCAATGAGTTTCATTTCTGGATGTGCCCGCCATCAAAGATGGTGTGCGAGGGAACGCAAAACATCAATTGGGCAGAAATCATAAGCATGAATTTGGCCGAGCAACTATCCAATGTGCAGCAAACAAAGAAGTTCTTCATGACTTCGTATCTGATGTATACCCTAGCAGCGTCACGGCAATGGTTTGGCTTTTCCTACATTGATGCGCACAAAGACGATCCAAGTTGTACGCTATTGCCCGCAGCTTCACCCTAGAGACCAGCAATCGGAATTTCGGAAGGGTCAATGATGCCTTCACCATGTACGTGGTCAGATTGCTCGAAGGTGACACCGCCAGAAGGTTTTCAGACGAAGCTATGAACCTGATATCACAATATGGAGCCTATTTCATTCATTCAGAAATTCTCTTATATCAAAGCCATTGCTATGAGAACACCCTCTCGCGGCTTCCCATGTTCTCGCAACGACAAAATGGCCTTGATTGAGATATGCAGGCAACTGGACAAGTTGCACAGAACTTGCAGAGACAAGAAGATTTCTGGCTTACACTTTCCCATCTCTCTGGGAAACTACACATGCAAAACGGCCCTGGATGCTCAGAACGTAGAAAGAGCCCTGGTCCCTATCACTGTTCATTTCTTCAAGCCAAGAACCTGTTTTGACTTGAAGAAGTTCATTGAAAGGAACATCAAGATAGTCTATCATCACAGGGCAGATACAGAAGACTACTGGGCCGACTGTGCAGATGATTTTGAAGCCAGAAGAAGGCATTGTGGCAGGTTCTCCCTGCAATTGATCCAAGAACTCAGCCTGTACCAAGTTCCTGAAGGTCTCCAGGATGACAATTCTGAGCTATATTCGTATGAATACGAAAATGTGATTAAGCACACCCCCTGGAGGACCTTGGATTGGAACAGAAAGAAAGAGATGATCTCGGCCGAGATTATTGCCCAGCCTTGATCGTAACTAGGGTCCGGCTCCGCAAGAAAGATCCGAGAATTCAAGAGGCACTCAGAGAATCCAGCTCCAAAGATGATTCGACACCCATAAGGGAAGCATCGGGCCTGCAGTCCTGGGACACCGGTGAAAACCCCTCCCGCCTCAACACTGTGGACTTGTAGGATCTACTCCTTCTCCATCTACCTGTATACAAGAAGAAACTCAAAGAGGTAAAGAAGGAGCCCCTGCAGAGAATGACCCTCCAAGAAAAAGCAGAGTTGCCTATAGGGCCAGAGAACATCATCGCTTCTGAAAGTGAAGACAAGTGAGATGCCAACTCTCGCAAGTGTTCCCGAAAATCCAAGAGATAAAGATAAAGAAGTCGAGAGCACCGAACTTCTGTGTACTATCGATTCTTCTACCGCCATTACCTCCAAGTTGTTCTCGCCTACATCTCAGCCTTGAGTCAACAAATGCATTGCACTGAGTGTCATGAGCTCCTGTCTCTTGGTCCCCTTGCCTCTCCCGCTGCATTCTTCTTCCTCTTTGCTTGGGTGCAACCTCTGGTTGATAAAAGGAAGAGAAAATCCTCCTCTCAAAGCTTGGGACCAAATTTTGATGCTGTAGCAGCCTTGTTGGGCACCACTCCTTCTCGTGCCAAGAAAGCCAGAACTACTTCCAGGATTGTGTCGGATGCTCGAGGTCAGCAATTCCTGGAGATTGCTAAGCCCACAGTAGACAAATCGGAATCAGAGTTGCTGACATCCGACTTGGAGCTTTCAAGGATCCCTATGGGAGAGTCTACTCCTGAAGGTGAGATTCATAACCTCCAGGAAACAGTCACCAGAGTCATTGGAAGGGTAGAGAAAGGGCAGCAGACGATTGAACAGCTGGAAGAACAAGCCCAAGTTCTCACGAGTTTTATCAAGTCACTTTTGTCTAAGGACAAAGTTTTAGACCCTACTCCCTTGACTGCTCTACCCCCTCCTGTAATTCTAAGCCAAGATGAAGTGCAAGAAATTAAAGATATGCACAAGTATTCTGTCTATGGTAGAGCTATCGAAGCCATGGTGGATGACATGCTTGTTGCCGGGCTAAACTTCATCGACGAAGCTTTTAAGCTACATGGAAAGGTAGACAATTTGCAACATAAGCTATCCTCTACCATTGAGGTTATGAATAAGGAGCTTAAACTCTGGGGCAGTTGCATTGTAGACCTTCGCCTCATGGGACAGACAGATGAGAACATCTTACTGGCGAATAAGATTTTCGATGATGCCAAAGATAATCTATCAAAATCCGGGTCTACAGCCAGAGTGGAAAATCGAGTCCCGAAGAAGTCAGAGGAGAAATGAAGAATAGCTGGCAAAAGGGAGAAGCTTTCAAGACGCTAGCAGCTGCTGCTTTCAAAGATATGCATTGTCATCTTCAGGATGAAAACTCGCGTTCCTCGTCCTCGCAAGAAATCAAAGCTCGGCCGAGCTTTTGTCAAAGATAATCTTTTCAAGGAAGACTCCATCTCTAAGGACAAGATAAAGGAAATTTGTTCTCTTCACCGCTATCAAGAAGCAAACAAAGACTATCATACTCACGTCGAGTTTGATAAAGAGATGGAGAAATGCCTCGGGATTTTGGACTCGTCCGCAACTAACACATCAGTCCCTCGTGGCGTAGATATAGCCGAGTCATCAAGAAGTTCAGCAAATGGATTCTCAAGACAAGTGGGTCCCTCCCAAGAGAGCCGCCACCTGTCTCCTTCTCCTCCTTTCCTCTTCTTTCCTTTCTTTTCGTATTCTTTGTAATTAGTTAAGGTATCGTAATCGCGGTACTTAACTATTCTTAGTTAAAAGAAACGGTTACGAAGAGTAACCGACTTCAGTAAGCTATATAATGGCCTTTCCACGCCATTTTGAAAGGAGGAACTTGGATTTTTCCTGAAAGTGTAAATAGATCTTAAAAGAAATCAATACAAAAAGGGCTTTCATTCTTTTTGTCTATCTCGATTCTTGTTGTCTCTCGTGTTTCCTTTAATATTGTGAAGATCATTTAGTTCTTAACTCGTTTGGTCTCTCGATTGCATACATCGTCCAGCTTTTGCAAATACAAAGTTGATCTTGTACAACCAAGAAGGAACTTTGTGTCCTTGACTAATAAATCAAGAAGGTTATTTATGGAACTTTGTGTCTTTAAATTTAATCTCATTCAAATGATCTTGTCTTAAATCCTTTGAAACTTCGCATACACGAAGAATTATTCGCTATCTATAATTCTCAATGTTGTTATTTTCGCTCATCTTCTCATTCTTTTTCCTCCTCCCCACGTAATCGATGATCCTGTGGAAAACACTTTCGTAATATCCAAGTTTAACCAAATAATGTTCGTATATTTGTAAATAAGTTCGTTTTAATAAGGGAACCTCTCCCATTAAAGAGGAGGGACTTTTCGTCTCTCTGTCTGCTGCTCTCTAAAAGTCCTATTTGACGACCAACAATTTTGGCGACTACTGGGAAAATCGCATTCCAAGATTTATAATTTTTCGATCATCCTTTGATCGGCGACTCGCGTTTCACTCGAGGGAGAAGGGCCCTCGTATCGAAGATTCTCAGCCAGCTTTTGAGCAACAGGTTTTCCTTTCCCTTCAAATAGAAGAACTCATTCAACGAGCACTCCACCTGTTCGAGAAAGAAGTCCTACGTGTGGCGTTCCTTTCGAACTTGCTAGTCCTAATCTGCGAGCTCTGATCCTTGCTGGTGTTACAGTTCCCCTCCGAACCGTATTTCCAAGAAGAATGGCACAATTACCATGGGGTCAGCGTGTCGGGCCCCTGGCCCTTACTCAACCTTTGCATGAGTTACCTAGAGGTAACCGAAAGAACTTCCCCAAATTTAAAGGCGACGGCAAAGTGCACCCTGATGAACATATTGCAGCCTTCATAGTCGCATGTGGAGTCTTGGGAGTTGAACATGAAGACGTCTCAGTAAGACTGTTCGTCGAGACGTTACAGGACAATGCTGCTGACTGGTTCTATCACCTTCCGGCTGGTGCCATCATCGACTGGAATACCATGAGAACTCAGTTCGAAAGCCGTTTCAAGCCGGCAGAAGATGTGCATGCACTGCTTGCCCAGATTTCTCAAATAAAGAAAGATCCATCGGAACCTATGAGAGAATTTGTGGCACGATTCAACAGACTGATCAACAAAATTCCTGTGAATACTCGACCGGTTGATCAAATCCAAAAATGTTTCTTTTTGAATGCCCAAACGCCTAAAGTCAGTTATGCTCTAAGAAGGGCTAATCTTGGAACGTTAATTCTGGATCAAGAACTGGCTGTTAGTGTCGAGGATGACCTAATCATGTCAGGGAAGTTGAAGAGAGATCCTCCCAAATCTAAATCTGCTGCTTCTTCCTCTTCCACCTCTGGACCCAATACTGATCCATTAGTCCAGAAACTTGCAAATGATCTAGTAGCTATAAAGAAACAACTAGCTCAGCATGCCCCGTATGCCGATGTCCCAAGAAGAAATTTTCAGCCTAGAAATCGGTTGCCTGCTCCTCACACAAGACTAGCACTTGAAGGACCTCCCGTCAAAGTTCCTGTGAATGCAACTTGCGAGGTTGAAGAGCCAGAAGATGATAACGAAGCTTGTGAGGAGTTCCTGGAGGAATTCGATGATGAGGTGGAAGAACCCGAGGGATCTCGAGTCAATTTCTTTACCACTGAAGGCATTGATGATGCAGATGACTATGATGAAGTGGTAGCAGATATGAACAGCTAATCCTTCACTGTCATGACTCTGGGAATGCACACATCGAGGGAAAAGGTGACGCAACCCTCGAAGAAGTCCAAAGAGCAACCTCGCAACTATTCCCGTAATCGCGTAAGAGGATCTCCTATTCCTACCTCATCTGCGCCAAAGGTAAGTACTGCCAACCCTGCCCCCAAAGTTGCTTCTTCATCTTTTTCTCCTAGGGTTGATAAGCCTAAGATTCCAAATGATGATGGACCATCCACCTCTGGATCCTTTGACATTGTAGATCATCTAAAAAGGACCAAAGTTCAAATTTCAGAGGCTGAATATTACCAAACCCATCCAAAAGCCTTTGCCAAGATGATCCAATTTGTGAATTCCCATTCCAAGACCACCTCCAAAGGCCTTTTGCCCACGCCTCCTTCTGCACCACAGCCTAGTCTAGTAGTATTATTGCTGTCACCTCGCCTGGTGACAAAATCAAGCCTTTCTATGTAACACTCCTTATAGCTGGCCACAGGCTCAGTAACTGTGTCATAGATTCCGGAGCCTCAGATAATGTGATGCCCGCTAAAGTAGCTCATGCTTTAGGCTTGACCCTTACTGCACTTATGGATCTTGCTACTCCATGGAAAGTAAGGAAGTACCTTTGGTGGGAAGGATTAAAGATGCACAAGTGGCTTTTGCTGCTTTACCTGAAAAGAAAGTCTTGGCTACCATACTAGTAGCCGACATTCCTCCTTCCTATGGAATGTTGCCAAGCAGAAACTTCTGTAAAGATGTGGGTGGAGAGATTCAAATGGATTGGTCACACGCTCTCATACCTGACAATGGACAAATGAAGAAGCTACTACCTGAGAAGCAGTCCGAGTACATTGTGCAGAAGACAGATGATCCCAAGGCACAGATACTCTATGAGGACAGGGGCCATGGTAATTACATGATTCTGTCCCCGATGAAATCCGACCCGCAAAATATCACCTAAAGATCCCAATGGTGTCTGGATTTTAGAATTCGATGGCGCTTGTTCTCGGCCGGCTCTGGAGCCGGTGTTTCGCTAATATCACCCGAAGGCTGCTTGCACCCTTTTCATTTAAATTGCAGTTCGAGAACACTAACAACACAAAGGTGAGTATGAGGCTCTCATCCTTGACCGCAAGTGGCCAAAGAACGAGGTGTTAAAAATCTTTTGGCTCGTGGTGATGCAGAGCTGATTGTGAAGCAAGTCAAGCCTGTTTTGTAAAGAACGGAGGTCAAGCATTATCGGAATCAGTTTGGGATTCAATTGAATTCCTTGATGCCTTCTCCATCAAGCAATTCCCAGAGAAAAGAACAAAGCAGAGCTGATTCACCTGGCTATCTCAGTGGTCATGTTGATTCCTCATCCCGAATTCTCTCAGATAAGTTCACTATGAGATGGTCCACCGACCTAGTGTCCCTGACAATACTAATAACTGGCAAGTCTTCAACGACGACCAGCATTTGCTTTCCTTCCTGGAGCTCAAGGGCAATTTTGAACAACTGTATTTCGAAGGAAGTGACAACCTGCCTCGTGAGAGCGTGTCTTCTGACCAAGCCGTCACCCAAGGAGAAGAAACTGACCAGGAAGGGTGCATTAAGCTCAAAGGAAATAAGATTCCCAAAGGTTTGGTGAGTTTGGAGGAGTTGTTTGATAAACATGACAGATACGTGAGGTCTAAAGCTACCACTGGACCTCAGCAATCAGCCGAGTATGATAAGATTGATATTGGGAGTTCTGATGGCCCGAAGCTGGTAAATATCGGGAAGTGTTGCACATCAGATGAAAGGAGAAGAGCAATTGACCTTCTAAAGAAATATAAGGATGTGCTTGCTTATTCTTATGAAGATCTAAAAGCCTTCAAGCCAAAAGAAATGCAACACTCTATCCCTCTCAAGCCAGGAATCAAGCCTTTCAAGCAGAAGCAGAGGCAGTACAACCCAAAGATAGCTGACACCATATTTCAGAGATTCGTAAACCGCCAAGGCTAAAATCATCTTTCCCATTCACCATTCGACTTGGATTGCAAACATTCAGACTAAGTAGGAAGAAGAATGGTGAGATCCGCATCTCGTGTTGATTTCGTGAACCCGAATCAGCCTCTCTCGAAAGATAACTACCCTCCGCCTATGATGGATCAGATTTTGCAAGTGTAAATGTGCTCGAGATGTTATCTATGCTTGATGGTTTTTCTGGATACAATCAGGTAGAGGTTGATACTGCTGATCAACATAAGACAGCCTTCACAACTCCTTGGGGTACCTTCGCCTACAAGAGAATGCCTTTTGGGCTGATTAATGCCGGTGCCACTTTCCAGAGAGCTATGGATCTGGCTTTTGGGAGCTTGAAAGGGAAATGTATTGTCATATACCTTGATGACCTGACAGTGTTTTCAAAGACAAGAGCAGATCATTTCGATCACCTGGAAACAGTTCTGCAGAGATGTAGAGAGCATGGAATCTCCCTGAATCCTAAAAAATCTGTCTTCTGTGTTACAGAGGGAAAGCTATTAGGACACATTGTCTCAAAGGATGGCATCAAGATTGATCCTGAACGAGTTCAAGCCATCCAACAGATTCCTCTCCCTACTAGTAAAAAGGGCGTGCATTCCTTTTTCGGTAAGATCAATTTTCTAAGAAGATTCATCCCTGATTTTGCTGAATTAACTTTGAATATTTCTCAGATGATGAAAGGAAAGCAAGCATTTGGTTGGTCTTCTGAAGGAAAGGAATCCTTTGAGGGTATCAAGAAAGCTATTGCTAAAACTCCAGTTTTGGCCTGCCCTGATTTCAGCAAGGATTTCATTATCTATTGCTACGCTACAGATAGTACTCTGGCTGCTGTCTTAACCCAGAAGATTCTGATAAACATGAGCTACCAATTGCCTTCATGAGCTATATCCTGAAGAACCATGAGCTAAAGTACACCATGATGGAGAAGCATGCCTCAGCAGAGTCAAAGCCGTCAGCAAGGGCCGCTTCTATATCCTCAACTCTCACTCTACGGTGCTGGTCCCAGATACGACTGTAAAGTCAATTCTCACGCAACAAGAATTTGGATCCAAGAGGGGAAACTGGGTGGCTAAGGTCCAGGAGTATGACCTTGATATCAAGCCAACCAAGCTGGTTCGGGGAAAAGGTCTTTGCGAGCTCATTGCTGAAGGAGCCCAACATGAGTTATTGGAGAAGAAAGCTGACCTTCCTACTGTTCTGTTCCTGAGTTCAGTTGATGAATGGTATGCTGACATCGCCCATTTTCTCACCTACGGGGAATGCCCCTCTCATTTAACTGCTAAAGAAAAGAGGACTGTTAAATTGAGATCAGCACAATATGTATTGTGGGAAAGTGCCTTGTTCAAGCGTGGTTTGGACGGGAGATTTCTGAAATGTGTGGACAAGGAACAACAGAGAAAGTTGCTCTCAGCTTTTCATGATCAGGCATGTGGAGGGCACTATTCATCAACAGTCACAGCTCATAAGATACTCCGTGGAGGGTATTACTGGCCTTCCTTGTTCAAAGATGCATCCAAGTGGGTGGATAAATGTGAGGCCTGTCAAACCTTTGTGGGAAGACCCAAACTGGCCGCTTTGCCTCTCAAGCCAGTTGTGATTGAGGAACCATTCCAGCAATGGGGTCTAGATTTCATTGGTACACTGAATCCTGCTTCTAGTGCTGGCCACACGCATGTGCTAACTGCCACTGACTACTTCACCAAATGGGTGGAAGCTATCCCAGTCAAGAGCACTACTTCTGAAGTAGTATGCAACTTCATCAAGGAGAACATCTTGGTTAGGTACGGTGTACCTAACAAGATCAGAATGTATAATGCTTCGAACTTCTCCTCAAATGAGATAATGGATTTGCCACGGGTATGGCATCTCTCTAGCTCATTCTTCGATTATTATCCCTGTGGAATGGACAAGTAATCCACCAACAAAAATCTGGTGACTATCATAAGGAAGTTGGTCAATGAGTCTCAAATAAACCGGCATAAGAAGCTTTATGATGCTCTTTGGGCGACAGATCACACCCAAAAGAGCCATTGGAATGTCCCCTTTCAAGTAGTGTATGGAATAGAGGCCCAATGCACAGATGACGGTGGAACCGCCACTCTTGCACCCGATGAAGGCCATCAAGACACTAGTTTCAGTGATGCTCGACAAAAGAATCATGTACCGCATGTTTCGAACGAGGATAGATTGAGGTCGACAGAATATCGCTCACCCAGAAGGTGAAGGTTCTGCTCGATAAGAAAGCTAGGTCCAGAGAATTCCAAGTTGGTGATACCGTGTGTTGTTATGGGACAAAAGACATGAACCTCGTGGGCAGCCATGGAAAATTTGATTCTCTCGTGGCTTGGACCTTTCAAGATAAGACACTTTTTTGGTAAGGACTCTTTCTATCTTGGTTACATGGATGGTTCTCCCCTCCCACTTCCTTATAGTGGGCGTATTTGAAGTTGTTCAAATCCTAGGTGACTAGGAGTCCCTTTGTATATTATGTACAAGTGTTTTTGCTTTTCCCGCTTTTGGTGTGTTTCCCTCTCATTGTGTGTGTGTTGCCCTCTCGTATTGGTTTGTTTTTGACTCCTTTTCCCAATGGATAAGGCACTGGTCTGCTTCACCGAGTTATCTAAGTTCTTGCCTTGTCCCATTCTATGAATTTACACCAAGTCATCCCCAGAAGGAGCCAGCTGTTGTCCACTCAAAATTTCCCGCTCTGATAAGAGTAAAATTTTCAAAATTTTGAGTTGAAGGGTTTTTCTCTGAAATGCCTAAGTCGTGAAGTCGAAAGAATCTGTGTTTTGGGTCTTTTTGTGTGATTTTCGGGTCTGTCGGAACTTTTTGTCCCACCTGTCCCAAGTACGAAAGTGCACCCTGTTCCCCGATCGGCCGAAATCCCCGAAACTGTCCCATTCTTCCGGGAAAATTTTGTCCCAAGTGTCCCCTGAAAGGAACTATTTTTTTGTCCCAAGTGTCCCAAAACTTTTGTGCGAGCTTTCCCATTTTCGGCCGAAACTCCCGAGTCGCGTACTTCAGAGCTCTTTGTCCCAAATCAAAAAATGCAAATGATCCATTTCGCCGATTTGCCCGAACCGCGCCCTTCGCGTGTTTTCGCCCCAAACATCCCATTCTCAAAAATGCATCCCGCTTCATTTTCGGCCGAACTGTCCTGGCCGCCGTGCACTTGAACTTTTTTTGTCCCATCCGTCCCAAGTCCAAATGGCCCTTTGTTCCAATTTCGGCCGAAACACCGAATCGCGTATTTCGCAGACATTTTCGCCCCATTTGTTCCAAATGCATTTGTGCGTCTTCTCCTGCTTCGCCCGAACGGCCGAGCTGCAGAGTTTCGCGTGCATTCGCGTCTCACCTGTTCCAAGCGTACCAAGTGTCATTCACACTTAGCTTTTCCCGCTCATTCCGAATATGACGCTCTTTCAAATTGGTGGTGGTGTATTCAATGCGCATTAAATTCATTCCGCTCCTCAAACGGCTATATAACCAAGCATACCACCTTCGCATTTTTCACATTGCTTTCTTGCTATCATTTGCTCAAACCCTTGCAACCTAGTTCCCTTTGCAAATTCCTTCCAGAGTCTGGGTCGCAGCTCCGAATCTATCAATATGAAGATCAAGTTTCAGGGACAGGAGCAAATTTCTCCACTTGAGTCTGCCGTTAGCAATATCGGAGACAGTGAAGCTCGTCATCTCGACTTCGGTGATTTTTGGTCAAGAATGACAGATGCAAACCCTACGCCGATGGCACAGATGATTAATGATAGCGGTTTAGCTTTCGCCGGAGGTTTCCCTATCTCAGTGCAGTGTGCTGATACGGTACTTTCATGCGGAGCTCACTTCGACCCCGATTCGAGCGAATTGACAAATGTACACGGGGAGCTCATTGCCAAGCTGGACGCTGCTGCCATTGGAGCTGCTCTGAGGATTCCGGAGATGGACAATGCTATAGTCGTCTCTCGGGATCAAGCACAGGCCATGTTCGACCAAGACAGTGATAAATATAAAGCTCGAGTGGCGAGGTCTTGGTTGAAGAACCCTAGGAAAGGAGCTTCTCGTCTGACCAAAACCCTCTTCCGGGTGGATTTCAATGAAGAATTGTCAGATTTTATAATCCTGCTGGCTCGGGTTATGGGTTTGCCCTCAACCAATGAGTTTCATTTCTGGATGTGCCCGCTCATCAGCATGGTGTGCGAGGGAACGCAAAACATCAATTGGGCAGAAATCATAAGCATGAATTTGGCCGAGCAACTATCCAATGTGCAGCAAACAAAGAAGTTCTTCATGACTTCGTATCTGATGTATACCCTAGCAGCGTCACGGCAATGGTTTGGCTTTTCCTACATTGATGCGCACAAAGACGATCCAGTGTACGCCTATTGCCCGCAGTTCACCCTAGAGACCAGCAATCGGAATTTCAGAAGGGTCAATGATGCCTTCACCATGTACGTGGTCAGATTGCTCGAAGGTGACACTGCCAGAAGGTTTTCAGATGAAGCTATGAACCTGATATCACAATATGGAGCCTATTTCATTCAGTTCAGGAAATTCTCTTATATCAAAGCTTGCTGCTATGAGAACACCCTCTCGCGGCTTCCATGTTCTCGCAACGACAAAATGGCCTTGATTGAGATATGCAGGCAACTGGACAAGTTGCACAGAACTTGCAGAGACAAGAAGATTTTTGGCTTACACTTTCCCATCTCTCTGGGAAACTACACATGCAAAACGGCCCTGGATGCTCAGAACGTAGAAAGAGCCCTGGTCCCTATCACTGTTCATTTCTTCAAGCCAAGAACCTGTTTTGACTTGAAGAAGTTCATTGAAAGGAACATCAAGATAGTCTATCATCACAGGGCAGATACAGAAGACTACTGGGCCGACTGTGCAGATGATTTTGAAGCCAGAAGAAGGCATTGTGGCAGGTTCTCCCTGCAATTGATCCAAGAACTCAGTCTGTACCAAGTTCCTGAAGGTCTCCAAGATGACAATTCTGAGCTATATTCGTATGAGTACGAAAATGTGATTAAGCACACCCCTCTGGAGGACCTGGATTGGAACAGGAAAGAAAGAGATGATCTGGCTGAGATTATTGCCCTGGGCCTTGATCGTAACTAGGGTCCGGTTCCAAGAAGAAGATCCGAGAATTCAAGAGGCACTCAGGAGAATCCAGCTCCAAAGATGATTCGACACCCATAAGGGAAGCATCAGTCCTTCAGTCTGGGACACCAGTGAAAACCCCTCCTGCCTCAACACTCAGGGACCTGTAGGATCTACTCCTTCTCCATCTACCTGTATACAAGAAGAAACTCAAAGAGGTAAAGAAGGAGCTCGCAGAGAATGACCCTCCAAGAAAATAGCAGAGTTGCCTATAGGGCCAGAGAACATCATCGTTCTCAGTGAAAGTGAAGACAGTGAGATGCCAACTCCTGCAAGTGTTCCTGAAAATCCAGCAGATAAAGATAAAGAAGTCCAGAGCACCGAACTTCCAGGTACTACTGATTCTTCTGCCGCCATTACCTCCAGTGTTCTGCCTACATCTCAGCTTGAGTCAACAGCTGCACAGACCTTGAGTGTCATGAGCTCCCTGTCTCTTGGTCCCCTTGCCTCTCCTGCAGATTCTTCTTCCTCTTTTGCTTGGGTGCAACCTCTGGTTGATAAAAGGAAGAGAAAATCCTCCTCTCAAAGCTTGGGACCAAATTTTGATGCTGTAGCAGCCTTGTTGGGCACCACTCCTTCTCGTGCCAAGAAAGCCAGAACTACTTCCAGGATTGTGTCGGATGCTCGAGGTCAGCAATTCCTGGAGATTGCTAAGCCCACAGTAGACAAATCGGAATCAGAGTTGCTGACATCCGACTTGGAGCTTTCAAGGATCCCTATGGGAGAGTCTACTCCTGAAGGTGAGATTCATAACCTCCAGGAAACAGTCACCAGAGTCATTGGAAGGGTAGAGAAAGGGCAGCAGACGATTGAACAGCTGGAAGAACAAGCCCAAGTTCTCACGAGTTTTATCAAGTCACTCTTGTCTAAGGACAAAGTTTTAGACCCCACTCCCTTGACTGCTCTACCCCCTCCTGTAATTCTAAGCCAAGATGAAGTGCAAGAAATTAAAGATATGCACAAGTATTCTGTCTATGGTAGAGCTATCGAAGCCATGGTGGATGACATGCTTGTTGCCGGGCTAAACTTCATCGACGAAGCTTTTAAGCTACATGGAAAGGTAGACAATTTGCAACATAAGCTATCCTCTACCATTGAGGTTATGAATAAGGAGCTTAAACTCTGGGGCAGTTGCATTGTAGACCTTCGCCTCATGGGACAGACAGATGAGAACATCTTATGGCGAATAAGATTTTCGATGATGCCAAAGATAATCTATCAAAATCCCGGGTCTACAGCGTAGAGTGGAAAATCAGAGTCCTGGAAGAAGCTGTAGGAGAAATGAAGAATAGCTCGCAAAAGGGAGAAGCTTTCAAGACGCTAGCATTTGCTGCTTTCAAAGATATGCATTGTCATCTTCAGGATGAAAACTCGCGTTCCCTCGTCCTTCGCAAGAAATCAAAGCTCGGGCCGAGCTTTTGTCAAAGATAATCTTTTCAAGGAAGACTCCATCTCTAAGGACAAGATAAAGGAAATTTGTTCTCTTCTTACCGCCATCAAGAAGCAAACAAAGACTATCATACTCACGCCGAGTTTGATAAAGAGATGGAGAAATGCTCGGGATTTTGGACTTAGTCCGCAACTAACACATCAGTCCCTCGTGGCGTAGATATAGCTGAGTCATCATCAAGAAGTTCAGCAATGGATTCTCAAGACAAGTGGGTCCCTCCCAAAGAGCCGGCCACCTGTCTCCTTCTCCCTCCTTTCCTCTTCTTTCCTTTCTTTTCGTATTCTTTGTAATTAGTTAAGGTATTGCAATTGGCGGTACTTAACTATTCTTAGTTAAAAGAAACGGTTACGAAGAGTAACCGACTTGTAAGCTATATAATGGCCTTTCCACGCCATTTTGAAAGGAGGAGGAACTTGGATTTTTACTGAAAGTGTAAATAGATCTTAAAAGAAATCAATACAAAAAGGGCTTTCCGTTCTTTGTCTATCTGATTCTTGTTGTCTCTGTGTTTCCTTTAATATTGTGAAGATCATTTAGTTCTTAACTCGTTTGGTCTCTCTGATTGCATACTGTCCAGTTTTGCAAATACAGTGATCTTGTACAACCAAGAAGGAACTTTGTGTCCTTGACTAATAAATCTGAAGAAGGTTATTTACGGAACTTTGTGTCTTTAAATTTAATCTCATTCAAATGATCTTGTCTTAAATCCTTTGAAACTTCGCATACACGAAGAATTATTCTGCTATCTATAATTCTGAATGTTATTTGTTTCGCTCATCTTCTCAGGAAAAATGGAAGATCAGATTGAGCCCAAAGGTCAGATCTCATCTTAATGGTAAAAGACGTCCCCAGATCTTCCCCACCAAATTTAGATATCAAATTAACTCTCCTCTCTATTTGGCGTGCAATAAATATCGAGAAATCATGAAGACTCACATCTCTAGGAGCTCTGGAGTAAAAATGGTGGAAAAATCAGATATAGATGCACAACTTCCGTTGATTTCTATTTTGAATTTGGACCGTCCACATGGGAGATCCACTTTAAAACGGGCATGCGGGTTCCTTTTTTCCTTTTACAATTTTTGGAAAAATGTAAATTTTCACATTTTGCTCCACGCCTCTGCCCTTGAGAAATGAGCCTGACACATGTTCTAAGGCAGGTCTCAAGGAAACCGTGGCCAAATTCTACTATTTCACCTCCATTTTGGAAAAGGGAAAATTTTCCAAGTTTTCCCCGCATCTCCGGCCTTCCGCTTTTAGTTTCTAATGTGGGTCCTAGCGGAACCCCACTTCCTTTTACACTTTTAACTCCCTTCTCCACAAAAGGAAAATTTTCAAAATTTACCCCGAAAGTCTGCATCTCCGCCGTTGACCTTCCCATCAAATTTTGACTTATCCTTTGTTGGGCCTGCGAGACATTTTGATGTTTTAATCCTTTTCATGACAAGAGGAAAAAAATCCAAGTTACCTCCAATGGTCCGCTTCCCTGTCCCTTTGACTTTTTAAAGCCAACCTTGACTTACTTCCTATCAGGCTTGCAGGCCATTTTGATATTTTAATCCTTTAGAGGCAAAAAATTCAAGTTACCCCCGATGGTCCGCTATCCCACCATTTGACTTTTCAAACTGCCATGCGTCATAATGGCACATCTTAAGATGGTCCCCAAAAGTTGAGACCTTGAATGAGCGCGGGCTCACCACGTGTCTGGCCCAAAAAAATTTGTTTGAAGGCTTAAAAATTAGTGGAAGGTGCCATGTGTCAGGGTTTGAGGCAATCTCCTTTGGCCGTTGAAAATTCCAAGAAAAATGCAAAGTGAGCGAAGGCCTCCAAGTGTCCTCCTGGCGCTTCTTTAAAATAAAATTCAAGGGTCGGTCCTCAAACATGTGTGGTCCCTCCACATGTCCCAGGCCTCTCAAAACCTTTTGAAAAAATAATAAGTATGGGAAGACCTAGCGGAAGCCTCCACGTGTCTTCATGGTACAATTTCAAAATGGTGCCCAAGAGCAGAGACCCTGAATGAGCATGGGATCACCATGTGTCCTTATCTCACCAAATAGTACTAGTTGCATACAAAGTTTGTCTAAGTCCGGGAAGAGTAGCGAAAACCTCCATGTGTCCTCCTAGCGCAACTCCAAGGCCAACCAAAAAGTAAATCTTCAAATGAGCATTGTTCTTCCACGTAGACAGGGCTTTTAAGTTGAGGCAATTCATAAAATTTTGAAGTACCTTACTGAGCTGCATCCAAACAAAAGATGCCACATTTCTTGTTGATGCGAGGATGTAAATTTGACTGGGAGAAATGCCCGTCAAACTGTAAAATGCGGAAAAATGACCATTCGAGCCCGAAGATGAAATTTTCTCCCAGGACAGAGAATTTAGAAATGTTACAAGGCTCAAATACATTCCTTCGAGCTACATCCATTCATTTTTCTTCAAGTATTTAGGGCAAAAATGACAAGGACAACAAATCTTGACTATGAAAATGGAAAGAACAGACAACCCAAGTTTTACACCCAAATACAAACCTTTTTAGATGAACAGAGAAATGAGGAAACAATTTTGGATCTATACGTGATCCTTGGTCCAGGAAAGGACTGATTACAGCAACAAAAGGAAGGTGGAGACTTTTCAGGCACAATACGGGAAGATAAAATGTGACAGAGACCATAAATTGATAGATTTTTAATGGCAAAATGGGGCGAGACTATTTTGAGCACCAACATCTTGCACATAAGAATGTGTAGTGGCTTCTAAAATGAATCATTGCATGCTACCATAATTTATCTCCAATGACCTCATGATGATATATGTATTTTTTAAGATGAACTCAATATGGTGATGTGATGCTTTTATGTTTTAAATTTAGTTTTTACATATTTTTGTGTTTTAAACTAAGTGTGTTTTTTTAAATTCTTTTTAACCGAAAATATGTAATATTAAATTAGAAAATTTGTTTTACATATTAAATATAAATTCTATTAAAATTAGAAAAGTTGTTTTAAAGTTATAGAAAACTAAAATTAAAAATAACCTAATTTCTATTTATATTTGTATATAAATAGAGTTGCATGCACATATAGTTTTGTATCGAGTTTACTCTTAGACATTCAGATCTATCACGATTTATGTGTGCGGGTGAAAATTATTAAAGTGGATGAATCATGGGAAATGCAAAGAATGAGAAACGAAAATATACCGAGGAAGAGAATGTGAGAAGAATGCTAGAAGATCTATTCGTAGGAGGGCACAAAGAGAGAGAGAGAAGACACAACAAGTGAAAGACAATGCTGCAAAAATTGGTACATATGTATAGAAACCCTTGATAGATCCTTTTTTTTTTTTAGTTCTAAGGTTTAAATATGATAATTTATGTTTTTTAGATTGGGTAAAGGCAAGGGTTTTGATAGGATCCCATGTGTATGTTTATGGACACGAGATCATGATGTATAACATTATCTTTGAAGTGATAACAAAAGTTATGGAATTACTTCCCAAAAAAATGTGAAACACTTGGTGAAGATGGATTTATAAAAATTAAAAGAATTTTCCCAACAAGAACCACTATCACGAAAGAAAACAAAAAAGTGTAGAGATAGTATATGGTGAATTTGTTAATTTGACTATAGTTGCTAGAGCACATTTGTTGGTTACATTCTTGAATCATGTTGATATGAGGGAAACATTAGAATTGTTAGGTGTTGATTTTGGATGGAAAAATTCAAAACGTGTAGAAGAAGAATTTGTTGGGAATGTTTTTAAAGGAATAAGTTCTTTGGGTACAAAAACTAGGTCTGCTGATAAGAGTATTTCTCGTAGAGCAATATTAACTTCAGTTGTAAGTGAAGATACAACAAAGAATCGTCATGTTACCGCCTTTGCCAAGGCATTGGGTTTATCTAGAAAGACGGTTAGCAGGTATGCAAAGAGGAGGAAGACATTGGATGACTCTACTATGGAAGGAAATTGGGCACTAATGTGTAGAAATCCACGTTCTGATAAAATAGAGGATAATATTGTGAAGATAGTTTCTGATTTTTGGACTGAGAGGACTCGTCCTTCTCCGAATGTGAGGGATGTTTTAAAACATAGGATAACTCACAATAACTATGATGAACATATAAAACATTGGCTTGAAATAACTCAACATGAGATGTACATAAAGTTTACAGAAGAAAATCTAGATGTTAAGATTGGACAACGAATGTTTGAAAATTTGAAGCCTTGGTATGTGAGCTGATAAAGTCCTTGACACATGTTGTTCATTTATCACGTTGAGTTTGATTATCACTATCAGGTACATAAAAATTTATAGATTTAATGTATATATATTTTGAGGTGTGCTTTCATTTATATCTATATATTTAAAATTTGTTTAAATATCATATTTTGAGATGTGATTTAAAATTAATGTATTTCAAAATCTATGTTTTTTTCAGGTGTATAGAAAGTTCTTTGGAAGAAATTGCCCCACCTACACGTGTCGGTGAATTCATAACTTTAATTATTTGCAACGATGTATCGATGATCATGTCGATGATCGTATGACTTACATCAAAGGTGTCTGTGACAAGTGTGGGGACTTGAAATTATTGCCAAAAACAAATGAAGATTTGGACACAATTAACCTGGTTGCTTGCAAGAGGTGATATATATAAATTTATGTTTTTAAATTTGGATGTTAGATTTTATTTTGATTTTTATTTTATTGCAAATGAATACATGACAATTTGTCCATGTTATGAATTGATTTTGTAGGTTCAAATACATAAAATATTCAACAAGGCTTGGAAAAGATGCAACTGAGGTTGGATTTGGTAGAAGAGGAAATCCCCATTACTACATTCATGGAAAGTTTCTAAAGTTTAATTAGTCCGTACATCAAACATTCTCACTATTCAAAGTGGCGAGGCTACACAATTCAAGACTAATAGGGACACATTCCCTATTGGTTCATATTGTCCGTGGTTGATTTTTTGAGAATTACTCATTTTCTCATCAAAAGAAATTCAAACATAGTATTATCATACTGACAGGTTACTATCATGGTTCAAGTATTTTATAGGCATGCACAATTGGATTTGGATGGGGTTGAAAGTACATATGTGAAGTGAATGATCAAGAAGGAGTATCACTTCTATATAAGTGATGACAAGGAACATGACACCCACTTTTTGCAACATTGTTTTGGTTTGTTCTTTCAATATCTTCATCAGCAAGGAATACAAATAGATCAACATTTTGTTTGGTCATATGGTTGCGCATCACAATTCAAATCCTCTCGCCCTTTCTTTGCACTTAGTCGTTATCATCGTCATCACAAAATTCCTCATTTATGGAGTTTTTTTTAGAGTGGTCATGGGAAGGGAGAACACGATGGTGTGGGTGCATGCATCAAACGTGCTCTAAAGAAACAAAGCTTTGATTATGAGGGAGATCGATTGATTGATGCCCACACCATTGTTGAATGGTGTAAGAAACATTTTATAGTTCAGGTTTCAACCTCACACAAGGCTTCAACATCACATGCTCAACCCCACAGGCTTGACCCCACACGAGTGTTTTGGGAGATAACAGTACATGCACATTTAAAACATAGATATGTAAATCTTGATGTGATTTATTAAGTGAAATACAAGTTACTAACTTTAAATTTTTTTATTTTGATTTTTTGTTGTTTGTTTTAAACTTTATTGATCTTTTGAGCATGATTAAATGAAGGTATTGATCGGAGGACAAAGTATGGATGTGAAAGGATTCCCAATTCTAGGTCTTTGCACTCTTTGATGACTATGGATAGTAATAAGCTGGACAATCTTGTACAAGAGATTATTCTTGTTTTTGTTATGAATGCATGAAAAAATCATATTGAGTGCAATAGTCAAAAACATGGGTATGTAGGTGAGTGGAAGCAAGTTCCTTTAGTTGTGGATGACACATATGGATCAAATCATGATGATAGTTTTGAAGATGTGCCATTAATTTCAACTGATTATGACCACATATCTGGATTGGTTAAACAAGGTATGTTTTATTTGAAAGGATCAAGTATAATTTGATAATTAAATATATATGTATATAATTTATACTATACATCCGATCATTGAATGTTTCTTTGCATTTTGTTGTAGGAGATGTATTTGCAGTCATTTTTGAAGAAGCCAATATTGAGAAAGTGGAGTATTACTTGTTGCGTTGCATGTTACAGAGGAGAGAACAAAGCTAACATGTGAAATAACAAGTGAAGTGACAACACATTTTTCTTGGCTCGGTTGTAGTGCGGGGAACATACTACAACAAGTGAAAGCCCTCCAAAGTGGGATTCACTTTGTTGATTACAAACCAAACAAAAGGTGTATCATTACACCCATCACATAATTGCTATAGGGGTTACAATTGCGGCAGGTGAAGACTACAAATAGTAAACACAAAAAATGGAGACTAGATGTAGAAGACCATGAAAAACTTTTACAAGTCATTGAACAATGAGCAAAGCCACTTGGTATTATATAGAAGGACATGGAATAAATTACTAAACCTTGTTGGTAATAAACTATTAAGCTAGATAGCATTGTATTTTCTACTTGAAGGGACTATGGAGACCACTATACAATAAAGTTGTTTAATACTTGTGATTCTTACTTGTTGTGAGATGGTTTATGGTTTACAAGTATTGTGATATGGTTGTTACATGGAAGTATGTATGGTATAAACATGATTTATGATGTGGATGTATGTTACATTATTATTTTTAATGTGGAAATGTTAGTTGGGAATTCAGATGTACATAGTTTTTGATATATGTTATTTGTTTAGTTGTGAACCAAAAGGTTGTATATGGAGTACCCTTATCACTGTACAAGTTTATCATATTTCAATATGCTTGGAATTGTGTTGATTCATTATGGAGCATGCTAACATGTGGGAGACATGGTTAAATAATACAAGAAATGTGAAACATGATAGTATTAGTCTTTTGGGTATAGTTAATTAAGAAAGGGAATAAAAATAAATTAGAATTTATTTCATCTTAACATTTTTAAGACATGTCTAAAGGGTCAGAGAACATGTGATGTGGAACATGTTTGCATAGAAACCGAGAGTTTCGATTTTGAATCACATGTCTAGAAAATGTGTATGATTATGTGTGCACAAGATTGTATGATTATGTGTGCTTAGCATGAGGTATTTTGGAGGAGTTAAGTGCTTCACATTTTTACAATGGTGCATCTTGGCACTAAAGAATAACAATGGTGAACAACGAATTTTTTTCATAAGGGTGCAATATGTCAATGATGGTGTGAGGCTTTAAAGGCTATGGGTAGAACAAATTGTTTTTCTAGTTTTATGATAAAACAAAAGGTCCATAAAATTTTCAAGTGTAAGTCTTGCATGAGATTGCAAGAAGGCGTAATTTGACCAAGAGACATGCTTGTATGGACTAAGGATGTGTGAGTGTTGTAAAGAAAGTGGATGAATGTATAGTATAGGTTATAGATGTAATGAGCAGAGATTAATGGTGTTTTTAAAATATGTCAAGTTGTGCTTTCATTTGATAAATGGAAATAGTTTCTAGTAGTAAGGAGTAGGCTAGTTAATTTGATTAAATTAAGGTATGAGTCTAGTGTTTCAAATTGACTTTTATATTAAAACATAGCCATTTGGTTGTACTTAGGACCAAAAAGTGTTCAGGAGCGAGTCAACAACCAAGGAGATCTCGAGGTATAGACTAAGATTCAATGACAACAGGTATTAGCATTCACATTTTCATTATCCCTATTTTTATTAGGAAAATAAGAAGCATAATTATTATTAACAAGAAGCATTTTCCATCATAAACGAGCATAATATTAAATTGAAGCAATTTGAATATTATCAACAATATCATCATTTAATCTAGAACTTCACCTAGTAGTTGTAATCCACCTAATTGTCTTAGATCTCATAAACTGTAAACATGAATACACCAAGAAATCTAGGTGTAATAATATGAGAAACTTATATTTTTACATGTACTTGGAAAGGGATAAATAAATTTTTTACAAGAAATTTGACCATAAAGGGGGATGTATGGAACCTTAAAAGGAGAAATTAAACCCTCAAGTTGATGTGTTCAATATATTACGTATATAACAAAAATGTTTTGATTATTTAATATTTAAATTCCTAAACAATTAAAACTAAGTGCATAATTCTTTTAGTATGACATTACATGTTTTTGGCATGGTTACATTCACATTAATAGTACACTGTGAAAGTTGTTTAATGACTGAGCATATTATATCATTTACTACCAGAATTTGAGATGTTAAAAGTTGCAGTTCCAAAACTACTGAGCAGAATTCAGCTATAATTTTGATTTCTTGTTGCTGTTATTATGGGTGAAATAATGATTTTTTCAAACCATTGAGCAGAATCTAAGTCTCTTCATTTATTTTGTATTGATGTAAAAACTATATGAGACATTCAGATTAAGGCCAAGATTCTTGATTAGGCATGTCCACCTCTTTTGCCAATAGCTTGAAACCATTTTTGTATCCTTGCATGGGGTTAAGATCGAGATTCTTTATTGTAAATATCACAATCGAAGTGACCATCTCATTACTCATGGCTTCCATGATTATCGACAATCAAGAGCTGGAGGAAAAGCAATACGGTACATAATACATGGGAACCCTTTTTCCTCTTAACAAAAACATAAGAGATGGAGGAAAGGCAATAATGGTATTGATGATCAAGATAATTTATATATTCAATCCTTAAGATTAATGATACAAATAATTTACAAATTCAAACCTTAAATATAGTTTCCCGTTGACAGTGTGAAACAAAGAGAGGCCTTCAAGATTCTGTGTAAATTTGCATATGGGGCGAATACCAAGCAGAAAAGGAGAAAGGACTGTACGGGTGATTCTTGTGTTAATTTCTTTTTAACAATTTCAGTCACTGAGACATGAAACAAGTCTGAATCTGTTACTTATATAATAAACATGCATTCAACAGTTAGCAATTTATACCTTAAAAATTAAATTTGTAACAAGTAGCAACAAAAATGAAAAACGATAAGATAGGATCAGTTATTGCAGATATATTAGCATTTTATCCAGTGGCAGTTTTTTAATTAACTTCCAAGCAAAGAACTGTAATTAAGAAAGAGGGAAACAGAAAAATAAATTCTTGGGTTTATGGAGGGACACAAAATTGATAAACAAAGACAACTTTAAATGAACTCATAAACAAAGAATGCAACATCCCATTGAAAACTGGAAACGTACAAGTGCTCTGCGAGACTAAAACCAAGAGCACTCTTCCAGGTCACGTGCATGTATATATTATTATAGTTAAATTCTCTCTGGAGATTAAGACATTGCAAATTTGTAATCAATACTTAAGTTTCCTTAATCTTTTAACCAAACAATTGCAGTGACAAAGAATGAAACAAGTATCAATTTAAGCACTTATTGACTTTAACCATAGTCATTTGACACAAAAATAATAGACTTTGACACTAAACTAAAAAATATTTTCAGAGATAATAAGCACACACATGCTTTGAGATAACAATTTTAATTGACACTATCAATTGACCAAACATAGGAACAATCTAAATCTTCTAAACTCAAATAAATAACATACTTAACACTTAACTAAAAATATTAAAAGAATAAATACAGACTAACAAATATTACTCTAAACAATACTTCACATCCAAGCTTATACAGGAAATTAACAAAACACGTTAATGACAAAGAAGTATGCCTACATTTTATATAAACTTGCCAACGCGGTAGGAGGCAAATCATGGATAGTCAAAAGACGATGCTCTCCATGGACGCTCTCAAATGTGAAACGAATACTACCAACACATGAACTGAGCTTGTGTAGCAGGTGTCCACTGTCCACCAAAGGAGGTGATCAAATTTGTATGGAGCTGAGGTAATGAATTTTATTAGTACGACCGCTCTTTGAGTGTGACACTCCAAAACAGGTGCAAACATCCAATTGGCCAAGAAATACTGCTTAGCATGAAGGTGGGTCTAGAATGCAAGAGCAAGGGTTACTGAATCACAGAGTTATCAGGCGGGCATGGGTGGACAGGTCGATGATGGATGAGTCGTGGCTATTATTCAACTGAAAACAACAAATGGATGACCTGCAAGAAGACACACAAATGCGCAGGAAATATTGAAATCAGATTCATGCATACAAGACACGAGTTTCCAAGATCTTTCAAAATATGGCCGGAAGGTCGGTAATAGACAAAATGCAGGTTCAAAGCCGTGCATTCTATTGCCCTGGAGTTTTAAATCCTAAAAGGAAATGGTCATTTTGTGACCCTCTCCTTAGGTGTACATATAGGTTTGTTGTCCTTTGTCCTGTCCCGAACCCAAGAAGTCCTGCTTTAGATGGTTTATGCTCCACCATAAACATGTTGTTGGTTTTATCATCTCTATAAATGGTTCTACTTCTGCAAGCCCTTTCTGGGGAGCTTGAAACAATTATCTTTTTATCCTGTGCCCCATTGCTACAATTGTTTGAATACATTGTCTTGATTCGTGGGCAGTCTTAATGGTTGTGAAATGTCTTGGCTAAATATTTTGTTTGGTTATATCTACTTTGAAAAGAAGCTTCTACTATTTTTTAAGAAATTATGTTTAATAATGTCTTGCAATTCCGTTGTTCATTTGGGAAAAAAGAAACAATGACGGTTTTCAGGGTAAAGCTAGGGGACTTACTGGGTTCTCTAGAAATGTCATTATCAGAGTCTTTCATTGGCAAGTTACTCTGCAATTGAAGGTTCCCAAGACAGAGATGGAGCAAATCCTTGAAATCTGGCATGATGAAGATCTCAGCTAACGTCTTAATTGGCACAAGGGGTTTTCCTAGATATAGTCCTCCACCTGATTCACAGGTGTTGCACTCTGCATCGGCTGATGTGCACATATCCAGACATGAATAGGATGTAATCAGGGATGCATGTTTCTTTCAGTGTGATACACATGATCTTAATTTGGTTGGCAATGATGGAAGTGAACAAGACATTGGTATCCCAACTGCATTTGGCAATTAAGGTATCTTGGATGCTTTACACTCTACTCTGCAATCTATCGAACAATATGATAAGCTAGATCCTACTTCCCTTGCACAAGACAAATTGAGTGAAATTGTTGGATTGGTGGCCCCCAACTCTCCTTCACCATCTTTGGGTGGCAAACCACTACCAGATCAGGGGATATGGTAGCACTCTTCCTAACTGGCTGGAGAATCTCATTGATTCAAATGTGCAAGAAACGCCATGGACTATAAACAATTATTACTCAGTTGGAGACCCATCTTCAAAGAAAAGTCTGCAAGGTAATTGGCGGCTTCTAGTATAAACTCTCTTCTTGAGGCTGTTACAGACAAGGACAATGGTGAATTCCAAGTTCACCATTAGTGACAAAGCAGAGGAACCTGTTCATGACGGGGTGGGACCTATTGAGGAGGGTAGAATGTATGGAGGGGGACCTGTTGGAGATATTTTGATACTTGAAGACCAAGTGAATGCTCAAAAAGTTTTGTACTGAGCAAGGTCCAACTGAAACTAATGATGACCTTGTGGCTGTGAATCTAGGCTATCCTGCCTAGGTGTGAATAGTATATTTTGATTCCTTGTTATGTTGGTTTTGTTGGCTTACGTGCCTTTGGTAATCACTTTGATAGGACTAGTGTATTACTTATCTGAGATCATTTTTAGTGTTAAGTCTTTCCTCTTATTTTGTGTACCTAGTGTTGGGTCTGCTCAGTTGAACCCTTGGTTGTATTTTGGTTTTTCGTTAATGGGGTATGGCTGCATTCTTTCCAACTGAGATACACAAGAAACTATCAGCAGAATTCAAGCAATTATTGCTCAGGTGGAGACCAATCTGCGAAGATAAGTTGCAAGACAATTGGTGGCTGCCAGTATTCACTTTCTTGTTGAAGCTGTTACAGATCAGGACGATGTGGCAGGGTGGTGTATTCCAAGGAAAAGAGAAAATTGACCATCAGTGATGAAGAAGAGGGACCTGTTCATGATGAGGTGGGTCTATTGACGAGGGAAAAATATATGCAAATGGTCCTGTTGGAGATCTACCTGAAGACTAAGTGAATACACAAAAAGTTGGTTGCATTGAGAAGGGACCGGCTGAAACTAGTGATGATCCTGTGAATGTGAGTTTAGGCTATCCTGCAAAGGTGTTACTAGTGTATTTTGATTCTTTCTAGTGTTGGTTTTGTTGGCTTATCTACCTTGGTAATCACTTTGATAGGACTAGTCGGTTGCAGATATAAACTCATTATTAGTGGTTGTCTTTGCTCTTATTTTGTGTACCCATTGTTGGGTCTGATCGGTTGAACTCTTGTTTATATTTGGATTGTCCTTTTGTGGGGTATGGTGGCACTCTTCCTTATTGGCTTGAGAATCTCATTAATTACGTGTAAGAAACTATTAACGGACTTCAAGAAATTATTGCTCAGCTGCAACACAATATTTGTAAATTATTTTCCTATAGAGAGTCACCAGCACAGGTTAGCCCAAAACTACAATGATCAGGGGGGTCAAAATAGAGCTAGGATGACATGGCTTAAATACAGGGATAAAGGAACAAAGTATTTCTTTAGATCAATCCCATAGCCTGGCTCAAACAGGACATTATAATACTTGTAGAACTTTGTGAAAACACAAAAGCTAAAGCAGATGTCTATTGGAACCCACATATAGGCAGGAACTATATTGAATTCAAAGAGCTGAAGATAATCATCCATATCAATAGAATCCAAATATAATTTAGATAATGGGATATTCCATCAATGTTCAATCAATACAAGGAAATCGGGTGACTTACTTGCATACGAGGTCCCCGCCTTCTTCTGACACATGCTTTGGTTGTATTTATTCTTTGCTCACGTTCTTCAACCTCTGTCTGCATATGTTTCTCGTCATGAATTCCACCTTTTGACAAGATACTTCCATGGCCACGCCCATGCATAGTTGCATCCTGGATTTCCAAACAAGATGATAGAAATAATACATTTTGGCAAGGACTATAATTAAGAACTGAAAACATATTGACATGATATGTATATGGCCCTCAACATACTATGATTTTTTTAAAACTATTTAGATCCACAGGCTAGACATTTTGCATATGTTTATAAAATACCAAGCAAATAATATTTAAGCTTACATGAAATTGGTCAAGATTCAAACCTAAGTCAACATTATTAATCAAACAAATATCAGTTGAACAAAAGAAGGTTTTCATTTATGTTACAAAGAGAAGATGCAAGTCTTAACTAGTTGGAATTATGCTTTGATTGATATAACAAAGTAGGAAATTTTATATGCTTTGTATGGGTTGTTTCTCATTTCTACTAATATATTTTACTAAATGGTATTTCCAGATACATAATTCATCAAATTCACAAACTACAATAGATGCAATAATGTAGATGTGATATATAATGGCCAAAATGAGCACAGAAAGGACTGTCCCATTTTATTTAAAACCAGAAACATAACTGTCTAAATCATAGTCATTCTGAAGCACACTACATAGGAATAACATGGCCTTTCAAACAAGGCATAAGAATCCTAACTCTCTACAGGAAAATAAGGATGTGCTTTGATTGTGCTTATATACCTATTATGATATCATCAAGAGACAAAAATGAAAGATAAGGGGGTGTCTTATATTCACATCCATAATTGTAAATACACGTGTCTAAGACATATATCAAAATATATTAATAATACACGTGTCTAAGACATATATCAAAATATAATAATAATGTCTAGAATGAGTATGAATATATATACATGTCTAAAATCTCTAAAAGTATGTCTAAAATGTTTGAAATCTATAAAATATCACTGAAGTCTCCTCCGTGCACTAGGCGAGTGCAGACCCCCTCACTACACTCTGCTGCACCCTGCATGTTAAAAAAAGGAATATACACGTCATAAACTATATATAGCATGTACCATATATTAAAATATATAAGCAAAAATCTACAACAATTTCTTGATTAATTCAATACATCATATAACTGATATGTACAATTGATTACCTCAGTATCTGTCCCTGCGTGGATGTTGGGAGTATCTACGCTACCCGTAGATCTTTGTCCCGTAGATCCCTGTGAAACAAAATAAATAAAATGTAAGAAGTTGATAAATAAGTTTTTTGAATAAAGTTCATTAATTTCTAACATTTCAATTTAGATTAAATATTAATTATATTAAAACACATGTATTTATACCTCTGCGGAATGCGTCTCCAAATGTATGGGATTGTCATCCACGACCTCAACACCAGCAAATATGTCACCAACTAAGCCAAGTTGACTCAGACCCGGAACATCGAGATCCATGTTGTGCTCAGTCAAGAGCTGTGTGTATGTGACACGGGTAGATGGTGTGGGCTGTGAAGCTCCACACACTGGAGCAGAAGCCTAAACACAAAAGTACATGTTTAATTTTAATATTAATAAATTGTAAAGTAATGATCAATTAAAATAAATTTTAATTATATTAAAGGTTTAATTTTCACACACCAGGAACATAAATGTGTTGAACATCAGGTGTGACAATCCCAAAGAACAGAAGTCTATATGTAGTAGCGGCAGTAGTACCCTGACTAGAAGATACACTCCCACTCTGCTCTATAAAATCTAAAACCCCGATAGTGGAATGCTGCAATGCCGAGCAATCACCTCATATGCATGCAACAAGTCAGCAACCATGATGCGTCCTAGCCGACGTGCCTGAGCGGGATCTGTAACTAGCTCAAAGTCATCTGGGGAAATCAAAGATGCACGAGCGTATACCTCGCTGCGTGCATCATTGGTGCTACTAGCACCTCCACTGCTAGTATCACATCTCTGAAGGTACTGACCCACACGGTCAGAAGAGATCAATTGGGTCTCGCGAGCAATGCCAGAAGACCCTCGATAGCAACCTCATGTGCAGTCATAACGACAGGTGTTGCGACATCCTGAAAGCCTGATAAGAATGGTTGTGGCCTTGGTACAAGCTGCCGCACGTCAACAACTGCAAGAGCTCCCTCCTTTCTATATGCCTGCCTGTGGCTAATACGGCCACGCCCCTGCCCCAAATAACTAGGGATGTCTAAATAGTTCACCTTTAGGTTTAAGTGAACCTCAGCATGTAGCATCATTATGAAGTATAACGGTAATTGGTCATTATTTGGAAATTGGCCTTGAGAGGCCACAAATCTAGGATAAATCAAAGGGGCACATAAAGGACATGAACATTTGTTTACATAATATGCCCTTATTTTCCGTTTGTCTGCATAAAAACTCCAACAAGACCTCTTAACGACTTCCTTATCGGAAAGTCGTGATGTAATCTCATTATAACCTACATCTCCTGAGACACTTGATTTTAGTGAATCCATAAATTTTTTTATTGATTCAAAATCAAATGGATTATATGTTTTCAAACTTGTCTCTATTCTACGAAGATCAACTAGTATTTTTTCGCAATGGGCTTTATACTGCCCAACTGTAGTTGGATTTTCGAGAATAGATTGCAATTTTGCAATCTCTAAATCGGTCCTCTCAAACAAATTAGGAGTTCCAGAAGAAGCCATGACTGTAAAAAAAATGAAAGTAAAATTCTAATTAATAGTACTTTTAATTAAAAAAATTCCTAAGATATTCTCCTATATTAATGAAAATAGAAATATGAAATTTTCAAGCTTCAATGCAACTAATATAGAAAATAAATTACAAAATCAAATAAATTACATAAATTACAAATCACAATGATAACAAAATATACCAAGTGATGCTGCAGAGTTCAGAAATGAAAAGTTTGGAATACATTTAGATGATCTTAAAGTCAAAGCAATGTTTCTAGAAGAGAATGTAAGTTTACCTAGGCACAAACCATTGTCAAAGCCTCACATTGAGTGGGATTCACCTTTCCCTGGAACACAATTTTTGTGCATATGATACAGAATTAGCACAATCAAATAGAACACCAATCCAATTTTAAACAACAAAACACATCGGTAAAAGACATGTCTAATGCAACTATATCTCCACATGTACAAGTTGACCACTTATGCATGCTTAAAAATCACAAAAACATTGAAATTATTTGTAATCTATTATTGATGTCATCACAGTGTTTGTATACAAAATCAGGGATAAATCAACTTTACATTTCAAGGAAGTTGTTTATTTCTAGTAATTAAGTAAGAAAATTCCTTAATAATAAATGAATGTTCAGGTATTTTTCATTGCCTTTTATTTTCTTTTAATTGTTCTGCAAGTAAGGTTATGGTAATCATTATTATGATTGCACCTCTATTTTTAATGTTGGTTACTCCTGATTGAATTGTTGTGCCGGTCTTTACACGTTACAGATAAGGACAATCTATGTCTCTATGGATTGCCATCTGAGCAATGGGAAGTAAATCTGCCTGCAGAAGAGGTGCCTCCTGAGCTACCTGAACCAGCTTTGGGAATTAACTTTGCTATATGGTTATGGTTATGGTTATGCCAACTAGCTTCTTCTTCCGCAAAATGGTCATCTCTTTGCCCTTGTAGCCATCTCAACATTTTCAGGTCCAACAATGGAACCATTGTTACAGCGGTCCCTAAATTTCCTCGTCAAGACATGCTACAGTTGTATTCTACTCACTGGACTCATTTGTGCTATGTCTATTTACAAATTAGTTATGTTATACATTTGACAAAACATGAACTTACAAACTAAAACTATGCATGCGATCTCAACTATGCTTGTTTATAGAAACTACGGACACTAATCAAAACTGCAATGCATAAGAGGCTAGGGAATCAAGACTTCCATTATATAAAACAACAAGATATTGCACTAATCTATTACTGCAAAATCAACCTTCTACAGACGGTTTCTTACACTCTTTCATCTTTCTTCTTACTCTAAGAGCATTACATTTTTCTCTCTCTTATACAAAATGACACAAGATATGACATTGCACAAGCTTTATCATTTGACTGGCCTTGGTCCTCAATGACCTTCCAAGGGTAACATTCCTATCCCAATCGTTCAAAAGCTGAAAGACTGTATCTTTTGTTGTATGGTTATGGTGTAGGCCCCAATAGAAACCCTGTTAAGTTATAAATAAAATGTTCCCCTGTGCCCGCAAACAATCTCCTAGGTCCCAACCATCTCGAATATCTCTTTTTATCTATGCAAAATGATCACTCCTCGTCTCTGCTTGCACTAATTCTAATGTCCTAATTGAACTGACTCTTTAACTTTCTAACCGGACTAACTTCTGGTACAGAAATAATTTTCTATTCTCTAGGTGTAGGTTCCTGATTAAGATTGCATTTTCTCCGAACTTAATCATGAAGTCAAAAATAAAGGATAAAAAATTTGAACAACATATAAAGTAAATAGAAAGAAATCCCATTGGGCCAAATTAGCATCCGGCTTAGCCATGAGTCGTGATCTAAAAGCAATATTTACCTTGTGCCTTGTAAGGCTGAACACAAAATTATTGTTAGAAAACTAGTCTAAAATTAGTAAAGAAGCACTTAACCATGGATGCCCTGCATCAGCTTTAAGGCAACAATAATGGAACTTACATTGGATAGATCGAACTTCTAGATCGAACTTTTTTCACCCCTAGAAAAAAACAATTCTAGATACATATAGGGTTCACTTCAATGGTGATAACTGATTTTTTTTTGCAATATATACTACAGTAATGCCAAGCAATTTTCTGGAGCATAAAATGATGTGCTTTAAGAATAACATGCCTTCCGGTTGGATTTAGTTTAATGTATTCGACTTGATCTTGGGTCTTGACATAGTGCAAGTGCAAAAGTTCAAATTCTTGGTGAACAGCGGTTGATTGAATTTGTATTCATTATCATTGAAAAGTGACTCTTATAAATGCTTTTGAAGTGATTTGATTGGTGGGTTATGTTTCTATTTTTCTCACACTTGGCTCACACTCACACTCACTTGAATACCAAGCTTAACCCAACATTTCTAAAAAGAATGGTTTTACCACAATGCTCACGGTTCTTCCTTATTATATAACACTTGTAGTAAGAATGTTTTGGCTTTGCCATAATAAGCACAATTGTACCTTCCAAACGATGAGAAAATGCCATTACCAATAAAGACCTAATGCTGCCATGATGATGACCCAGGTTCATGCCCATAACAATCAACTTACATTGGATACGCAAGCTACTCAAATCAATGTTCTTGATGAATTCGAATCCGGGGTAGCTTGATGTATCATTTTAGGGCAGTTTTTTCTGGTTTCCTATTTTCAAAGTTGTCGTAAACTGAACCTTAGTCGTACGTGAGGAAGGGTGGGTGTAGGGTTTACGACTTGCAAATCAGAAATCTTGAGAAGCTCCACAAGAGTGAGCAATGTTGATTTCAGTCAAGGAAAACATATTCAGGTCGCTCTTCCATGTCGGCCATTCTCATGGCTTCTAGATCTATTTATAGCTACAAGAAAGATTCAAATATATATACCAATTCACAAGTTTCTGGCGACTGGAAATCTTTCCTCAATTGGGGAATGGCATTTCCTCAACACTTCGTATCTCAACAAGAGTTGTGTGTTACCTGTAGTCCTAGAAGCCTTTTTCTTTATCCTCATTTGGGTGTCATGTAAACAGCCAGGTATGAATGGCTTTGAATATACAGGGTTTAACACTCGAAGGTGTTAAAAATTACAAAACATATGATGCATTACCAGTGAGTCTTAACAGAATGCATAGGGTGTTCAAGATCTTTATACCTCTTTTCCATACTTCATGCCTCGATTCAACTGAAAAAGTTCAATGCACCTCATGCAAAAACCCATTGGAAGAAAAATAAGTTTAAGGTATTGAAAAACTTGTGGTTTTGGGTTATTGTTGCATTTAACCATCCACCACAGACAAATCCTTTTAAATATATTTATATTTGAGTCGATTTTGATACTGAGACTCACACTTTTTAAACTTGTAAATCAATCTTTGATATGTAAATATGGGCAACGATATCAATATTTATATAACATCGATAGACACCCTTAAGATTGATTCTTGGCCAAAGAGCCCTTCGGTATTTTGGCAAAGTGCACTCTGCAATCTCAGCTCCAATCAACAATTATGCCACTATTGGGATCTTAGTATGGCATAGGTAGTCATGAGCTACACAATATACTCATTTTCTAGAAACTAAAAGATCCTTTATGTTACAATTTGCAGCACATAAAAGAAGCCCTTCAAAAAATACATTGAACAATGGGGCAACCAAGAGGACCTTGGAAAATGTACAGTAACAACCATATGAATTCTTCCTTAGTCGTGGATCAAAGCTAATAGAAATAAAGCTAGATAAAATTAGCTTGAAACTATAGTATAATCGTCCATTGTAAAAAACAAGTTTCTCTCGAACTGGTAAAAGGATACTTTTATTATCGATTGGACGTACATAATGGAAGGGTATAAATATTGCCTATTGCCCTAGAGTTTCTCAAAGAGACCATTTACAAGTAACAAGGATGTAGCATACAAAATGGCCAACCAGGTATTTTCGAGTTGACCTTCACATTAATTCATTTCTAGGAGAAAAAATGGGGTTTTACGAAAAAAAAATGAGCCAGGGTTTTGCAAAAAATGGTATTTTAATGGCTACGATTTTGCTAAAAATGGGTACAATTTTGCTAACATACCTGGGCTCGCGTTGTCGGGCTTGGGCTTCATGGTGGGCTGGTGTGGTGGGCTCGGTGTGGTGGGCTCACCGGTGTGGTGGGTCTAGTGTGGTGGGCTCTGGTCGGTCGCACAAACTTTGTGCGAAGGAGGCAGGGTGGAGGAAAATGATTTCCTCCATAGCGCCTCCACTATATAAACAAGTGGTTCACGTGAACACCCTTCATGCGAAAGGGGTTCGCGTGAACCAGATGTTCACGCGAACCTAATCAACTGCGACACGGCAAGATAATGGCTTGCGTGTCTCTTCATGTGAAACGGGTTCGCGTAAACGGTGTGCGAACCCACCTTGGATACCGCCCATTTACCATCTTTGCTCGCATTTTCGGGACAACAAGTGGGACACAACACCATGCATTGACCCATAAGTTAATTGCACCCTCTTTCTTGTGTTTTCACCTTCTTAGCAATAATTTCTAGTATTCTATCTTACAAATTGCTAATAATCATATATTCTAATACATGCACATTGATAGTTTATTAATAATATGAGTATACATGCTATATTTTTTTAACTCTTAATCCTATAAGTAAAAAATACCACATTAACCCAACACACTTATTTATTCATTTAGGATTGAACCATTTAGTGAAACCACTTGTTTATTGAAGCCTTAGCCTAATTCAAACCCTTAAGTGTCCTACGGTTTCCATTTTTGCCTTGGTGGATGATCTATTTTATAAGTTGTCAAGTTTCCTTCTCCTTTATCATTTCATGGATTTTGTTCATAATTCTACAATTTTATTCCTTGACATCCATCATTACACACCCCAATGTAAAGATAATGTCTATGATACCTTCTAATGTTTGAGAGTCCTTGTTAATGGAAACCTCCCATATGTTGATCTTCCATTCTAAATACTTTGAGATTCACCCTTCCCATAGAAAATATTGCACACAAGTTAAAATTGAGAAACTCATAGTGATGGAATACATGTGAACTATTTAGTTTCCAGCCCCTGTTTCCTTACATGTACACTTAGAAGATAGTATTATGTGTTTATCAAAACTAATTTTACACTTAGATGAACCTATAACAACTTATTCTTATTTATTTATTTTTCCATCTTTTTGGTGTGTGTTGCACTTTACTAATTGGAATGTATATGTAAGTAATCAAAGAAATAAAAATTAAAGAGAATTAATTAAAAATCAACACACAATTTTTTATTGATATATTTCTATTTTATTAATAAATATATATATGTTTATTCATATTTCATTAATGTGTAATATTTAAATTATTTTTAAAAATAATATTAAACTCTATTATAAATAAACTTAAAAGTGTGTGTACATGTGTGTATACATATACATGTTACACACACACACAATGTGTGTGTGTGAGAGGGAGAGTTAAATTTTGAACATGTTTTGAAGTATATTTGTCACTTTTTAGCCATGACTATATTCATAGTATAAAAATAGAGGTATACTAGTGGTCGCTCCAGGAGGAGCAAGGTTACGCCGACATGGATTTGTTTGGGAGTTATCTTCTAGTGTAGGGTGTGTTTTTTAAATGGGTTTGTGTTTGTGGTGTCGTTCTATTGTTGCAAACAAGTTGGTTCTTGCTTGCTGTAAGGCAAATTATGATGCAACAAGACTTTTGAGGATGATGAGACTTTTGCGACCCAACATTTAACAAGATTCAGAAATAGTTATGAATTTTAAAAGTGTTATTATGCAATAGTCACTCCAGATCTTTAAACAGGTTTTTTTTATGGGTCTGTTTAATTGTGTTTGTTTTTTTTTCTGCAATCCCACAATTGAGGATGTCTTCTTTAACTGGTGATCAACATCCAATTTTCTCTTTTGATTTTCATATCCTTAATGATGATAACTAGCCCTGACTTGGGGATCTTTTCTGTTCTCTAAAGATCGTAGGTGCTTTCATTTCATTCAATATTTATTATTTAAGATTACACAATTTGCAATGCAATGGAGTTAAAAATTTAAAAACACATAAATATGTTGTGAAATAAAGTAGTCATTGTTTGATTGGGTTATTAAAATTTCCTTTCCAAGTCCAAAAACGTAGTGTTTAATCACAGTTGCAAGTGTATTCAACAAGAGGAAAATTGGTTTCAGCCTTTTATAGCTAAATTCCGTTAATGAATCTAGAAATCATGAAGATGCTTCATGCAGTGTCAGATTAGTAAGATGATGTTGCACCATTATCAACCCTTTACCAAGTGTTAATTGTCATCTCAACATAAGTTTTTTGTCAAATAAATACAGAATTTCTTGGTTTTTAATAAGTTAGACTGTAGAGTCTAGACTGATGTTGAGTTTTAGCTGTAAGCTCAACCACAGTGTAATCTTGAAAGACCATTATATTGTTTTCTCGCAAAGCACCTTTGCTATTGCTACAAAAAAAAATTCGGTTCTGAAGTGCAATTATATTGCTTTTCAGAAATTATTACTTGTGGTGCCAGCGCTGGCCCTCTAAGTTTCATACAAAATACCATTGAAACATGTAGTTACCATTTGTACACTCAGTTGTAAATTTGTAATCTCCTTAATATATATTTTTTCATTTTCAAGTTCTATAATGGATTAGACATGATTGGAAATAATAATGTTCATAGTTATCTATACTTCTGGCATTATTAAACATGTTGGACAGTTGCTTATAGAGGTCGTCGTCACTCTTCGTTTCTCTGTAGTCTTTTATAGCTAGCCAAGGAATTGTCCATAGATAAAATTTATGGTAATTACAGGGAAAGGAAACTGAATAAAGTACTTTAACATTGTTGAAATTCATTAAATTTTAGAGTTACGATATTTCTATTAGACACAACACAGAATTAAAATAACTACAGTACAGTGTTTTTTTCCCTTGTTGGTTGCTTAGATGAATTGGTCTAAAAGAGGCTTCTACACTAACACATCCAGTGTTAATTAGAATAGGTCAAAGGAAACTGAGGGTCATATCCATATGTATGCATCGAGTAGTCTCAATATGTCTTTTTGAAGACGTGAAAACAGAGGAGGACGAGGAAGTGCTAGTATATGCACTTGACAAAAGGATGTGGAAAGTGCTTGAGTTGTAGCCTTTCAGAGATGAACTGCGCAGAGTAAGAGGAGATAACATGGGCATTATGTTTACAGAGGATGGTCCAAACATGGCAAGGGAAATTGTTGAAAGTGTAACAACACAACAACATGTATTTTTATTTTGATAGACGTGAGGGTGAAAATGGAAATGGGTGAACTACGAGTTTTTGTACTTGCTGAGGATGAAGAGCTTGATCTCGCAGTCAACTGGTTGTAGGATGCAGAATACATATGTAAGACACAGTTTATATACTTTTTGAACATGAAGAGATGGGAAAAACCCGCAAAAGTGGTAGAGTAAAAGAATGTCAGAGATGGGAGGAGGATGGGTTGTGAACCAGCAGAGGGTTGGCAGGGGAAGAAGTAGGGAGATAAAAACCTAGACATGTAGCTGATATGGTGGAAATAGGAACATCCATGTGTAACAAGGCTTCAAGTTTGAATAGGAATGTAGAGAGGGATTTTAATTTGGAATGGAGTCTTTGAGTGGATCAACCCCAGAGTTGGAGAGGTAATGTGAATTTTAAACATACATGAGGTGGGCCACTCTAAGTGAGATAGTTTGTAAACAAGAACTAAATAAAATAATATGGTGGAGTGGTTTAATCTTGTACAGGTATAAAACATGTGGAAAAAGAGAAAGGGGTCTAGATTGGCATCAAATTTCAGCCCTGCCTGGATCATTATGCATCACTCAGATAATTATGCAACATACATCTTAAAAATTCCACATAGATGATAATATATGGCATTACTTATGATTCTTAATCTGCTATTTTTCTGGTTTTACTGGATGAACAATTTTTTTATTTTGTTGTTGATTGAAAGGCTATTCCATATAATATAAACATAGAAGTTCAGAATTAATCATACAAAAAAATGAGTAGACTGAATCATACTTGACAAGGCCTCGGTAGCGAAAGCAACCATAGAAAATTGTGTTTCCTGGATAGAAAAGAAAGACTTGCAGTACAGGCCTTTATCTTGTGAATCTAGCGGGAAAAAACATCATTGAAAACAACAACAAGGGCATCCATGGCCTGCAAATAATTCCTTCTCCATCGGTTGTTCATGTACAGCACTGCAAAAACTCCCCAAAACCCCATTGCTATGCTTACCATTATAATTTGAGTCATTCCATTATTATCCTTCTCTTCCTCCTCCAAGCCCGTGTTCATTTTGTGTGACCTTTAAACTTCAGTTTTGGGTTTAGGCTGGATGCTAGGATGAATTGCTTGGATTGAAGATGAAACTAATTGACTCTAAGTTTGCATAGCACTTGACTTTAGCTATGTTTTACTATTATGCATTGTGTTCTTAAGTTTGTGTTGATGCCCCATAGACCAGACATGGCAATGTTGTGTACTTTTAAAGTGGTGAAAGGGGGTTGGCTACATGGTGCAGGATTTCTATCCAAACAAAGTTTGATAGTCGAGATTGGCTGATCTACTATGCAACTTGGGATGTTCTAAACCTTAGGTAAAAAGTGTGGTTATTGTTGTTCTCACAACACATGGTGCCTCATTACAAAGTAATAACAACTTTCAGTATTCTAAAGCGAAATGTAGTATACTTGGGAGATGAACCTTATCTTGTGTGGTTAAGCTAACATCTGGTTTTGGAGTTTTTCACATTATAACTTAAAATATATCGTAAATACATCTATTTGGGAAAAAATGGTTGATATCAAAGTTGAGTTGCCTACTTTCCAGGATTTTTCATATGCTACATTGATTAAGGGCTTCGATTCTTCATGAATTTCCAACAAACTAGGGACAGATGGACACAATGTCATTGTACCATTGAGTTGGGTTTGGAAAACTACCTTATAACAGTCAAATAGAAGTGAAATTTAAAGTCGACACACTACAATCCATGACTACCCTATCTTTATGGTCAAAAGTAAAGTCGCATCCACTTGTTTGTTACAATTTTGGATACTCGTTGTGCTTCCCCAAAATGTCATTAGCCAAATACTCAAAACTTGAAGGCTCACATACTCAAATTTTAAGAAACATCTTCCAAATTATTCACTCGAATGTCCTTTCCTAGTATCTAAACTAAGACATTATCGAAGACAACATTAAAACATGAAACACTACAAATTTGTCAGTAATTTCAGAATTGTCACACCATCTTCATTTTTGGATTAAACTCCTTAATATATGAAGAATTTTAACCTACATACCTGAAACTTTGATACCAAACTCAAGGAAAAAGGAATTTTACTTCAGGGCATTTTTAATAAACAATTTAGGAGGACTTGCGATGGCATTTATGGGGCTTGCATTTTTATAAACAATTTGGCAAGTCATTTGAGGGCATTTTTGATAAACAATTTTAAGAACTTACAATTTGGGGATGACTTGTGCAACAACCGTTTATAATAAGTTGTGCTTGTTTAAAGACTGACATTTTGAGAAGCAAATTTCCAAGTCATTTCGGGAGTTGTGTATTTATTAAGTTGTGCTTGTTTGGATAGAGAAAAAGTATACTGACCTGTTGATTGGATAATCTGCCCTTGTTTAGATAGGGAAAAAGTATACCAAGTTGTTAGATTAAACAAAAAAGCATGGCAATAACATTGTAGGTGTTTTTGCCTATTGTTATTGTATCCTAGGCTTTTGTACATACATATTGAAGCTTTCACATATGCCTAGTTAAAATTTTGATGCCCAACACAAAATTATCAGTAGATAGAGCAAATGACATAAATGAAATGTTCCTTTCATAATTTTCTAGTAGTGCCTGTGCCAAGGAACACAAATATCTCCTGATTTATTTAAACTAAACAATTTCTAAGAGCAATCGACTGTATAAGATCAATTCATTCCAAGCCATTTGTTTAAAGAGCTCTGGATAAGTATTCTTTCATCAGATAATCAAGGGATTCTTCTCCATACAACTAAGTTTAAAATCTTTTTGATGGATTCGAGCATTGCAAATCAAAACATAACGTACCTTGTCTACAGGAAACTGCAGGTCTGTGGCTTCAATTACGTTCACTCTGAGGTACCAAAGCTTGGGAGACAAATAAACCTTGGCACGGGTATGAATAACACCCCCTGCATCCGACTGCCATGCCTCAGCAAAAGCCTCAACTGCCTGTGTCCCAATCCACACAGCCAGCATTATGTCTCCTTTCACTCTTCCATCTCCCTCCAGTCTATACCACTGAGGTGCCAGCGGGCTATCAGGCGGAACCCGCATAGGAACCTCAGAAAGATCAAAACAAACCCCACCCAGAAAATCATCCCTGGTTCCAGTGTCCTCATCCCACACAGAAATTTCCAAAGTAGGCACAGACTGAAGCTTTTCTTTACTGAAAGCAAAAACCTGTTCCAGTCTGGGTACCCTTTCTTAGGCGAAGTGCATGTTTTCACGGCCTCTCCGCCAACTCTGATCTTCACATATGGGTCCGCCGGGGCACCCATGGTCGAATCCTGGGAGGTAGCGCCCGGGCCTTGACAATTCTCACGAATAGGTATTGTATCTTTTCGACTAGGTCGTAGGCCGAGTGGGTCTCATTGCTGCCAGGTAGGGTGCCACTGAGGTCTCTCATGTGGTACTCTTTAGTAAACAAAAACAATGAAACAAAGCAGCATATCACCCCTGCAAAACACAGACACCGCCTGACCAAGGAATGCCAGCAACTGGCAACAGAAGACAGAAGAAAGATGGGGCGGATAGGTGAAACCTGCCATGACAAGCACCTCAAGCTCATGAGCGTCGTCGTTGGAGGTCTATTGCAGGGTAGCCATGCCTCGTAATTAATGTTTAAAAGGTTTAAAACCATCTAAACTCCTTGTCAAATTCAGTTATGATTGCTTGCCTTGATTTTGACAAAAAAATAGTATAATTTTTGTTGTTTTGAAATGCCATACACATATGGAAATGTCATTCTTCATTAAATTATTATCAGTCTTGAAAAGAGCAAGTTCAAAGATAGATGTTTGTACATGAAATAAATGTATTGAAAATGTCAAATGATACATAGTGAGAATCTATACTATCCTAGCTAACCAACACATTTAGTATGGGTATGGTTTAGGAAGAAGTTATCCTCCTAAGAAAATTTACTCCCTACAATACAAAATGTATACCATTTATCTTATATTGTTGAGAGTATTTTAGTCAAAAAGACAATATAATTGATTTAATTTTAAATATTTATTATAAAATATCACATTGCAATAATTATCATTTACATGTATAAGTATTGGTCTCTACCATTATTTAGTGTAACATAAATTTTCTATTTTAAATCAATTCAAAATATAGTTTTCCTTCCTATTAAATACTTAAAACAAAAATGTAAGCTAAATTTTTTTGTAGCTACATGTTGGTGTAAAATTTATGATCCTATGTGATATACAATTAACATTGTAGACCCCTTGAGTGATCCCTCTCCTTGATACATAGTTTAATTAAAGTATTAACAAGACATCAATGTGACGCAATACCTACAAATGGTGCAAAAATAATGAATTTTTTTTTTTCCTTGTGAACTGTAGCATATGAAGAGAGTAATACTGAAATGTATGTGTGAGTACAAGAAATGAGAAGTTTTATATTATTAGGTACTTTGAAAATATCAATATGTCCAAACATTTTTTTGAAGCATGTCAAGAAACTATGGAGATGTTCTACACCAAGGAAAAAATCATCGAGCAAAGTATATGCGGTATCCCCTTTTAGATAAAATAAATTATTTGCGGTAGGCTATATGATACAAGAGTAGTGATGCTGCTGCCAATCTTGTCGTAACAAAAACTGCAATGTATAGGTTGGTAGAATGTTGAAAAAAGTGAACCAATTGGAATAGACACCTGTTGCTTGCATTTGGTGAAAAAGTGTCAATGTTTCATGAGGAAACCCATGTCTTGGCTCATGATTGCATTGCATAAGATGATATCTTGTTCAATCATTTTGTTAAACATGTCGTGTGCATGCATACGTAAGAGGATACAGACTTGGATAAAATTTTACACTTGTCGTACATGCATATAAGAGCATTTCGTAGAAGTTTGTATGCGACAAACTTGAATTCCATGTTATTGATTTAGGATTTGATTTTTCTTGATTTATTCCTGCTTTGAATGTCAAAAAATTCAAAACTCTACAAACCCTATCAAATAACATGGCATGCAAAAGAACAAGTGGAACCAGAATAAGATATGTTATTATCAAGCTAATAAGTATCATTCGGAAGCTCCAAAGATTTAAGCAGCGAAAAAATGCAGTAAGATGCCACTTTTTTAGAATGTCTTTTTGTTATTTATACAAAATGAATATACTCTAGTGGTCCTATGATTTAAATGCACAACAGACGTGCTAGATTGAGAAGTAGCCGAGAGGTTTTTTAATTGTTAGATACATCAGAAGGATGTGTATTTAGGTCTGGATCCAAAACTCCGGCTTGTTAACTGGTTAGTAAAATGTTTCGTAGATTTTGACTTATATTGACTGCATTTTTGTTGCCTTAAATACTCACATTTTTGTGGCTTAAAATCTCACTTTTTTTTCCGTGGATCGAATATTGGTGATGTCTGAATCAGCGACTGCAAGGAGCAGCTTTTGTATGTATCCCAAAATCTATAAACTTGTGGTTGTACATAATATTTAAAATAACTTTGAAGTTTAATAGTTTTTGATCTATAAGCCAATGTTGATATCCTCTCATCTCAAATGAGGTATAAATTTTGTGTCGTGACTAGAAGGGTGATGTAATGTAATAAGGCCTTCCAAGGTTTTACGCGGTATTGCCAAAAGACTCTTTATTAAAAACATGTTCTTCTTTTCTTGTATAGGTGAGGGAGCTGAAATTACCCGCTTTTTTGGGCACTTTTGACTTCAACACAAATTGGTAATTCCATTGTGAAATCATCCAAAACAAAAATGCAATGTGCATTTTAAATTGTGTGTAAAGTAAAGGAGTTAAAGACTTCACCTGCCATCCAATGCAAAGATATCTCCATGAGAAAGGAAACCTCTAAAATTTTCCTTTCGGTAGACTGCAAAACATATAAAATCACAAGCATCCCTTATCGTTTTCCAAACCAAACGCGGCGTGTTGCTTTCGACAAAACCTTCACTGAAAATATTCGGCAGCAAGGCTTCCTGAAATTTCTTCACTCCATAGTTTACTGCAAGCTCAAAAACACCACGAACATCTCTAAACACATTAGATTTCAGAAAACGCCCACATATGGCCATCAAAAGAGGCAGATCATACTCATGAGAAGCTGAGCAGGCTGCACTAGTTCTTGGATCTTTGATTCTCCGCTCTCAGGAGTATTCCGTCCAGGATAAAGGATCTGAAACGCCTCCAATGCCTCAAGCTAGCTTGTTGCTATGATTTGGAGTTCGTTTCGCCGGAAATATCACAGCTTTCCCGTTTGGAAGAGCTAGACATAGTAAAGAAAGTGTGATCAGACTCAAATTCCAGAGCTTTTACACATTCGTCAGTGTCACAGTAGACAAATTGCGCGACATTAACATTCGTTGCAGTCTAGGGAGAGGCAACAATCATATTTGGATGATTAATCCTGGAATAAATCTCGAAATACCCTTCACATGTTTGTATTAAATGCTACGACATCATTTATTTTTTTGAATTTGCTGAAGGCTGGAATAACATCTTAATTTATAGACCAATCAGATTGAAGATAAATATATTTTTATAATTATTTTGTTAAAAATTGTACAAGTTTAGTAATGTTTATTAATGTAAAAATTGTATTTTTATTTATAAAAATAATAACAATCTATGATTGGTTCAAAATTACAATTAATAATCACTAGTTAAGCAAAGTTGAAACCTACAGTATAATGGCTTTAAGTATTCTTTCTATACTAACTTACAAATTAATATTAACTTGGACTAAATAGTTTTAAAAAAAAACATATTTGGGTATATGGAAGGTTTAGTTGCAAATCCATATTAGGAACAATTTTGGAAATGATTGGAGTGGATGCCCTTGTCACAATTTCAAAGATTTTTTTCTCATGTTTATAATAAAAAGTGCAACATATACAATTTTTAATACAAGGATTTTGCATTTTGAATTAGCAAATATCAAGTGGGTGATGGAACTCAAACCTAAATATAGTACCATTATTTCACAAAACATTAAAAATGCTTACATGGCTTCCACATTTTTTCAAAGAGTGGTATTACTAGTGACACTAGTAAAAATACGTGAACTTTTTCGTAGAAAAAATTATACACGTGCATAATCTAGAGCTAAAGAATGAGGAACAATACCAACAAAATCATAGGAGATCAAAAATATGTCATATTTGTTTTTACTTGCAAAAGTATTGTAATGTCTTTTTATGTTTATACATGTGATTTATGTTACTATATAATAATATCAATAAATGGGTCAATTAATATTGAATCTTTAGATAAATTGTTTTAATATTAAGTTTTGAATATAACCGACAAGAAAAACTTTTTTAGATTTGGACGCCCTTGATTAGTGGCACCGTAGACAACTACCTAGGCTTACTGGGGCTTAATCCCCCTTGTTTATTTGCTCCATATAAAGCGCTATAGATTTTAAGTAAAATATATAAATTTATTCATACTTCCTCTCATCCCGATTTTTCATTATTTGCTTTACTTATTATTATGGAAGAAGAAACAAGAACTATCATTATGCAGCAATCATTATCTGGTTTTGCAAGGAAAATGGTAGTATATATATTATCTAATAGCAAGAAACAAATCTTATAAAATAGGCACATTGATGAATCTAAAGTAACTTTTTACATCTCGAAAGGCTTTGCATAGACAAAAGTATGGTTTGAATCTCATATGGATATGATCATTTATCTTGCAACCATGAAACATTCAAGTCCATGCAAAGATATAAAACATACCAGAAGGGAAAATCAAGGAAAAATATACGCACTTGAAGAATATTTGACTATCTATTTTAGTTGAAAGAAAAAGATAAGGTTATTATAGCAATAATGAATATATGACAAGAGGAGAAATCAGCTATATTACTTTTATTAATGCACCAAATATATCATTTATAGATGTATTGGATATCTACAGATTGCTAGAGAAGTTTGTAGGGAGGATGGTTCTATACAAGAAAGATCTAGAAGAGAATGATCTAGAATACTAGTTGATTGTTAGAAACATTTAGAAGAAATAAACATTATTTCCAGCACCACCACCTCCTACATATTGCTTATTTGTGTAGTAAAGACTATGAGTGACCATAATATTTTGAGATGCGGCCCAACAACTTGGTCTTAGCAAGTACCTATTTACACTATATTATTTAAGATAAACATCTGTAAGATATAACACATGTATCAAACTCTAATAAATTTTACTCTTGGAAATTCTTTAGTGAATATATCTATAACTTGGTCTTGAGTCGTGAAAACTTCAACTCCATGATCTTATCATCTATTAAATCGTGAACAAAGTGATGATGTCCCTCAATATGCTTCAATCTATCATGAAAGTTAGGAATTTTTTTCCAACTTCATTAATTTCTCTACAATAAAAATTTATAGTTTGCTGTTAATATAAACTATCAAATATATTGCTATGCTAAAATGTAGATTGTCATTTTCTATACTTGTAAAATAATGCATTGACACAAATAAACCACACACCATCAAATTTTGGGCAAGGATCAACATATGATTATTAAAACATTCAACTCATGTTGTTGCAAGTGGGATTTCAAATTCATTCCTCCTTCCAATAACATTCGTCCTACACTCTATTCAAAAATGCCTCCTCCTTTCTTGTTGATGTTTATAGTGATTTCCTTATTTTCAACCTCCATTCTTCTTGCTCATTAAATTTTAAGTAATCATGTGTCTAAACAACGATGGTTAGTGATATTCAAATATGTAATTACACTTGATCCAACAACTTTCTATTGATTGAAATTCTCATACTTCCTCTACAACTGGACTAGAATCACTTACATTCTCATAGTTGTCGCCCTTGATTTATCCCACATGAGTTTGAGGGCACCATTTCTTTTTCTTGGAAATATCTCCTCTCTCTAATCATTTAATCTCTCTAAAAATTCCCTTCATGGTAAAATTCCTCCTCACGGGTCAATTTTCTCACCTACTAACTGCATTGCAATTAATTATAAGGAACTATGACACCCTCTCTCCATTTTCACAATTTGTTTGATGTGAAACTCTTCCCTAATGAACTTCATGAAAGCATTCCAACTAAGCTCAGTCTCCTCCAAAGTTTGGAGTGATATTAGTTAATCCTAAGAATTTTGGTAGTAGTACATATTGTAATTGACATAGATGTACATGGAATTCAACTAATATATTTTTCTTAAATCATAAGAACCACTACCTAATTGAGAACAATGTGAAACTACATGCTTACTATTTATTGAGTTGTTTAATATGAAAATAAGGGTTTAATATAATTTATATTATTGCAATGTGTAAATATGAATCAAAACGAGAAATACAAGAATGATGGTAAATCACAAATCATAATACCATGTATTGGTGAGGGTCATCGCTACCTTCAACTTAATATAATAATGCCATATCATGGAAGTGTCGAGTGTCCAAGGATAATTGCAAGACGGAAAACAAAGAAAGCGCTTAATAGTCCTACTATGAAATGAATGCATACTTGAAATGAATTTAACTTCTACTCTACTTTTACTTACAAGTGTTTAAATAAATCAAACAAACGTATAACCAACAAGAAGTAAACTAACACATTTGTTGTGATAAATTCACTAACTAAAACACCTTAAAACTATTATAGATTAACATGGGTTACTTATAAGGATATGATTTAAACAAAACAAAACAAATCCATGAAATTAAAGTGAAATACATGTTCTCCTTGGGGTGGGCGAGCCCTTTCTCCTCATCAGATTGGGGTTGATGCACAATCATGCATATCAAAACAAGATATGAAAATATCAATTGTCTTCATATTCAAAAGTATAATGTTGAGAAAAAACAACTAACTAGCAAACATCTAGTTTCGGGGCCTACCCGAAAATTCACAAGCCTCGGGGAGGATCTACCTCTCATGATTAACACTAGTGATAAGGGAAATAACCATTTGACATGGAAATTGAGAAAAAATTGAAGAGTTGGTGTCCCGAGATTTCACCCTGAAATCTGGGACTACCCCTTTCAAAATTTCGTTCTTTTCAAAGTTGGGAGTTGTTTTGTGCTTTTATTGCAATACCCACATGCTAAAACTCATTCTATCCCTTCGCCAGGTTTTGTCTGAGAGAATTTTATTTATTTATTTATTAAATAAATAAAGTTTTGTTTAAAATAAATTGTGTTCTGATTGAACCCTACTGAAGATTTTCACGCTAGTATTTCCGCCTCTCAGTGGAGTGTTCACCAGGGAAGAGTTTTTACTAACTAGCTATTCGGACAGAGTTATTTTCAAAGCAATTGTATACAACTTCTGGCAGTGTTTTTCATTTTTATTTATTTCTTTTGTGTTTGTTTTCGGTTTTTCTCTCATGATTTGTATGCTAGTATTTCCCCTTGATTCTGTTCATCCATTTTGTATAGCCTAGTTTAATTGCTAGAATTTTTGGAAGTCATCCATGGCCTCAGACAAAGATAAAAATTAATCATGGAGTGTTAATTTCTGACAAAGAAGGAAGGATGTAAGTCACACTTTTGGGAAATAAGCTTCTTCCATGTTAGTTGCATGGGAAGGATGGAGTGCCAATGGGATGGTTTCTGGAAGGTTATTTTTTTCCCATCATTAAAGTTAAATCAAGTGGGAATTTTGGAGAAGCTGGGAAGATGGGAATTTGGAGCCTTCCTGGAAGGTTGTTTTTTCCCATCATTAAAGTTAAATCACTTAAGTGCAAATGGGAATTTTGGAGCTGCTAGGAAGATGGGAATTTGGAGCCTTCCTGGAAGGTTGTTTTTTCCCATTATGAAAGATAAATCACTTAAAGTACAAATGGAATTTTGGGGCTTCCTGGAAGGGTAAAAATTCCCATCAAAGAAGTTTTATTCACCCATGCAAGTCACACTTTTGGAAAAAAAGCTTTTTTCATGCTAGTCGCACTTTTTGGAAAAGTAATTTCTTCATGCTAATGGGAATTTTGGGGCTCTTAGGAAGGTGGGAATTTGGAGGCTTCCTGGAAGGTTGTTTTTTCCCATCATTAAAGTTAAATCACTTAAGTGAAAGATGGGAATTTTGGAGCTTCCTGGAAGGGTAAAAATTCCCACTTCCTTGCCCTCTTATTTTTCACACAACTCCTAGCCAAAAAGTGCGACTCACTTTGGCATAATTGCATGCTTTAAATGATATTTATTTTATTTATTTCTAGCTAAAGTTGGCGCCACAAATAGGAGGAAAGTCAAAGCAAGAAGGAAGGCCAAAAATAAGACAAAGAAGCTTGCTAAAAATAAAGGAAATAATTGCAAGGAAAAGCAAGCTAAATTAGGCAAACTTGGGTGCCCAAATTGGGAGAAAAAACACAACTTATTATTAAGAATTGCTAAAAATAAGAAGAGGCAATTGTTAAATTAAGCATGCAGTTGCCTATATAAGCAGTGGACGCCATAAGGAGAAGACAATTAATTCTTTTAGGTGGAGCATGCTGCCCTGGAGAAGTTTGGCGCCAAAGGAAGAGGTTGTTAGCATTAAAAAAATATTTTTTTTTCGGGAAGCATCAGTTTTGGCGCCTAGGGTTGGAGAAGCTTTCTTTTTATTATTCAGAGTATCTGCATGTTGGTGTGAGTGCACAGGTGAATTAAATAATATTTTAGCTTGTTTGGCATGCAAGCAAAGTCTTAAAATTTAGGGCAGCATAGGCTTTATAAGCAGATTTTGGTGATAGAAATTAGGCATTCATGCCATGGATTCCATGTTTGTCTGAATCATTTGCAGGTATACATCACAGGTGCTCATATTGGTGAAAAGAAGGCAAAATCAATGTCAGATACATTGAATATATCTTCTGAATCAGGAGGAATTGTAGGTTCTGCATGAATTGATCCAATTGCAAGGTCTTTTGTCAAAAATAAAAGAAAAAGATCTCAGACAAAGATTGTTTCAAGCATGATGAAGCGTGATGAAAGAGAAGGTTCAAGTAGAATCATGCATTGTTTCCAGGCTTACTGAAATCAATGATACAGACATAGGCCCTGAACCTATCACTGATTTAATTGATAGATCCAAAGCCACCGGTAGATCATCTCTTATGCGGGCAATAAGGAGTAGTGGGATTATTCAAGCTGCAACATTTCGGTTACAGCCCAGTTGCCCGAGTTTGTTCATGGAGTGTGCAAAGTTTTATCATCCTCTTTCTAGGACAGTCGAGATGCTGCAGGAAAGACAATAATCAGGTTGGATGCACAATTCATTAATTATTGCCTCAAGCTTCCGACATAGCCCGTGGTAATTGCAATTAGCATGCAGGATGCTTGTGATAGATGGGAAAAGCATAAAGCAGATTGTGTGGGTATAATGAACAATAGATATATGAAGAAGCCCAAAGCACCATCAAAATTCCCAAGGACTCTTTCACGATCAAATCTTGTGTAGGAAGTTGATGATATCACCCGGTTGCTTTGTAGGATAAATGGGGAAGCTAATACTAATAACTTCCGCTCATGGATGTATGCCTTTGTGAGAACAATTGAGATCAACAAGAGCTGATTCGATAATTAATTGGTGGAGATCATTAGTGACAACATCAGTGAACAACTCGAAGTGTGAGGCGGACATTCAACTTCAAAATGACTTCATACCTTGTATATGCAATAACCTCTCAGGGGATATTTTCCAAACTGGATAGATGGGGCATACTTTCAAAAGATCCTATTTATGAGTGCTTCCCATAGTTGATGATTCCTGAATGCTATAAGGATTACAAGGAAGTGAATGAACGATGGCTTCTTCTATGGATTCATTTGCAAGTTAAACGGTGATCTGAGGGCCAACAAAGTGAAAAGAAGCTTGGGAAGTTGTCTCCCAACATGGTTGTATCTTCATCCAGTTTGCTGACTTCACATATCTCAGGATTAGTGGTTTCTCAAGAGAACCAGTCAAGTTGCCAAAGTACCCAAGTGATAAGTGGGTTATCATGGAGTTATGCAGGAAGCTCGTAGAGTTGCAAGACTTACAATCAAAATGACACAAGTCTACAGGTAGCTTTCTAGTCACAGTGGGTCATTATAGTTGTCAGAGCATCCACAAGAGCAGAGGAGTCGAAGCAGAAATGTTTTCTGGCTATGAGCATGAGTTCTTCCTAGCTCGGATGAAATTTGACCCATATGGGATAAAAGAAGACAATCTCCCAAGAATACTCACATGTCCCTTCATTGGAAGATTTCTGGATGAAGTGTAGGAGTGAATACGAAGTCAGAAAGGGAGATTTCAACAGTTATCACTCAACAAGTTTTTTATGACTATGGTTTAGCACGGATACCTGCAAATCTTTCAGATGATGGGCATGTGGTACTTGACACATATCATCAAATGGGAGGAGATAAGATTTGCTCTTCAAGATAGTGTAGGTGGTTGTCAGACGATTGAGGAGAGGTCTTTCGCAGTCTTGGTTAACACCTCAAATTGGTTGTTAACAAAGGGATATTGTTTGGATGAGGCTTTGATGAACCAGATCACAGGAATTTCATTACAAGGGATCCCAACAAAAGAAAGCATGAAGGTGAAAGCAGTAGAAGACCAGAGAAGCTCAAGGTACACAAAAAGTCTCAAGCATTGGAAAAAGGCAAGTCTACATCCATTATACCAGTGCCACTTTTAGACGAAGCTTCTCCAGTATCAACTCACAACACTTCGGCAGCTCCAGTACCTCAAACAGACATAATCATTCCACCGTTGAATCCAACATCGTTCGTATTTATTCCTCAACCACCCAGATCTTCACCTCTTCCTGCGGAGAAGTTGAAAGCACAAATGGCAGAGTTTGAGAGGGCATTATCTTTGGATGACATAGAAGAAGGAAGCCATAATATGGTGGTGAATTTGGATGCAACAGAGCCTAAGCATGAGATGGTGGTACATTCAGTGACTTCTCATTCCCGAAGAGTAATTTCTCATCTTGGTTGGCTTTGCAAATAGTCCCAGAAGCTAGAGAAGAGATCAACTTGGAAGAACATGACTTGCAACTGCTCATGAGTTTAGGCGGAAAAGATAGAAGACCTAAAGTTGCTAAGGTAACTTCAAGGTTGGTTATTGAAGAATCAGGGCAGAAGTTTGTTGAATTATCAGTTCTAGTTGAAGGAAAGAAGGGAGAGCTAAATAGCAGACATATCGGTAACCAAAGTACCATTGGGGAAAATCACCATGGAAGGATTAAAGCAAGATACATAGACACTGATAGACGCTTTATTCCTCAAACTTGACAAGGAGAAGGCAGAAAAAGACAAACTTCGGATGCAGATCTCCAATTATGTGAGATCATCACTAAGGTTGCCAAACCTTCTTCTCAGCCCGTATTAGTAGCAAGAACAGGTGAGCAGCCATTTGGTTGAAGAGATTGAAGATGCAGGAAATCAGTCAAAGCTATTGCTCAATGGAAAGAAAATCATTCACCAAGCTTCAGAGTAGTTCGAGGAAATACCAACTAGCCTGGAGGATATGCACAGGGCATTATCTCAGTTGAAGGAACTAATGACAGGTATAGAAGATGAGAATATAGTTGTTGAGAGACACCTGGATACCTTAGCTAAGATAAATTCATGCATAGAGAAGATGTATTAATTCAGAGAGAAAATTGTACTGATGGATTGATAGAAAAGGGAAAGTTGGAGATAGCAATTTCTTTCCACATGGAGATTCTCAAGCTTATGTTGAAAAATGCAATTCGTTGGAAGACAAGATGAGAGAAGTGCCAGAGAACATAATTGCTTTCACTACAAAAGAGGAAGTTGATGGTATTCGTTACTATATGAGAGAACATTCCAAACAAGTTTGCTTCTCTTGAGGAATTTCTTCTAGTTGTTCAGAAGAAGATTGATGAAGCCATCATGCCTTTCACGTTGGATTCAATTAGAAAACTAGTGAGACTTCATGCAGATATCAAAGAATTTGGGCCTAGTTTGGAGAAAGTGAAGGTAAAACATTGATACTTTATCCAGGGGATTGTTGTGGTTTAAAACTGAGAAAGAAGTTGTTGCTAAGGCAGATGGGAAGACATTGAATCACATGTTTGACAAGTACATTCAGTATCAGAACAAAGAGAAAGCGTGAAGTGTAGCAGCTGGCATATTTTCTTTCTTCTTCTCTTTCTTCTTATTTTCTCGGACAAAATTGTAAAACTAAAGTAATTGGTTAAAAGCCATTACTTTTAGTTATTTGAAAAGGTCCTTTAATTAAGAATAGGTGGCAGACATGCAAAACTTTGATTTAGTCTTCAGATGCATGTCATGTAGAGAGGAATTCCAAGGGAAAGATTGTCAGTTGTTTCCTTTATAGCTTCCGCATGTGTGAGTTCAGTTATTGTTTCCTATTTGTAATTGCCTTCTATACACTATAAATAGAGGAAGAGCCTACGGGTTAAGGGATCACAATTTGTTAATCAACATTCTTGAGTTCCAGACTTTGTGTTGTAACCCTTGATGTCTTTTTTGTGAAAGTTGAGGAATTGAATAAAGGTGGATTTCCGAGAACTTTGTGTCAATGGTGCATTTGCTTCTTACTTTTGTGTAGATCTTTAGATAAACTTTGTGTTATCTGAGATTTAGATTAGCTTTTTTTCCTTTCCTTTACTTACTATATTGTGAGATCTACTTGTTGTTTTATCTATGTGTGTGTGAGACCAACTTGTAAACTATTGGTTGAATTACACATCTTCCTTTCTTCCTTCCCAAATTCCATTATTTCCCCCTTTTAAAAATACTTCATAAATAGTTGCTTACTTGTTGCAAATTGCTTAGCTATGGTTCATGAGCTTTGTAATTAAAGTAAAACCCCACAAATAGTTATTAGGATTCATACTTACAAATTGATAAACATCTTACATGGGAGCCTCACCGTAAATGAGGGAGATTTATCTCATGATTGCCTAGGTTTTTAGTTGTGCATGAAAATCTAGCCAACATTTTTGGTGACTCTCATTGGGAACAACAATCATTTAGCAGGCTAGAGCTTATCTTGCTAGTTCCCATCCATATTGAAATCTCAACTTGGTTGAACGTCCATTCACCGATCCAACAAGGCTCAAGGAAGGATTGACCATTTTTATAGAATTAGGAGTAGTTTAATTTCAATCATCCTCCTCAAGTTAGGAGCCGCAGATCCAGTCTTTCACTAGGAAGAAGAGTGCAAACTCCTCCAGATCGGATCATCTTCAACATAATCCAACAAGCTGGAATTATCTATCAAGTCTACTCTCAGAGAAGATGTGCTCCATTCATCATGCAGAATCAGAATCAACCACTTGCTCCTTTAGCACTGTTCCATGGGGAGAAAATTTTGGGCCTCTGAATCTGACTCCTCCTATGCATGAGTTGCCTAAAGGATCGAGAAAGAATTTCCCAAAATTCTTTGGGGACGGAAAGAAAAATCTGGATGATCACTTGGTGGCATTCTTCATATCTTGTGGAGTGCTTGCAGTGGAGCATGAAGATGTTTTGGTCAAGACTTTTCATTGAGACTCTACATGACTTGGCTGGAGAGTGGTTCTATCGATTAGCTCCTGGGACTATAACAAACTGGGCATCCATGCGAGAGAAATTTATAAAGAGGTTCAAACCTATAGAAGATGTAAGTACATTGATCACCCCTATTGACGTAGTTGAAAAAAGAACCACATGAGAACATGAGGGACTTTATTGCTAAGTTCCAAAGGATTTTATATAAAATCCCCTACTTCTATTGTGCTTAGTGATGAAAATCAAAAGATGTTTTTTATAAACGCTTTTTTTACCTGAAGTTGGATATCAGTTGCGAAGGGAAAGACCTATAAATCTATTGGAAGCACAAAATGTTGCAATTGAGGTTGAAGATGACTTGATTATGGCTGGAAAGATCAAGCAATCAAGCCCATAAAGCTGATGGAACTTCTTCAACAAGTACTATTGATCCTCTACTACAAAAGTTAGCCAATGACATGCTACAAATTAAGAAGCAAATGGCTCAAGGAGGAAATACAACCCTTCAAGAACAACTCCTACTCGGACTTTTAATGGTCAAAATCAAAATCAAAACAGACTTACTGCTGCACCACAAAGGTTGGAAATTGAAGCTCTCAAGGAACAACTTGGAAACAAATGAAGAAGATCATGTTGTTGGTGATAATGAATCACTTGACGAAGAAGACTTTGTTGATCCTGCTGTGACTCCAACATTGGCTACCTAGACTATGAATCTGATGAAGGCTATTATGAATCTTTTGAAGATAGTGATGGTCATACATTTGCGGTGTTCACAAGGTCTCAAACACATCAAAATGTTGAAGCTTCCTCAAGTGGAAAAGGAGAGAAAGAGAAGATCCTGGACCAGACATTACTATTCTGAAAAGAGGCAGCCCACTCCCTTCTTCTTTAGCTCCAAGAGACAAGCATGTAAGTACCTCTAATCAACAACAAAAGATGAATGGAAAACAATTGAAGTAAGTCAAGGTATCGTTATTCCTTCTTTCGATATTATTGACCATATAAAGAAAACCAAGATTCAGATGTCAGAAGTTGAGTACTTAAGGGCTTTTCCGATCAATTGAACAAGTTGGTGAAATATGTACAGAGTAATGGTCCAAATAATTCACTGAATAATGCTTCATGGGGCATCTTATCTAATCCAAAAAATACTCCTCCTTTGAATAATGTTGCAACTTCTTCTCCTCCTACTACATACATCGAAAGGATTGAACCATTTTATGTTTCATTACTTATCAATGGTTATAAATTGAGTAATTACATTTTAGATTTTGGAGCTTCCGATAATGTTATATGCCAAAATTCATGATGCTCTGGGTCTCACATTGATGAAGACCATTGGAAGATGTTACTCAATGGAAAGACAAGTACCTCTCATTGGACAAATTAAAGATGCAAATACTTACTTGCTTCCTTTCCAGATAAAAGATTAAAGATGACAATACTGGTGGTAGATATTCCAGTGTCTTATGGCATGTTATTAAGCAGAAAATTTTGTAAGGAATTGGGAGGTGAGGTCAAGATGGATTGGTCTTGTGCACATATCCCAATTAAAGGGTTAATCAAAAGTTGGAACCTAGAGAAGAAGTCCAAGTATACAGTCTCAAAGTCTGAAGACCCTAGATCTCATATCCTTTTCAAGAATCTGATCATGGAGTCTACTACTTAGAGTTGGATAGGAAGAAGCCCAACCCATAATTCAGGAGCCACATCAATTGGACAACAAAGTTTGGACTCTAGAGTTTGATGGTAGTTGTTGTTCACTTGGATCTAGTGTAGGTGTTGTGCTTGTTTCTCCTGAAGGAAAGGTGCATGCACATTCCTTTAAATTAATGTTTGAAAATACTAACACAAATAAAGAATATGAAGCATTATTGTTAGGAATGGAACAAGCCAAAACAATGGGAATTAAGTTGTTGCACACAAGAGGGGATGTTGAACTAATTGTCAAGCAGATATGTGGTCTCTACCAGGTAAAAAAGGATAAACTAAGGCATTATAGAGACCGGGTCTATTCAAGCTACTTTGGATTTTGTGGCTTTCTCAGTCTCTTATATCCCTAGAGATCAAAACTCTAGGCTGATTCATTGCAAGTAGATTCTGCTGACCTCTATTAAATCCAGATCAGCCACCTGCAGTCTTAGACAAGGTGATTATAAAGTGGAAATGGTTTTTCATCCAAAGGTGCTTGATAATGTTCAACAATGGCAGGTCTTCAATGATGATAAGCAGATTGTTGCTTTCCTCCAGCAACAAGATAATTTTGAAGAAATATACTATGAAGGAAGTAATTCACTTCGAGACAAGACCACAGATGGGTGAAGTTGATTCAAAGATGAAGGTGGTCAAGAGATCATTCAACTTAAGGGAAATAAAATTCCTAAAGGCCTAGTGTCTCTTGAAGAGATGTTTGATAAGCATGATCAAATGCTAAAAAAGAATAAAGAGTGTGGAGAAAGTTCTTCTTCGATGTGCAGTCATTGAATTTGGGAGTTGATGATGAACCCAAATTGGTAAACTTGGGTAAGTATTGTTCAGAGGCAGAACAAGAAGCTTTCACAAAGCTTCTTAAGAAATATATAGATGTCTTTGCTTGGTCTTATCAAGATTTGAAGACATATCAACCTGTTGAAGTACAACATTATATCCCTTTGAAGCAAGAACAAAATCCCTTCAAAAGCAGAACATGTGGACATAATCCAACAATTTCAGGTACCATCTTTGAAATTTAGAAGTTATTGGATGCAAAGATAATTTACCCTATACATCATTTTGAGTGGTTGGCCAACATAGTTCCCGTGAGGAAGAAAAGTGGTGAGATTAGATTGTGTGTTGATTTTCGCAATCTCAATCAAGCCTCATTGAAAGATAATTACCCCATTCCTATTATGGATCACACTCTACAGGTTGTCACCGGATCTGAGATGTTGTCAATGCTTGATGGTTTCTCAGGCTATAATCAGGTCAAGGTGGCTGAAGAAGATCAATATAAAACAACATTCATCACACCTTGGGGAATGTTTTCTTATCAGAAAATGCCTTTCGGGTTAATTAATGTTGGAGCCACATTTCAGAGGGCTATGGATTTGGCATTTTCTCATCTCAAAGATAAAAGCATAGTGGTTTACCTGGATGATCTCACAGTCTTTTCTAAAGTAAGGGGTAATCACATTTCAGATTTGGAAGAAGTCTTCATCCAATGTCGTAAGCATGGGATCTCCTTGAATCCCAAGAAATCTATCTTTGTTGTGACTGAAGGAAAGTTTCTTAGGACACATCGTTTTCAAAAGAGGGAACCAAAATAGATCTGAGTGGGTGAAATCTATTCAAAATTTTCCATTACCAACCTCAAAAAAGGGGTTCACTCCTTCTTTGGTAAGGTTAACTTTCTCAGGAGATTCATCCTGACTTTGCTGAACTAACTCGTCATATTTCAAATATGATGAAGAAAACACAAGATTTCAAGTGGAGCGATGAAGGAAAGGAAGCATTCGAAGAAGATCAAAACAACTTTTCTCGAAGCACCAGTCTTGGTATCACCAGATTTTAGTAAAGAATTTATTCTTTATTGTTATTCCTCTGAACACACAATGTCAACAATCTTGATGCAAGAAAAATCAAGAGGACATAGAAGCCCCAATTGCTTTCATGAGTATGCCTTTAAAGGCTTATGAATTGAAATATACTCCTATGGAAAAACATGCATATGCAGTTGTGAAAGCATGCAAGGCATTCAGATATTATATTCTTTCTTCACATATTGTGGTCCTTGTTCCAGATACTGCAGTAAAGTCTATTCTAACACAACAAGAACTAGGGTTGTTAAGAGGCACGTGGGTAAAAAAGTGCAAGAATATGACTTGGATATCAAGCCTACAAAGCTGGTTCGAGGAAGAGGCTTATGTGAGTTAATGACCTGAGAGAAAGGACAACTGAGTCAGAGGAAGGTGAAAATTTGCCTATGGTTCTTTTTGTAGATCTAGTAGATGAATGGTATAACAAGATTGCCTATTTCATGACCTATGGGGAATGCCCAGATCATCTCTCTCGCAAGGAGAAGCGTACCATTAAATTGAAGGAAAAAGACTTTGTTCTTTGGGATAATGGTCTGTATAAGAAAGGGATTGATGGTGTGTTTCTCCGATGTGTGGATAAAGCTCAGCAGGATCAGCTACTAAAACAATTTCATGATATGGCTTGTGGTGGTCATTTCTCAGCCCGAGTCACTACACACAAGATCCTCGAGCAAGGTATTACTAGCCCACACTTTTTCAAGATATTGTAGATTGGGTATCCAAATGCCAAGTGTGTCAACATTTTGTTGGACGTGTAAAATTTTGCATTACCCTTAAAGCTAGTTGTAATTGAAGAGCCTTTCCAACAATGGGGCATGGATTTTATGGTATGCTCAACCCGGCTTCTAGTGTGGTCATCATTACATTATGATGGCAACTGATTATTTCAGCAAGTGGGTAGAAGCCATTCCATTAAAAATGCCACTTCTACGGAGGTGTGTAATTTTATCAAGGAAAATATTGTCATAAGGTTTGGCGTACCTAGTAAAATAGTAGCAGACAATGCTCCTAATTTATCTTCGAGGAGTTGGTTGAATTTTTCTACACACATGGAATCAGTTGGTACATTCTTCCAATTACTATCCCATAAGGGAATGGCCAAGTTGAATCAAGTAATAAAATTTGGTAACAATCATGCGAAAGTTGGTAACAGAAAATCAAAGAACTTGGCATAAGAAGTTGTTTGATGCACTATGGGTAGACATGATCACACCAAAGAAAGCTATAGGCATGTCCCCTTTTCATTGTTGTATGGAAGAGATGCAGAGTTGCCTCTTACATTGGAATTGCCTACTTTGTAACTTTCAAAGCTCTGGAAGATGCTACATTTATGGATGTTCTTGATAAGAGAATAATGTATCTGATTGAATTGCGTGAAGTACAAGTTCAAGTGGCAGATAGGCTATTAGAACACTAGAGGAAAGTAAAAGTGATTTTGACAAAAAGGCCAAGAGAAAGAAATTTGAGATTGGTGATTGGGTCCTCTTATGGGATAAAAGACGTGAACCAAAGGGCATGCACGACAAATTTGATTCGTTGTGGAAAGGGCCTTTCATAATCAAAAGAACTGCTGGAATGGATAGCTTCATACTTTCTCATTGGGATGGAATTGAACTTCCCCCTTCAATGGGCAATATTTGAAGCTTTTCTGGAATTGAGAAACAAGGTAAAACTTGTATGTATATAAATAAAATTTTGGTTGTTTTCTTTTCTTTTTCTTTTGTTTTTGTCGGTGTTGTGTTTTCTTTTGTTGCTTGACCCCAAACCCAATGGACAAGATACATGAAACCAAAGATGTTGGGATCTCATCTTCACTCCTTTCATGTGATAGAGGTAAAGATGTCCACAGATGGAAGCCGGATGGTGTCCCCGAGATTTCACCCTAAAATCTGGGACTACCCCTTTTTAAAAAATTTTCGTTCTTTTCAAAGTAACGGGTCGTTTTGTGTTTTTATTGCCTACAATTGTCTCCATTGCTTTAAGGTATTCCCAGAGAATCATATAAGCCAATTTTGACAAATACCCACATGTTAAAACTCATTCTATTCCTTCGTGAGGTTTTTATCGAGAGAATTTTATTTATTTATTTATTAAATAAATAAAGTTTTGTTTAAAATAAATTGTGTTGCAGTTGAACCCTACTAAAGATTTTCACGCCAGTATTTCCGCCTCTCAGTGGAGTGTTCACCAAGGAAGAGTTTTTACTAACCAACTATTCGATAGGTTATTTTCAAAGCAATTATTTGCAACTTCTGGAAATGTTTTTCATTTTCTTTAATTTCTTTTGTGTTTGTTTTCAGTTTTTCTTTACAGTCTATCTGGTATTTCCCCTTGATATTTTTATGTTCATTTTCTATATAGCAATTTTAATTTCTGAAATTTTGGAAGTCATCCATGGCCTAGACAAAGATAAAAATTAATCATGGAGTGCTAATTTCTGACAAAGAAGGATGCAAGTCACACTTTTGGGAAATAAGCTTCTTCCATGCTAGTCACATTTTTGGGAAGGATGGTTTCTAAGTGCCAATGGGAATTTGGAGCTGCCAGGAAGATGGGAAGTTGGAGCCTTCCTAGAAGGTTGTTTTTTGCCATCATTAAATTTAAATCACTTAAGTGTGAATGGGAATTTTGGAGCTGCCAAGAAGATGGGAATTTGGAGCCTTCCTCGAAGGTTGTATTTTCCCATTATGTAAAAGGAACAATAACCATATCACACCAAGCCAAGAACACATATGTTAATTAAATACCATGATCAATAATATGAAAGAAATTTTCTAGAATAACTTTACATAAAACCTTTGCAAACAAATGAGCAATAATATCATATATTATTATGGAACTCAATGAAATACAATGAGAATGGGCCTTGCTTATATAGGCAAGGAATAACAATCTAAGAACTAGTCAAGGTTGTAGATCAAGCCATAAATCAAGGAAATAACTAGTCATCAAAGAACTAGTTAAGACCATAGATTTAGGAGAGAACTAGACATCAAGGATCTAGTCAATACCATAGATCAAGGAAAGAACTATTCAATACCATAGATCAAGGAAAGAACTATACCTAACAACTAGATAATATCTTCTAATAACTAAATATGATAAAAGAAATTTCTACACATATAAGTGGGTGAGGATAAATACAATAAAGGTAAATAAAGTACCTATGTGAACATGAGCTAAGGTAAATACCTACTCTAACACCCCCTCAAGTGAAACTAGGGGCCAAAATAGAAGTGATATGTCCATAATATGAGTCCCGACAACGAGGCTCGATGAGGTACTCATGTACAATAACTGGGAAAATGGACAACAAAAGGTACCCAAAACCAAAAGTAAATAAAGTAAAGAGAGTAAGAACATGTTGCAAGGCATCCAAAGAAACTTGACTCAAAAAAATTGTACAACACTAAAGAAGTTTGGTGTGCACCGTGGTATAAATCCACTCCTTAATCACAAAACTCAAAAACAACCGACACTGGGCATCACCATAATAGCTCCATACAAGAATATTGTCAACGGAGTGATGTCAAAAGCGTAAAAAAATACCTAACATAATTCGATCAATCATTGTTGCAAATAGGTGTGCCACTATCTAAGAACAATAACCAAAGCAAGAAGGAAAGGACACAAACTCTAGAGTGTCATGATCCAAGAAAAATCAAGGTAAGAAAGCAAGTACATGAAACTCGGAGAAGCAGGATCAACACCACACCCTCCCATATTCTTTGAATGCGTGGAGTGACACTACAAATCTATATGAGTTGCCCAAAATCAACTACTCGAATAGTGAAAAATAACACTTTGGACTTCACCGAGAATAGATCCCCATAAGATATCTTTTCAACATGCCAAAAGTGTCGAAAATACGAGATACAAAATATCTCAAAAATAAGAGAGATACACTACACCTGCTAAAGAAAAATGCTCAAAACAAGGAGCATTACAATGCAGAAGGTATAGAAAGTGGAGCAAGAGGCCAAATAGTGGAAGAGCCATGCCTATAGAGTCCTCTCAATGAATGCCTATGTCACCACCATGAGTGATCAGATATCCACCCCAAATCAACACAGATAGATGAATAAGAATCCTGCATATGACTTGGTGTAAAATGCACAATGGGTGCATACAAAGGAACATCGAGAATGTGTCGGAGTTGATCATGTCTGAAAGCTGAAATCTCATGTTTCTTAAGCCTAAGTGAAGGTACAAAACTCATGTGTTGCTCATGATCCTCGAAAGAGTCGAGTGAACAAAAATAGGAGCTCTATCAATGTGTGATCCCAATGAAGTATATGCTCGAAAACCAATGTCATGGTGATAATTCCACTTAACATGTGGAATAGGGGAAACAATACCCTATGAATGTTTGCCAATACCTCCACCAGTGAAACCCATATAACAGAGCATGCAAGAACTAAATGCAGTGGTATGCTTCTCAAAAGAGCCATGCATATGAGCAGAAGTAGGATACACAACATGTGTTACTGTAATAGGCACAAATGTGGAAGAGCATGCAATAACAAGCCTCATAGGCTTAGGAGCATCAAGAGAAGTAACAAGCTCAAAGATTGACATATCAATGTTAGTGGGTACAAGAGCAACAACTACAAGTGGACTAGGAGCATGGATATGGTTGTCCACAATATTATGGTGATGTTGTAGGCTAGTAAGTGTTTGTTGCAAGGAGTGTATTAGTGTATCTTTATCATGAATGAGTGATTGTAGAAGAGAATTTCACTTCTTGAGCAATCTATTTTCTTCCAAAAATTTATAATATCCTCTTGAATTCCACACACTTCAGATAAAATCATATCATTCTCAAAATCCATGATAGATACAAGAATGCAACTCCAAAAGTTTAGGACGTCGGGCTCAGCCGAAATTACATCCACAATTGATTACAACACTCCTCCATATTTGGCACTTTATAATGAGTGCATGTTACAATATGGAACTTTATAATTATATTTAATTTCTCAAAATAAATATTTCCAATGGAAAGAGCATGAAAAAATAAGAGCTTTTACAAAAAATGACACTCAAAACCGAGTTATCGATCAAAATCAAAAGGTAGAAGCATTTCAATATTATGCTCTGTTATTTATTTTAGTTGCCATAAAAACAAAATAAAATGCTCTTACCTTCACCACACAAAAAAATAAAGAAGGTTGAAGTTAAGCACCTATGAGTAGGAATCACAATATTTAAGCCCACATATGACCATACCATATGACCGGGGCTAAGGATTTCAATGGGCGGCATGCAAAACAAAATATACCAAACCGCAAGCAAAATAAAACACCACAATCACGATAATAACATGAACAAAAATATTCCAAAATAACTTTATATAAAACCTTTGCAAACAAATGAGCAACAATATCATATATTGTTATGGAACTCAATGAAATACGATGAGAATGGGCCTTTTTATATATACAAGGAATAACAATCTAAGAAACCAAGGTCAATTTCGTAGATCAAGCCATAAATCTAGGAAATAACTAGTCATCAAAGAACTAGTTAAAACCATAGATTTAAGAGAGAACTAGACATCAATGATCTAGTCAATACCATAGATCAAGGAAATAACTATACCTAACAACTAGATAATATCTCATAATATCTAAATAAGATAAAAAAATATCCACACACATAAGTGTGTGAGGATAAATACAATAAAGATAAATAAAGTACCTAGGTGAATATGAGCTAAGCTAAATACCTACTCTAACATTATGAAAGATAAATCAATTAAAATACAAATGTGCATTTTAGGGCTTCCTGGAAGGGTAAAAATTCCCATCAAAGAGGTTTTATTCATCCATGCAAGTCACACTCTTGGAAAAAATTCTTTCTCTCTGCTAGTCGCATTTTGAAAAAGTAGAAGGTGGGAATTTGGAGCTTCCGGGGAAGGCTTCTGGAAGGTTGTTTTTTTCCATCATTAAAGTTAGATCACTTAAGTGAAAGATGGGAATTTTGGAGCTTCCTGGAAGGGTAAAAATTTCCAATTCCTTGCCCTTTATTTTTCACACAAATCCTAGCCAAAAAGTGTGACTCACTTTGGTATAACTGCATGCTTTAAATGATATTTATTTTATTTATTTCTTGCTAAATTTAGTGCCGCAAATGGGAAGAAAGTCAAAGCAAATAGGAAGTCCTAAAATAAGACAAATAAGCTTTCTAAAAATAAAGGAAATAATTGCAAGGAAAAGAAAGCTAAATTAGGCAAACTTGGGCACCCAAATTGGGAGAAAAACACAACTTATTATTAAGAATTGCTAAAAATAAGAAGAAATTGTTAAATTAAGCATGTAGTTTCCTATATAAGTAGTGGACACCATAAGGAGAAGATAATTAATTCTTTTAGGTGGAGCATGCTGCCCTGCAGAAGTTTGGTTCCAAAGGGAGATGTTGTTAGCATTAAAAAAATTATTGTTGGGAAGAATCTAGTTTTGGCACCTAGGGTTGGAGAATCTTTCTTTTTTATTATTTAGAGTATTTGCATGTTGGTGTGAGTGCATAGGTAAATTAAATAATATTTACCATCTAGTAGTCTTACACTGACTCAAACTATACTATTTTGTGTGTTTGCAGACAATAGGACAACGAGAGAACTGAATGGAGATGGATAAAACCACAACATAATTTCATAGAGGGCCCCGACATGGAGGTCTTGGATTTTATGAGACATCTCTAGGTGCCATGGAGTCCGAGAAATCACCCATCGAAGATATAGCATTTTTTGGCCTCATGGCTCTTAAGAGACTATGCCCGAACGAGGTAGCCCGAAAGCACGGGGAGTATAGGGAACCAAAAAAAATCCTCCACTAGCATTCACCAGGCCACCCTAATGTGTTAGCGTAGTTGGTTCAGTCCCATGAGCTTCTATTTGCAAACTATAGCGTCTGGCAGCCCTACACTGACTCAAGACTATAGTATTTCGTGCCTTTACAAACAATAGGACAGTGAGAGAACCGAATGGAAATGGATAAAACCGTGAGATGATTTCATATAGGGCCCCAATGTGGAGGTCTTGGATCTAATGAGACATCTCTAGGTGCCATGGAGTCTAAGAAATCACCCATCAAAGATATAGCGTGTTTGGGCCTCAGGGCTCTTAAAAGGACTACACACAGGACGAGGTAGCTGAAAGCACTTGGGAGCACAAGGAACCAAAAATAAGACTCCACTAGCATTCACCAAGCAATCTAGACATGTTAGCTCAGACGGTTTGGTCCCACGAGCTACCATTTGTAAAATATAGCATCTTGTAGCGTTATAGTGACTCAGATTGAACTATTTCACACATTTGCAAACAATAGGACAACGAGAGAACCAAAGGATATGGATAAAACTGCGAGAGGCTTTCATAGGGCCTTGACAATTTTTCCATGTTAGTATTGAAGAGCTTCAAACTTTCATTGAATGACTATAGAAATCTAACCTAAATAGTCAGAGTAATAGACTAAATCAGCATTCTATTTCTCACATATAAAATGAATTTCTTCCTTCAAAAAAGAAACTATGGGTGAATGCTCAATCAAAAAATAAATTACAATTCTAAATGAGTTTCAGACTCAATTATCAATACTTCATTGTAGTTTTTCTTGTCAGTATGTTGCTTTTGGAACTACCTGGTTTGATTTGTGAAGTTGAAGCAGCTAGGATTAATAAAAATAATCAACTTGGCATGTTGTCCTTAATATTATCCATGATTCTATCGACAACATCACATAGATATTCCATTCCAATTAAGTTTTGATCCTTCCACACTTCCCATTTTTCCTTTTCTTCTACTCGTATCTTCTCTTTAAGTTCTTCCAGATGTTTTTGGGTAATCAAATTGACTCTTTATGACTTTTAGGAGGCATTTCTTCTTGAATCGTATTGACATCTTCACCTAATTTCTTTTCTTCACAATGTTCATTGTCATCTAAAGTTGAAGATTGAAAATTTATATGGCCTTGACTTCTTTTTGGGCACAAACAACCTTTTGTAATGTCTAAAAAAAATCAAGCTCTTCATTCTCTGTTTGATTGAAGATATTCATTCTTTCAAAATGAACAGTTGGAACATTGGTGGTCTCCCCAACAAAACTAAGTTCATAGTATACATAGTTTCATCATGTGGAAAAATCATTGAACATTGGTGGTTTCCTCCACCCGTGCTTTCAGGCTACCTCATCTAGGCGTAGTCCCTTAAGAGCCCTGAGGCCAAAACATGCTATATCTTTGACGGGTGATTTCTCGGACTCCGTGGCACCTAGAGACGTCTCGTAAGATCCAAGACCTCACGTTGGAGCCCTCTACAAAATCATATCATAGTTTTATCCATCTCCATTTGGTTCTCTCGTTGTCTTATTGTTTGCAAATGCGTAAAATAGTGTAGTCTGAGTCAGTGTAAGGTTGTTAAATGTTGTATTTTGCAAACGGTAGCTTGTGGACCAAACCAACTACACCAACACATCGGGGTGGCTAGGTGAATGCTAGTGGAGGCTTTGTTTTGGTTCCCTATGCTCCCCGTGATTTTGGGCTACCTCGTTTGGGTGTAGTCTCTTAAGAGCCCTGAGACCAAAACATGTTATATCTTCGACATGTGATTTCTCAGACTCCATGGCACCTAGAGGCATCTCATCAAATCCAAAACCTCCATGTTGAATCCTTTATGAAATCCTCTCCTAGTTTTCTCCATTTCCATTCGGTTCTCTTGTTGTCCTATTTTTTGCAAACACATGAAATACTGTAGTCTGAGTCAGTGTAGGGCTCCCATACGTTGTAGTTTGCAAATGAAAGCTCATGGGACCGAACCAACTATGCCAACACGTCGGGGTGGCCAGGTGAATGCTAGTGGAGGATTTTGTTTGGTTCCCTATGCTACACGTGCTTTCAAGCTACCTTGTCTATGCAGCGCAGTCCCTTAAGAGCCTTGAATGACTAGATTGGCTTAAGAATGAATTTGATAGGGGTATGTCTAAGAACACACGGGAGTTATCAATCACCTAGTAAATATTTCTTGTTTAGTTATGGATGGGATTCAGTTGGCCTATAGCTTAGTGACCTTCCATTCATTGATAATTTATGCTATGATAAACCCATGGATGCTTTCAAAAGCACCTTCAAAAGGATAGGGGTAGTCATCAAGCCTAGTGAAGGGTGTGATGTTATTTCTAAATAACTTGAAATGCCTATAGATTTAAAGGTAATAACATGAATTGGACAAGATTAGACAATCAAGAATCATTGAGTGTCTAAATCAAAATGTCATTGCATCTGGAGACATTTTCAAGCATTGGAGTAATGTATATGGAGATACATTCTCAAAATATCAATAGATGAAATGCATCAAATTGTGACGACTCGGGTGTTTTAATAGGGAGAAGACTAAGAAGTATAGAAGAATGTAGTAAATGCATGATAAGATAGGAACCAATACAAAGAGACCATGAGCAAGAAGAAGCGCAAGTAAGGTAAATACACATATACACATTGATAAATTGAATGAATAATTACTCGATTAGGTAACTCTTTATATACATACACTATATAAATATAAATTTCCAAAGTTTGATGCTTATTATACATTCAAAATTCTAGTACATGTACATCACCAATAAATGAAAAAACAATCAATAATGTCTTAAATATTGTCAAGTGCACATCATATTAGTTTCATGTGAAAATAATCTTTAAAATGTAAGGTCTCATACAAAATTATCAAGTTCCAAATAGTATTTTAATGTGCATAATAAATACAAAAATGACCAAATAGGTCATATACGATCAATTTCAAATGCCATATAGGTATACATACAATGCCATGCACATAGGCATACAAAAACAATGTCATGTAAGACATAGAAATTTCCTACTCATCAAAATCTATACCTCTCTTGGCCTTTCTCGAAGAAGGCCCTCCCTTAGACAAAAATGGAGATCTATGAGATGACTTTGGATCATCCGAGCCCATGCTTTGAGTCCTCTTCCATTGAATACTCACCTATAGATGAGCCTGTAAATGCAAACAATGTTTTTTTGTCAAAACTTAATTTATATATGTTTTCAACATGTATTTAGGACCATACTAGAATGAAAGTATTTACATAAATACAAAAACTTACCACAAGTTTTCGATCACACCGAATTTGCATCTCACACTCAGATGAGTCATCGGGAGCTCCTGTAGTACGAATGGGGGTACGAAGATGACGAGATGGAGGAGTCTGTGCCCTCGAAGTCAAAATGGAGGGGGTTAAAGTTCCCTACATACACATAAGATCAGAAAATCTAACATCAGAATTATCGAAAATAGAACTAAGTACATGTATGTACATAATGACAATATTTTAACTAATTTTATCAATATAGAACTATTTTTTTTACCCCGCCACGCCTGTGAATCAAATGAAAAGGGTTGCTACTTATCTGAGTAACTCCTGCATATACATAATGAAGGACATTATTAACATAATTTAATAATTCTACAATGAAAGACATTACTAACATGTAATTTAACATAATATGAATTACATGAGAAATTTAACAAAATTTATGTGTTGTTTGAATACCTCAGTGAGTTTCTACATGAGATGAAATGACAACGGAAACACCTTTATCTACTTGTCGTAGAGATGGTGGGGTGTCTAGTGAAGTCAACATCTTTATCAAACATGTATATCACGTGAGTTAGATGGACATACAAGAACATACATATATTTGACTTCAAAACTAATACACACACACACACACATGTATGTGAAAATTTTACATAATTAACATTCTAAATTACCTCTGTGAATGTATGTGTATGCATGGTGCTCACCGCCTATGGTCAAGATGAAGATACGCCTCTTGTGCATTGTAATATCAATGTATATACATGTACAAATACAATTATTTTAAAATTTAACATATATAAGTAAATCAAGTACTCCAAACTTTTTGTAACACACATAACAAATTTACCTACAAAGGTGATGCCGATGAATGTAATCCAAATGTCTCACTCAAAAGGACATCTGACATAGTGACATTATCGTGTGCACCCCTAGCACTAGATGCACCAAAATCAATATGCATGAAAGTATCATCCTCCTCGAGCCCCAAACATATGCTACCACATGACGAGCAAAGATGTGGCCTCATGTTAGTACTCCCTAAGGGAATACTCTGTGTACCTCCATGAGCATCTAGCTCAGAAATCTCCCTCGTATGTTGAACAAGGGTCGCAAATAGCCCCTGAAGCACGTGGAGTGTATCAATCTCTATTGTCTCCTTCACTGCTTGAGGGACAATCTCAAGGTGAGGGGGATTTTGTGTGGGAATCTACCCTGTTAAATAGGTGCATGTTGTGCACCTGGTCGATCCTATGTAGATCCTTTTCCTCGGCCCTGGAAATCTCGAAATCAAAATAATTTGGGATCTCATTGAGGATAAACTCGCAATAGAGTTTCCTTAGAAATTATAGTGGCACCTCATTGTTATTACAAGGTGGAAAATCAAACACCATCCACCATCGGTCCCAAAATTATTTTTAATCAAATTATTATTGCACCAATGGATGGGAAACCATTTACATGACAACGAGAATAGGAAAATTAGTGTGAGGGTCCATGAATAAGGCGCATATGAGGTCTTTTGAATTTTTTTCTTTACATCCACATATGATAATTTTTGGAATAATAAACCCTACAACCCTCTTTGTAAGTTGTCCAACGATCAATTTTCCCGTTTCCGCGTCAACTTGAACAAGTAATGCCTCCAATGTGTTTGCAAGAGAGGCATGGTGGGGGTTTGTAGATTGTGAATCCCTCATTGTTTTGATTAAATCCTCAATTTCAATTTTGTTTTCAACTATGTGAGCCGCTAAATCTTCTTGACTACTACCGGGGATGTTGAGAAATTGTGGGAGTGTTAGGAGGGATGATAGGAATAGCATGGTTTGGTTGTGGTTGATTTCCTCGACATCTAATTATAACAATAAAAATATGTATTCAATTAAAATTTTAATCTATAATTATCATATTTCAATGCAATTTGAGAAAATAATTGTGCTTACCTCTTCTCCGTGGCACCATCGTCGATTCAGATCTTCTGGTGATCCAGAAATGATCCTTTGAGCTTGAGATCTAGCTGAATGAAAAAACGTGAGGGCACGGTTAAGCTCAAACTCGCGTTTGAGGGAGATAAAATGATAGAGGCTCGGGCCTCTTTTTTTCTTTATAGTAGGCATAACACGTATGCGTTATAACATGTACACGTTATGCCTCGGTAAATCCAAAACCTAACAATTTAAAACGTGATCACGTTATAATAGAACGCATACGTATTTTTATTTTTTCGAGTTTTTGTCCAGTTTTTGGCCCCCCAACTTCGTGCACTTACCCTGATCTAAGGAATTTTAAGCCAATTTCTATAAAGAGAATGTACATTCTCTACCCACTAAGCTTGTTTGCATTTGAAATTGATCTGGAAATAGTTGGAAGCGTCAAGCATCATAATCTTGAGATTATGCATGGATGTTCTCTCTCTCCACTTGGAAACCTAATGTTTTATGATTACATGGTAAAAAAATTCTGTGGGACATCCTACATGGTGAGTAAAATGATTATGTTATGAAGAGAAATGGATTTGTACATTGTAGATTCAATTTTTGAAATAGAAGTGTCCAATCAACCTCTAACCTTCATATTAAAATGGATATTTGGAAAATCTAATAAGTTTTTTATTAATTTTTATTTTCGTATAGGATCATAAAAGAAGATTAAGCTAGACTGGAACAATCGGCTAAAGATTGCTCATGGTGCTGAAGAAGGATGGCCATATCTTCATTATGACTGTAACCCATGCATTTTTATAGGGATGTGAAGACTTGTAACATTCTTTTTGGAATATAATTTCAACAAAAATTTTCATACTTTAGCATTGCCAAGTGCATTTCCTCTACCAAACACCACACCTCTACCTATTTTATGGGTACCATTTATTACATTGACCCATAATATGTCGAACATCAAGGCTGAATAAGAAATCTGATGTATACAGTTACGAGATTTCTCTTCTGGTGTTGCTAACGGGAAGGAAGTTGTGGCCAATAACTCAAATCTGCCAAAGTTGGTAAGATTTTTGTTTGTTAATTTTCATTTGGAGCTTACACTTTGTAAGTTTAAGTATTTTTAAGGTTTGTTGTTAGGAGAAATCAAATGTGGATGGAATTGTCTTTGACATTGGCAAGTGAACCCAGATTCTATCAAAAGCAAACTACAACACACTCATGGAAATTGTTGATATAGAAGTTGCAGAAACCTACATGGATCTTGGGATTGTAAGAAAAAAATTCCAGTTGGCCTTGTTTTGTACCAAGAAATGGCCATCTATTCGACCCACCATGCATGAAATTTCCAAAGTTCTAAAGTTGACGACATCATTGTGTGCTCCTACACAATTTCCTAGTATCTGAACAAACCAACTGACCCCTAGTAATAATTATAGGAGGTATTTGGATGGATATGTAGATGGTAAGCACAATGATGTTACAGGGAGCACAAGCTACGCTTTTGAAAGGCATTTTTGTGAGATTTAGTGAGGTGATTTCACAAAAAAACTTTTTGACTGGAACGAGACTTGGATGGTGTTGTGAGGGAAAACAAAAGCATCCCCTAGAGTCCTCTCTTTCTCGGGGTCTAATTTTCTCAATGGCTGAGCTGATTTTCAAGTAAACAATGACCAGTTTTACCTGTTATAGTCCAATTTTTTCATAATAATTCAAACCACTCCAAACCCTTAAAATAGATAAAAGTGTGCCCAAATTTCTTTTAGAAGGGGCAATATTGGGTTTTGGGAAATTTGTTCCTTTTCCACTTGTCGAATAGGATTGTTTTTGTCATAGCTAAATCAATCCACTTCGATACTAGTAGTAGTACCCTCTTCTATTATTACCTACTCGTAAATACTAGTCTCTACTTTGATAACACCTCCATTGCTACTTTACTTAACACTACTTGTATCCAAACCGACAATCTTGTTCTAGAGCCAATAAATGTAGTCATGTTTTGTGCAAATAAAATTGTCCACAAAAGGAGACGAATCCTCATATAAGATTTACAATTGTATATGTATGAATTTGTAACAAATTTGAAATGTACAGATAGAACCTTTCAATGTAAAGATGATGACAGATCAATTTTGTTATTTTTACTCACAAAGAATACAATTGTGGCACAATGAGTGTTTTGATTGATGTAAACTATAAAATAATGGTTCAATGTATCTCTAAGGGCATAAGACAATGTTTCTCACAAACATTTTTCTTGCATTGTGTCAAGTATTATTTCATTTTCTTCTTTCACGAAGTGACTCATTATTTATATGGAGAATGGAACAATTTACAAGCATAAATTCTACTATCTTTCGAGTAATAGAATTTTTATATACATAAACTCCCAACTATGTTGTTTTCTTTTAATGATTACTCGAAGATATAGTTTATAATAATAAACACTAGTGAACTTATACAATCTAAAAAATAATACTTGAGTTGTTACAAGGTATATTTCAGGGTGAGAACATAATTTTATTGTGAGTTCCACCAAAATTCAAAATAACACCACTAGCATTTAAGGCCGTGTCAAATTTAAGGATATGTGCATACTAAACATTGAAAGTGTGTGCCTTACACTTTCAAATTTTGAGATTCACACTCTAAAAGTGTGAGTGTGAGACTTCACACTTTCAAGGTGTGAATCTCAAACTTTGAAAGTGTGGGGCTCGCACTTTCAGAGTGTGAGGCTCACACTTTTAGAGTACGAGGCTTAGATTATTCGAGTGTGGGGATATCACTTCAAAAGTGTGAGGCTCATAATTTTCATAGTGTAGGGCTCTCGGACTCTCAAGAGTGTGGGGCTCACACTTCAAAACTATGAGGCTTTCGAAATTTAAAAGTGTGAGCCCCATAATTTCATATTGTGAAGCTCACACTTAAATACAACAAGATCATGACTTATAATAGTTAGCGGAAACTAACCTTACATCGAGGATTTTTCACTTTCATTTAATACAACAAGCTCATGACTTATAATAGTTAGCGACCACTCACCTTAGATCGAGGCTCATGACTTATAATAGTTAGCGATCGTTCACCTTACATCGAGGCTCATGACTTATAATAGTTAGTGACCATTCACCTTAATACAATGTCTTTGAGTAAATGATAATTAGCTTCGCTCATGAATTTAAGCTCACTTTTGTAGGAAGTTATTGTTAATTTTTTTTTTATTAATCCAATGGGCTCATGCCTTATAATAGTTAGCAATTGCTAGCCTTACATACTCTCAACATTGAAAATTTAAAAATGGCAAAATTGGAATCCAATAATAGCCAAATTGGAATCCAATAATAGCGATATTGGAATCCAATAATAACGATATTGGAATCCAATAATAGTGAAATTGGAACTAGAATAATTCCAATAATGACAATATTGGAATCCAATATTGCTACTAATGGATTCCAATAATAGTAATAATGGAATCCAATATAGACAAAAATGGAATCCAATATACGCAAAAACGGAGATGGATTTCTTCCAATACTTGAAATACTAGAGTCTAGATTCATTGGAATATGTCTAGATTTAGTGAAATAAGTGTTTTATCCTTAGATAGAAATTATGATCTACTATAGGAAGGATAATTGAACCCGTAGATGAGTATGTTTTCTTCTAAAACTTTAACCTTTATACTTTTAGTTACATGGCAATGTTTTTTGAATGGTTGATATGTATTGAATATAAATGTTTCTTTGATAATTTTTTGACATATTTGACCAAATAGAGTTATGATTTTGGTTTCAAGAGACTTTTGGATCATCTTAATGATCATATTCTTGATTGTACATACTCACTAATACATGTTCATTAATGATGTGAATCCAGTGCAAGAGGTTGAAATACCTCCAAAACACACATAAACAGCTTTGCAAATAAAAACCAGGAGTTTAAAAATAGATTTCTTCTCATTCTAGAATCCACACTAAACTTTTACATCATTACAATCCTCCTTTTATTTCACGTCTACTCTAAAAACCCTAAAATGCTAAAAAACCCTAAAATGCCAAAAATTACCTACTAGCAAAACAACTTGGATGGGCCCCAAAATTTGTGTGCCAAATATGCCTTCATAAATTAAGGCTCATGTAAAATTTTGACTTATTCTAACAAGTACAACAAAAGTTATTAAATTTATAAGACCTAGTCAAAAGCGAAAAAAAAATTCGGAGCCAATTTTAGGCCACTAGATGAAGGAATCTAGGCCGAAAAAGTGCCAAAATGGCCACAACCTTGCAAGAAAAGTTGACCCCAACATATTACTAATGTATATCTACCACCCTATAAAATTTCAAGATGATCCAACGATCGGATCAAAAGTTATGGTCTCTGCAAGTTATGCCCTGTATCATTCTCCCCTAGTTGAAAAGAATTCAGCTCCTATGAATTCAGTTGACAAATTCATTTAATTTTTCACTTTTGATCTTCTTCGATTCCCACTCAAGAATCCAATTATTTTATTCTTGTTGCAAACCTTCCCATTGTACCAAATATTTGTTGTAGCTCCCATGTCTAGTAGTGACTATCTTTTGGTCCAAGACACGCATTACCCTTTCCTTTTTCTTCTTTAGCATCTGCTACTCCCAGTTTATTTCTTCCTCCTCCGTAACATTTTCATCATGACCTAGAAACTTATATAAGTTAGAAACATTAAAAACTAGTGAGATAGCAAAGTTTTCAGGTAGCTCCACCTTGTAGGCATTATCACTCATTTTCTTCATAATCCTACACGACCCAATCTTCTTATACTTGAGTTTATTATATGTCCCTTTTAGAAACCTCTCCTTTCTAAGATGAACCATCACCATATATCCTTATTCAAATACACTTACTCTCCTATTGGCATCTGCAGACTACTTTATATTATGCATTACTCACTTTCATCTTTTCCCTCACTTCATCATGTAGTGTAGAAATGCTTCTACATCATCACTAGTTTTATCTTCATTGGGTAGCAAAATGAGATCTATAACCCCCTTGAGATTCCTACCATATAAAATCTGGAAAGGATACCTCCCTATTGACTGTTTATTGAGCTATTATATACAAACTCAGCTTGTGGTAAAGCTAAGTCCCATTGTTTTGGCTTTTCTCCAACTATGCAACGTAGGAGATTTCCCAAGATTTTGTTCACTACTTCTATTTTCCCATCAGTATGGGGGTGATATGCACTACTAAATTGTAGTTGTGTCCCTAGTTTCCTCCATAGAGTCTTCCAAAAGTGACTCAAAAACTTCGTGTCTCGATCTAAAGTGATCATTCTTAGAACTCCATGCAATCTAACCACTTTCGGAAAAAAAAACAAATCTGCAACTCTGGAAGCATCATTAGTTGTTTTACAATAAATGAAATGTGCCATATTAGAGAATATATCAACCACAACAAAGATAGAATCATTCCCTCATTGTGTGTTAGGAATTCCTAACACAAAATCCATACTCAAATCAACCCATGGCCCTGTAGGGATAGGTAATGGCATATACAACCCAATATTTTGTGCATGGCCCTTAGCCATTTGGCACACTCTACATCTTTGCTACAATCCTACTTATGTCCCTTTTTACCTTTTTCCAATAATAATTTTCTACAACAAGAGAAATTTTCTTACTTATACCAAAGTGTCCATTGACCCCCCACTATGCAATTCTTTTATAATATTTTCTCTCATTGAACAGCAAGGATGCACAATTATTTCCCCTTGAAAAAATAACCATCCTGCATCAAATAATCAAAAGAACCACTACCTACTGTAGGATCCTTAAGTTGTCTCACAACATCACCAAAATCTAGATCACCTTCATACAATTCCTTAACTGCCTCAAACCCTACTACTTCATTTTCCATTGTTGTCAAAAGTGCTACACGCCGACTCAAGGCATCAATAACTTGATTCTTCTTACCCGACTTATGCTTTAAGAAAAAAGTATATTCTTGCAAAAATGAAACCCATTTTGCATGCCTATTATTTAGTTTCTTTTGTGTGTTTACATACCTCAATGCTTCATGGTCAGTGAAGAGTAAAAATTTCTTTACTACCAAGTAATGTCTCCAATTGCCTTAATACGAACAATAGCATAAAATTCCACATCATAAGTAGAATATTTCCTCCTGAATTCATTTAGATTTTCACTGAAGAATGCTATAGGTCATCCTTCTTGACTCAGTACAACTCCAATCCCAACATGTGAGGCATCACAATCAACCTCAAAGACCTTGCTAAAATATGGCAATACCAAAACAAGTGCTTCTGACACTTTCTTCTTCAAAAATTCAAAACTATATGTTTCTACCTTAGTCCATACATACTCCCTCCCTTGTGTACACTCTTTTATGGGTATAGCAATGCTACTGAAAATCCTGATGAACTTCCTATAAAAATTTTCCAATCCATGAAAACTACGAACCTCTGTCATATTCCTTAGAATAGACCACTCCACAATTGCCTTTACTTTTTCCTCATCAATCCTCCGATATGAAAACCCCTAAAAAAACAAGACTCTTCTAAATAAAACTACACTTTTTAATTTTGCATGTAGACTCTCTTTACGTAACAAGTCTAACACCAATTTCATATGTAACAAGTGTTCTATCACACATCTTCTTAAATATCAAAATATCATCAAAATAGACAACAAAAAACTTACCATTGTACTCTCGGAAGTACTCTATTCATCACCTCATGAATGTATTGGGTGCATTAGATAGCCCAAATGGCATCACCATCCACTCATACAACCCTTATTTTATTTTGAAATTTTTTTCCATTCATCCCCTTCACGGATCTGGATTTGGTAGTACCCACTCCGTAGGTCAATCTTGCTAAAATATCGGGATCCCACTAGCACATCCATCATATCATCCAATCTTGGAATTGGGAACCAATACTTAATTGTGATCTTATTTATGGCCCTATTGTCTACACACATTCTCCAGTCTCCATATTTTTGGGAGTCAATAGAGTTGGGGTTGCACATGGAATCATGTTTTCTCTCACTAATCCTTTCTATATTAGATTTTTCACTTGTTTGTTCAACTCTTCACTCTATGTCGGACTCATCCAATAGGCTACCTGGTTTGGAAGGGCTGATCCTGGGATCAAATCAATATGGTGTTTAATATCTCACTTTGGAGGTAACCCATCGGTAGCTCATCTAGTATGACATCTTTGTATTATTTTAGTACCTTTGTTCACAAAAATAGGTATATTAAATTCCTTTATTTCCACCTTCTTTGACATCAATGCATAACACTAACCAACTTCTTCCATTTCCGTAACAAACTCTTTTGTATCCAATAAGCCCTCACTCTTCTCTTCTTCCTTGAAGGGTAACAAGACCACCTTTACACCATCCTTCCAAAAGGTATATGTATTTTTTCCTCCATCATGTGTAACCTTCCTATCGTATTGTCAAGGCCTCCCTAGTAATATATGGCATGCATCCATTGGGATAACATCACACCACACCTCATCCTTGTAGGTATTCCCAATCGAAAACTTTATAAGGCATCTTTTATCTATGGTTACCTCATTCCCTTTCTTGAACCATGATATACGATAGGGATATGGGTGCTTCTCACATTTCAGATTGAGTTTATCAACCATCACACTTGAAACCATATTTTCACAACTACCACCATCAATAATAATTTTACATACCTTTCCTCTAGAGGTGCATCTTGTTCAAAATATATTTTTGCAACCTCGAATCAACACATGTAGAATCATATTCTTTCTCCTTCTTTGGGGACAATCATCATCCTCCTTATCATGAGGTTTTCATCCAAATCTGCAACAACCTCAATTTCTTACTCGTGGTTTTTCTCCTTGCCATCTATCTTGTGTAGGATAGTGCAGACTCTCAAAGGATCTGTGACCCTCTTCACCACATCTATAACATGTATATTGTCTTTGGGGGCTATTCCAGCCATGTCCTCCATTATAACCTCTTCCCCTCTGAAACCCCTACCTCTTTGGTAGTTACCACAATTTTGACCAAAATCTTCATGCCCTTCTGCATTAGAGGATTCACCTTTTGTAGATTCAAATCTACCCCTGCCTCTCATTGGAGATGGTGATGGATCTCTTTTCACACCTCTTCTAAAATTATTCCTCTTGTTATTTTTTACGCATTTAATGTGAGTTGATAAGCATCATCCAAACTATGGATTTGAAGCATACTCATCTCATCTTATATGGTGCAACTCAACCCATTTATATAATTTGTAGCCTTCTATTCTTCAAACTCTCCATGTTCAACCCTGATTGACAACTTGTAAAATTCCTTGGTGTGCTCCTAAATGTTGAGATCCTTTTGTCTTAGGTTTTGAAACCTGCAAAAGATTTTCTCGAGCATAATCTATAGGAAGAAATTTTTCTTTCAGCTTCTTTAATGGAGGTACTTATTTAGTATCACTATCTGGGTCTACGTCCCCATTTACATGTCTCCTTCTAATTTAGGTAACTTCTCCTATGAGCTCAGAACTCTGTTTCTATAGCTCCTCCATATGTGTATTCATCTAGGCATAACCTCTCCCTATGTCTAGCCATGATTATATAAAATAGAGGGAAATTTACACACAAAAAATGTAATATGTTACCTTAACTATTTATGCAAGATCAAAATCCATCTCTGATACCAATTGATGTGAATCCAGCTACAAGAGGTTAAAATACCTCCAAAACACACATAAACACTTTACAAATAAAAACTAGGAGTTTCAAAATAGATTTATTCTCATTCTATAATCCACACTAATCTTTTACATCATTACAATCCTCCTTTTATTTCACATCTACTCTAAAACCCTAAAATGCTCAAAAAACCCTAAAATGCCAAAAATTACCTACTAGAAAAACAACTCGGATGGGCCCCAAAATTTTTGTGCCAAATATGCCTTTATAAATTAAGGCTCATGTGAAATTTTGACTTATTCTAACAAGTACAACAAAAGTTATTAAAGTTCTAAGACCTAGTCAAAAGTGAAAAAAATGTTTGGAGCCAATTTTAGGCAACTAGATGAAGGAATCCAGGGCCCGAAAAAGTTACGAAATGGCCACAATCTTGCCAAATTAATTGACACCAACATAGTACTACCGTATATCTACAACCCTGTAAAATTTCAAAATGATCCAACAATCGGATTAAAAGTTATGGTCTCAGCAAGTTATGCTCCCGCATCAATTAACATATTTTCTTAGTTGATAAATATGCTTAAAGGTAACCCTCATATTGATTTTCAACGGTAAAAAATGTGCAAGAATCATCTACTAGTGAGAGATAAGGTATATATGGATCCTTGAAGTAACACAAAGTTAATGTTGAGAACATACTCATTCGGGAACTTAGGAAATAGATTGATCAATAATTGATCATCATGTGTAAAATATATCCAAGAGGTATAAAATTACCTAAGATGGTGATAGGATGCCTCTTCTCATTATATTTTAACATTTTTGAGCTATGAAACCCATTTTAAAGTGGTAACAAATCATGTCCTAAGTCAAAAGGTCTATTAATATTATTCTTGAAGTGTGACCCTATTGTATGAATTTTAGACCCTAGATATAAATCATTAATGTTATCTTTAAAGTATTATTGCACAATTTTCATCATGATGGTCACCTTAGAAGGTAGGGACACAATAGTGGAATGTGTACATAAAAATTATGTATTACATAAAAATCAAATTATGAAGAATTGAGAGAGATACTAGGAATATGAGAAGCAAGTAAGGGAATGAAATATGAGATTCAATATAATAGAATACATGAAAACAAGTGAAACATGTATATTGAGAGAACAAATATATAGAATGACATTGGAAAAATCCAATATGCCTACATGAGAAGGCATACAAGGTGTTTCGAAAGGTATTTGATCATTAACAACATTTATGTATCCACGGTTCGCCCTATAAGCTTAATTTTGAACAATAGGCTAATGGGTACACTCAATACTAAGTTGCAGATTGGTTGTTCTTCATTATAATAAAAACATTGGCCATTTCCTTAGGATTCATCAAAAAGTTCCTGTTAGGATTGGATAAATCACAAGCAACAACTTTCCCTTTATTAATTTGACCTTTGACAGGAATATGAGAACCATTCGATGATTTCTTACCCATAGAGGAATAATGAGATGTTGGAATAATTTCGAGGTGGGATTGGGTTTAAGTGAGAATATCTATATTCTTATTCATGAAAACCAAAAGCTAAAACTCAAAGGGAAGTTATCCAAGATCAATTGGATTAGATTTTAATCGATCACTTTATTGAGTTGAAATCTTGGATCTAATAAATGGTATAAAATATATAACATGTGAAGTTACGATGCACAATTGATGTTATACACACATGAGCTAGGGATATAAAATTGAAACAAATGATTACATTTCATAGAAAAATCAACAAGAGGAAATAAAATCCAACAATGCAATGAGACAATATATGTTGACATAAATTTGAAACTCTAGGTTGTGTGCTTGGTTCAAAAAATGATCTTTGATATAAATAAAGGTTCACCAAAAAAATGAAACTCTAAGTTAGTAATTTCAATATAAGAGTGTGTTTACCAAATTGTAAGTGTGAAAAGTGGTTTTACATACACAAGGGCATTATAATAACAACATTTAAAACATGAATTACATTTGATAAATAAATCAAACCTAATACTCAATCATTGGAATAATTGATATAATTTAAAGGATACGAGAATTAGGGTGTATTATATGACAATACTTAATTTTTACAAATATGGAGGTAGTCATCCTGGAAGGTGATAGAAGATAGAACCTATCAATGAGGTAAATCAACCCTAAACATAAATATCAAGTGAACCATAAGACCTCAATTATGAAAATGTTCAAATAAATATCAAAAATTTGTATTGTGTGTGCAATGATGAATCTAACTTTGCATATTCAATCTTTGTGCTATAATGTATAAAAATATTGCTCTCTTTCTATGGTTTTTTCATGGATCACCAATATTTTGATATCCTTTTTGAAATTTTAATATGTCTTCAAATCCTTGATAACCATAAAAATGGTGAATGTTAATGGGGTCCTTTTTAAACCATCCATTATATTATACCCCTAATGATTTGAAAAAATCACAAACAAAAATGCATGTAAATTAGTGTTCAATCATTTTATGTGTGTGTGTGTGTGTGTGCGTGTGCACATGCATGCATGTGTGTGTGTGTGTGTGTGTGTGTGCGCGCATGTGTGTGTGCGTGTGTGTGTTCTCTGTGTGTGTGGTGTGTGGGTGTGGGTGTGTGCGCGTGTGTGTGCGCGTGCGTTTGCATGCATGTGTGCGCATGCGCGTGCGTGTGCGTGTGTGTGTGTGTGTGTGTGTGTGTGTGCATGTGCGTGTGCGTGTGTGTGTGCATGTGTGTGTGAGTGTGCGTGTGCATGTGTGTGTGTGCGTGTGCGTGTGCGTGTGCGTGTGCGTGTGCGTGTGCGTGTGCGTGTGCGTGTGCGTGTGCGTGTGCGTGTGCGTGTGCGTGTGCATGTGTGATTACATGTGCATGTGTTCCAACCCCAAACACAAATAGTACATGCTAGAATGAATCTTTAATTGCTTGAACTTGGATTTTGGCGAGCGATTTTTTTTTTTTAAATATAAATTGTATGTTCATATAAATTTTAAATATCACTTTAATGCTAAATTAATTATTGTCTAGTTCATTTCTAAATGCACGAATGCACCTTTGTATTTATATACCTCTTGAATTAAAATAATGAAACTATTAGTGCACAAGTCGATTGATGACAATGTGTGAAAAACTTAGCAAAGGAAGCTAAAAATCATAAAAACATAAAACAAGGGTGGGGAAGTGTTAGGAAACCACAGACTTTGCAACAATGAATAAACAGAAAGTTGAATAAGAAAAACAACAATTTAAAGAGATAGAGATAAAAGAAATATATAGAATACCAAACATGCAAGAGACAAACACCAAATTTATGGTGTAAAACCCCATCCAAGTGCTTAGGAAAACATCCACATGCAAGATTTTACTAATTCAAGATGTATAGATTACATGTTGTGTTCATGTATAAGTTGAAAAGCTATGGAAAAGAGTTTAGAAAACCTAAAAACTTAACTAATTCATCTATGGACCATAAGATAAGAGATAAACAAGGGAAACTAGCATGCAAGCATTATAAATTTGACAAAAACATCAAAAACTAACATGTATATTACTCTCTACTCTTTGAATGCTAATTTAAATGAACCTAGAAGATCCTAGCAATCAGTTTTTGTGTGTTGTTTGCTCCCAAAAATAGTGAAGAGATCTCTCCAAGTTGGCTACATGGCTAAGCTTTGAATCTTCCCTTACTAACTAGATTTAGAGTTAATGGATGTAAGATGGAGGAGCTCTTAACAATGGAGTATGGCCAAGATCTAAATTTTTTATAGCTTAAAGCTATCACAAATGATTTCTAATGTCTGTCATTCAAAGTGCTTGATAGATTTTGTTATGTAAACAAGGTGTGTGTTTGAAGGAGAGGGGTGACCCTTCTATTTATAGATTTTGGTTTGGGAGAAATTGGAATTTGGGTGCATGTGGGACTAAAGTCTAAGAAGGATTAGGTTAGTTAACCTTGGTTTAGGCTAGTTAACTAGGGTTTAGGCTAGCTAAGCGTGATTAATGAGTGATTAGAGACTCATTGAGAGTTGGGAGGAGTTTGATTAACCATTTGTGACTGATAAATAGCCTATAAAGCCTACAAAAGTGGTTTAGAGGGAACTAGGGAGGTTTTGAATGGTTGCGAGAGGAATGTCTAGCTAATAAGAGAGATATCAGCCCAATTTGATGATTATAGGAGGAATATGACCGAAAGAGGGTTGTGAATGGGTATTCGAGAATGGAGCAAAGAATAGATAATTAATGAAGTGTCGTTAATCACTTGAATTGTAGGAAATGCTAAGTGTAAGCATATTTTAGGTGTCTACATTTTCCCCTCTTTGGGGTGGTGTAAGTGACATCGCCTCAAAGAAAGTATACAAGCATAAACAAGAAAAAAATTGAAGGGATAGAAAAAAAATATTAGGATGAAGGATGCCCCCTCGATTGTCGATGGGATGATGGAAGAGGTCCATCAACAATCAAAATATGAAGGAAAAAAATAGAAGAAAGAATAGTGTGAATAAGAAGAAAAGAAAGGGGATATGGAAGAAAAGGAGAATGAGGAAGGGGAATGAGCCAACATACATCCACTTCCTTTTAAACAACTTTATTTTCATCATATTGCTAGTGATCTTCATCATCGGTCCTTATTAAAAATAATGAAAAAAGTGTAGTATGACATGAAAACCCATATACGAACAAACTTTCATTGCTAAAAACACTAACTCCATGCAACATACATAATGCAATGTAATACGAGAAAGTAAACAAGCTAACCTGAGAGAAACATAATGTAATGTTTTTATCAAACTTGATTTCAAACTATTTGAATTAACGGTGAGGGTTAATGATGGTTCCCAAGAAAATTTTACATGCAAGGGAAATAACGGATGACACTTGGGTCCAATGAAAAATCATTGTGCTATGAAACAATACCGGTGCAACTCGTTGTGCCCTAATCTGAGACGAAGTAAGTAGCCTAACTTTTGTTGATGGAGGTAGATCAAGATGATCTCATGAGTCACACACATGAACATGTGAGAAATAAAGAAGCGACATTTTATAGGATGATTTATATTTTATTTATGTTTCTTGAAACATATTTTAATGTTTTGATGATTTTGAAAGTTTTATGAAACTATTTTAGGAATACAAAGAAATGTGGATGCCCCCAGCGATAGATGGGATGTACAAGGGCAGAATGCCACGTGCATGCACAAGAAAGTGAAGATGCAAAATTCCCCAGTATTAGGTGGGAGTATTCAAAGGAAAACTCTTCACGCACTGATGATGAACGGGGGATCAAGGCCAATATGAATAAGTTCAACATGATGATGAATATAAACCAATGAAGTGTTGGTGAAAGGGATAAAGGTGTCAAGTAAAATGGAAAAAATGAAATCTTATACACATGGATGTTCTGAATGAAGTAGAAGAACAATGAATGTTATGAATGTAGCTTAGAAGCCTCATGATGAAAAAGTGATTAGCCAAAGGCACAAATCATGAGACAAAATAAGGACTAAAGAAAGATTGAACAAGGTCCAAAAAATACACTTGGTAACATACTAATCATGTTCACTCATAGAGATCCAGTGTGTGCATATGGAAATTAATTACCTCTTGAAGGAAAGAGTTAATAGACAACAAGTGAAGATACTAGCCAATGTGTAGGATTGATTGATTTTGAAAGGTGATTTTGTGAATGGATGGTGGAAGGATAGTCATACATTGCTCTATTTTCAACTATGCATCAATAGCCCCTATGGAGATGCATTTGATTCTAATCGCAACATTTCTCTACTGTCATTCAGGCATCCATAGCCCCATAGAGATTATTGGATATACCCCAGAGAGAGTTATATATCAATTTGTGTTTTCTTTTAGCTCTTAGCCTTTGAATTTTGATTGATTTTGTTTCTTTTTCTTTCTGAAAACTTATTTCAACTCTCTTGTTTAACAAGGGGTTAAGAACCATGGATATCTTGATGGAAGGAGGTGGAATTGATTTGATGACAACATTAGCTAGTGTCAACAAATATGTCTAAAATTTCTTCGCAACAAGTTTATTAGATGTAAATTGTGATAGGATCTCCATGAGGTCAGTCATTCTTTAATTTACCAAGGTGATAAAATACCAAGTTCAAACAGATACCATAGAGATAAATGTCACAAAATGTGTGTGAAAAGGCTAACCACAATATCACCTTTGAATGGATGAAAATGATAGGAAGACTTGTAGAAGAATAGAAAGGAAGGGAAGAAAGAACATCCATGTGTATGCAACCGGATTGCAATGTGATCATTGTACCTTCGATTTTTAACATTTTCTCATTTTTTTGTATTTTTGAATTGTTTTGATTTTTATATTTTTAATAGTTTTTGAAAATGTGGGACCAATAAATTCACTCTGCTTGATAAGATCCAACAATAATGTTTGTGAATTCCTTGATAAGGGAGATTAGGTGTTTTTGTTTATCAAGATTCATATTATCTCCAATCTCAATGATCATGGTGAGCTCATACTCAACAAATGACTATGATTTTTCAAGAAACAAGGATTTAGTATACGGGAGCCTAAGTTCCCTATCCATAGGTTTCTACACTTAGAGCCATACTTGATGGCTACGTTCGTGTGCATTCTTGAATCGCAGTGAATTTTGAATTTTGGGTTGTTGGGAGCTTTGGGGATATTTGCATTTTTATATTAGCTTGATATAGAAATTGTTTGGGTTTCTTATAAGATGACACATGACCTTTCGATCTTGAGAAGGAAAATAAATCAAACGTGGATGTTTAGAAGTGATATGAGAAATGACCGCGGGCTTGCCACAACCATTGATAGAAGAAAGGTGTGATGGATGAAAATGATATGGTCTAAAAATTGAAGAGGATGGGCTACCATGACATGAGCCATTGATAGAAGAAGATGAAGGGATGTTATAATGTGGCCCTAAGATGGAAGAAATTGGGCTACAAGGACATGGCCCAGGAATAGAAGATGATGGGCTACTCGGAGATTTCCCATAGATAAAAGAGGATGAAGGCCTACTAGGACGTAGCCCAATAATAGAAGGCGATGAGATACCGTAAGGTAACTTGTAAATGAAAGATAATGAAGGGCTACTAGAACGTGGCCCCATAATAGAAGAAGATAATGAGGGAATACTAGGGGGTGACCCAAGTATATACAAGGAGGGACTACTCGGAGGTGTCCCATAGATAGAAGAGGATGAAGGGCTACTAGGAAGTGGCCCAAGAATAGATGGTAATGGGCTACCAGGAGGTGCCCCACAAGTAGAAAAAAGAGGACTACCCAGGGGTGGCTCCAAGATAGAAGAAGACGATGGGCTACTCAGCGGTGACCCAAGGTGAGATTTTTATTGAGGAATGATGATAGATAAGGAATGATTGGGTAACGAGAAGATATGTCGTGGATCAATGCTAGACCCCAACATTTCATCATGCTCAAAGGAAGGTGAAGATGAAATAACATAATAAGAATCAAGTTTCATGACCTTAGGATTTTCCTCTATGCTCTAACAAAAGGAATCAAATTCTTCCTCCCCATACGAGAGTGTATCAAGTTCTAGAAATAATCCTTGTAGAGGGATATCTTCATGTATTCTGATTGTTCCGTCATCCTGAGAGAGATCAATCAATAAAGGTTGTTGTTCTTCGACCATATGAGGTTGACTAGAAGAAATGGGTCCGATAAGCGGGGAAATTGACCGACGAGAAGAAGATGAAGATGTTTGATGATGTAGGAGAGGGAATTTTTACCTTATCACTCCCATGAAGAGCTTTGATACTGCTTTGAAAAGATATCTTAGGACTTGGATTCTTTTGAATTTGTCTTTGTAGAGACGCAAACATTGATCTTTAGAAGATTGACGAAGATATGATAAGGTATGATCGAAATGACTTAGAGGAAAAAGAAGAATTGGATCCTGATTAATAGAAGAAGATGAGTCAAAAGACATAGTATACTTGGATGTAGGCATCTCATGAATGGATGATTTGGATTTGGACCTAGGTCATTTTTCTAGAAGATGATGCAATGTAGGAAGGAAAGTAGGATTGCATAGCCATCCATTAAGTTGCTGACATAGGAGTTGAATTGGATGATTGACTAGAGGGAATCCGAGTCATGGAAATCTTTAAAGGAGGAAGGGTCGTCGAGGTGGTGATGAAGGAGGTTTTGTGAAGAAAGGGAGGACCGTGACTCAAGAACTGAATTATATGTTCGATCGATGGAACTTGGAGTCACATGAGTCTTCAAAGGAGGAAGACATCATTGAGGTGATTTGGAATAAAGGTCCTTTGAAGAAAGGGGGACAAAGTGAATTAAGAGCCAAAATATATGTTTTATCAATGGAACTTGGAGTCACACGAGTCTTCAAAGGAGGAAGACATCATTGAGGTGATTTAGAATAAAGGTCTTTTGAAGAAAGGGAGGACCATGATTCAAGATTTTATCTAGGGGTATCCGAACAATAGTTGGGATTTGAATCTTTAGAAGAAGAGTGGGAATCCAAATGGTAGTTTGGATCTGAATCAAGAAGAAGAGTGGGGGAACCTGAATAATAATTTGGATCAAAAGCATCCAAACCATACCACCGACTATGATCTGAAGGTGGGGAGCGGGTACCCGAATGGTACTTATAGCATGAAGAACCAAACGAGGCTTAGTCGTAATGGGAATATTTTGATTTGAATTCCTAAACCTAGGTTCCATATTTTTGTAAGTGTGAGGAACCGCGTGATAGTTAGTCATTGTTGGCATTGTTTAGGTAAAAATTCCTAGACCTAGATAGTGTGATCAAATTCCTTCAAAGTGAAGAAAGTTCCATGTCAATTCGGGTAGCATAACGGAAACCAACTAGACATTTCATAAGTATGGAGATGCGTGCATGATTTTCTGAAGAAGGTCCAAGGAAAATAGACATCGTGATGATATAATCTCGATGAGATGAAAAGGATTGTCCTAGAAAACAAGTTTTCCAGATGAATGATCACAAGGAACAATCATGCAAGTGTGAAACACAAAGCCAATCAATAAGGAAATAATCCCTGTGTAAAATGTGGTGTGCAAAATGATAGTTTGATGCAAAGATGATCAACACAATGTCAATACTTACGTCAAGCTCAAAATGAACAAGGCGTAAATATTAACAAAGGGTAGACGTGACTCCCAATCAAAGGATACCACAACGAGTTTAGCAACCAACAAGGCCTAAATGTCAAAGGGTGAGGATTACAAATGTAAGCCACATAACCACACCAATTGGACACATTAATCAAGCTTCACGAAGAAGTGAGATATTAGTGCCAAAGTGGTATCGAAATGACACAAACAAAGTAAGCGACACTCTTCAATATTTTGGACAATGTTTGAAGTAAAACTAAATCAAAGTATACTAAGGATGTGCTAAAATGTGGGCAACGTAATGACACAATGAGGACACTTAGATCATGTTTACGAGAAACATGATGTAAGTATTTTAATTGTGTCAAGATAATGTAAACAAGGTAACATGTCAAAGGGAGATCAAATGATGAATCAATAATAACTATGATGATGATCTTGAAATCAAGATCAAGTGGCTATCAAAGACACGAAAAATGTATTTACACACTTTAGATGTTTAACAACCCATCCGCAAACATGGATGGGCGTAAACAGAACAAAAAAGTGGCAAATATTGTCCTTGATAATACTCACGGGGTATGCTTCCTTCTCACCGTAAATGGGCAATGAGAATGCAAGGGTATAGATCAAAAGATGAAAATAAACGAAGCACCGCTTGGGCAGAGTTTCACCTCATCTAAAGGCGAGAAATAAACCAAGCTAAGTGATACGTCGTTTAATTTCGTGATGAGTGACACTTAGATCAAACTTAAGTGGATTCATTACCGTGTTCAAAAAATAAGGCTTTAAATCTAAACAAGTTATCACTTCATGATGGTGAAGACGCGACAATGGAATTTACAAAGTGGGCTCTAAGAAAAAATGGCTTTCCTAATAAGATCACTCAACTAGGTGTCAACAGTTTGTCTAAATGTGAGCTCGATTTACCCAAAGAGTTGCACTAACTAATTTGGGAGTATCTCAGCTTTACTTTACCCCCTTCTGATATAATGAGAAACTAGTGTGTTCAGTTTTATCATCAGTGGGGTTGCGATATAGAAAAACTTTGACTCTAACTTGTAATGTAAAATCTAGTCAAGTGGGTAAGTAAAGTGCTTCTTGTTTCATCCACGAGGTTACTCAGTGGTGGATTACTTTAGGGTTCCTAGAACCACCCCCATTGTTATAGTTTAAGGTGTTATGCCAAAGGGGTTATGTTCTAGTTGAGTGGATAGGGATGTACCCTTTTCCAAAACCTACAATATAGTGTGATGCAAAGTGGTGTGTTTTTTATCTTGCTTAGCTTAATGTGGTTTTAAGTAGCACTGCTTGTTTGGCAACATGTCTCGAAAACACGTGTTAGTGGTTTCATGTTTGAACCTCCTTCTTTGACAATGAGTTTTGGTTCTACATGCAAGGAGTTAGTAGTTTTCCACAAAATATCATGATATCAAAAGAGATTTTGTGTGTTGCTTTTGATTCCTAAGATCACCAAAAAGGCGTGAAGGAAGAGCATACACAACGCGAAAACCCAACTAAAACAATATATGGAAAATACTTTAAGTTTTTTGCAAAAGGAAACTCATTTTAGCCAACTTTGAACTTTAATCCATTTTAAAGCTTAAATTGAAGTGTTTTGGAAGCAAAATAGAAGGTTTTTGAAACGTTTTTTATTCCCAAGATCACCTAGAAGGTGCGAGGGAAGAGCATACGCATTTCAAAGGACCCCTACAAATGAAAAATGTGAACACTCAACTAAGTTAGCACAAAAATATGATGGAAAAGAAACACTTGTAAATCATTGTTAGAACCCTACAAAAAGTTAGAAAACTACGAAAATCAGAAAATTCTGAAAATCTATTTTTAGCAGTTTTTAGTATTTTGCATTTTTAGAGGTCTCCAGGGAATTTTGGGAGTTTTATGATAGAATTAATGATACCAAAGGTATATTACTTTTGTAACTTCCTGCAAAGTTGGTTTCGTGCTCTTCCTTACGCATGTTCAAGTTACGAAAATGGGTCAACAAGCCAGGAGATATGACCAAAACTAGGAGCACTAAAAATTATATGAATAAATTTGGATCAAACAAGAGACACCTGCACACCCTTCAAGGTGTATGCACACCTATTTGGGCATGTGCACGTGGGTTATGGTGCATGTACTCCTCTCTATAAACCTAACAGCTCTGTGGAGTGCTTACACTACCCGAGAGATGTTTGCGCTAGCATAAGTGTGTCTGTGCTAGAGGATAGGTTCTTGCGCTAGAAAAATGGTATATGCACCACTATTTAGGAGTGTGTGCACACTGTAATATTCTTGATGCAGAGGTCCGAGAAGACACACGGGGTGCTGAAGCGCCCATAAAGGTGTGTGCACACCTAGTAAAAATGAGAGTTAGTCAGTGCTGTCTTTGTGGTAGGAAGGGTGTATGCACGCGTCGGTTTGGGCATGTGCACCCGTTATCATGTAGTTGTGCACCATTTTGGGTGAATGTGCCCCTCTTCTAAAAATGATCTAGTCGGCGAGTGTCTATCTTTGGCATAAGGGTATATGTGCACTGCACGAAAACCCACCAAATGGCACATAAAATGAAATTCTAAAAGTGTCAACAAGTTAGAATTTAGCCATTAAGTGTAATTTCTAACATAAACCTAAGAAAGTGGCATGAAAATGAAGGTTAAGTACATAAAACCTAGCTAAAAAGCCCAAGGAAAAATATTTAACCCTACAAAAAACATGCAAAAAGTAAGAAACTAAAATAAAAGCTTCAAAATGACTCCATTGATGGAGGATGGACTAAGTGTCCCACCGGGAGTGCCAAATGTGTTCATGTATAAGTTGAAAAGCTATGGAAATGAGGTTAGAAAACCTCAAAGCTTAACTAACTCATCTATGGACCATAAGATAAGAGATAAACAAGGGAAACTAACATGCAAGCATTATAAATTTGACAAAAACATCAAAAACTAACATGTATATTACTCTCTACTCTTTGAATGCTAATTTAAATGAACCTAGAAGATCCTAGCAATCAATTTTGGTGTGATGTTTTCTCCCAAAAATAGTGGAGAGATCTCTCCAAGTTGGCTACATCTCCAAGCTTTGGATCTTCCCTTACTAACTAGATTTGGAGGTTAATGGATGCAATATGGAGGAGCTCTTAACAATGGAGTATGGCCAAGATCCAAATGTTTTATAGCTTAAATCTATCAAAAATTATTTATAATGTCTTTCCAAAGTGCTTGAGAGATTTTTTTATGTAAACAAGGTGTGTGTTTGAAGGGGAGGGGTGACCTTCTATTTATAGATTTTGGTTTTGGAAGAAATTGGAATTTGGGTGCATGTGGGACTAAATTCTAAGAAGGATTAGGCTATTTAACCTTGGTTTAGGCTAATTAATTATGGTTTGGGCTAGTAAAGTGTGATTAGTGAGTGATTAGAGACTCATTGAGAGTTGGGAGGAGTCGATTAACCATTTATGGTGATAGATAGCCTTGGAAGCCGGATAAGTGGTCCGAGAGGGAACTAGGGAGGTTCTAAATGGTCAAAAGGAGGAATGTCTAGCTAATAAGAGAAATATCAGCGGAATTTGATGATTATAGGAGGAATACGACCGAAGAGGTTTGTGAATGGGCATCCAAGAATGGAGCGAAGAATAGCTAATTGATGAAGTGTCGTTAATCAGTTGAATTGGAGGAAATGTTAAATTGTGTAAGCATATTTTAGGTGTCTACACATGCAAACTAATTATATGAGTTACTTTGGCTCTCCACAAAGTTAAATACACATAATTGGAAAAGTGCATCTAGGATTCCTCCTCCTAAAAATAGAGTGGAAAAATGCCATTAGAATTTTCTTTCCTAAAAATAGAATTCGAGTGGATTTGTCTTTCTAGAAACAAGGGATTGACTCCTTAATTTTTGTTTGGGGCTCCATCCCCAAACCCACGCTAGGGGGCTCCATAACATGTCGTTGCCCCCCCCTGGACCCCCACGACAGTAGTGCAGGGTGCAAGCCCACCCCACACCCCTTCAGAAGTGAACTACAAACCACGCCGCAAAGAGATCCAACATTTAACTTTGTTATCACATATCTAATAGAAGGCCCCACCAAAGCAGAAAAACTTTAATTATAATGCGGGTGGAAATGTATTGCATGAGAAAAAAATATCATTCCTTTAAGACCTCAAAAGATCAAACAACTTTGTTGAGAGAATAATTTTTTTAATCTTGAGGAAGGCAGAAAGTTCCCCCAACAACTATATGGAATCCTACATTTTTCTTAGCATCAACTCATATGAAGTCTTGTAGCAGCTTGGCAAGGTCAAACAACCCCCTTAGAGAACATTTTTGTTTATCTTGAGGAGGCGAGAAAGTTCCCCTAACAACTATATGGAATCCCACCTTGTTTCTTAGCATCACCCCATATGAAGTATTGTAGCTTGGCTTGACAAGGTTTTAATAAGTTAAATTAGATAGAGCCCAACAAGAGGAATAATAGACATGAATCAACATAAAAGTTTTGATTCAAATCTAAAATTTATTAGCCTAAAGACAAAGGCGGGGTAATCAGAGAACTTCTCAACCTATTAAAAACTAGCAACATCATCTATAGATGTTTTTGAAAGGCCGATAGGTACATGTTTATTTGTGTAATTATGGTTAACGCAGAATTTTTTTATAAAAAAATTGTTAATTACACGATATATAAATTAAATTAATATATGTTTTATTTGGTGTATTTGTAAAATTTAATTATTTACATTTTTTCAGTTAACATACTAAAATAAAATACAGTTCCAAAGCTACAAATGATAGTACAATTGTCTAAAATTATTTCATGATATGATCAGAAGTATATATATTGCTTATATATATTGCTTGTAAGTTCCCGGATCTTGAGAAATTTTGACAAAAATTATTTTCAATTATGCTGTGATGGATGTTCATACGTTGATATAGAGTTCCTTTCTTGACACTCATTGGGAGGACTTTAGAACATATTGTGATGATTGACTTTACACAAGCTATTTAAATTACACAAATGAGTTTGCTTATTGGTTTCGTTCAAAAGAAGCTTCCCAAAAATAAGCACACAATTTTTATAAATTGTAACTTGAATATAAGTGTCAGGGAAAATGAACGCTACAAATCTTTCTCTAAGATCTAGGCTCGCAAGAGTTATTTTATAAATTTTCAATTAAGGACATAGCTTCCATGGATGAGATTTGGATGGAAAAAATGGATAATATGCATGGCGGAGGTGAAGTGAAAAATGTTTCATCAAGGAAGGGGTGTGAGAACAAATAATAACCAGGGATGGAAACATTTGATTTCCTCCTTATTTTATAATTTTGGATTTGAATTTGTAAGACATCTTCATCCTCTATAGTACTTTTCATTATAAAGTTGGAATTCATACTAGACCTTCACCTTTAACTAGACCAATTTTCTTCACTTACTATGAACATCCCTCTAAACTATCACAATATACAATCAATTAAACTGCTTAAGAAAGTAAAAGGGAATGCGATAACCGGTAGAGAAAGACTCTTTTCGCCAACTTGTAACATCTTCCATCTTATTTTTATCAATACCATGTTTTAACCATAAAATATTGTTGTATATCGTCTCTGGATGCATAACGAGTCCCATCTTCTCAAAGCATGAAAGCCAGAAGTATTGGTTTAATTAAGTTATATGCTCTCAAGAGATCATGAAGATTTCTACAGGTTAGAAAATCTTAAACGTCGGGGATCATGGGTTGCACGAACAATAATTCAGATGAATCTCAATTATTTTATTTTACCCCAAATCTATAAATACAGTCTAAATTTAAAAATCTCTATCTTTTAATCCATTTCAAGTTGAAGTTAGCGATGCATTTCATATATTGTCCATAACATGAGTTTTATTCCATTTTAGATTTGAGACAGAAGAAAAGAAACAGAAACAGAAAAATCAATGCAGGACAGAGCTTCGTTCTCCACAAGTATAAGAAAATAGTTGTATGTAAAATGACCGACTCAATTCATCAGGGAGAGTAATTCCCTTAATCAACTGTGTGGACTAATAAATACCCAGAGAATTCCATCAAATCAAACCTTAAAACTTTGGGGATTAAGGTTTGGATTAATTATTTCTGGAATTGTGATTCTGCGTGTAGGTATAATATGGCTACTGGAGTATTAAAAAATAATACAATCAAGATCATTCAGATTATCAGACGCATGTTTTCATATCATTCAGATTACAAGATGCTCGTCGATTTTAAAACTAAGAATTCCTGTACATAAGATGGATTGAAGAACCACCTCGATTGAGCTTTTTCACTGGAATTTAATTCAATTTTATTCGATAATGCAGCTATGAAAGAAAGAATTTGAATCTCAGTACTGTAATAACAATAGAATAAATAATGATGTCGAGAGAGAGAGACAAATCTTCACTGCTGAAGACTGACAAATCTTTCTCCATATCTTTATTGTTGAACTTCAAAATATCTTCACATATCTCATTCGAATAAAATGAAGAATAACCAGTTTAATGATAACTAATGAAGAATACTGTCCCCAAGATCGCTGTTTTATTTGAGCAGAGAGAACTTATTGAATTGCATGTTTCAAGACCTGCACAACATTGGAACAAGGAAATTATAATTAGTTCATAGGTATCACATTTGCCTTATAAAACTGGTTTTGAAGGAACAATATTCAGGCGAAAGGACAATAAATATCACCGTCTCGAAACTAACTCTCCTGGTGGTGGGTGTCTAATATGGTGGAGGTGGGGAGTGGTAATAGTATGCTGGAGATGACTTGTATGAGTATGGAGGAGGAGGAGATGAGAATGGTGGTGGAGGTGATTTATAGTGGTATGGCGGAGGAGGAGATGGTGATGGAGGAGGAGGTGATTTGTAGTGGTATGGATGGGGATGGTTGTGGGAGTGAGATGGTGATGGTGGTAGAGGAGACTTGTAGTGGTATGGATGGGGATGGTGGTGGTGGTGAGATGGGTATGGTGGTGGGGGAGAGGTGTAGTGGTATGGAGGAGGAGGAGATGGTGACGGTGGTGGAGGAGACTTGTAGTAATAAGGAGGAGGAGGAGATGGTGATGGTGGTGGAGGAGACTTGTAGTAATAAGGAGGAGGAGGAGAAGGGGATGGAGGTGGAGGCGATTTATACTTGGTATGGAGGAGGAGGAGATGGGGATGGTGGTGGAGGTGACTTATAGTGGTATGGAGGAGGAGGAGATGGTGATGGTGGTGGTGGTGATTTGTATTGGTATGGAGGAGGAGGAGAGGGGGATGGTGGTGGGGGTGACTTGTAGTGGTATGGAGGAGGAGGAGATGGTGATGGTGGTGGTGGAGACTTATAGTGGTATGGAGGAGGAGGAGATGGTGATGGTGGCGGTGGTGATTTGTATAGGTATGGAGGAGGAGGAGAGGGGATGGTGGGGGCGACTTGTAGTGGTATGGAGGAGGAGGAGGTGATGTTGGTGGTGGAGACTTATAGTGGTATGGAGGAGGAGGAGAGGGGGATGGTGGTGGGGGTGACTTGTAGTGATATGGAGGAGGAGGAGGAGATGGGGATGGTGGTGGAGGAGACTTATAATGGTATGGAGGAGGAGGAGATGGTGATGGTGGCGGTGGTGATTTGTATATGTATGGAGGAGGAGGAGAGGGGGGATGGTGGGGGCGGTGGTATGGAGGAGGAGGAGGTGATGGTGGTGGTGGAGACTTATAGTGGTATGGAGGAGGAGGAGAGGGGATGGTGGTGGGGGTGACTTGTAGTGATATGGAGGAGGAGGAGGAGATGGGGATGGTGGTGGAGGAGTTATAATGGTATGGAGGAGGAGGAGATGGTGATGGTGGCGGTGGTGATTTGTATAGGTATGGAGGAGGAGGAGGAGAGGGGATGGTGGTGGGGCGACTTGTAGTGGTACGGAGGAGGAGGAGTTGGGGATGGTGGTGGAGGAGACTTATAGTGGTATGGAGGAGGAGGTGATGGTGATGGTGGTGGTGGTGATTTGTATAGGTATGGAGGAGGAGGAGAGGGGGATGGTGGTGGAGGTGACTTGTAGTGGTATGGAGGAGGAGGAGATGGTGATGGTGGTGGAGGATTTATATTGGTAGTGGAGGAGGAGGAGATGGTGATGGTGGTGGTGGCGACTTATAGTGATATGGGGGAGGAGGAGATGGTGATGGTGGTGGAGGAGACTTATAGTGGTATGGAGGAGGAGGAGATGGTGATGGTGGTGGAGAAGATTTGTAGTAGTATGGAGGGGGAGGAGATGTGGATTCGTTTGGAATGAGAATACGGCCCTCTTCTGCATTTACAGATACTATATCGCTCAGGCTGGCAATGAATCCAACCAGCAGAACTGCAATAAGTTTGGGGCAGAGGCAAGTGCCTCCTCCCCGCTTAAACTCCACCATGCCTGCCTTTTTCAGCGAAAACAATACCACAATCGGCTCAAATGGAGTTCAGTACAGAAATGGCTCTGCTGTTTCCTGCAGAGGAGGATATAAACTCGTCTCTGATATCCAAAACGATGGGGGCTGTGTTTATATAGCCATCTACACATTGTGAATGCAAATGCGTTAAAACATATTTAAAGTGGAGAGGAATGCAGATCCAGCAGCTAAACAGCTATAAATGTTATTTTAATAAAAGCAAAAGCTTTAAAGGTTTTACCGAGAAAGACTGCGGCTTCAACGCAGGCACCAGTGCCGAGTGACCAGTCGCTACTGTGTTTTTTTTTTTCTTTTTTGGCTTAAACACGTGTAATAAGATTCTCAAATCTGTGATATTTCGAGAAAACAAAACGAATGCAACGGAATGTATCATGTGATCAGCTATTGAACTTGCTTGGAGTTAGCAGTTGACTTATTTTCTTGTACATTTTTCTGTGCAAATAATACCTGTTTCACTTTACCGCAGGCATAGCCATTGCACAGGAGTTTGTGAAGTATGTCACGAGGGATGTTCATGTTTATTTGTTAATTTATTTTTCACAGCTAAATTGAGAGAATTGAATAAGGTATCAAAATACCCACCACATGGCTTACATATCTACCTCGGGGATGCATTACTGGTACATTCCTGGGGCACTTCTACGCATTTATAGTACTTTAATACATATGTATAATATATTGTTTGTATATATTTGGCGCACTTTTACACATTTATAATACTTTAACCAATATCTTTGTATGTGTGTAAGTGGTATATATGTGCGCGCATGTGCATACATACGCATATGTGTGGGTATGTATACGTGTACATGTGTGTGTGGATATGTGTGTATGTCTATGTATATAATTACTTTTAGTATACACCATATTTTTTATACTTGTTAATCATTTTTTTGCATGGGTTATTGATGCATTCTCTTCTTAAGCGAGATGGCTTAAGGGGCTGTCGGGATTGGGGTATGATCAAACTTGGTCATGTGGGCTAGATCACATTTGACACATGTCGTTATTAGCCTTAATCATCCCATATATGCTTTGTTTCTTCCCTTCGTTCACACGTTGCACTCATTATATTATGTGTTCCATTATGTACACTTGTTTCCTCTTGTTGCACATAATTATCCATGCTTTCAGTCATTTTGGACCTACATCATTCATCATCACTTATCCCTTCTCTTCCATTCCTCATGATTTCTAACCTATCCCCTTAGGGTTTCCCTAAGGCCAAGACCATCACCCAAGCGATGGCGCATGTTTTGGCTTCTCCGAGCCAACGTCATTTCCGCGGGCGGTGGTGTCGAGTATATATGCCCCTTGTTTTCTTAGTTAAAGAACCAATTGCAGTCATTTGAACACCTATACTTACTTTTACTTGCACTATTTTGCACTACATTCGCACTTATTGGTGACTTTGGAGCCTTCAAGCTTGCCTCTTTTACATTTAGGTTACCATAGTGAGTTGGGATTAGAGACATTTTTGTTGAGCTTTCCCCTTTTCCATCCATGGTGATTCTCGTTTGGTGTTGTTGTCTCTGGGGAGGATTATGCATCAATAGTCTCTCTCTCTCTCTCTCTCTCTCTCTCTCTCTCTCTCTCTCTCTCTCTCTCTCTCTCTCTCTCTCTCTCTCTCTCTCTCTCTCTCTCACACACACACACACACACACACACACACACACACACACACACACACAACAAATAAGTATTTATAACCCTTTTTAGTTTGGACACCATCGACCCTTATGCAAACATATTGCAAAATCGATCCCATCTCGAAAATCGACTACAATCAACCCTCCATCATGGAATACTTGCTTTGGTAGATTCCTATTCCTCTCTAATTGAACAATTCATGCCTGAACACAATAATTCCTAGATTGAGGCCTTCCCAAGTCATTTCCATATAATCGATTGTCTTTCCATATGAGCTAATGCTAAAAAGATCAGGCCTCTTCCTCAAACACATACAAACCGGGTATAGTGCCCGTGACCTTTTCTTTGAACCATAATAAGGGGAACATGAGGATGCCCCTGAGCTTGATTATACTCCACTATGCAAAAAATTCTGCAACAATTTCCTGAGTATGTAGGAGAGACTCTTGAGATGTTATGAAACTGCCTTGATGACTACCTCTCTAAGAAGTTAGATGTTGATGTTGGCCATTATGAGCCTCCCCGGATGGAGTCAATCCCATCTCAACCAATAATATCGATACCTCTCCTAATACAAATTCTACCCAATTCATCATGCAACTCATAGACCGCCTAAGTCAACAACAAACCATGGCTGCAAATCACTTTATCTAGCTTCAAAATAGCTTAACTCAACCTCAAATAGTCTCTTGGGGCACGAAAAATCAAGGTCATCCTCCTCTCCTTTTAGTTGGGCCTAATGGACTTCCCATTACAACCGCTTATCCATAACAAGACTCTCAAATCCATCCAAAGAGAGCCACTCGCTCCTTAAATCATTGTCATGGACATTGGAGGTTTTTCCGCTTCCATCACTTACTGAGGTTATATTGGCCCCACTCTCTACATCAAAGCTTTTGGCAATCTCTACAAGGATTGGGTCAAAAAAATCATATGATAGTATATTAAGCTTCGGCCAAGACTCTCACAAGATATTCCTTAGACTAGTATTGCACGCTCTCGGCTAACTCCATTATTGATCTCAAAAAAATTGTAATAAAAGAATTCCAATATCATGATCTTCTGAAATTCACACACACACACACACACACACACACACACACACACACCACATATCAGCGCGGTGCACACACACACCCGCACACACCCGCACGCACGCGATCTTCTTGCACACACACAACACCCGCACACACCCGCACGCACGCACGCACACACACACACACACACACACACACACACACACACACACACACACACACACACACACACACACAACAAATAAGTATTTATAACCCTTTTTAGTTTGGACTCCATCGACCCTTGTGCAAACATACCGCACAATTGATCCCATCTAAAAATCGACTACAATCAACCCTCCAACAATCCCACTCCATCATGGAATACTTATTTGGTAGATTCCTATTCCTCTCAATTGAACAATTCATGCACGAACACAATAATTCCTAGATTCAAGGCCTTCCCAAGTCATTTCCACATAATGTCGATTGTCTTTCCATATGAGCTAATGCTAAAAATATCGGGCCTCTTCCTCAAACACATACAAACTAGGTATAGTGCTGCGACCTTTTCTTTGAACCATAAGAAGTGGAACAGGAGGATGCCCCGAGCTTGATTATACTCCAACTATGCAAAAATTCTCGCAACAATTTCCTAAGTATGTAAGAGAGAGACTCTTGAGATGTTATGAAAATGCCTTGATGACTACCTCTACAGAAGTTAGATGTTAGCCATTATGAGCCTCCCGGATGGAGTCAATCCCAACTCACCAATAATATTGATACCTCTCCTAATACATATTCTACCCAATTCATCATGCAACTCATAAACCGCCTAAGTCAACAACGAACAATGGCTGCAAATCACTTTATCTAGCTTCAAAATAGCTTAACTCAACCTTAAACAATCTCTTGGGGCACGAAAAATCAAGGTCATCCCCCTCTCCTTCTAGTTGGGCCCAATGGACTTCCCATTGCACAACTACTTATTCATAACAAGACTCTTAAATCCATCCAAAGAGAGCCACTCGCTCCTTAAATCATTGTCATGGACATTGGAGGTTTTTCCGCTTCCATCACTTACAAGGTTATATTGGCCCCACTCTCTACATCAAATCTTTTGGCAATCTCTCTAAGGACCGGGTCAAAAATATTCATATGATAGTATACTAAGCTTCTAACCAAGAATCTCACTTTGGATATTCCTTAGACTAGTATTGCACCCTCTCGCTAACTCCATTGTTGATCTCAAAAAAAAATGTAGCTAGCCTAGTAAAAGAAATCCAATATCATGATCTTCTTGAAACAATATGAATGCCTTCATAAATTGTGCGTAGAAGGATAATGAAGCTTGTCAAGCCTTCAACAAATGTCGGAAGACTTTATCCACTAGGGATGAACAAAACATGCCCGACATGAGCATATTCCAATTTTTCCTTAGAGAGGTTGATCGTCATCTTTAATACAAGGTCAAAGCATTATCCCTAATCTTTGGAAGAAACATTCAAACAAGCCAAATGCCAAAATTATCTCATAAAAAAAATTTGAAAAACCTTCCCCAAAAATTAAGCCACTAAAACCATTCAAGTCCTCATACATCCTAGGAATAATAATGTTACTAATGATGTAGTCTCAAATACTATTCCTTAGGGAACTTATTCTAATAGGACCATCCATAACATTGATCGAGATGATGTCCCATCTTCATCTTCTCATGTTCATTTGTCATGACCTCTATCAAGGAAGAGTTGCGATGATGCCTACCTCGCCCATTCACTGCAGTGGTAGATCCTTCTTTCCCTCTCGCTCAATGGCCCGATGAAAGTAAGCTATGGTGGTGGCATACTAATTGCTTCCACTCATACGACATCTATCATGCTCTTCGTTACTTTTCCTACACCTTTCTCCTTGGTAAAAATTTAACCATGGAGCTATCACTCGAGAAAGGTTGGATGAAGCCATCAAAGCATGTTATAAAGCCTCAAAACGTGATTGACATGAAACAATTCATCAAGCTAATGAGTGCCTCAAAATATATAGTGACCCTCTGTAGGAGCATTTCAATCTGAACAATCCAATACAAATCAAGTGGTAAGGAAGCCACCAACATTGTAGACACTTATATCCTTCTAGAAGTGCCTCTGCTGAAAATGTGGTTCACATGGATGGTTCTAAATGAATCGTCACATGTATCGAGCCCTCGTATCCTCCTTCATCTCAAAATAGCCCTTATAGGTTCATACCTACAACAAACATCACATAACCCAACCATTGTACCCAAATATAGGGCCCAGTGAATGCCATCATCTCTGTGTAGATCATTCTATAGGATTGATCCCATCCATCTCTATTTTTGAGCATCTATATGCCATCATCCCCTGTGATATACTTTTACCATGTTCGGTCCCTTAGAAATGACATATCACATCTTAGTTCTAGAGATTTCTTCAGTGCCCCTCTTTCAAAACCTATTTAGACTAATCCTTCCCGGTTCAAACCCATGCATAGCCTAGTCTTGAAGAATGGGACCCTCTCACGGATATTTCTCACCTTCCTAGTTAAATACTCTTCTTGGAACTCATGCATACTTCACCCCCTTATCATGAGCGTCTACATGAAAACACCCTTTGTTGTGAATATTCCCTTTCCACCCATTTTACGGTAGCAACATGTCCTACCTTGTTCAAAAGAAAGTATTATGTGACAATGTGAAGAGTTGTCCATTTCTACCAACCTTTCTATTGATCATTATTCATGTATTCATTTCCCTATTGATGGCATGATCCCCAATGAACTCTTTTCTCATGTTGATGATCCTTCCCTCTTTATTTCCATTCACATTGACCACACTACACTTATGAAAACCCTCATAGATGAAGGTTTTGGTACTTGTGTCACTTCACTTGACTTCATCCAAACACTAGGATACTCCATAGATGATTTGAAATCACCCAGAGCACATATCAAGGCTATAATCGTCAACAAAATCCCCTTATGGGCTGCATTTTACTTCCCATCACCGTGCCTTCTCATACCATTTACATCAAAGTCATGGTATTCAATTTTCCCTTGTCTTATAATATCCTCCTAGGATGATCGTGGACTCATTGTATGTGCATAGATGCATCATCCATGTTCCAATGGGTTAAGTTCACACACCTAGGAGCTATCTATAAAGTACAAGGTGACACCAACCCTCAAAACTTGTAACTGTTTCAAAGCAACATGGGACAATTAAAATTCCTACTCTAGAAGAACTTTCCACCATCCCATTTCGGGAATATCAACGCTTCAACTATCAATAGACTCTCTTCGTGGTTATAGTGGTCATCTTGAGGTTACAGGTTGTAATCCACCAAACCTTCTCAATTTAGATAATGATGAGCCGATGAAAGAAACCTTCACACTCATATCTATGATCTTTGAAACCATCATTATACAACCAACTCCTATATTATGACCATGATCACGTAAGAAGGATGTTGACCGTATCCTTATCACTATTACTTGTACTCAACATCCTCTTATTGAGCATATTGTCTGTAGTGCCCACATTTTACACACACACAATTACAACCGTAAAATATCGGGATAAATTTTTTTGACTTACATGCTCACTACACACAACACAACAAGGGCTCGAAAGAAACTCGAAACAATTACATAATTCATCGACACATACATAGGTTCTTTAATTGTATTTTAGTTACGATTAACATTCCAAGAACATTATTGTGCAAGGATAAATTTCTCATTTGTCCACCCACAGATTCTTAAGTTCATTCCATGGTTAAATTACCATTCGATCCTTTTAGTTGGCTTCTTATTCTTTACAAAATTTTCCATAACTTGCATACTTATTTGGCATAATTCAAATGCATATAAAATACTTAATTATCTTGTTCTTATGTTAAGAATATTCTTCTCGAACATATATTCAATGTCTACCTTTTTACTCTTACAACTCAAGTGAATGTGACTTGGTGTCCATATAGCGATATTAGGATTTAACGGAGATTTAAATACAAGATAGCTTTTTACCAAAACATTCTTCGATCACGGTATAGTTATTTCCCTACCATAGTTATTCTAATTCAATGACTTGTGAAATTCCATTTTGATTTATATATGTATTTTGTTTTCTCGAAGGTTGACACACCAAGGCAATTCATATTCTTTGAAACAAAAGAATATATTTAATTGAGTTATAAGGTCTCCCAAAAGTGGCATTATTCGAACCTCAAATCTCATTTTTACTCTTATATGCTTTATTTTCTACGTCACATTATGGTCTTATTATTAGCATTGTCTTGTAAAAGGAGTTACTGAAGTGTTTGTCTAACCTCTTGAAGACATATATGATTAGAAGACTTGAAGCTACACATGAACCCTAAGTTAACATCCAAATCAACTGAGGTTTAGATTAATTCCAACTTCACCTAAGGGTCTACCCCTCAACTATATATGAGTTTTAAGCGAGAGGACAAATTTATGCTAAACCACCTTCAGAAAGGACCAAGGTGTTATGTTGAGAGAAACCAAAGTAACACATTTAGTTGAGCGGAGCTAAGGGTTCATTAACAAGAGTTTAAGACCTAGAACAACTAAGTCACAACCTCCATCTATGTCATCTGGATCCACAAGGATTTCATTCGATGAAGAAATTTAATTTTAAATCTATCTTTGGAAGACAAGGTAGTCCACTAGGATACGAAGGAAGAGTTAGCTCTACATACTCCAAGAAAAGTTTGAATTGTGTCACTCCTATCAGACGGGTTTATGACAATGTCACTAAACATACTGACTAAGATGATAAACCCATTCTTGGGCTCTTGTTTACTCAAACTAGGAGATTTCCATCGAGTGTAGAGTTTAAGTTCATTCTACGGTTTTAATGTCTTCTACGGTAAGGAGTATCACACATGAAAACAAGTTATGCTCCGATATTGAACAAGGGTAGAGTGTTTTGATTAAATCTCTTTATTACATTTACAAAGTATGAATGCACAAGATGACTCATTAATCATTTATTGAACACTAAATATGCACTACAAGATATTACTTCAAATTCATTTACCTTATATAAATATCAAACCTTTTTTACCATGTGTACTATGAATCAAATTGAACCTATGATTAAATGCACATTTCCTAGATGTCCTTGAAACTAGCATCTCATACATATCAACAAATTATCAAATATAACCTTATGTAACATGAGACTACATTATACATTTATTCATTTAACAATGAACTATATAAATTACAATGATAATTAATGAATTACACATCGCCTTTTCGTCATCATTCTTTCATCTGTAAAAACCACGTGAGCATGATATCAGCGATAAATCGTTGGCATGGCATCCACCCTAATCTAACATAATTATCATTTTTAGTTTCCCATTTACATATGATAATAATTACAATTTGCAATCGAAATAAAAGGTTTAGAGACATGTATTCATTACATTTCATTTCACTTCATTTTGTAACCTAGGAGAGAGAGAAAAAGGAAAGAGAGAGAAAACACCATTTTGTCAAAAGTTCTATTTCACACAACAAGTTACACTATAGAGTTTTAAATAGTTATTTACATGTGTTAAAAGTATCTACGGTGGTTTGGTAACCCGACGAGGGTCCCACAACTTTCTATTTTTACATTTTCTTACTAGCTACAAAAACGTTCAAAATGGGCTCGGAGGCTAAGAAACCACTTCCAAAAGTTGTCTTCGATGAGAACACACACCACGATTAAATTTATACGTGTCCACCTATATACCAAGAGTTCATAGCAATTGAGGATTTGGAACTAGTGAACGGTTTACGTTTGGTGGCTAGTTTTAGGGCCACTGGTCGTAGTTGACCCAGTTGCAAATGAACAAAAGTTAGCTCGAGGGCTCAGAAAACCATGTCCAAAATTGACGTTTGATGGATGAACAGCATAACGAGAAACTTCCTACAAATTTCCCTATATAAGGAGAATTCATCGAGTCGATGGAATTTCGAGAACTAGAAAACCATTTTCAAAGCGGCGACAAGTTTTACTGGAAGCCACCTAGTCTAATTGGTCGAGTTTGACCTTGTCAATTTGTGACGAGGAGCCTACAAAATGGCATTGTCAAACTATCCAGAAAAGTGTTTTCCCTAAACTGAAAGTTCCATGCAATTTTCTAGTAAAAACACTAGAGGTTTGCGAAGACGGAAATAATTTCTCTATCCAGGTTTCAAATGGCGGTTCAAAACATGAAAGCCAACTTTCTAGATTTAATGACTTTCTACCACTTTGTAAAATAGTGTAACAGGGCTCTATAAGAGCGTCGTCAAAAAGATCACATATGTTCATTTGGGGTCAATCAAAGGTCAAGGTGACTCCTCACATAACAAGGTACACGAATGAAGCTTAACATCTCATTTTAGAGTTATGAAGGGTACTTAATGAGTCTCGAAAAATGCAAAAATTATCTATTTAAACCGGGAGATGATCAACTTTATTACTGGGAAGTCAATTTCGTCTGGTCGATAAAACAATATTGTAGTGATCTAGTTGGGTAGGAAGTTTTCTAAATCACCTCAGAATGAGGGTGGAAGTTCATGTTTTAATGCAAACGAGTTATTTTGACTTCGTGAGTTATGACACGACATTTCATTGTTTTGCAATGAGTTGATAAAAACATTTAACTGTATTATAATCCTAATATTTTAAAATTATATTAAGTTGCAAATGAAAAACTAAAGTACATGAGAGTTATGAAAGATGAGGGGAGGTGAACCATGCTGGGAGGGCGAAGTTGATCAAACCCATGAGATTCGGTTGACATCTCGCTTAAGCATTTTGTCGAACAGAGTTGCGAGCATCAAAAAGCTCCACTTGAATTTTATACGCATTTAACCTTTTCACAAAATTTTCTTCTGATCACTTGAAAACTACTAGAAAAGAAACCCACTCTTTATGCTTTGAATGGATGTCCTTACCATGTTCAAGAGCTTCCCTTTTTTTATACGACATGGGATGGGAGATGTTGGCTAGAAAGTTATACATGGCAAGCCATGAAGGCTTTAGATGACATCGCGAGGCATTTCTTGAGAACCATCATAAAGTGCCTTTTTAACAACATTGATTTGTGTAAAATAGATTCCACATTTCTCAACATTTCAAAAAGCATTTCATAAACTTTTTGCCAAAAAAATTTCCTTACCATACGCATTTCCATCTAAAAACCCATTTGCTTAAAAAACCTGAGTCCACAAGCATGGACAAGCATGATGATGAAATGGCATTTAAAAATGATATGTTTCCCATTTATTACATGGAAAAAAAAAATTTTTACACTTTCTTGATGCCAAAGCCACCAATAGCCATCACAACTCCAAGCAACATAATCAGATCATACCACATAATAATATTCATACCATCTATATATTTTATACATGTTCAAACATGAAATTTGGATCCTAACGTTTTGCTTTTAATGTGGATTTCCTATGAATCCATCATCATAAAACAATGACAAAACCCCTCTATCTTTTATGCTTAGATGGATGTCCATCCTCGATCTCAACAACCATATATGGCTATGCGTTGCATGTGTGGGCACATGTAAGGATAAGAAAGCGGTCAAATATTTGAATATTCCATTTGCATACATGGAACAATGTGAATGGTCTCTGAGGAACCCATGTCTTCCATGCACTTTTAGTTTGAAAATGCTCCATGAGAATTTTCTCTCATTCTTTCATTTGGTTAAACATTAAATCTAAGCAGCAGAAAAACATATTGCACCCTATGAGATGACCCACGCATTTCTACCAGGGTAAAAAACAAAAAAAACCATCCCATGATTGCACCATCAAACCACATCTTTGACACCATGCACTCTGCCCACATTCCAAAATCACATTTTATGCATTGCTAAATCCAAATCCCTACTGCAACCACCTCAAGAAAACAACTACCTTCTTCAACTTCTTTGGTGGGTGTGTGAAATCGGGTTTGAAGCTTCCTCCCTCCTTCCCATGGCGGTGCTGCTCTCCTCATCAAAAAGAAGAAAAAAAAAAAATAAGGAAAGGAGCCCTAGCCCCCTTTTTTAATAATCCCCCTAATTCACGGGCCTTTTAAATTTTAACTCTTTTATTATTTTTTTTTTTTTTTTGTTTGTTTAAACTAAAAAAAACATAAAAACCCTAAAATGAAAGTAAATACAAATAAAAAAAATAGCTTAAAGGTAATCCATATAATAGTGATAAAATAATTGACACTAAAACAAATGATCGTAAATCGAAAATTTAAATTATAATATTATTATAAACATTATTTTTATGATTTTATGGGCTAAAAAAATAATAATAATAATAATTATTAATCATATTAATGGCGATGACAACTAGGCAAGCTTGAAGAAGCGAGAACTAGATTTTCCTTTAACTTCGGATAATGGCACATGCACTACTGAGGTCCATAGTTTGGGGTGAACTTGACAATGACCCTTGAAAAGGCAAGAAGGAGAGGAGGGTGCAAAATCTTTCAGCTTGAGAAGGAAAAGTCAACAACGGTCAATGAGGGCACACACAACCCTCCCCATGCTTAGCAGCGAGGGTCGTCATGTCAAGAACTGGGGAAACATCGAACGGGGCTTACATTCTCCTCCCCTTAAGAAAGCATCGTCCTCGATGCGACATACTAATGAAGAAAGAGAAATGGTAAGCAACAAGGAACAAATATGGGTGAAGGTACGCTCTAAGGTTAAGATTTCAGACACAAAATCATGGTCATCGGGGTGGCCCTAGGAACATCAGGTAGAAATTTTAACTTTCAAGGTTCTGTGAAGATTGGTAGTTCCATTTTACCTTATTACTTAGTTAGCATTTTCTTTTACAGTATTTCTTATCTCAAGATTATAATATTCATTGTTTAGAATTTTTAGTTGTCTTAAGTTTGTGGGTGCCCAATAATAACTAACATCAAGATGTCACACAAAACTTAACACAACACAAACAACCCATGAGACATCTTGTTACCTACTTTCATGATTGTATCATATCACAAGGTCTTTTAATTCCTCCATGGAATGACAACAAGTAGACCACATAGCAAAGAATTTCCAACAATTATGTCCTAGACATAGATCTAGTACACACATATGACTAACAAACATAATCATCATACTGATACAAAGGTAACTAGTATCACATGTCTCAAAAAAAACCATGACTATACCCACATAGTTCGAGACAATATCAAAAATAGTCCATACCAACCAATGGGAAGAGTCAAGCCTCAAACATAACAATGTGTAATGAGACTCACAAGAGTACACATAACTCATTATACCAACTCCACACATAAAAGACATCATGAAACAATCTCCATATATCTCCCGAATATCACAAAAAAAACTCCATATACCTCCAAAGCATCACCATAATCTCAAGAATAATCTCCATACTACCTCCCAGAGAAAGAATCATAGTGCCAAAACCAAGTCGGGTCACTCAACCATAGAGCCCCATCGAGAATATCAGGTCACTCAACCATAGAGTGCTATAAAGAATATCAGGTCACTCAACCATAGAGGCCCATCTCCTTTCTCCTTTTAATGAGGTCGGGTCACCCTATGGCCACAGGCACATATAGAGCCCCGTCACCCCTGACCCAGTGACATAATAACTCGTGGTTCAACAACCCGCTAGTTATCTGTAACTCCTTGGGGCATACCCCCATACAATGAAGGGTCCATAGGTTCAACCACTCCATGGTTAATCCCATGACCCTATTCGACACATTACGACATTAGAACCAAGCATAACAATCCATTCAAATGCCAAGTGGAAAAATCAAAAGCCTTGGGCAAGGCTATAAAACTTTTAAATATGAAAAGAAAGTTTTAAAACTAAGAAAAACAAATGGCTAATTAGCCATGGTTAGTGCAAAATCAAATGTTAATGCAACAATCAAATAAATGCCCAAAATATAAGAACATGTCAATCAAGAAAATGGCTGGTTCTAATAAAAGAGATAATGATTAATTTACGAATAAAATACGTATTGAGAAAATAGCACATTCTGATCACTATGTGGCCTCATACCACCACCGAAGGGGTACTCATCGAGTTCTTTGGCACTCGGACATCGAGCCTCGGCTCGTAAAAATATACATGTAACTAGAAATGAGTATATCAAATAATGTAAGCTGTCATCATCTCTGCTGAATCATCCTCCATACTCCATGAGGATCAACATAGTCAAAATCACATAGGATTATTCAATGAACAATCAATAGGAAAGAAGCGAGGGAACTCTAGTTGCATAAGTTGAGCCTAAGGTGGTGTGCACCCATAATATATTGAGAAAGCTCAAAGTATACTAAATAGATAGAAGTGGGTTTTTAGTCTATATAAGACTCCACTTCCTCACTCGTACTCGGCTCAAGATTATGAAAACCTGGTCCACGCCTCCTCTCTCCACACATACACTCTTGATGGTTTATCCCCTTAGGGTCGTCTAGTGTAAGGTTCACAACATACACATAACTACATCACTAACACAATGGTGATTCACGCACATTAACCATAACGTCTTACGCATGGTATTTATATACAGGGTATAACACAATCACTACTTTCACGGGTTACGATACATCACATTACCACATCCTGCACCCAAAGTGCAATCACTGTACACTAGGGATCATACTCACCATATGCCCCTAAATCATGACATGAACCATCACATATTACATGAATTATATGTATGAGGAAACAATGTCTAACCTTATGACATATAGTCAATTGCAATACAACACGACGATGCACACAACTAATCACAATACGGTGATGACATCACGATAAAATGTGATTCACTTTACATCAATTTTGTCATGCAATACATCAATACACCTTCACATCACATAAATCCAAAATGTTTTAACCCTCTACAATCCATAATAACATTCCGTTCACAAACAACAAGGTGGTACATCACACACAGATTCCTCATTGAATCAACAACATAGAGAGTGAATACTCTCATCACAAGCACATCAATATGATAACAAATACGCACTAAGTGACATGCACCACATGTGCTTCCATAAGGTCACAATTACGACATAGTTCACATAACAACATATATCACATTACTCTTCAATATCCACCACCATCATGCTAGAATCATCACAACTCAATCCATCCCGAGAGGTTGAGAGCATGAACCTCGCTCACGATACCATATGTAGTGCCCACATTTTACACACACAATTACAACAGTAAAATACCAGGATAATTTTTTTTTACTTACATTGCTCACTACACACAACACAACAAGGGCTCAAGTAAAAACTTCGACTCGCATACGACAATTACATAAGTCATCGACTCACATAGACACATGAAAACAACATAGGCATGTCGATGCCACACTTTTCCCAATGAATGGTTACTAGTAATGACCCAACCACAAGAAAAATGACTTCAGGAATGGGAACCCACAACACATCATTTCTTTAATTGTATTTTAGTTACGATTAACATTCCAAGAACATTATTGTGCAAGGATAAATTTCTCATTTGTCCACCTACTAGATTCTTAAGTTCATTCCATGGTTAAATTACCATTCGACCCTTTTAAGTTGGCTTCTTATTCTTTACAAAATTTTCCATAACTTGCATACTTATTTGGCATAATTCAAATGCATATAAAATACTTAATTATCTTGTTCTTATGTTAAGAATATTCTTCTCGAACATATATTCAATGTCTACCTTTTTACTCTTATGACTCAAGTGAATGTGACTTGGTGTCCATATAGCGATATTAGGATTTAACGGAGATTTAAATACAAGATATTTTTTACCAAAACATTCCTCGATCACGGTATAGTTATTTCCCTACCATAGTTATTCTAATTCAATGACTTGTGGAATTCCATTTTGATTTATATATGTATTTTGTTTTCTCGAAGGTTGATCACACCAAGGCAATTCATATTCTTTGAAACAAAAGAATATATTTAATTGAGTTATAAGGTCTCCAAGAGTGGCATTATTCGAACCTCAAATCTCATTTTTACTCTTATATGCTTTATTTTCTACGTCACATTATGGTCTTATTATTAGCATTGTCTTGTAAAAGGAGTTACGAAGTGTTTGTCTAACCTCTTGAAGACATATATGATTAGAAGACTTGAAGCTACACACGAACCCTAAGTTAACATCCAAATCAACTGAGGTTTAGATTAATTCCAACTTCACCTAAGGGTCTACCCCTCAACTATATATGAGTTTTAAGCGAGAGGACAAATTTATGCTAAACCACCTTCACGAAAGGACCAAGGTGTTATGTTGAGAGAAACCAAGGTAACACATTTAGTTGAGCGGAGCTAAGGGGTTCATTAACAAGAGTTTAAGACCTAGAACAACTAAGTCATAACCTCCATCTATGTCATATGGATCAATAGGGATTTCATTCGATGAAGAAATTTAATTTTAAATCTATCTTCGAAAGACAAGGTAGTCCACTAGGATACGAAGGAGGAGTTAGCTCTACATACTCCAAAAAAGTTTGGTGTGTCCTCTCTATCGAGACGGGTTTATGACAATGTCACTAAACATACTGACTAAGACGATAAACCCATTCTTGGGCTCTTGTTTACTCAAACTAGGAGATTTCCATTGAGTGTAGAGTTTAAGTTCATTCTACGGTTTTCAATGTCTTCTACGGTAAGGAGTATCACACATGAAAACAAGTTATGCTCCGATATTGAACAAGGGTAGAGTGTTTTGATTAAATCTCTTTATTACATTTACAAAGTATGAATGCACAAGATGACTCATTAATCATTTATTGAACACTAAATATGCACTACAAGATATTACTTCAAATTCATTTACCTTATATAAATATCAAACCTTTTTTTTTTACCATGTGTATTATGAATCAAATTGAACCTATGATTAAATGCACATTTCTAGATGTCCTTGAAACTAGCATCTCATACATATCAACAAATTATCAAATATAACCTTACGTAACATGAGACTACATTATACATTTATTCATTTAACAATGAACTATATAAATTACAATGATAATTAATGAATTACACATCACCTTTTCGTCATCATTCTTTCATCTGTGCAAAACCACGTGAGCATGATATCGGCGATAAATTCGTTGGCATGGCATCCACCTAATCTAACATAATTATCATTTTTCAGTTTCCCATTTACATATGATAATAATTACAATTTTTAAATCGAAATTAAAGGTTTAGAGACATGTATTCATTACATTTCATTTCACTTCATTTTGTAACCTAGGAGAGAGAAAGAGAAGGGAAGAGAGAGAAAACACCATTTTGTCAAAAGTTCTATTTCACACAACAAGTTACACTATAGAGTTTTAAATAGTTATTTACATGTGTCAAAAGTATCCACGGTGGTTTGGCAACCTGACGAGGGTCCCACAACTTTCTATTTTTACATTTTCTTACTAGCTACAAAAATGTTCAAAATGGGCTCGGAGGCTAAGAAACCGCTTCCAAAAGTTGTCTTCTGATGAGAACACACACCATGATTAAATTTATACGTGTCCACCTATATACCAGAGTTCATAGCAATTTGACGGAATTGAAACTAGTGAGCGGTTTACGTTTGGCGGCTAGTTTTTTAGGGCCCTTTGGTCGTAGTTGACCCGATTGCAAATGAACAAAAGTTAGCTCGAGGGCTCGAGAAAACCCATGTCCAAAATTGACGTTTGATGGATGAGCATGCAACATGAGAAACTTCTAAAGTTCCCTATATAAGGAGAATTCATCGAGAGAGTGAATGAAAATTGAGAACTAGAAAATAGTCTTCAAATGGCGACAAGTTTTTAGAAGCCACTAGTCTAATTGGTCAATTTGACCTTGTCAAGCTTGTGACCAGAGGCCTCAAAATGCTTTGTCAAACTATCTAGAAAAGTGTTTTCCCTAAGCTGAAAGTTCCATGCAATTCTCTAGTAAAAACACTAGAGGTTTGTGAAGACGGGAAATAATTTCTCTATCCGGGTTTCAAATGGCGGTTCAAAGCGAAAGCCAACTTTCTAGATTTAACGACTTTCTACACTTTGTAAAATAGTGTAAGAGGCTCTATAAGAGCGTAAAAAAAGATCACATATGTTCGTTTGGGGTCAATCCAAAGGTCAAGGTGACTCCTCACATAACAAGGTACATGAATGAAGCTTAACATCTCATTTTCAGAGTTATGAAGGGTACTTAATGAGTCTCTGAAAAATGCAAAAATTATCTATTTAAACGGGAGATGATCACATTTATTCTTTGGGAAGTCAATTTCATCTGGTCGATAAAACAATATTGTAGTGATCTAGTTGGGTAGGAAGTTTTCTAAATCACCTCAGAATGAGGGTGGAAGTTCATGTTTTAATGCAAACGAGTTATTTTGACTTCGTGAGTTACGACACGACATTTCATTGTTTTTGTAATGAGTTGAAATAAACATTTAACTGTATTATAATCCTAATATTTTAAAATTATATTAAGTTGCAAATGAAAAACTAAAGTACGAGAGTTATGAAAGATGAGGGGAGGTGAACCATGCTGGAGGGATGAAGTCGATCAAAACGCAGGATTGGTTGACATCTCGCTTAAGCATTTTGTCAAACAGTTCACGAGCATCCGAAAATCCTCCACCATTTTGTCACACATTTATCCCATACGAAATTTTTGTAAGAAAACTCTGATTTGAAACCCATTCCTCTACTCTTTATATCTTTGAACCATGTTCTAAGTGTTCCCAAGGACTTTTTTTATACATTTGGGAGATGTTGCAAAGCCATAGAAATGGAACTTTGAGATGACAGTTGCAAAGCTGAGGCATTTCTTTGAAGTTTTCATAAAGCCTTTTAACAAACCCATTTGTGTAAATCCTGAAACCATGAATTTTCCTTAAGCACGTTTTTTTTGAAACATTCAGGAAACTTCCTTACACCTATGCATTTCCATTTAAAATGTGCAAGCTAAAAAAAAAAACATTAGCATTAGAGTTTCAAAGGAGATGTGGTCCAATTTGATCAATGATAAGGAAGTGATATGTCGTGAAGCTTCATTACATGGAGGAAGAAAAAAGATCATCATTTCCCACACTTTCTTGAGCACCATGACAAGCCACCAATATCCATGTGACAACTCCCAACACAATCAAATCATTTTTTAATGGCTTAAAAAAATATTCATTACCATGCATATGATTGATGTCAAACCACATTTGGATCCTAACGTTTTCTCAGATTTGCCATTGTGGAAAAGTGATTTCCTACAAATCCATATCAAATCATAGAAACATGTAACAAAACCCCTCTATCTTTTATGCTTAGATGGACATCCCATTCGATCTAAACTGGCATATATGAGCAAGTGCGCATGTAAGGAGTAAACGATCGGTCGAGATTTGGAGTTTATTATAGCTTGCATAGGTGGAGCATGTGACTGTTCTGAGGAACCCATGTCTTCTTCCATTCATGGCTAAAAATGCTCCATGAGAAGTTGTCTCATTCTTTCATTTGGTTAAACACTCTAAAAGCATCAAACATTTACTTATGACTGACTTCACTTGCGGCTTCAAGGGAGTAAAACAAATGAGACCCACAAACCACATCTTCTTTCACACATAGGTGAAACTCCACCCACCATTCATTAATGTCTGCAGCCATTTGAAATCCCTATGACCACTAATAAGAAAACAACTACCTTCCTTGACTACGGTGGGTGTGCGAGATCTGGTTGAAGCTCTCCTTCCCCATGGTGGGGTTGCTCTCCTCTTATCTAAAAAAAAAAGGAAGAAAAAAATAAGGAAATAAGGAGCCCTAAGCCCCCCCTTTTTTTTTTAATAAACCGCCCTAATTCATGGGCCTTTTAAATTTTAACTCTTTTATTTTATTTTTTTTTTGTTTGTTTTAACTAAAAAAACATAAAAACCCTAAAACAAAGTAAATACATAATAAAAAAATAGCTTAAAGGTAATCCATAATAATAGCGATAAAAAATTGACACTAAAACAAATGATCGTAAATCGACAATTTAAATTATAATATTATTATTAACATTATTTTTATGATTTTATGGCTAAAAAAATAATAATAATAATTATTAATCATATTAATGGTGACAACTAGGCAAGCTTGAAGAAGCGAGAACTAGATTTTCCTTTAACCGGATAATCACACATGACGCTACAAGGTCCACATTTTGGGGTGCCGATAATGACCCGAAAAGGCAAGAAGGAGAGGGAGGGTGCAAAATCTTCACTACGATAAGGACAAAGTCAACAACGGTCAATGAGGGCACACGCACACAACCCTCCCTATTTAACTTATGACCTACACTCCTCTCATTAGTGATCGATGTATGATCCACAATATACTCTATCGGTTCACCCTTATACACAATCTATCATGACATCTCCTTCTTCTTCCCCTCTTACTCCTTCATATTCCATTATACCTCTACCTTCCACAACATCACCACTAGCTATTTTTTTCTATTATATCTCCCATCCCACCCCACGGATGAGCCATACTACACATGGCATGAAACCCCTGGGCATGATGTTTCTAAGTGTAGATCTTATAGGAATCTTATGAGGAAGCTTTAGGTGGAAGTTAGATGAGACCAACATAATAATGTGTCATGACCTTCTTCCACAATGCCTCTCTTTTGTTCTCATCACGTGACTTTTTCTCATATATTAACAATACTTTTGGGCCATCTCTATAAGCATGAGCGTGGAATCCTTCTCCTCGTGTGCCTAAGTGTCGATCTCTATCCCCCATCACACCATTCTATGCCAAAATTTCCTTCTCATTCTTCCCCCACATCCCTCCCTCGATGGCATTCATCATGATATGCTCGCATAGATCTCTAACTAGATTTATGATTCAATCTTTTCTACATGATCAGAAGTTCATCAAGGTATCCATATCATCCAAGATAACCTCGAGGACATCATGATCCATACCCATTTAGACACCATAAAAATGCATACTTATTTCTATCATATTCTTAGTTGTCTATATAATTTGCATAATATGCTAGTCCACATTCCTTTAGAATTAATTATATCATGATCTAAGCATTCATCCCCTTCAAGATTTAATTCAATCAAATCTATTACATCCCCTTTAGAATTAATTATATTAATTTTAATTACACTCAAACTACACTTTTATGGTCCTTGGCTAATTTAATTAATTATGTATTTAATTACCTACTCATCCTCCACTTAAACTCCACTTCTAGAATCCTACAAAGGTGGAAGTAGCAAAGTTGCACGCATAACCACCTTCCTGGATACAAACTCATTGCCAAATAAAAATTTATTTCCCCTCAATGGATATTCAATCCAATTGAATTTTTATAACATCCTCCAATGTTCTTTTAAGAATATGCATTCATGGTCTCATTAAGAACCTTCAACCACTCCATGACCTTTCCTTCGATTAGAAATAGGAAGCCATAACATCCTCTTACAATCCTGGAAGTTTTATACAATTGCACCAACCTCTACTCATTTTCCATTCAAATTTGCATCCTTGTGTTTAATTTTCCCCTAACGTTATCATTCCTCCATTTATATATTAATTTAGAGCATCCACAATCCAACAACCATAAGAAATTCAACAAGTGTGTGTGCACTTCAGAAATTTCATCATTGAGGTTGCAAGAGAAGCTTGGAGAAAGGTTTGTTGTTAGTTTAGTTGTTTTTCTTTAACTTTCTTTGGGGTTTTCTTGTATACACTCACCAAAAATTTATATGAATTTTTGACATCATTAATGATGTATGCCAACCACTCACACGTAATAATTGAGACATTCTATCTTAATTGATTTCTTTTAGTTATCTCCATCTTGGGTTTATATGGTCATGGCTTCCTATCTTAGATACTATGATCCTCACTCTTATCTCTCTCCCTCTTAGGTTCATCCTTCCCTCTTGAGTATATACGGTCATGGCTTCTTATCTTGTATACTATGATCCTCACTCTTATCTCTCTCACACTTGGGTTCATCCTTCCTACTTGGATTTATATGGCTTGTAGACACAAAATCACGCACTCTAGGTATTATTTAGTCTCGATCTCATACTACTATTCATATGGTTTTGAGTGAAGAAAGTACTATTTAACCCATGTCCTTTGGCCATTTTACTTTGCTTTTTGTCTTCACTTTGACCTTCACGCATGTACTTGCCCGGTTTTTGTCACTATGTATCATTCCTATCCCTAATTGGGGTGCCTAACCCAATCTTGGGGCACCCAAAGCACTCTAGTCCCATTTGGGGGCACCCTGATCCTCTTTATACTTTGCTTCCATATTTTGGGCACTTTCTAGCCATTTGAGCTTTCCATATTTTTAGTGGTTGAACTTTTTGGGTTAATTACGAAATTAGAACAAGAGAACAGTATAAATATAAAGTTATGAGACCATAATTAGGGACCAAGCACTAAGCACTAATATCATCCACCTAAGGTTGCATCCATCCAAGGCATCTAGAGCTTCATTTACATCCATCTAGCTCCATCACAAGGGATAAGGATGGTTCATCTGCATCACACTTCATAGGAGGGGAGTTTATTCTATTCCATCCACCATCTATTTACATTTCTACATCTAGTTATTTCTCGCTACTTCACAAAGTGTGGTGGCATAAGAGCACATAGTGCACGATTTTCGCACGCACACACACACACACACACACACACACACACACACACACACACACACACACACACACACCTCAAACTAAATTTGGGTTTTAAATGTAGTGCGGTGCTCGATTACTAAGTCCACCATTGTGGCCATTGGTGATAGTCAACCCTTCATATGTATCTTTATTTTTTATGGTTTTGATGTTTGGCTTGGGGTTTTCAGGTCTCTTCTTCATCTCTAATTACTAGCGAAATTCATTATATTTTAGTGACATACACGCAACATGCGGCGAGGGCTTCACATCATTTAGCGGACTATGAAAATTTGCTTTCTGGACCTCCTGCACAGACCAGGGCACCCAGATCTCAAACCGGGGGCCCCAGGCCCCCCCATCCCTCTCCAGGCACCCCAGTCCATCCGGACAGCTAAGATCTACACTTTCTGGAGCTCATGTGTGGTTGTATCTACATTCTACTTATCTAGTTTATTATGTAACACAGTCCCAAATAGTCAGTGAATCAACTAAGCTTTTCTTAACCCTATTTGCTCATTGGGGTTTTACATTTCTACTTACTCAATTGTTTGGGTCATTTCCTTTATTCATTTAGTTGGTATTTACCATTGTGCATAACATTATATTAAACTAAATTAGGCCCCTATTATTCCACTTTAGTTTAATCATGGCCATTATTTCCTATCTTGGATACTTTGGTAACTTCTATCTACCTCTCGCTTGGGTTCATCCTTCCCGCTTGGGTTTATATGGTCATGGCTTCCTACTTCAGATATTGTGATCCTCATATTGCTCTTCTCTCCCGCTTAGGTTTACCTCTTATCGCTTGGGATGACTATATCATTGGTTCTCATCCCATCTTATCCTATCACATGTACTTTATCAATCTAAAAACCTTTTATCAATTCATTTTTCTTAATCATAAATTTCCATACATTTGTGCATACATAAGAAAATGAAATCATAAAATTAAGTACACATCAACATCAACATACAATATCAACAATGGTATCTCATATATATCTATTAAAAAGAATTGGTTTATACATCCTCATTATCTCTCGCAAAAATCATACAATCAACCATCCCTCAAGAATCCCTCCCTCACTTTGGAGGCTTGGCCAATGCTTTGAGTTGATGGTTCTGACTAGTTGCATGCACATAGGAACCATGCCAAATATATTTCTCTAAACTAAGCCCCCGAAGCCTCTCCCTATGCTCTAGCCACTCAAACCTCTAAATCCGCGATGCATGTCACATAGGCTTCCTAACACTCTATTGTCCTCTTTGCATCCACTAGCCTTGTTTCTTTCTCTTGTACCATCAATGCTTACTCTCCAGAGAATGCCTTGCCTAAGGATTAAATATTTTCTACACTTCACAGTACTTGAATGTCTATATACCTCTGCAACTCATGTAGTCTAAAATTCCCCACTAAGTCTATGACGTCACTAACCGGATATGCCATCACGGTCATATCCATCAAATCAAGAGCACCATCTAAAATCTCATGATGGGATTCCTCAATCATCAAATACCACTCATCTATGGTCTACCTTGTAAAATAAAGCGAACCACACATTAAACATCTACTCTTCACCATGATCTCAAAATATCCTATCAATCATAATAAACAAATCATACTTAATTGTGTTGGCTTTTCCACCATGATAGATCCATCTTCTCAACCTCCCAACACTACCCCTTCCTAAACATATCTCAAATGGTAGGCTCCTACTAATTGTTCCCACCTCTCTCAAGGTACCCAATATCAAGGGTAACCTCCTTGAATCCTCCTCCCTCTACCGAACCATCACATATGTTGTTATCTAACCCCTTTTTTTCAATAAATACCCTCCTTTGGGTCTCATAATCACCACTCATAGTGTCATCTCTAAGGTCTCGCTACTCCCTCCTCCTCTCTAATAACTTGTCTATCGAGGTTATCCTAGACCTCTAATATATGAGGTCCCACTACACTTCCACTCCCCTCTCCATTGCTACCATCTACCACCTGGTTATGGGGCACGTATCACATGGTGTGGCCACAATGAGCAGTGTTATTTTACTATCAATACCTCTCTCCCTCGCCTCTCTGCATTATATATATATATATATATATATATATCCTATATATATATATATATATATATATATATCTTAGAGAGAGATGGAGTCGCCACATGAGCTAGCTACCCAAACTCAAAAAGCATCTTCTCCAATGGATGTGTCTCCATAAACCATATGTAATGCCCAATAATCTCATATATCCCATCAGCTACCATTGTAGTTGGCTAGGTAGGTCATTGGTCCATTATACCTCTATAGGTTTCCCACACTACCTACTCTTATCTCACCTAAGGAAATATCTTGAATCATACCATTGGTGTCACTATCGGACCTCTCTCCCCTATATAATCGTTAGGGAATATTTTGCTACCTCTAGTTGTTTACCCATATGTTTATTCATTGGTAACCATTCATATATCCAAGATGACAACAATATGAGGAGCCCTATTGGAATTTGTTACCTCATCTAAATTATGTACAGATCATGCACTACTTACACCCATATGGTTATTCCCCAATTGAAATATATCCCTATCTCCAAGGCATCCTACATACCACTAGCAAAATAGCGAGTACTAATCCATCTTCCTTATGGCACAAGTGCACAAGCCCACAAACCACATCAAACCTAAAAGGGAAAATGTGAATGGATGTTGCCTCGAAGGTTAGAGATTGAACTTATGACTTGTACTACATCTCCTCCATGTAGTTTTTTGTGTATGTGTATAAATTGTGCCTAAGATGCCCTTGTTTTCCCTTAATAACGGGTTATAGCTAAATGTAGCAATGTAGTAGAATGTGTGGATGGAATAGAATGAACTTCCCCTTCCTATGTTTTAGGAGTGCTGACCCTTTTCCTTTGAATGGATGTTAGATGAATGTCTTGGAGTGCTTTAGGTGCCTTTTGAATGCAAGCTTAGGTGATGATAGTAATGTTTAGTGTTTGGTCCTTGATTTTGAACACATAACTATGTATTTATATGATTCCCTTGTTTGAATTTTTAATTGACAACTAGAAGGCCAACCCATAAGTGAAAAATATGCCCAAAAGATAAAAGAGACCCAAAAGAAGTGAGTAAGGTAAGAAAGGGTCAGGGGCACCCAAAGGGGACAGAGTGCATGGGCATTGTTATCCTAGCTAGGAGCTGGTGTCTGAAGCCATAAAAGATAAATCAAGTAAAGTTTTGAATAGGTTGTAGGGTGTGTAAGACCAAATAGAAAACAAGAGACAAAGAAAAGAGGCCAAAGATAGTTTTCAACCACTAGTTTTCTTGCTTAGGAATCATGTAAATGCTAGTATGATTTTAGGACCTAGAAATGTACCCAAGTGTGTGATTTTGTGTCTACATTTTCCCCCACTTTATGTTGTTGAGTGAATACTCGATAACATAAAGTAGATAAGAAAGATGTGTACCTTATGATCATGTAGAGTGTGTGGCGAAAATAGTGTGCCGAGTGGACAAGTGAAGCATGGAATGATGCAAAGTGAAGTGTGGAGACTAGGAAAGGAAAGTGACCCTAGGGGTGAAGCATGTGTATGCATTCATTGTACCTATTTTGTGTTTGTGCTTTTTTTTTCCTAAAGGATGCTTCTTGTTGTGTATTAAGGATGGACCTAAAAAAAGAAGAGAAAAAGAGTAGTCAAAGTTTGTATATATGAAAAATGTATGTAAAAAAGTATGTAAAAGTGTGTAAAAGTAATAGTAAAGGAAAGTGTGCACCTGATGTAAAAGAGTGTAAAGGATAGAAAAGTGTCCTAAAATGTTGTGAAGAGTGATTTTTTGGGTGATCTCATGCCAAAGATAGTTTTTGGGTGATCTCATGCCAAGTGTGAGTTTTTGGGTGATCTCGCCAAGTGTGAGTTTTTGGGTGATCTCACACCAAAGAGCAAGTGTTGGGGAGAGAGGTCTAGTGTTACTCTCCTTCCATGACTCTTCCCGATAAGCACCACCATTATAGATGGGTGTCCTCGATTTTTTTTTTTCTGATTGTTCAAATTAGTTTTGAAATTGTTAGATTATTGATTGAAGGAGATATAGATATGCATTATTTTGTAACTAACTATGTGCATATAACTATAGAATTTACTCTTTGAAGGCTTTATGAATTGTGTTGATGATAAGATGATTGTATGTGCCCCCAGGACATTAGCACTCAGGGGAGGACACAAGCCTAGTGCTACTATCTAATTTGGGTGTTGGTGTTTGTGTTGTGATTTTGAGGACCCAAGTCGATTTTGAGTCGTTTTTATGACATATTATGTTGTTGATTTTTTTTCTTATATATGTATGTAATTTATATTATAGCTCTGAGAGTTGTTGTAGGGGTGATTTTTTCACCCAATGTATGCCCCCCTCATTTGGGGTGCATGTGATGATGGTAGGAGAATGTGGCCAAAAGAGAGGACCTGATGTTGATTTGAAGTGGACCTATAGGGGGTAGGGGATGTGCATGGTAGAAACCAAGGCACATGAAAACAAAGTGGCTAGTAACATGTGTTAGTAGAAAAAAAGTAGCAAGCATGCAATAAAAGACAATGTAAACAAGCAAGTGTGTAAAACAAAGTGGACCATGAAAAGTGGGTTTCAAACATGGGACATCACTCACAATGTCACAAGACAATCAGGGCGAAGTGCCAAAAGCATACAAACAATGAGCAAACAAGACATAGGGCATAGCCCACAAAACAATAGCATACATAATAGAAAAACAAAATCAAAAAAGTGTATCAGATAACCATGGTGGCATATAGTCTGCAAAGAAAATGCTACACATGAAGCACCCATTAGCATGTTAGAAAGAAAGATAAATAGTATGTCAAGGCATGTATGTATGTATCAATGGAAAGTAATGTGCTTTAGTAAAAGTAGAAGTAGTAAATGATGAAATAATAACACATGTATGTGTGTGTGAGAGTTTAAAGGTAGATGCCCCCGGGAGCCTCGGTGGGATTGGAAAAGGATACAATGTCAAGCATCATTACTGACATGTGAAAAATTGTAAGAGATCTGCATTCACAACTAAAGACCAAGTGAATGTGCATGTGTATATGATAAAGATAATGACATATTGAGTATTCCGACTAGCATAGTAAGCAAAGTGCATCATGTAAGTAAGTATATATAAAAAAAGTAAGTGCAACCAAGATATGAAAATGTAGTGTATGAGTGTGATGGAATGGTATGCAATGTGTGAATGTGATAGGAGCAAGTGTGCCCCCATGGATGGATGTGTATGAGATGAGGTTCATTTATAAAATACCCCTCAACAATCAAGAATGAACCATAGAACAAGAGTGTGCATCATCGGGAAATGGTTTGAGAATGTGTGCTAGAAAGATAGATCATGAAGCATAGAGCATGAAAAGTGAATGTGGTGAGGTTCATTTCAGATTTAGACCCTTAGCATTTGAGTATGAACCATGGAACTAGAGTGTGTCATAGGGTAATGATGATACAAGGTGTGTATCAAGATGTGTAATAAGTACTGAGAAAGATTAAGTGTGAAGCACAAAGTGTGATAGTAGATATTATAGAAAACTTATGATGCTAGGGAGGGGGGAAGAAAGTGTGATGCCCCCCAAGTGTGAGAAGGATAGAAGGCTATCCAATGATAGTGAAGGGAAAGGGCCCTCCACCCGATATCGAGGAGATAAAGGCATGTGATGATGCTCTAAGATGGTGGAGTATGAGAGTAATGATGTGTACATGTGAAGGAGACCTATGTGGTGAAGGAGGTGGTGAACACCTATGTGAAGGGGGGTTTCCCGAGTAGGGGACTTAGGCCGATGAGATGGGCTAGTGGACCGATGAGGATGAAAAGGTCATGAAGTAGGTCATGTGTGAATAGGAGAACTAGGTGTAGAGTGTGCCTTAGATTTGAGAGGCCTTGGAGGCCTAGATGTTGTAGTTGGTGGAAAGATCATCAAGACTAGGTTTAGGAAATGGTGTGCATGGTGGAACACCTTTAATAGTGATAACTTGTTTATTGTGAATGAACTTGAGACACAAATGATTCATGGAAGGAATAGCTTGAGTGACGTGGAGCAAGGAAGACCTAAGAGCATGTCACAACCTTTGATTGAAGATGCCACAATGAATGACACAAGCATGGTAAGAGGCCCAACTGTAATGGGAAGCCTGATGTAGCCAAAAGAATTAGGAACTGGATATGTGATATTAGATATTGGACATTTGATAGCCATAAGAAGTGTAATGGAGCACACACTAATAGGAGTCGTTGGATAGATCATGGTGTTATTGATGATATATGAACCAATAGAAGCATTGATGTGTAATGAATCAAGAAGTGAATGTAGCATGATAATCATGATCTGAAAATGAAATGACTGGTGGTGATGCATCAAAGAAGTGACAAGGAAGTCAAGGGCCCTGATGAAGGGGGGCACAACATGATATGTATGATTAGCAGAAGAATCAATAATTTTTGTGTGTCATGCTTGGGAAAAGGGTCATTAAATATTTTTATCTTTTTTTATTATCATTGTTGATCGACTTAGAAGTAGATGGCTCAAGGAGCTCAAGTGAATTATTTTCAATAAGATCTTGAATGAGATGCTTGAGTTTGAAACAATGATCGAGTAGAATGCCCAACACATTGATGATATCACATTTAGCATTTTCATCATAATTGTGGCCATGGGGTGAGATGGATCAAGATTGAGTGGTGGTGGAAGAGTGATTAGATTTATTTTGATGAGTTGAGGCAATAGAAACCGAGGTGCATAGGGTAATTTGGTGAAAGTATGCTTTGGAGGTTTCATTGAATTTTTAGGAGGAGAGATGACATTAACAATTGCCTTTGCTTTGGTGGGCTTAGGAGATGGCTTGAATGTTGATTTAGCTTGAAACCTATTAGAAGAAGATGATGAAGGAGAATCTTGATATTTAATTTTCCCATAGAGAGTAGTTTGACTTCACACATTTTGAGCATATGGCATAATTGATCAAATGAAGGAGAGGTCTCAAAGATAACACTCTCTGAAGTGGTGGTAAAAGAATTTGAACAAAAAGATCTTGTAATTTAGAATCAACAAGTACATTGGTCATCTTAGCTAGTTGTTCTTATAATGTAATACATAGTCTACTAGATGTTCATTAGATCTTTGTTTAATTTGAGTGAGTTGTGCATAAGAGATCTTATGCCGATATTGATGGAAAAGTGAGCAAGAAAATCATCGGCTAAATGTGTAAAAGAAGTTACCGAATGAACAAGTAGATCATAAAACCAATGCATGGTGTAATCTTGAAGACTTTGAGGAAATAGCTTAGCTAGTAATGTATGATCATCTGCATAATCGAGACATGCCACATGAAAATATTTGAGATGCTCTTGAGGGTCACCATGGCCATTGAAGGTGGGCAAGCTTAGGGGTGACAAAGTTTGGAGGAAGTGGATAAGCAAGAAATGGCGGGTGCAAAAGGAGTGTGAAGAAGTAATGAGGAATCAAGAGATGGAGAGGAGCGTGAAGTAGCTAGCTGAAGTTTATGGATTTGAGCTTGTAGATGATATAAAGAAGCTAGGTCATGGGTGTAGAAGAGGAACCAGGTTGTGTATTAGAAGCATTGGGATGAAGGAGGGGAGTGGTAGTAGTAGGAATGGAAGTAGGAATGTTAAGGGGTTGGGTGGAGGCCATGGAAGCCAAGGAAGAACCTACAAGAGGCACAAAGCAACATCTCGAGAGTGTTTGGAAGTAAGTAAAGCATTGAGAACATGTGGAATATGCAAAGGGTTGGTGCGTAAGAGCTTGACAGAAATTAGTAAGCTTGTCTAATTTTCTTGATCAACATTAGTATCCTCATCGTATGATTTTTCACTATCAGAGGTTTCAATGTTTTCTAGAGGAAAATTTTGTGAGTTAGTAAAGGGTTATCATTCTCCATTGACTTAGAGGACTTAAAAATAGAGTGAAGAATCTCAATGTACACAAAGGAACCAAAACGACCACTATGGGTGATGAGCATAAAAGAAAAAATCCAAAGGAAAGTTAGATTCGAGCGATGGGTTCACCAAATGATTTAATAAATTTTAAATTAAATTAAATCTATGTATTGTAGAGTCACTTATTGTATAAATGTTAAAGTACAAAAATGATGCAAGCAAATAAGATGTAAAGTAGAAAACCCTAAGAACAAAAGATAAATAAAATTCCACTTGTAATATTGGGACTAATATAGGACAGGGAGAAGTGATGAACAAAATGGGAAGAGTGTCATTACTACTCACTATAAATTTTAAAATGCAAATGAGGCTAGACATGGGCACCCTATGATAGGGCAAGGGTGCTTAGGATTGAAGACCTCTCTCTGGGCACGGTGACTGTAGAGGAGCTCGAATAGGATCTTTTACGGTGTGTGTCACAAGGTCTTCATTATTTTTCCCTATTAATCACCTAATAGTCGTTAAATGATTTCCGAGGGTACCTATAACCTGCAAAAGAAAAGTTTACATACACAAGCCCACAAACCACATCAAACCTAAAAAAAAAATGTAGAATGGGGAGTCATACTAACCCTAACAATCACCCCAAGAGTGAACTTACAATTGAGCATTGCACTACATCTCAAACTCCATGTAGTTCTTGTGAGTGTGTGTAAATTGTGCCCTAGGATGCCCTTGTGCAAGTTGCACTTGATAGCGGGTTGTAGCTAAATGTAGCAATGTAGTAGAATGTGTGGATGGAATAGAATGAACTTCCCCTTCCTATGTTGTGTATGCATAGAAGTATACAACCCTTGTCCCTTGAATGAATGCTAGATGAATTCCTTTGAGTGTTTTAGGTGCCTTTTTGTTGGCTAGATTTTCTACATAGCTGAAAAATCTAGGTAGTCATGAGATAAATCTCCCTCATTTCTTGGTGAGGCTCATCTAAGATTTTTTCAGTTGTATTTCCTAATATCTATTTGTTGGTATTACTTTAACTATGTAGCTCATGAACCATAGCTAGACAGGTTTTTTGTAACAACAAGTAAGCGATTGTAAGGGAAATAATTAAATGTGAGAAGAAAGGAAAGGAAATGTGCAACCTAACCAATAGTTGACATGAGTTGATCACATGCACATAGATGAAACAAATAGATCTTAAAACGTATAATTTAAAGCAAGGAAAGTTTCAGATCTAGATCTAAGACAACACAAAGTTTATGCTTAGATCTAAAAATAAAAAAACAGAAAAATGCAATGTTAACACAAAGTTCTTTGGAAATGTCTTCTCTATTCCTCTGCTTGCAGAAAGTTATCAGGGGTTTCATCTCAAAGTCTGGAACACAAGAATGTTGATTACAAATTTTGATCCTTTAACCCGTAAGTTTTCCTCTATTTATAGTGTATAGAGGGAAATTACAAATAGAAGTTTTAAATGAATTCCTGCATGCGGAAGCTATGAAAAGGGAAGCGTGTGCAATCTTCCTCCTGTAATTCCTCTTTACATGACATGCATGATTTATAACTAAAAATAAAACCTTCTATTTTGCATGTTTGCCACCTATTTCCAAGTAATTGACTTCTTCAAGTAACGGTTTTTAAACCAATCACTTAAGTTTTATAATTTAATTGATTGTTCAATTACTTTATCGGAGAAAATAAGAGGAAGAAGAAGAAAGAGGAAAAGAAATTAAAAGAAAGCTTCGATACTTCCAGTCTTGTTCTTTTCCATAGTCACATGTGGTTGACTCCTTTACATTTGATTCTCACCAAGCGGGATCGGTGAAGAAGTAGTTGATTGTGATTTACTTGTAGGTATTGCCTTTGACTTGTCTTTCCTCTTATCCTTGAAGTTTTTGCAGTTCTTCTCCAGTACATGCACCAGTGCAATATTTGCCATAAATAATTCAGACAAAACTCATCATTTTTATTTTTAATTGCATATGAGCAATTAAAAATTTTGGAAAGCACTCAGTGAAGGAAAGTACAAGTAAATTCAATGAAGGCTTAATCTGGAAACTTGGGAGCACATGCACAAGCTCTTGAAAGGATTTTCCATGCTCTGACTTCCACATGAGTTGTGATAGAAACAAGAGGATGAACTTTTGTTAGAAGCCTTTGCAATTATGAGATCTAGATATGTCAATTAAATTGGTGATAGGTTCAGGGCCTCTATCTATATCATTGACTTTAGCAAATCTGGAAGCTATGCATGATTCTATTGATCCTTTCTTTCATCATGCTTCATCATGGCTGGAACAATCTTTGTCTGAGCTCTTTTTCTTTTAATTTTGTGAAATCACGATAATTGGATCAATTTGTGCGAGATCGAGAATTTCTTCTAATTTGGAAGATATATTCAATGTATCTGATATTAATTTGAACTTCCTTTCACTAATATGAGCACATGTGATGAATACCTGCAATTAATTCAGACAAAGATGGAGTCAGGGCATGAATACTTGATTTTTATCACCAAAATCTGCATATAAACCCCGCTGCCCTAAAATTTGAGGCTTTGCTTGCATGCAAAGTAAGAAAAAATATTATTTAATTCACCTGGGCACATATACCAACATGCAAACACTTAGAATAACAAAAATCAAGCTATTTCAACCCTAGATACCAAAACTGGAAGCTTCCGGAAGTGGAAAATATTCTTTAATGCAAAATCCTCCTTCCCTTGGCGCCAAAACTTGTCTAGGCTGCAATCTTCATCAAAAAGAAATAAGTGATTCTCCTTTATGACATCTCATGCTTATATAGTTTTGTGCTTGCTATTTTTAATAATTGTCTCTTCTATTTCTCTAAATGCAATTTAATTAATTAATAGTCATGTTTATTCATCCAATTTTGATGCCCAAGTCTACATGTTGCTAGTTGCTTTTTAAATAATTAATTTTAATTATTTTTAGCATACATCCTTGACTTCTTTTTAGCTCATCCTTTTGCATTGACTTTCCTTCTATTTATGGTGCCAAAATTGGGTGAATAAACCATTAATAAATATTATTAAATGCATTGTTATTCACCCAAGGTGGGTCACACTTTTTGGCAAGGGTAGTTGCTAAAAATAAGAAGTCAACTTGATGGGAATTTCCACCCTGCACTGCAGCTCCAAAAATCCCCTCTTCCACTTAAGTGATTTGACTTTCATCATGGGAATTTTTACCCTGCAAGGCAGGTAAGAAATTCTTCCATGTTTGCCACGCCTCTAATATTCTCATTGCTGACTTAAGTGACTTTGACTTCATGGGAAAAAATACCTGCAAGGTAGATAAAAATTTTGCCTGCCTGCCACTACCAAAATTTCCATTGCAGCTTAGATCTATTTATTCCAAAAAATGTGACTTGCCTGGGAGAGGCTTTTTATGCTTGACTTCATCTTTTTTTTATCAGAAGTTTTCTTTATGAGGTTGATTCTTTTCGGTGCAGCCATAAATGATCTCCGGATGTTCCAGGAAATTAAACAGACTATATAGGACAAAGAACGGACCCAGGGGAATTAAACAAAAAGACAACGGGAAAACCAAAGAAAAATGCAAAAGAAATAAATAAAAATGAAAAACGTTGTCAGAAGTCACAGACAAAGCTCTAAATTCATTCTGGTGAAAACCCTATTGAGATGTGTGAATATTGGCATGCAAAACTTCAACAGGATTCAACTGGAGCACAATTTACTTCAAATGGGAATTATTTATTTAATAAATAATTAAATAAAAATTTCCCGCAGACAAAACTTGGCTGAGGGATAAAATGAGTTTCGGCATCTAGGTATTTGTTGAAATTGGCTCATATGATTCACTTGGGAATATCTTAATGTAATACATGCATCTTTGGCAATAAAAACACAAAAAGACCCATTATTTTAAAAGAACGAAAAAAATTTAAACATGAGGTAGTATCATATTTCAGGGTAAAATCTGGAGACGCCACTTTTGAATGCAAGCTTAGGTGATGGTAATAATGTTTGGTGTTTGTTCCCTGATTTTGAACACATAACTATGTATTTATATGATTCCATTGTTTGAATTTTGTAATTGACAATTGAAAGGTTAACCCATAAGTGAAAAAGATGCCCAAAAGATAAAAGAGACCCAAAATAAGCGAGTAAGGTAAGAAAGGGTTAGGGGCACCCAAAGGAGACAAAAGCACCAAAGCACTTTACTTTCCTAATTTGGCATTGTGTCTGCTGACCATGAAATATAAATCGAGTAAAGTTATGATTGGACTTTAGGGTGTGTAAGACAAATAGAAAACAAGAGATAAAGAAAATAGGCCAAAGAAATTTTTCAACCACTAGTTTTCTTGCTTAGGAATCATGTAAATGCTAGTATGTTTTTAGGACCTAGAAATGTACCCAAGTGCATGATTTTGTGTCTACAAATCATGTACTAGTTACATCCATATGGTTGTGCCCCAACTAAAATGTATTCATATCTCCAAAGCATCCCTTCATACCACTAGCGAAAATATTGGCACTAGTCCATCTAACTTGTGGCATAAGACTCACACTGCCACAACCATCCCAATAATAGCCTTCCATATATCCAAAAGTATGTGCATCATATACGACACTCAATCTAATCATAAATAAGCCAAGATGATACTCATCACTACTCGTGGCCCATCATACAAGTTCCCTCATCTTTCTTGTATACATGGGAACATCAAAAACATGAGGAATCCCATAATCAAAAGTCCCAAAATAGCATAGACATCCTCCAAAGTCCTTGTCACCTCTACATTATGTCCATCGACCCTCCACTTGAAGGTGTTATACCTAAAATCCCAATGAATCAAAAAAATATTAACCAATTCTACATCAATGGGTCATGCACCATTTGCATAATACTTTAAAATTTGAGGCCTTGTAGCTATGAAATATCATGTGTGGATAACCTATTCATACCTCGGATAACCATGCCACATCTACTAATCTCACATAACTAAACTCTCCATGGCATATGTAAAACATCAAACAATAGATACTCATCTAATCTCATTACAAATCTATCATCTGAATAATCAAAATACTACTAACAACATCAAATTTCCCTATTTTTCTACTACATCAGCCTTCACTAGATAAATGTCATTGGCCCCTGAGAAAATCTCCTACCTCCCTACATCATCGACCCTTTTGGTAGAACACCATTGGCTAGGGTAAAATTTCATCCACAAAAAGATTTCATTATCCCTATTCTAGGTTTTCCTCTTAGCATGTTTGATCCCATCCATTTTAGGGTCCCACTGACTCTATTTTTATTAATTACAAAAAGAACAACGACCTCAAAATTCAAATGCTCCCAAACCCACCTAACCCTCGACTTGATCTACATTTTTTCTATCTATGGGGAAACTTTCATAAGCTAAATTTTCCTTGACATACATTTTCCCCTTTTCTACTAGTTACCCATTCCGAATTCAACAATAATGTTTACTATGGGATTCTCACCACCTTGTGCCCCCTCTCGGCCACCTCATCTTTCACCTTGTAATTTCACCATCATCACTAAAATTACTCAATTTGAACTACCAATAGCATAGATTCTCTTAATCTCAAATTAGCAAAGTGACAAACAATTTCATCCCTTTATTATTTATAGTAATTTTTATCACTAGGTTTCATCATGATTTCCTCGAACTTAAAACATTTATATCCTTCGCATTACACACTCTAAAATCATGTCATAAATTGTGTTGTGTTCATGGTAATAAGCCGCTCTTTTTGATATATCGTATTTCTTTATCATGTCCTTTCACTTTGGTAACCTCATTTCTCCAATCATTTCAACGCTAGGTAGCATCCCTCCCACGACCCTCCTAGTTGGGTGAATTATGTCTTATTTTACTCATTATATTCTAGTGTTACTAATCAATCTTTGCTTATACGAGGGTTCCATATAGCTATTTTGTATGCGCCACGGGAAATCCAAGAGACACTTTGGGAGGTAAGTATGAGGTAGGTATATATCATTTAATTCATTACTTCTTTTCAACACTTCCATTCCAATACTCTACTTTCAACATTTCCTTTTGATTTTAAGTTACATAGATATTTTCCTAAACAACATCTCATGTTTCACTATTGTGACACACAATGATCTTCGGTTGGGGCATATGTATACACCATATTTTTATGTTTACTAATCATTTGTTTTTTACATGGGATGTTGATGCATTCTCTTCTTGAGCGGGTGTCATAAGGGTTTTGTCGATATTGGTGTATGATTATACTTGATCATGTGCGCTAGACCACATAATTTGATAGATTTTATTAGTCTTGGTCATTGTTGTCCAAAACTGTACCCCTATGTAATTTTAAACAACTCGTCTAAGTTGGCACTTAGACAAATTATTTATTAGCCTTAGTCACTATTGTCCAAATACACACCCCTATGTAATTTTGAACAATTCAACTAAGTTGGCACTTAGACAAATTCTCAATGAAAAGTTGCAAGTTACTAAATTATTCTTCCGTAGAATGTATAAAATCAGGTATTGCACATTTTCTCCTAACCCACGGAATAAAAAAATGAGTTCTTAGTACTTAGATGGATTATAGTAGAGTTAGTGTTTTGCATGAGTCTATTAGACCTTTTAAGGAACTAAGGAAATTAGTCCCTCACATATCAAAATCAAGTCGAGTACCACCGAGTTGTGTGCCCACATAAGGAGAAATAATTGGCTAAGGACATAATCCATGAGAGAAGAAATGTAAAAGAGATATAACCCTTAACAAAATGGAAACTTAGTGTCATGTGGACTCGGAATACATAGCACTTCACGAAGTTATTAACTCTAGGGAACCAAGAGTGAAGTCCTCCAAAAAAATCCTCGATGCACACGAACATTTTGAATACTTGTGTAAAAGGAAAAGAAATGTTAGAGAGGCTAATGTTTGGAAGCTACAAAACATTATCCTATTGTTACGTGGGTTTCTAAGTCATAGTGTTTCATGGGTTGTCAATTCCGCGGAACGGAATAAAGCTGTGGGTATAGCTTGAAATAGATATAAAGAAATAAAATCCTTCGTGGCATATGATGATCATATGATGGTGGATTATAGAAACACTCAAGCACCACCAAGAAGAAGAAGCTTTTCTCATCACTCAGAAACAAATAAAACCGTGGGTCGAAGTAAATCTAAGGGAAACCATCAAAACATTGGACTTTCGTAAAAGGTCTCAAAGTCATGCATGTTTCTTAACCAAGACGACCAACCACCCCAACCACTAAAATTTAATGAAGAATGATGTCCTCTTACATGGTCGATGGCATGTGATTCAATCAAGATACCATACTTATGATTGTTATCTTTAAATTGATGGTGCCCATGCTTGTCTAACATGTTTTAGGAGATCGGTAATCCATCATGGTGGTCCTTTCTTCTTTCTTCTCTTTCTCTTTCTCCCTTCCACGAGTTGTATAAATGTAAGTTCTCACACACATTGTAAGGGTTCTTCTCCCATTTTCTTCCTCGACACTTTTTGGGCTTTTCTTTGCGAATTCAAAATTTCATGCTTTCGACCTCTGCAACTCACGAATGGAGATTTTCTTGCCTTACTTCTGTGTGTAAATTGTAAAGGATCGATTAATGTAAGTGTGGTTTCTTTCTTTCCTTCAAATACTTTATGTTTGGCATGAATATATCTTTCATCTTACGTGTTTTGTATTCTTTCACTTTCTCGCATTAGAACTTTGTGCATCTTCATAATATTCATCTTGCAAACTTGTATATGTGTCACTTGGAATAGGAGTTCCACCTTCTTTTTGGTGCTATCACCACCCCTTTTAGCTTAGGATTTGATTTTTTTCTCTTTCCTTCCTCTCTCCCTAGTTCCTTGGATGTGTTAGTGTAGGTTAGTTTAGGAGTAGTTTTAGCATTAGATTAGGTTGTGTTCCATGGATTCTCCTAATCCACAAAAAGAGGAAGCTGACCTTCTCCAGAGGTCTATCTCAAGCCACAAGTCCCACACTTGGAGACAGTCCCATGTTGCCCCAAAATATTTTGATTTTCATGCATGATTATTTTAGGTTACAAATTTTGAGTCCAACATTTTGGCATGCCTGATGGGACAAGTTTGATGAACTTTAGATCATTTTTACTGAGTTTTGGTGTGTAGCTTAGTAGTTTTAGCCTTCAGAGGCATTTCTTCAACACATATGGTGACTCCTAAATGTTAAATCTCCTAGTTTCAAGTAGTTCAATCCTTTCCATTTCATGAGAAGAGTGTAAACAAGGTTAATGCATATCTAGAGGTGAGCCATTTGACTATCTACAAACTCTCCCCATAGAAGAAGAAGAAGAGAAAAATCCATAGACATCCACTGCCTCTCCTCCAACCATAATTTTTCAACTCCCCTCTAGGTAGAGTTTTTCCCCTTTCCTATCAAAGTTTGAGACCCATTTCCTTTCATGGTGCATCAAAGAAACTTTCCATTTGTAAGTTTCAATGGTGGTATTCCATTTCTCTTGGTCACACAACATGATATCCCAATAGCCACCTTGAAGAGTATCCCTTCTTCATAGGTGAAAACTCTACCACACCCACAAAGCATATCAAGAGATGTTTCAAATGTTTTGGTAGTACATGTAGTCATGGAAGATGATGTTGTGTGTGTCTTTTGGCATCATCTCTCAAAGGAAAATTTACAATGGTATAAAATTTTGTCTACCACTTCAATCCACACTTGGGATGAGCTTGGAACCACCCTCTATCAACAATTTGATGAGAAGGAGGATAACATTTCTCTCTTCTTGAGAAGTTAACCACCATCAAGTGGGCTCCAAATGAACTCATGGTGGATTTCAACTTCAGATTCTAAAAACATGGGACATAATTCTAGTCCTTCTAAGACTGACCCCTCAAGGTGCATTTTTATACTTTCTTAGAGCTTTGAATTTTGATATAGCAGTAATGATTTAGTCTATGGGTGCTATCCAACTACCAAATGCTTATGCAAATAGCCATTAGGGCTGAAAATTATTTGATCCAAGTGGGAAAAGTTAGCCCCTAGATTACCAATGCCCATTTTCCCCTTAATTACCACAAAATACTCAACCCACCATTTCATTATTCCTCATTCATCAACCTTCATCATCTGCATCCACATCTGGTTCCTCCATATGAAAGCAAAGAAATTGAAATCCTTAGTGTCAACTAAAAATTTAACAAATGAGATTGTCTCCTTAAGAGACAACAAGCTCAAGCCCCAAAAAATTATCCTAACCCTCCTCAGGGTTATCCAACAAGGATCTCAATACCCAAATAAAGATATTTGCATAAAACTACCCACCAAGGAGACCACCAAAATCCAAACTTGAAACCTCCACCAGCTCCTAGCTTGAGAAAAATCCATTGTTCCAGTCCAAAACAATATGGCCCAAGGTTTTGAATGGTGTTATCCTTGTGATCAACCCATAACCAATATGCATGTGAGGTATGGAATAAAATTATGGGAGAAATCTATCATGGTGCAAACTCCATTTTACTAGCAAGAACAAATTAAGTCATGGCTCATCATTAGAAAACAATGTAGAAGAGATACAAGAGGCCACCCTGAGCCTAACTTCATGCTTTTTGGACTTGAAGATTTTTGTGTGGTTAATTAACCAAACCATGTGGAAATTTGAAGGCCATAACTTCATGTGGTGGATAACACAAGGTCAAAAAGAGACAAATGGATGTAAGGTCTCCTCCCCTATTTCTCCAACTCGCATAACAATTTTAGCCAACCCACGAGACTTGGATGGAAATTTAGCTTCATCTAGTCTTCATGGATAACATGTAACTCATCATTCAAAAACATAAAACAAAAATCGAAAAAAAATACAAAAATCCACATGACTCAACACTATAGGTCTCCATGAACATGCAAAACCCGCCATCCAAAGAACTTCCATGGATGGAACAAGTAAGAAAGAAATGTCACTCCCTCATTAAAAAGGCTATGGGTATTCCCCTCAACATTGTTGAACAGATGAAAAGGAAAAATTTGAATGTCACAATGTGGGATGCCCTTATCTATCCCATCTCAAAGGGATCTCTTGTAAGAAGCCTTGAAGAAACTTCCACCTCTAGAACCCACCATGCACAAAGTAGACTCCATGGTCAACATTTTCAGCCCAAGGAAGAACAAGTAAGTGAAATTTTCAAACCTCCTCCTTTCTACATGTCTCTAATTATTGGAAAAGCACCTTGTACATAATTGCATGATAGATTTGGTGTTAGTACCTCAGTGATGCCAAATAAAATTGTAGATATCTTGGGAATTGAGTATATCCAACCTCAAAAGGTGTGTTTTATAACTTGATGGATCAACAATGCAAGTCTTGGGTGTAATCAAGGATCTAAAGTTAACTCTTCATGCTTTCCCAAGCCTAACTATAATGCAAGACATCTCCGTGATTGAACTTGCCACCTTTTTTTTCCTCTACCTCTCTAGAGATTTCACAACCAAAGTGGGTAGATATATTTCTTCATATTGGTCTCATATGTTATTGAGAACAAGGTATGGGACTAGGTTTACAATCAAAGATGAACCCATCTCATCTTATCATGTTGAATTTCATGATCCTAGTCCTATAATGCAAATTGCATGGTCCAAGGAGAAGTAAGTAGTGATCTTGAATCCCTTATCGAGACAACATGCATTCATCAATTTTAATCCTGATCTTATGCTTAGATGAATGGGCTAAAGAACATTATGAGTTTGACCCATATGACACCAATGGGAAAGGTTTAGGTACCTATTGCATCCATGAAGAAGAATTCACCACCCCCATGCCACTCAAAGAAAAAAAATGATGCTTTGGTTTATGGAAAATGTATTTTGATGGTTCAAGAAGTAGAAGAAATGGAGTTGGGGTGGGTGTAGTTCTTGTCTCTCCAATAGATGAAAAACTCTTCTTTTTCACATAGGCTATAATTTTCATGTTCAAACAATGTGGAAATATGAAGCATTGGTTCATGGTTCTCATATGGAAAAGAGACAAATAAAGGCTCTTGCAGATATTTGGGGACATTGAATTGGTCATCCACAAGTCGAGAGAAGGTGTGCCAAAAAAAGCTTTTTGAGAGCTTATAGGCACCAGAGTTTGGGACCTTTTGGAAATTTTGAAGTTATCAACCTTCAAGTAGTAGTGCCGTGGAAGTAAAATAAGGAAGAAAATCAAATGGAAATTATTGGCTCCCAATTTTCCCGTGAAAGACCTTATCCAAAAAAAACAACATGTCAAAATGGTTGTAAGACCATCCATTCTAGATAATGAATTCAATTGAAAGTTTTTGAGAATGATGAACAAATAGTCAATTCATCCAAAATGAGGCCGAATTCTCTTCTAAGTTTGCAACCTAGTTTGCAAGAAAGTTATGGTGATCAAATCATTCAAATATGGATAAAAAAATTACCCAAAGGGTTGGTAACTCTTGAAGACATATTCAATCTCAATGATGATGAGATCAAAGGAAAAAAAAAAACATATCTGGGCCAAGAAGATTGCTATAACCAATCACCATTACACAAGGTAAGGAGCTATTACTTGGAAAGGTGTGTGATCAAAAGGAAGAACAAGATTTTATTTCCTTGTGTTAGAGATTTCATGATATATTTTCATGGAGTTATGAAGACCTTATAGGTTTTGACCCCTGACATTTCTCAACATGCCATTGATCTTGATCCCATGCCAAGCCAGTTAGACAAAAATAAAGACTAGTGAACCCCAAGATTGAGCCTCTCATGAGGAAGGAGTTATCTAAACTCATTGAGTCAAAAATCATATTCCCCATCAAGTACTCATCTTGGGTGGGTGGAAACTTGGTCCCAGTTAGGAAAAAGAATGGAGAAATAAGACTTTGTGGATTTTAGGGACTTGAACAAGGCCTCTTTAAAAGATCATTATCCTCTCTCCCTCCATGGAACAAATCCTTCAAAACAGTGGCAAGATCTGAAATATTTTCTATGCTTGATGGCTACTCAGGTTTCAATCAGATTAAGATAGAGAGGAGGATCAATATAAAACCACATTCACAACTAAGTGGGGAACATATGCATATCAGAAAATGCCCTTTGGTTTATCAAATGTGGGTGCCACATTTCAGAGAGAAATGGACATTTCTTTCCATGGACTATCAATCAATCAATTTCATCCTTATATATTTGGATGACATCAAGTTTTCTCAAAAAACAAGGCATAATACCACATGGAGCATTTGGAGAATTTTTTTGAGAGATGTAGGAATTTGGGGTATCTCTTAACCCCAAAAGTGTATTTTTGTAGTTCCACAAGGAAATATTTTGGGTCATGTTATTTCTAAAAGGATGGAATTTCCATTGACCCTAAAAAATATTTCTATCATCTCTCTCTCTCATTTCCAACTCACAAGAAGGTATCTTTATTCCTTTCCTAGGAAAGATCAATTTTTGTTAGGAAATTCATTCCTAATTTTTGCAGGATTAGTCAGGCCCATCACCTTGATGTTGAGGAAGGACACAACTTTTAAATGGACTATGAAAGGAAAAGAAAGTTTCACCAAGATCAAACAAGGATATTTCTCAAGCACCAACACTTATCAACCCTAATTTTGCAAAGGATTTCATCCTTTATGCTTATGGGGTGCTGATCTTAGTGTTGCCATGGTTCTCACACAAAAAATGATGAAGACTTGGAGTAACCTATAGCCTTTTTCAGCCAAACATTGAAATATTTTGAGCTCAAGTATAGTCATTTAGAAAAAAAAGTTTTTTCCATCTTACGGGATCTCAAAAAAATTCAAGCCTATATGTTAGCCACAACAACATAAAATTTTAGTCTCACATCCTAGTGTGAGAGATTTCATCATGGGTGGAAATCAAGTGAGAAAAGGGTCGGATGGGTGACCAAAATCATGGAGTTTGATGTGACCATCAAGGCCAAAAAATTGGTAAGAGGAAGAAACTTTGTGAAAACTTGCCTTAGATGCTCAAGATAATCAAGAAGCCTCTTTCTTCATGGAAGAAAAAAGAAAAGCCAGAGAGGATCCACAAAAGGATCTCAAATGATGAAGATCCATGGAGTGTTACAATATGTCACGATGGATGATGGAAATCCAATTTGCACAACCTAGAAGATCCACAGAAACATTAAGTTTTCACGCAATACATAATTTTTGCAGAAAAAAGGAGGTCAACTTAGCTCTGCAATAGTTGGATCAATGATATGGAAACATTTCTAGCAACTAGTGGCTACCCTCATGGTTTGAAAAAGCAGAAGAAGAAACTTGAGGTTACAATCAATTCCTTACGTATTATGATAAAATGGATTATTTTCAAAAGGAAGAATCTGGATGGTGTCTTGTTAAGATGCATTGAAGGAAAACAAGTAGATAAAGGTCTTGGTGAATTCCATGATGGTTTCTCTGGTGGACATTTCTCAGCCAAGGCCACAACAATGAAAATTATTAGAGTAGGATACTTTTTGGCCCACATTATTTCATGGATGCACATCAATGGGATCATAAAATGTAAAGAATGTGCTTTCTTCACTGGTAAAAAAAAGATGATGGCCCTTCCCCTTCATCCTATTTAGGTGGATGAACCCTTTTCTCAATGGGGACTTGATTTTATAGGTATGATTAATCCTCCATCAAGTGTGGGTCATAAATGGGTCTTGAAAACAACAACTGACTACTTTACCAAGTGGACAGAAGCCATACCACTCAAGGAGGCTATTGAATTAGTCATCCTTGATTTTGGAAGATATTGCAACAAGGTTTGGGGTTCCCCAAACCATCATTTATGATAATGTTAAAGGCATTTTAGGTTTTAGATTTTGATTGGGCTCTTAGACATGGAGTTTATTTGAAGACTTCCTCCAATTACTACCCACAAGGTAATGGTTTGGTGGAATCAACTAACAAGAACTTGATCAAGATCATGAAGAGGACTATGGAGATCAATCAAAGGAAATGGCATACTAAGGTAAAAAATGCTCTTTGGGATGATAGAATCACTCAAAAAAAAGCAATTAGAAATTCCCCATTTTTCTTTCTATGTAGTAGAGAAGCTAGCTCCCATTATCACTTGAATTACCTTCATTGGAGCTAGCCCAACAATTAGAATTTGAAGGTGAAGATCAAAGAGAAATTAGAATGGCAGAAGTTGGTTGAACTTGAAGAATTAAGGAAATCTACCATGATCAAGTTAGAAGAGCATCAAAAGTCAACCAAATAATGGTTTGACAAGAAAACTAAGCATATAGGCTTTCAAGGTAGGTGATCTAGTCCTCAAATGGGATGTGAATAGAGCTAAACCAAGGTGACACTCAAGTTTGATGCACTTTGGAGTGGGCCATACATCATCATTGCTGCTATAAAGAGGCCAACTCCTTTGAGTTTTCCAACCTTGATGGAGAAGCATTACAAATCCCATTCAATGGGATTTATCTTAAACATTCCCATTAGTTGTTTCATTGCATCTTGTAAATACTTGTGTGTTTTTGTTTTTTTGGAGGTTCCCCTCCTTTTTTTGTGTGTTGATCACTGATTGAGTGTTCTTTTCCTCAATCCTTGTGGTGATCATCTTTGTTTGTAATAAGTGTCTTATACACTCTGCATGTTTCACTTGAAGCATGTATGATTTTCCCTTTTGTACATAGGTTTTGAAAGCCCCTTGTATACATCACAATGGATCATCTCAAAGTAGGTTTCATGGTGTTATCAGATATTTGGAGCAGTTCTTAGTGTATATTCTTTCACTCCATAAGTCATCTTTAATCGGTGTTAAGTAAGTTTATGGATCCAAGAGACAAGTTTTAAAAGGTTAAGATTAGTTTTTCAAGGTTGTGCTTGACTCCATGCCCAATGGATGCTTCAAGGCTTGGTCTTCATCATCTAGCAAGAAGATGTCCCTAGAGGTCACTAAATTGTTGTCCAAAATTACACCCCATGCAATTTTGAACAACTCATCTAAGTTGGGACTTAGATTTTTTTCTCTCAGGAAAATCCATGGGATATTGATTTAGTCTTCATGGAATGTATAAACCATGTAGTGTTTTGTATGGGTTCTTCTAACCCACGGAACAAATAAATGAGCATTTCGGACTTTAGGGATTTTGGTAGAGTTAGTGCTTTGTGGAGTTGTTAGACCTTTTACATGGCACTAAGGAAATCAATCCCTTAGGATCAAAAGGCAAGTCAAAGTATCACGTGAAGTCACATACCACGTGGAAATTAGAAAATTGGATAAGGACATAATCCGCGGAGTGAAGGAATGTAAAATAGTTAATGCTTCATGGCATGGAAACACAGTGTCATGTGGACTCAAAATACATACACTTCATAAAGTTTTCAATTCCATGGAACCAAATACAAATCCACCAAGTTAAACAAAGTTGAGCATGATACGAACAAGTGTGAAGAGTCACATGATAAAGGAAAATCAAAGTTAGATGAATGAGCTAATTTCAAAATCCAAAAAACACTATCCTAGTGTTCCATGGGTTTCCTAAATCATAGTGTGTTGTGGGTTGTCAATTATGTGGAACAAAGGAAAAAACGTGGGTAAAGGTCACATGAGAGACAAAGAAAGAAAACCTCATGTGGCATAAGAGGAGCATCTAATGGAGGAGTGTAGAAACACTCAAGCACCACCAAGCAAAGGAAGCTCTAGTCATCACTCAGAAACAAACAAAACCACAAGTCTAAGTAAATCCATGGAAACCATCAAAACATCATACTTCCACAAAAGGTCTCAAAGCCACGCCTATTTTTGAACTAGATGACCAACCACCCCAACCACCAAAATTTAATGAAGTATGACATCATCCTACATGGTCGATTATGTGATGATTGAATCAAGGAAAGGTACCTTGTGATGGTTGTTGATTTTTTAATGGTGCCCAGCTGTTACAAGTTAAATCTGTAAGAAATCATGATGCCCATGCTTGTCCAACATATTTTCAGGAGATCGGTACTCCAACATGGTAGTCTTTTCTTCTTTCTTCTCTTTCTCTTTCTCCCTTCCACAAGTTGTATAAATGTAAGTGCTTGCACACATTGTAAGGGTTCTTCTCCCATTTTATTCCTTAGCACTTTGGGATTTTCTTTGGAGAACTCAAATTTCATGCTTTCGACCTCTGTAACTCATGAATGGAGATTTTCTTGCCTTAACTCTATGTGTAAATTGTAAAGGATTGATTAATGCAAGTGTGGTTTCTTTCTTTCCTTCAAATACTCTGTGTTGGTGTGAATATCTCTTCCCTATTGCATATTTTGTATTCTTTCACTTACTCACATTAGAACTCTTCTCATCTTCATAATATCCATTATGTGAACTTGCATTTCTTTCACTTAGAATAGGAGGAGTTCCATATTCCTTTTTGGTGTTATCGCCACCCATTTTAGCCTAGGATTTACTTTTGCATCTCTTTCCTTCCCTCTCCCTCCCTAGTTCCTTGGATGTGTTAGAATAGGCTTAGCTTATAGGTAGTTTATTGTTAGCATTAGAATATGTTGTGTTCCATGGATTCTCCTAGTCCTTGAAACAGAGGAATTAGCCTTCTTTGGATGTTTGTCTCAAGCCACAAGTCCCACCTTGCGGATAGTTCCATATTACCCAAGAAAATATTATTTTCATGCATGATTATTTGAAGGGTGATTTTTGGTGATAATGATCACTCGATACATGTCTCATTTCTTCCCTTTGTTCACACATTGCACCCATTATGTCTACTTTTTCCATTATGTACACGTGTTTCCTCTTGTTACATGCTATTATTTCTACTTTCGGCCATTTTGGACCTTTATCATTCATCCTCACTTATCCCTTCTCCTTCATTCCTCATGATTTTGGCCTATCTCCTTAGGGTTTCCTCCAAGGCCGACACCATCTTCCATGGGTGATGGCGCATGTTTTGTATTTTCCACACCTGATGTCATACCCCACAAGCGATGGTGTTGGGTATATAAGCCCACTTGTTTTCTTAGTGGTAAAACCAATTAAAAATCATTTGAATGCACCTATACTTGCTTTTCTTGCACTATTTCACACTACATTTACAAATATTAGATAACTTTGGAATCTTCAAGATTGCCTCTCTTTTACATTTGGGTCACCATAGTGAGTTATGATTAGAGATTTTATTATTGAGATTTCTCCTTCTCCACCCATAATGATTCTCTCTCGATGTTGTCTTTGGGGAGGATTATCCATCAACAATCACACATATGTTATAGGTAAGTATTTCTAACCCTCTTTAATATTTCCTTTTTATGTATGTGTTTGTTGTTATTGGTCATTCATTTCTATGGATTAGAGTAGATGTAGGTTTATCTTGATCTATTGCTTTGTCTTATTTTTAGTATGACCCTTAGCTTTATCCACCCCATGGTTATGTCTCTTCTATGTTAAAAATCCTAGTAGGATACCTATATGTATCTTGGTTGTAGGCTTTGGAAACGTATTGTTATCATAGCACTAGGGTTGATATCCTCGAGATTTATGAATTTAGCGCTCATTTAGCACTTTTGTATATGCATGGTGTGGTCATTCTTAGATTGAATCCCTACATTTGAGAACCCAACTAGGAAGCTCACTTTTACTATATCATACACTATCATCTCTATTTGTTATATTTTTATGATTTGAAATAAGTAGAGGTTGACATCAATGGTTGATTGAAATACTTTATACATAAATTTTTAAAATATCATATGGCTTATAATTGTAACATTTTAAGTGTTTGTAATAATTTTCCACATTACTTATTTAAAGATGACTTAACCAATTGCAAAATCATAAATCCACTTACAATAAATTCATGATAATATTGTTGGTGTTGGGTACTTTCCTTTTCATCTGGGGCATTGTCCACATCACTTGGTGAGTCATCCCGCTTAAGTGAGATCATGGGTCTTATGTGTCTTTAGGAGCTATGACAAATTTCATCATAGAATCTGTCATATGTGTCAATGGGTGTCAATACATTATACATGATTTACTTTCCATTTCGGACATAACTTATTTCTCCTTTATGGAGGTATGATTGGTCTTTCATTGGGAGTTAAACAACACTCCTATATGTACATTCTTTTATGATCCATGAGAATGAGTAGACCTTTTCTTTTGTGTGCACATTTCATGGTAGTTGAATGTTTTCTTACTACATAGAACTTCATCATGTTGTCATTCGAGTGCAACTTGGTTGATGTGTAAGTCATCCCGCTTGATCCTCATTTTCACATTCTCTCACATGGTATTAGAGCACATTGTTGGGATTTGTGTCATTTGTCGGCATTTGTTGCCTCTACTCCTAATTTTGTGATCTTACTAGTTTCTTATGCAAGATTCATAATTTCTTTTTCATTTTGTGCTTTACTTTCATTATTTGGGTTCATCTCGATTTTTTGTGTAGTACATTGGTTTGTGTGTTGTTTTCGGTGTACGTGCAAGTTTTTTTAGAGTTTGGAGTTTCAAGTGTTTTCCTCGTTGTTTGCAGCCAAATTTGGTGGAAAAGCATCTTTGGAGGTATTTATGGTTTTTTTGGTTATTGGTTTTTAATTAAATATTTAGTTTTTTTAATTCTAGTTTCTACCTTTTGCCTCCTCAATCTGCTCTACCCGCTTCATCTTACACCTTTCCTCATCCGGCTCCCACCGAGCTCCTTCTACTCATTGAGCTCATACGAGCTCCCTCACTGCTCGGAAAGCTCCCCTTGCGAGTTGGGTTCATGTTCGCAAGTCGAGTTTGTGATTAGACCCTTTTCTTTTGCTTGCACATTTCATGGTGGTTTAAATGTTTCCTTATTACATGGAACTCTATCACGGTGCCATTCGAGTGTGACTCGTTTAATGTGTGTCATCCTATTTGATCCTCATTTTCACACTCTCTCACATGGTATCAGATTTTTACATTGTTTTGTGGGCTCATTCGTGTCAACTTAGCTCGTGCTCCTCTTTTCTTAGGCTTTCCTTCTCATCATGACTCCTCCTTCTCTCTCCCTACATATTTTCTCAAACCACCTAGTCTTCTCTTCTTTCCCCAATTTTCCTTTCTCATCATATGAGCTCATCCTTCGACTTTTCTCCAAGCTCAAGCTCACCTTGTCAAGCTCCTCTCACCCACCTTGTGTTGTGCTTTGGTCCCATGTCTTCTCATCGACTGCATGCTCGAATCCTACTATAATTTGATCTCCACCTTAGCTCATGTTTCTGTGGGCCTTTTCTTAACGCGCTCCATTCGTTCTCCCTCTACTTTCCCTAGTCATTACACCTTGTCCTCCATTGTGCATGTGTCCCATTCATTGCAAACATTATAATGTCCTCCACCGGTTTAACCCCTTTTCCGTTTCAACCTAGCCTTGGATTCCCCCGCCTTAGGCTCACCGAGCTCCACATAGAGCTCACTCCTTGGTCCTCGTGCACCTCCCACATGTCTCCACGTGGATTTTCCTCACCCCTCTGTTGACCTTCAACCCTTCCTTTCCCTCCCTTTTCCAAATTCAAAATTTCGCTCAATTTAATATATGTTTTACTATGTTTAGTTTTTTATCTTAGGTTACTTTTTATCCTAGGTTAATATTTTTAATATCTTAGCTTAAGATTTTAAATTAGAGCTTAATTTTTCTTATAAAAGGAAGGAAATTTTTAAAGGTCAATTAATGTTTTAATCAAAGGTTTAAATAGTAACTTAGTTTTTAATTTAAACCATGTTTTTATTTTTTTCGATATGGAAATTTGAGCAAATTGGGAAAATTATTCGAAACTAGGGTTCTAGGGCATTTTTTCAACTAACATTTAGTGAGAGTGTGTAGCGTGTTTTATGGTTTGTATGTCCCATTTGGAGGTCTTTCGACATTTTTAGGTGGTTTGTTGCATGTTGTGGAGCCCTTTTGGCATTTTTAGGGCCTTTTGACTCATTTTGGAGTCATTTTGCATTGTAGTGCTCTTCTTCGCTTACGAGCTAGTGAGCACATCTACCATAGCCTTGTGGAAAGGAGCCCTTTATGTGATGTGAGATGATTTTTCTCACACTAAACTTTTCCTTTTCCTCTTGTTCCTTGATTTTGCCCTTTGTGCTTGTTTTCTGTGTTGTTCTTTTGCTTCCGACTAAAACTTATTATGGCATTCACTCTTGCACTATTTTTTGCCCACTACAAGGTGAGTGGTCAATTGTTTCATGTCGCACGAACACACCTTACTATAACCAACGCATTGTTTATAAAGTGCCATAAACATGGGGTTATTATTGTTCTTAGGTGTTGAAATTGCATGCAAATGCATTCTCGTCCAAGTCGACATCTTTGCAACCTTGTATGTGTTCTCTGCACCCTTCTTTCCCTACATTCGGATTCATTTTCAGTTGATTCTAACATCCATTTGAGCTTTTCTTCCCTTGCGAATCATCTCGCACTTTTCTATTTTTACATATGCACCATGGAGGATGTTCTTTCAAAACTCGAGCTTCGCATGATTGCTTCTTATCATCCACCTCTTCTTCTTAGTAGAGATAATTATACATCATGGTGTGCTTGCATGGAACATTATCTTACTCACAAAGGCATTTATCCTTTTCTATATGGGCAAGTTCCTACACCTACCGATCATCATTATCATCTTGATGACTAGCTCAACACTTGTGATTGGGTTTATGGTTTCTTATTAATACATGTTTCTAGGCCTCTCCACCATCATGTGGCACACACAGAGTGTCCTTACATAGTTTGCATCATTCTTCAATCCTTATTTGGAGACCCTTCGAGAGATGGTTGTTGTTTTGTTTCCTCTCCTTATTTATGTGATGATACTTTTGTTGACACATTGTATTCCTATTACGATGATGAGGTTTGTTATTCTAGTTCTGATGACGAGAGTACTAATGAGGATTTCTCTCCTCCCTCTCCCATCTACCTTTCAAAGAATGTTTAACCCCTCTTTTCCCATCATACATCAAGATGTCTTGTTCATAGCCTCATACTTTCATTACATCTACCTTTATTCCACATCCAATGTGTGAGGCTTCTTCCACTCCTCTTCCTTCTTGTGTTGATGATTCATACTTGTCAGACATTGTTCTTCTATTTATCAAGCAACCCTTTTGGGACGAGTATTTACTAAACCTTAGTTATCTCTTCAGTTCCTACTTGTGTTGTAGTACAAGGAGTTTCTCTTCCTTCTATAGGTGTTTCGGAAGGATTCCTTCATCTCCTTTGTTAGGAGTGCCCCTTCTGGGACTTTCATCACTTCCACTATTTCAGAGACCATCATTGATCCACCTCCTCTTGTGGATCCTCTTTCTATTGTTGTGGGGGTTGTTGCTTTGCCTTCACCTTCATATAGACATTCTTTAATGAATGTTCCCTTCTCACACTCGATAGTTCTACTTTTGTGGCATTACCTTTAGTTTCTTTGGACATGTTTGATAGACCTATGTCACATTCCATTATATCATTTTTCTTCATAATGTTACCTCGATTTCCTTTACGGAGTGGGAAGACTTCCAGTACTCCATTTTTGTTCTTGCATAATTTTTCACAATGACCAATTAGTGGGTTTTCACCAATGCTCGGGACTAAGTCCCTCCTCTTGGTAATGGGGAGGCTCCCATTTATTGAATGTATAAAAACAAATATTTTGGTGGCCGTGAAGTCGGGGATCACACATGAATACTCCACTAAACATATGGAAAATTGCTTGCACTTAGTGCAAGGGAGGAATTTGCTTAGTGATAGGAGGTAGAGGGGAGTAAGAACATAGGGAAAGAGGGTTAACTTTTTGAATAGGCACTAGAATATTTTCACAACATTAACCAGAATTAATCCACACTCAATTAGAGGAATACAACCTTGTTAACAATGACAAGACTAACAAATCATAGACACATAATTATATTGATTCATTTATCAAAGGCACCAACACCTTCCTTGGTTTTACAAGATCATCATGTTTACAAAGTTGAACATGTAAGGAAATAGAGGAAACATAGAGAAAGAGGAAAATAGAAGAATGTAATCTCTTGCTTGTATCTTAGTAGTGCAAAGCTATCTACTTAGAAACTTATAATTGACAACCCCTTGAAATGGAGAAGTCACTTCAATTTATAGCCTTACAAAAGTCTTTTCATCTACCCCCACATGACTTTTCACTTCCCCTTATCACTTGTGACCTTTCATATTCCTAGAAAACAAAAGTGAGTCTTTTTCATTAGTTAAAAAAATGGATTACAAAGTTAGACCATAGGTCACTTTAAATGACTATCACAAAATAGTGAAAATTACCTTCCCCTCACCCTTGAATTCCTTGTTGAAGTGGGCTGCCACAGGTTTCACTTTCTCTTCTTGAGGGATATGAGTGAATATCAAAGCCTTGATCCAGGTTTCAGAAGTACTACTAATGTTTTTGCATTGATTGAACCAAACTCAATTATCCTTAACAATATTAGAAATTGTACATCTAATTTATGTGAGAGACTCCAAAGTATCCTCGTTAAACGAGAAGGGTCTCCTACCTCTTTCTTGACCAATTCCTCAAATGGTTTTAGAAGCTCTTCCACTGATGAATTTTCACTTTGATTAGAGGTGACCCAAGATTTTTCCCCTATTGTTTATACTTTGTAGAATTTACAATTCGAGCTCTTCACAAGAGTCAAGCTGGAGATAGCCTCATTCAACATTTCATATCGGGCACTCATTGTGTGAGACCAAATGGGAGACAAATTCTCAGTTATGGAAGTGAATACATTTCTACCCACCAATACAAAAGAATCAAGATTACTCATTTATGCCACCAATGGAAGCACATTGTCCCAATGGGCTTTTTCCTTCTCGATCTCTTCCTTAGTCATCTTTACTTTTGCAGTGGTGGCAAGAGAAAACTCGAACAATGAGATGATCTTAGGAAATATGTTTTCCTTTTCAATGATATTTTCAACCCATTTGTCATTAGATCTTCCCGTATTGTGTGACCTTGGGCCTTTTTATTATTTCGGGGTTGAAGTTGCTGATAGGAGTGATGACCTCGGCGGGAAGAGATGGTAGTGCACTAGGATCTAGGAATGATTATACATAAGCAATGAGAGTTCTCACATGCTCCTCCAACTTCTCTATTGTTTGTTTGTACTCCTCGCTCCAAGAAAACATGCGGGCAGCAGATTCCTTAAACAAATGTGTGTCACCCTCATGTGTTGTTTGGCCCAAATATTTTTTTTTCATTTCATAATCCACCTGATTCATCTCCTCCATGGTTTTCACAAATTTTGGCAGCAACCTCTACATATTGATTACCATAAGCTTCAATGAAAAAGGAGAAGTTACATGTGCCTTCTTACCTCATTTGGTTTTCATGATCCTTGAGATAGCTTCTGAAGTCTAGTGTCGATGTCTATTGCATTGTCCTTGGCTCACTCTTGATCAATTCTTAGATCTAAAGGAAAGTTTTTTTTTTTTGGGCTCAACATTAGGCATGATGGCACTTTCAAGTTCATGATGAGGAATCACATCTTGCACTTGATGAGATGACTCGGTTGTTAAGGAGGAAACACTTGGGAACTGATGCAAAACTGGAGGTTGTGAAGGATCAATCTCACCTTGCTCAAGATCTTCAATGGGATCTTCAATGGTTTTAGCTTTCTTGTGGATCCTCTTGGGGTGAGATCCTTTAGTGTGTTCTTCTTCCATGGCCTTTCTCTTTAAGGACTCCCTTGAGTGAGTGGAGCTCATGACTCTCTTGGATGCCTTCAAGGATGAAATGTGAGACACATGTCTCGAGAGAGTTAGGAGACCACTGGACTCGATGATGGAAATTCCTTAACCACTCCCTTGATATTTGAATCATTGTTATAGTCCTCTCATTGATGTCACCTGATTCTCTTATGTTCCATGAGATAGGTGAAAGAGGTGTAGACTTTACTACTTGATACTCTGGGTCAAACAAATATGATCCATCATCTCTAACTCCTTCAACAAACCAATCGAAGTTGAAATTCCTCATTTGATCAATTGTCATCCTCATATGGTCCCTCTTCCTCACTTCAAATTCATCAAGGCAATTGGCCCAATAGTCCTCAATTTGAGGACTATGGTGCAGTCCAGGGAAAGTGAAATTTTCAGGATTTCTCTTGATATCAAAATTGGGCCTAGATACATAGGAATAGAGGCTGAGGGAAGAAAAGGAGGCTTCAATGTTTGATGCATTTGTAACACTTTTGCATGAATAGATCCCCAGAGATATAGGAAAGGACACACCCTTATTTTTATTGTTCTTACATTTTTATGAACATGAGCAAGTTGCCTACATAATTCAAACATTACCATTTTATCACTAGGGTACCTAGGAAGTCTGTGAGGAGAAAGGTCAAAGCCCACGAAACCCTGATGTAGGTGAAGGTTAATAACTGAGTGAAGAAGCTCCCATATTTCTCGATCAATGCTACTTCCTAAGAGGACATCCTCAGCTCTGGGTTTCCTTCTAGTAGTTTGATGACAAACATGGTGAATGCATCATTCATCCTAGCAAAGTGATGGTTACTCTCCTTGTGCATGAGTTGTGGGTACTTCTCATATGATGGTGACTTTTGAGACACATTTAGAGAGGTAGTTAGGCCTTTAAAAGGTCTTGTGTATGCAAGAGCATATACCAAATAGGAGGTCATAGTAAAATTTCTAGTAAAAGAAAATGGAGAAACTGTCGATAAATATTGTCACTTATAATTTGTCCCCAATCCACCACTTAGTTCCCTTCAATGGAAACAATGATAAATTGGGCCATCCAATCTTGAAACTCTTTTTCGTCTCTTCACCATCACTCTGCTCAAAAGGATGATAGCATTTCAGTAAGCTTCATGGAATTCACTTCTAGATAAGTATCTAGACACACGAGAAGGTTTCCTTCCCTTCCTGAGCCATGATATGAGTGTGAGGCCTTACAGGTATGAGTTAGTCTTTTCCCATTCTTGTGATGCAAATTATTTGGTGATGATGACCATACTACCACTAGTTGGAATTTGCAAACACTAAGAGATACCCTTAGGAGTGAGGACTGTGAGAACTGAATTTTCGTCTACTCACACTATCTTGGAGTCAAGTTCATAATGTTGTGCACATGCCAAGACCAACTCAAGTCTTATGAATGAATAACGGATGACCCCTACCGAGAATAATCTTCTCAAAAATATTTTCTCTTCCGCCTTGACTCTCGAGGTCCTCCAAGCATTCTATTTTTCAGGTCTTGAGATCCATGTGAGTGACATCATTGTCTCCCACACTTGGATACTCGGTAATGAGGGTTGAAATGGGCTCAAGACTGAGTATTTGAACTTCATTTTACCAAAAAGCACCAAGATGAGAAAAATTGAGTCACCAAAAACTTTCTGCACTCGAATCTAGAACATTCTATTTTTAGTAGGTAAGGTCCAGAACTATATTTTTAGCAAGTAACCACAATTTTTGTTCTCTAATGTTCCTATCTCACCTAGATTATTGCAATTGATGAAGGTTTGCTATTTTTAGAAACATGTTATTTTTAGATGCCCATTTTCCTAAATACTATTATTTTATAAAGTTCCTTTAATTACCATTTTTCTCGGTATTTTTTTTTTTTCAAGATATCACAAATACTAAAAATTGATCACTTTGGGAAACTTACTATTTTTAGCAACCTATTGTTCTAAATACCTGCTATTTTTAGAAATTGCACTTATTGGTGTCGAGTTGCAACGAAACCACTATCAAAATGTTTTGTTTTGTAACAAGATCTTCTGCTCCAAATTTCTTCATTTTTGTCCACTAGATCTTCAAGAAATTTAAAAAAAAAAGGTTTTATGGTTTAATATTTCAATTTGTTGTGAAAAAATTAGGGCATCAATGAGTTTGCTTCAACAATCTTCCCAAAGGTGTTTTGGAGAGGGAGATTTTGGCAAATTTTAAAGTAATCAAACCGGCTAAAGAGTTATGATCAAATTCTCATTTTTGATGGATATGGATGTTTAAAAAAAAATTAGCAATATTTTTGAGAGAAAATGGAGTTTGTAGGGTGTTATAGCATAAACTTGTCATGAAAAATGGTTAATTGTGTGATGAGTGAGGATTTAATGAAGTTTATTGTGTTTATAACTCACCCCGCTAACTACACACTTAACTAGGTTAGAATGAAGAGACTGAGGGTTTGCAAATGGTGCAAGAGGGACAAGGGGACAAGGGGACACCAAAGTGTGACTTGCACTAGATGGTGACAAGTGGCAGCTTGTGGTGTGTGGTGGATGAAATGAGGGGGTTGGGAAATTGCACTGATGGAGTTGAGTGTGCTCGCATGGGGGTCTAGAGGCTACAAGAAGGCTTGGGTCATACTTTTGTGTCCCCCTTGTCCCCATGGGAGAAGAGGGGACACCAAGGAAACCAAATTATGACCTGGGAGAAGGAGGGAGGTCACACTTTGGTGTTCCCCTTGCACCATGGGAATAGAGGGGACAATGGGGACACTGGGTGTGTGAAGTACAACTTGGGAAGAAGGAAGAGGTCACACTTTTGTGTCCCTCATGTCCCCCTTTTCCCAAGGGGATAGAGGGGACACAAGAGTGTCCAAAGTGTGACTGGGCTAAAAATGGAAAGCAAATTTTGCACTAGATGTCCAAATTTGGACGAGTTTCTTTTTCACCTCGGAGGCTTATAATAATGTTTTGGGGTCAAATATTATATGAATTTGACTCCAAAACACATTCTAAGATCAATGGAATTGTTGGTTTCAAACTCACACTCGTGTCTCGAATGTGGAAGAACCGAGTTGTTTGTGACAACAATGGAACCGTCCCCAAGTTGTGGGACCTTGCACACTTGGGATAGATCTCCGAAAAAGGTTGGTTCCTCTATCTAATTATACTACTACTCCTAGTGTTGAAAGGGAAAGCTAAGCTAACAATGCCAAGGGACTATGGATATAAGGATAACACGAAAGGAAACCTACACTAAAAGGCGATAGCACCAGAAAAGAGGGATGAACACTATTTGTTTTGAGTGAAAATGAAGGGAAATGCGTGAAAGAAGGCTAGGCACATGTAGCACAACTTAAAACATATTTACTAGATCAGTTTCATGGAACACAACTAAATAAGGAGCTGTAAGGGACATAGAATGGCACAATAAGCATGCAATGCAAAAGAAAAGGAAAGAAGAAGGAATGTAAACACATTAGGACAGAGAATAGTCACAAAATGATGCTTCTATTACTTCCAAAAATGCACAGAGTTGTTACAATGGTGAAAGAGGCTAATATCCACATGCAAGAACCAGATCTAGAGGTCTACAACTCAAAGTACATAAAATATGAAGTCCTTAGAAAAATGCATAAGGATCCAAAATGTCCAATGTTAATAATGAGCCCAACTCTTACATTTATAGATGAATTCATGGAAGAAGAAGAGAAGGAGGGAAAACTTGAATTTGAAATACAACCACCAACAAGAAGCATTCAATGCCTGTAAATTCACCTACAATCTATCAAATACATTTCCCCAAGTCTGTTTGGCGTGTTGGAGAAGGAAGGAGGGGGATCATATCAAATCGGGTGGTTGAAGCAATCAGATCTACTCATTAATGCCCAGAAAGACATTTTCCCATTTCTTACCTACCAGATCCACCAAGAATTTGAATTTGAATGTTTAGCATTGTAGCCTACGTCAGCAGCTATCGATTGAGACTAGGCACGCACCAAAAAGAGCTGTAGTAAGAGATATAGTTGTTAGAAGTTTGTTAGAGTCATCTACACATGCAAGACACATGGTACGCATGGATTGGCTGAAAGGACAACCAAATGTGTAAATGTTCTTATCGTTTTTGCCACGTGTCACTCATTGTTTTTTTTCACAAGATTGATTCAGTGCCCATTGTCGGCATGCTTTGACTGGTTGCGTGCGGCACACTCAAGCATGTCATAGAATGATGTGGGATAGAAGGGTGTGAAGGAGGGTGAAAAGATAGTGCACATGGAAGAATGAGGTGGGAAGGAGAAGATGGAACAAAGAGGAAAAAGAACAAAGAGGAAAAGGAAGGGAAGAAGGAAAGCAAGGCAAAAGTGCGTGAGGAAAAGAAGGGGGGCGATAAGGAAATGTAAAAAGGGAATGTGCAAAGTGATCTTGAGAGCACGCTCAACCTCACAATGAAGATCTCAGAGCCAAAAGTGTATATAAGTTATTTAAATAACTGGGAGAGTTATTTGGATAACAGTTTTGGTGACTTTTGGGGCCATCTGCCTGCTAGATGAAAGAGATTAGTAGCCTGAAGCATCCATTGGGCATGGATTCTGTTATATAATCATGAAATTATGATCTGCAACTTTGAATAACTACCCCTAAAGTCACTTGAAGGATCATTTCTTGACTTTATTTTGAATCCTACAAACTGAAAATTGTCGGCATCCTAGAAGAAAAAGAAGAGTGCATAAGAAGCACATAAGAAGAAAGAACTATGTACAAACAAACAATGTGCACACAACACACTTAGAGGAATTGAAACTACTCTAATATATACAAAATGATGTAACAAACTTAATGGAAAGGTTTGAGATAGATCCCATTTACTGGGATTTGTAGTGTGCCTCCATCAAGATGAGTTAACTCAAAAGAGTTAGCCTCTTTGCATGAACTGATGATGTATGGGCCACTCCAAAGTGCATCAAACTTTGAATGGCACCTTGGTTTAGCTTTATCAACATCCCATTTTAAGACCAAGTCCCAAATTTGAAAGCTTGAGGCCTAGCCTTTTGTCAAACCATTTCTTTGTTGTTTGTTGATGTTGTTCTAGCTTGATCATGGAAGAGTTCCTTGATTCTTCAAGATTAACTAGCTCTTCCATTCTGATTTCCCTCTAGTCTGCACCTTCAAATTCCAATTTTTGGGAAAGCACCAATGAGTTCAATTCCAGCATCAAAGGAAGGGTATCCTCTCTACCATAGAAAAGCTTGTAAGTGAAGTTCTATTGCCTTTTTAATTGTGATTTATCTACCCAGAGCGTGCGCGAGACCTTTGTATGCCACTGTCTTTGGTTGATGTTCATTGTGTGTTTCATGATTCTAATTAGGTTCTTGTTTGTTGACTCTACCAAACCATTTCCTTGGGGTAATAGTTGGAAGAAGTTTTTAGATAAATGTCCAAATTTAGAGCCCAATCAATTATTCTAGTCCCAAGGAAGGATTTTGCATTATTGGAGATAATGGTTTGAGGAATGCCAAACCTTGTGACTATACCTTCGAGAAAGTCAAGGATGACTGACTCGGTTGATTCTTTGAGTGCGGAAGCTTCTGTCCATCTAGTGAAATAGTCTGTAGTTGTTAGCACCCACTTGTGTCCAAAGTGCTTGAAGGCAAATTGATCATGCATATGAAGTCGAGACCCCATTGTGCAAAAGGTTGATCCGCTTGGATTGGTCGGAGGGGAAGCACTGCCAATCTCTTCTTTCCTACAAAGAAAGCGCATTCCTTGCATTTTTGACCCACTTGTGTGCATCTACAAATAGGGTAGGCCAAAAGATTCTTGCCATTATGATCTTCATTATTGTAGTTTTGGTAGAAAAGTGTCCACCAGAGAATCCATTGTGAAATTTTGCTAACACTTTTTAGTCTGCATGCCATTGTTGATACATCTTAACAACACGCCATCAAGATTTTTCTTGAAGAGAAGTCCATCAATCAAAACATAAGGGATAGATTGTAACCTTAGATGTCTTCTCTTTTCCTTGTTTAAGCCAGGAGGGTATGCGCCCTTGGAAAGGAATGTGATCATGTCCTTCATCTAGTCACATGCACCAAGATCTATGTATTCTGCTCAATTTTTGTGCATGGGAGACCTTCATCAAGAAATAATGAAGTCTCAGGCTCATCCTGCGTATCCTCAACAATCTACTTACAGAGCGTGCTATCTCTTACCGGTTTTTGGCTTTGATAGTCACATCATATTCCATGATTTTGGTCACCCATCGTGCTCTCTTTTCACTGATCTTTTCTCCCATGATGAAGTCTCTAACTAGAAGAGTGGGAGACTAACACCTTGATATGATTTGTGGTGAGCATACTTTTGAATTTCTTGAGCGTGTGCATGATGGCGAAGACATGCTTCTCTGTGTGATTGTATTTTAATTCATAATCCTTCAACATTGGCTAAATAAAGCCATTGGTTGTTCCAATCCTTGTCCATTTTCTTGTGTTAGGACAACAACAACACTCATCATCGTGCCATAAGCATAAAGGATGAAATATTTTGAGTAATTTGGGTTGATGAGTGCTTTGCGTGCAAGCAATTTCTTGTTTGATTTTGTTGAAGCTCTTTCTTCCTTTTGTTGTCCATCTGAAGGTTATGTCCTTCTTGAGCATCAGGGTGATGGGCCGAACTAGACCTGCAAAGTTAGGAATGAAGCACCTAATGAAATTGATCTTACCGAGGAAGGATTGCAAGGCCTTTTTTTGTGTGCACCGACAAGGGAAAGAGCTAGGATGGTTGAAACGCGCTCAGGATCAATTGTGCGATGTCATCCTTTGAAACCACATGGCCAAGAGCTTGCCTTGTGCCACAACAAAATTACACTTCTTGGGGTTAAGGGATACCCCAAATTTTTTCATCTCTCAAAGACTTTCTCTAGGTGTGCCATATGATCCTCACTCTGCTTTGAGAAGATGATTATGTCATCAAGGTAAACCAAGATGAACTCATTGATGTAACCTTTGAAGGCAATGTCCATAGAGCACATTGAAATGTAGCGCTTGCATTTGACAAGACCAAAGGGAATCTTTTGATACGCATATGTTCCCCACTTGGTTGTAAATGTTGTCTTGAATTGATCCTCTTCCTTGACCAGGATCTGATTGAAACTTGAATACCCATCTAACATTGAGAATCTTTTGCACGCCCAGCCACTAAACTTGTAGAATATGTGCCATTAAAGGAAAAGGATAATGATCCTTTAGAGATTCTTGTTCAAATCTCTAAAATCAACACAGAGTTTGATTTCACCATTCTTCTTGTGCACTAGAACTAGATTCATGACCCAAGTAGAGTACTTGATGGGAAAAATAATTTTCACCTCAATGAGTTTGGATAATTCCTTTCTCATGAGGGGCTCTATCTTTGGATTATCCAATGGTTGATTTTTTCTGATGGGCTTGATATCAGGATCAAGGTCAATGGAGTGTTGAGAAACACTTGGATCAAAACCTTTGAGGTCTTCATAATCCCATGAGAAGATATCATTGTATTTTTTGACAGAAAGAGATGAAGGCTGCTTTTTTCATGTGCATGCTGCAAGTCTTACTGAGAAAGCAACATCTCTTTTCCACTCGCAATAGTGATAGGAGGCAGCAATCTTCTTACGTGTGCGCATATACTTTTCTTCACCTTTGAACTCATCATCAAGGCTAAACATTTTCTCTAAGGTGACCAACCCTTTAGGCAGCTTATTTGACTTTAGTTTAATTACTTGGTCACCATAGTTGTCATGCAAGTCAACTTGCATGCTTGATGAGAACTCAACTTCATTTTGAATGAACTGGATGATCTGTGCATCATTTTCAAACACTTGCCAACTGGTGTTGTTATCGGAATGGATGGTCTGATCACCATCTTAATGTGTTGAGTGTTTCCTTTGACAAATTCCTCAAGCATGAGAGAATTGTGAACCAAGTGTGGCCATTTGATCAGCTTCCTTGTTCATTTTCATGGTACCACCTATAGGTTTAGAGCATCAAAGCTCTCAAGGAGGTCCCAAACTCTATGCTTATAAGCTTTGAGAATCTTATTCTTTTCCTAACACTTGTTGGTAACCTAGTGGATAACCAATTCTATATCCCCGAATATCTGCAATGCCTTAATCTTCTTCTTTTCAGCAATAAGTAGACCATGCACCAACACCTCATACTCTACCACATTGTTAGAACATGTAAATTGCAACCTATGAGTGAAGAAAAATTTCTCATCCTTAGGAGAAATGAGAAAAACTCCTACTCCCGTGCCATTTCTACTTCTGGATCCATCAAAGTATAATTTCCATAGACCAGGTTCAACTTGGTCTTTTTGATCGTGTGGCAAAAATAGCTTCTTCTTCAAGAATGTAGTAAGTACCAAGCCCAGTTTCATAAGCTTCAGTTCTTCAACATATGGGTCAAATTTATGGTGCCTCTTTTCCCACTCATCAAGTACTAGATCAGGAATAGAAGGTGGAAGAGGATGCTCTTCAAGAACTGTAGCTTGTTCCTCTTGGATTAAATAGTTGGCTTGGAGAGGAGATGGGACATATGACTCTACATGATAGGAAAATATTGGTTCATCTTGTATGGTAAACCGGGTACCATACCTTGTCTTGAGTAACATATGAGACTAATCAAGAAGACAAGTAACCACCCACTTTTGTAGTAAATTCTCTTGATAGACATAGGGAAAACAAAGGAGGTAAGTCAATGATAGATACATCTTGAGTTATGGTGAGGCTTGGACATGCATGAAGGGTCAACTCAAGATCCTTGATGAAACTAAGGTAGTGACAATTGAGCCATCGAGTTATGCAGGACTCCTTTAGTCAAGGGGCTATACTTAAGACCTAGGACATCACTATCTTCTTGGGCATAACAGAAGTGCTAGCACCTGATTCAATCATACAATTATGGACAATATGTTTTCCTATGATCAAGGACATATAGAAGGGTGGGGTTTTAACAACTTTACTTGTTTCTCCTCTTCTTGACAGAGATGTTGATAAAAGCATGTAACTTATGAACAATTGGATCAAGCACGTGGAAGTTGGGACAAGGCCTCATGTAACAGATCCTGTTGAGATGGAATGGTTAGAGCATCCCACATTGTGACATTTATATTTGTCTTCTTCATCTAGTCCACAATGCTAAATGGAAGACCCACTGACTTGTGCATTTAAGGGACAACATCCTTTCTTGACTATTCAAGTGTAGAAGCAGGGGCTTTAGCCGAAGCTGAGGCTTGACCTACCAAAGGAGGGGCGCGTGCCACTTTTGGAGAAGCTTTGTGGGATATCTTGTGTAGGGACTTGAGCACTTTTACCATTGGATGCCCTGGATGCATCTTTCTACTTTGAAGGTCAGCTTGTGTTGTTGGGATTGTGACCTGTGTGCTGCCTCTAGCATTTGTTTTGTATCTTGTGTTGTCTGCAACTTGGGCGCATGGTCTACTTGTATCCTCTATAGCTTGGTTGATTGCACGAAGTCCTTAGCACCAAAGAACATCAAATTGGAATCAGGAAGAACCTCTAACCTTTCTTGGTTCTCTATTTCAGGTGCACTTGTTGAAGGCTCACAACTAGAAGCATTTTGAATCATGTAGGCTTGTGTGTGACAACATTGGCACAATGATATTGACTATGAGGCATGTTGCAAGGGAAACACCACTCTGAATCTTGTACCAAATTGTTTTGAACTAGAACAAGTGTTTGACTTACACTAGGTGCTAGAAGAGAGGGTGCGGGAGGAACAACTTGCAAGGCGGATGTGCGTTAGCATGCCATCTGTCATTTTGTTGGTTGGGCACGTATCTTTGGTTTTCATATTGATTCCACCAAGGTTGATTGCTTTGGCTATGCGCCTGATTAGAACTACCTCTATAGGCTCATGTTTGTTGCTTCTCTAATGATATGACCTTATTTGACAAATTTCTAATTAGGGTCTTTAATTCTTCATCTTCTTTCTGCCACGTTAAAGAGTAGGATGTTGATGCAACAAGTTGCGCATTTTCTCAGGAATAGGAATAGGGGCCAAAGAAAGGTTGAGGTGTTTGTAACATCTCCGGGAAAAATGGCATAGAGCGTATAGGAGCTATCTTTCCCGCCTGAATAAGACTATTTTCCGCCCTTCATTGTAATATTATAAGCGGTTGGTAAAGTCCTACCTCCCATGGATTGAATCATGACTGAGATATCATTGTTCAGTGCCTTTAGATAATACAAAAAAGCATGTTGGGCTGTAGGTCTTACCACAAGAGGGATTATGTCCCAAGTCTTTTGAAATCTGATGTTGAAATCAGTCATCTGCTCATTGAGCACCCTCCTTATTGTTGTCAGTTGCTCCACCAAGAGATAGGTGATCTAACTTATCTTCAAAGTAATTGTAAAGATTTGTTCCAAGCTCATCCTAGGTGGCAATAGATCCAAGTCTCAAGCCTCGTACCATTGAAGCATTTTTCCTTTGAAAGAGGCCACAAGTAGCTTGACTGCTACATTGTCATGTGTGATCAAATAGAGTGAACATATGTTTGCTACATCCTGGATATGTTCCGAGGGGTGACTTGATTCTCACCAGTAAATTATGGAATACTTTTGAGCGCACCATTTGGCATATCATGTTGCATTTACCAGAACTAGGGGACTTCCTCCAGTGAAGTTAGCAAAGTTCCTTAGTGGAGGAGGTGGCTAATGTGCCATTTTAGGGGCATCTTTGGTTTGTCTCTTGTGAGGAGGAGTTGAATGGGTGTGGCATGCTTTGGAGATGGAGATGTGTCTGTGGGCTTTTCTGGAATGAACTCTTCTAGGGATAGTTGGAGGTACTCAAAAGAATATTCAGTTGTTGCACTTCTCCTTGTATGCACTCTTCTCATGAAAGGCACTTAGAATTGCTAAAACAGAGATCTCAGAGATATTGAGAGTCACCAGATGTGTTGAAATGAGCCTCCAAAGGTTGAAATGCAAAGTCCACACACCAAAACTTAACAATATGAAATTTAAGCTTTCATTGCTTGTCCCATCGGGCATGCCAAAAACTGTTTGGTCGTCAAACTCGCACCCATGTCTTGGATCGGAAGAACCGAGTCATTTGTGACAACAATGGAACCGTCCCCAAGTTGTGGGACCTTGCACGCTTGGGACAGATCTCAGAAAAGGTTGGTTCCTCTATCTAATTCTACTACTTCTGCTCACTGCTACTCTGCTACTCCTAGTGTTGAAAGGGAAAGCTAAGCTAACAATGCCAAGGGACCAAGGATAAAAGGATAACACAAAAGGAAACCTACACTAAAAGGTGATAACACCAGAAAATAGGGATGAACACTATATATTCTAAGTGAAAATGAAGGAAATGTGTGAAAGAAGGCTAGGCATGTGTAGCACAACTTAAAACGTATTTACAGATCAATTTCATGGAACACAACTAAATAAGGAGTTGTAAGGGATGTAGAATGGCACAACAAGCATGCAATGCAAAAGAAAAGGCAAGAAGAAGGAATGAAAACACGTTAGGATAGAGAATAGTCACAAAATGATGCTTCTATTACTTCTAGAAATGCACAGAGCTATTACAATGGTGAAAGAGGCCGATATCCACATGCAAGAGCCAAATCTAGAGGTCTATGACTCAAAGTACAAAAAATATGAAGTCCTTAGCAAAATGCATAAGGATCCAAAATGTCCAACGTTAATAATGAGCTCAGCTCTTACATTTATAGATGAATTGATGGAAGAAGAAGAAGAAGGAGGGAAAAAATGAATTTGAAATACAACCACCAATGAGAAGCATTCAATGCCTGTAAATCTATCTGTAAATCTGTCAAATACGTTTCCCCAAGTATGTTTAGCGTGTTAGAGAAGGAAGGAGGGTAGATCATATCAAATCAGGTGGTTAAAGCAATTAGATCTACTCATTAATTCCCAAAATATATTTTCTCATTTATTACCTACCATACCCACCTAGAATTTGAATTTGAATGCCTAGCATTGTAGCCTACATCAGTAGCTATTGATTGAGACTAGGCACGCACCGATCGGAGCTCTGTAGCAAGAGATATGATTGTTAAGAAGTTTGTTAGAGTCCTCTATGCACGCAAGACACATGGCATGCACATGGATTGGTTGAAAGGATGGCTAGGCATTTGTGTGCAAATTTTCTTGTCATTTTTGCCATGTGTCACTCTTTGTTTTGTGCAAGGATTCAGCGCCTTGTTGGCGTGCTTTGATTGGTTGTGTGTGGCACACTCAAGCATGTCATAGAATGACGTGACACGAAGGGTGCAAAGATAGTACAAGGCTTGGGAAGGAGAAGATGGAACAAAGAGGAAAAGGAATAGGGAAGAAGGGGAAAGTGTGCAAGGCGCGTGAGGAAAAGAAGGGGGCGCGAGGAAATGTAACAAAGGGAATGTGCCAAGTGATCTTGAGCGCGTGCAACCTCGCAATGAAGATCTCAGAGCCAGAAAGTGTATATAAGTTATGTAAATAACTGGGAGAGTTATTTGGATAACAAGAACCATTACTAAGACTTGATTCTACCTAAAATTCAAAATTTAGGTCTTTTTTTCTCTAAAACTAAGATGGGCAACTATAGTATTTTGAAATGTTTTAGGAAACCTTTAAGCCTTAGAGAAAACATGATGTTTCCACCTTGTAGATAATTCACATAGCTTTGTAATGCCTACTTTTTTTCTTCCTAAATCCTTACGGAACTCCTGGAATCATCCGAAGAAGTCAAGTTTCACCATTAGGATGTTCATTCCCTGCACCTAGAAAACCCGGTGTTGAACAAGTTATTCCTAAATGATATTTTCTTTCCTAAATTTCTTCAAACACCTTCAATACCCTATGACACCACCCTCAGATACTTTAGATCTTCCCTGAACATTCCTAAGCGGATGTATATTGGTTGCAAAATGATCAAAATGGCCTTTTAGGCCTCCAGGAGGACTTGTCTTTCATAGAACTTTACTGAATTCATCCATCAACTTCATCACCCTTCTTTGCACACTAAGGCATGCTTGAAAACTTCATTAGGACCTTTCTGGACCAGGTTGGTGGTCCATTGAAGAAAAAGTTGGCTAGGAGAAGGGTTGATGTGATCGGGAGGCAGAATTTTGAACTATGGGCTTAGTTTTCATGCTTTAAAGTTTCAATTTTTAGGGTAGTCATTTTGCATGACAACAAAATTGTTTGTGATATATAGATGAATCCTTAAAAGTAGGTTTTTAATCTAATTTTGGCCCAAATAAAATCTTTGATATCACTCGTAAAAAATTACTTAGATCAAAATAATAATATCAATAGAATACCAAAATAAAGATATAAGATCAAAAGAGTTTTGAAATTGTAAAAAAGTTGGGAAATCTAACAAACACACTGTAGGCTTTTAAACCTACTCTCCACCTTAAAATTTTGAGTAACACTTAAATGATTTAAACCTAAATTTGATATACTTTTCTCAAAAACCCACCTTTGGCAATAAAAATGTAAAAAACCCAATTGGTTTGGATACAAGGTCTTTTTGTGAAAACACTAGGCTCACAATCAAACAACGACTCATGCAAAATGTTTGGCTCACCTAGGCATGGAATGGGTTTGAAGGAGCTTTTAAACCTACTCTCCACCAAGAATGAAAAAAATCGATATAATTTTTAAAAGTATGGGCAATAAAAATGAGTTTGCATCTTTTTGTGACTTTCAAGATCAAAACACAAATGTACGATGTGAAAATAACGGAGCCAAAATATGTTTTATAATAATATTATTAAATGTGGGGATTTAACATGTGCCAATAGTCTCCTCAACGGACATTTATGACGTTGACCAGGAGTTCGAAGCTCAAAATTCAAATTGCATGTGAGTTGCGGAGATGCTCAGAAACCTCGATTCCCCAATCAAAACTAGAAACAAAGTAAGGTAGACTTTGGAAATTCATTTGCAATTTGTATGTCAAAATGCAAATGTGCAACAAAGGTCCGAAAGTCATATCAACATCGAGAATCAAAGCTTGATCAAACTTCATAAACCAAAATGAATTTTACATATAAAATGCAAGTTTATAATGAACATCTCGAAAGTTTGATCAACTCTCGCAAAGACTTAATCGAACTTCGAACACAAAGTGCATTTTTCATGTAAAATGCAAATCTATAATGAAGGCCTGAAAGTTTGATTAACATTATAGAGTGTTGATCAGATTTTTCGAGTTGGGATGCAATCTACAAGTTTACAAGCAAATTTGCTCCAAAATCTAAGTATCTTCCAGAACAATGGAAAATTTAACACTTAATCAATTTTTTTTTTTAATTTGACATAAGCGTGAAATGTACTTCTAAATTTTTTTAATGGCTATACCAAATTCTCATGAAATTCAAATTATGGGATAACAAATAGAAAGTTGATTTCAATAGTTTAGTCTTTCACTACCCTCGTGCCACGAGTTCCCCACAAATGCAAACCCCTACTCTTGCTTTTGCCACTAACCACCGGCACAAATTGTGTCCTCAAGTAGGGCTTCAAATTAATAACCTTCTCAACTCATCATCAAGGCATGCAACCTTCATCCCAATCTCATGAAACTAAAACGTCAAACTCCTTTCATCATCCTATTAGGCTATAAATTCTCTAAATAGACATGGCATATCATCCTTCGATGAGACACAAAGTTCTCAACAAAATTCCTCACAATGGCATAGATCGTTAATGACATGTCATCCTACAAGTAGAAACACAAAATTCTCAACAACAATCCTCCTAGATGCATTGAGCTAAAATGGTAAATAAGCTTGCAAAAAGGCAAAGAAAGTCTTAAATGACTCATATCAAGTAACTAGAGCATTCCTTCTAAAAGCATCATGTTTTCAATTTTCAAAAACTCCTAAAGGTTCAAGGTTCTTAATTTCTAATTACTCATTATAGGCATAATCTTTTGCTGCTCAATAGCTCAAAATTATAATTGGCTCCTTTAGTGGCTCAAGACCGATAGTTGACCCCTTTAATAGCCCAATATTGTTGGCTTCAAGTGGCCCGAGGCTCTAGTCCATCTTTCTAACTAGGAGATAGATGTGGTACAAACTTTCCTCATTGAATTCTCATTTATTTCTTACATCCAAGACTACAATACTTTCATCCAAAACTTACATCCAAGAACTTACATCCGAGACTACAATAATTTCATCCAAAACTTACATCCAAAAATACAATACAACCTCTGACTATCTTGTTATACGCCTTACTAAACATTCCCAATTCTCCGATGTAGTGAATGAGTCTCAGCATACCTTTATATAGGAATGTGAGAAGCTTTTCACCGGATATATGGGCAACCTAGAAACCGGGAACCGGTAACCTAGGTAAACAAGAAGATTCCCACTTTGAGAAAAGTGGAAAACAATAATTAAGTACATGCCACTCAATAAGACACCTTTAGAAAGTGGAGAGGTCCACATTGCTTTGAAATAACTAAAGGGAAGTCATCTCAAAACTTTATTAGACAAAAGACAAATGAGATGACAACAAGCCTGTCATCATAGCTTTAAGGACTAAATGGACGCTAGGGTTGTTGTGCCATTTATCGACGACAGGAGCTAGATGATTCCTCCCAATCTCTTCTTTGGCAAAGTAGTGGTCACAAGTGTTCCTTTCGTGCAAAGTCTAGATATAGAAGACGTTCCATCATTATCTGGGGCTAGATGCCTTTGTGATGGATAGAGATAGTGGTTCGAAATCAAGGAAATGACTAGGTGCGCAAGAGGATGGAAATTCTGGTATGATGAAGATAGATATTTCGCCATAATTTTCCATTTAGATTAGAATGATGTCCTGTAAAAGTTAGTTCTAACATAATAGGATTCTTTTACATGCTAGGGAATTTTACAATTAATTAGAATATTTCTAACAAGATATCGGGATGTATGTTAAGCGAGAGGACTATCAGAAGATCTTGGTCAGAGATATTTAGAAAGGAAATACTTGAAATGATTAACAATATCGCCTATCTCTGGAGTGCTTGGTTTGTTCCATGCATCATTCTTAATAGGATGTCCTTCGGGCCAAAGCTTAGAAAATTCAAACCTCCATAATGTTTTTGGTCTTGGGACCAATTGTCTTAGCCGATTCCTTCTTGGAATATCATCTGGAGGAGGTTCCACATACCTTGAATGTCTCCATTGCCATCTAATGTGCGAAAAAACCATGGGTTCTGTTTGGTATGAAGTCAAGTAGGAATTTCGGGATCAACAAATCTTGATGTTAATTTTTGTCATGTTGTAAGGTGATATTGAAATAATTCCTCTTGAAAGCAATAAATGTTGTGCCTCATATGACATTTCATTATCATTTATTTTTAGAGACCCAAGATAATTTTGGCAATTAGAAGATTGCCAGATAGTTTCAAAAAATTCATGGATGACCTGTATAACATTTATGTTCTTTGAATGATTCAATTCTCTACTGGAAAAGTCAGCTAGAGAATTATCTTTTCCTTTAATATGCTCAATTTCAAAACTGAAATTATCAAACCACATTCCCCATCTCTAGAGTCTATTGAATGCAGTCTTATTAGTAGGATCTCCATTATTGAGTCTGGCCTTGAAATCTTTTAAATCAAAGCGCAAAATGAAATGTTCATTCTGTATGAAGAACAAGAAGGCTTTGATAGCTTTCTTAGCAACTAAAATTTCTTTATGAGCGAATGATATTTTAGCTCTGATCCTTGAAAAGATCCAGATGTATATCTGCATATCTTTTCTTTTTATTTTCTCGATTTTTCTTTTTAGTGATTTGTCGACGATGTGTCCCCTCGTATATGACAGCTCTCCCAATAATTCTCACTTGCATCTGTTTCTATGATTTTTAGTCCTTGTTCAGTAGGGACATAGCAGGAAGCTTTTGAACTTGTGCTTTGATTCTTTTTACAGCTTGGGTCATTTCTTCTGACTAGTTGGGAGCATTTTTCTTCAATATTTTATTGAGAAGTATTTTGTTTACAGCAATATCCTTATAGAATCCAACAACATAATTGATACAACCAAGAAATCTTTGTAGTTGAATCTTTTCTGAAATCTGATCTGGAAATTCTTGAATCTTTGAAACAATATGAGATTGAATTTCAATAGATCCATCTTTGATTGTAATTCTAGGAAATCCATTTCATCTTTAAAAATCTCCATTTTTTTCGGAGATAAGCATAAACCATTCTGATAAACAACTTCATAGAATTTCTCTAGGTGTTCAATATGTTCTTTGGGAGATTTAGAAAATATTAATATATCATCAATATAAACTATCAGGAAATCAGCTAACTCACCAAAGATAATGTCCATCATTTTTACGAAAGATCAATGGAGAAGATTTTCAATCCGAATGGAAGAACTTTCCATTCATATTGTCCTCCTGGTACTACAAAAGTTGTTTTGTAGGTATCTTCTGGTTTAAGGAATATTTTCCAAAAACCACTCTTTAAATCAAACTTGTTGTATACCTTTGATCCTTTGATTCTGGATAATAGATCATCTTTAGTAGGAATAGGATGCTAGACAACTTTACAAACTTATTCAAAGGCTTGTAATCAACAACAAGTATTTTCTCTGGCGAACCTGTTCACTCCTTTTATTTACATAAAAAGTTTCACATGCCCAAGGGAGTTAGATTCTTTGATAAAACTTCCTTGGATAGATTTTTAATCTCTTCATGACATTATTTTCTCTCATAAAGGATCATGCCTTTATGATGAGCTTTGAATTTTGGAATGATATCATTCCCTTTGTCATCTTTCTGGAACTGTAAATATAATGAACAAGTAATGCTTTTTTCTTTTAACAAAGCATGAGGATCATCTGAACATAGATTCTTTTTTATCTTTCCAACTATGTCATCTATATTACCTTTGCATAGGGCTATAGATTTATGAATCCATTCATGATTGGATTCTTTCCTTTGTTCTGGTAAAGGTATTATAGTTCTAAATGAGTACTTTCTGGGAATCTGAACATCAAGATTAAATAAAGATATAAAATCTTTATTTAGGCTAAAAGTACCACATTCTTGCAAAGCATCTACTCCTATTAAACAATCATATGAAAGCATATCATGTTGATAAAATTATAGTGTTCTTTCATATCCTTCTATCTTGATAGGACATATGTTGTATATCTGGATATCACTTCTTTCTTATCAAAATTTATCTTTAAATATGTTTCAGTCCAATAATTTGGAGGTATAGCTCTAGTTCTAAGAAAACTTATATTTGCTCATGTATCTATCATTGCATCTATAGAGTAGGGCTTGATATTTGGAATGCAGATATTGATAGTAATAAAAGGATTTTGGGCTCCTTTTACCGTACATACCTCTGTATTAATCTCTTCTGTTGGAACTGATTCTTCTGCTTCTTGGTGTAGTATCTGTTGATAGGCTTCTTCTAGAAATTGTTCATCATCTTAACTTCTTTCTTTTCCCTATTTTCTTCTTCTACTAATCTTTTATATTCATTAGTAGCTTTAGCAATCACCTTCTGTAAGAATTCTATTCTATTTCTTCTCCATGTCCTCATAGTTTTAGGTGCTGGAATTATAATATCTGTGCTAGGAGTTATTACCTGAAATTCATTGTTCTGATCTTCTTCTGGAAAAAGAATGGAAAACTTCTCCTAGGTGGAGAGTATCTTCCTCCTCTGCCATGACCTCTTCCTCTAGTAGGAGTTTGTCTTTGACGTATACGTCCTTGTACATGAGGCCTTGAAGTGGGTAATGACCTCTATTAAAGAGACCATTTATGCTTTTCTTCCTCTTCTTCCTTTCTCTCTCGGGCTTCATTTTCAGCTCGACCTGGATTAAGTATTTTCTTTCTAGCTCTCTGACTTTCTGCGAGAGATAGGTATTTTTAGCAGTATCCCATGGGGGACAATCTTCAAACTCACTTTGTCTTAGTTCTAGCTGCTTATATAGAACTTCAGAAGACACAGGCATGAGAGGGTGAGGAAAACTAGCAATCATATTTATGAAAGAAGGAAATGAATCATAACCAGATTTTGTACTATCTGAATCTGACTCTGTGTGCTCTATTATATTTACTTGAGGATAGTTAAAGCCGAAGCCTATTTAATATGCATTTTTTTCGACTCCCTTTGGAAATTGGTGGTTTCGGAATATGCGACATGTTGTTGGGATTCCAACATGGTCCGTTATATATGTCGACTTTGATGACGAGAGGAAAGTGGTAGATCGGGTGGCACTACTACAGGGGTGAAAATGCCATAAAAATGTTGATGGTTGTTATTGCACCATTTACAATGTTTGTCTTAACCCACAAATTAGTTGTCAACATTACTTTTTAGATTTTTTTTAAAGAGCTTTGTGTTACAATCGATCATCCCTAGCTTCCATAGATTAGTCCACCATGAAAAAGGTTATTTACTAGATAATAACCTTAGGACCCAAATTCTGTCCCAAAAGCCTTAGGAACCAAATTATGTCAGTTACTAGATAATGACTCATTTGGTTGTCGACCCCAACACAAGTTCAAAATCAAGAAACCTTGTAAATATTGTTCATCTTTTCAAGGGGGAAGGGTCATTATAAGTATAAGAAAAGACATAAGTTTTCCAGAAATAGATATTCAAAAGATGTCCCATACAAAAAGCAATATTTCAAGAAAAATAAATATATGGGAAAGAAAATAAAATTCATACCAACTTGTTTTATCTGTAAAGGCAAGCATTATGCAAATGAGTTCCCAAAGAAAGATACAGAGAAAGGTAAAGCAAAAATAAATATGCTTGCAACAAAAGGTATAACAGATCAAGATTACTGCTTAATCTCTGATTCTGATTGCTATTCTTCTGATGTATCATATATATCTTCAGAAGAATATTTTCAAGTAAATATAATAGAGCACACAGAGTCAGATTCAGACAGTACAGAATCTGGTTATGATTCATTTCCTTCTTTCATAAATATGATTGCTAGTTTTCCTCACCCTCTCATGCTTGTATCTTTTGAAGTTCTATATAGCGCTAGAACTAAGACAAAGTGAGTTTGAAGATTGTCCCCATGGGATACTGCTAAAAAGACCTATCTCTCGAGAAAGTCAGAGAGCTAGAAAGAAAATACTCAATCCAGGTCGAGCTGAAAATGAAGCCCGAGAGAGAAAGGAAGAAGAGGAAGAAAAGCATAAATGGTCTCTTCAACAGAGGTCATTACCCACTTCAAGGCCTCATGTACAAGGACATATACGTCAAAGACAAACTCCCTACAGAGGAAGAGGTCATGGCAGAGGAGGAAGATACTCTCCACCTAGGAGAATTTTTCCATTTTTTTTAGAAGAAGATCAGAAATCAATGAATTTCAGGTAATAACTCCTAGCACATATATTATAATTCCAGCACCTGAAACTATGAGGACATGGAGAAGAAATAGAATAGAATTCTTATAGAAGGTGATTGCTAAAGCTACTAATGAATATAAAATATTAGTAGAAGAAGAAAACAGGGAAAAGAAAGAAGCTGAAGATGATGAACAGTTTCTAGAAGAAGCCTATCAATAGACTTCGCACCAAGAAGTAGAAGAATCGGCCCAACATAAGAGATTAATACAGAGGTATGTACAGTAAAAGGAGCCCAAAATCCTTTTATTACTATCAATATCTGCATTCCAAATATCAAGCCCTACTCTATAGATGCAATGATAGATACAGGAGCAGATATAAGTTTGCTTAGAACCAGAGCTATACCTCCAGATTGTTGGACTGAAACATATTTAAAGATAAATTTTGATAAGAAAGAAGTGATATCCAGATATAATATGCCTATCAAGATAGAAGGATATGAAAGAACACTGCAATTTTATCAACATGATATGCTTTCATATGATTGTTTGATAGGGGTAGATGCTTTGCAAGAATGTGGTACTTTTAGCCTAAATAAAGATTTTATATCTTTATTTAATCCTAATGTTCAGATTCCCAGGAAGTACTCATTCAGAACTATAATACCTTTACCAGAACAAAGGAAAGAATCCAATCATGAATGGATTCATAAATCTATATCCCTATGTAAAGGTAATATAGATGACATAGTTGGAAAGATCAAAAAGAATCTATGTTCAAATGATCCTCATGCTTTTGTTGAAAGAAAAAAGCATTACTGTTCATTAGATTTACAGTTCTAGAAAGATGACAAAGGGAATGATATCATTCCGAAATTCAAAGCTCATCATAAAGGCATGATCCCTTCTGAGAGAAAAGAATGTCATGAAGAGATTAAAAAGCTAATCCAAGGAGGTTTTATCAAAGAATCTAACTCCCTTGGGCATGTGCAGCTTTTTATGTAAATAAAAGGAGTGAACAAGTTCAAGAAGAAAAGACTTGTTGTTGATTACAAGCCTTTGAATAAGTTTGTAAAAGTTGTCCAACATCCTATTCCTGCTAAAGATGATCTATTATCCAGAATCAAAGGTATCAAAGGTATACAAGTTTGATTTAAAGAGTGGTTTTTGGCAAATATTCCTCAAACTAGAAGATACCTACAAAATAACTTTTGTAGTACCAGGAGGACAATATGAATGGAAATTTCTTCCATTCGGATTGAAAACTACTCCATCAATCTTTCGAAAATGATGGACATTATCTTTGGTGAGTTAGTTGATTTCCTGATAGTTTATATTGATGATATATTAATATTTTCTAAATCTCCCAAAGAACATATTGAACACCTACAGAAATTCTATGAAGTTGTTTATCATAATGGTTTATGCTTATCTCCGACAAAAATGGATATTTTCAAAGATGAAATGGATTTCCTAGGAATTACAAAGTCAAAGATGGATCTATTGAAATGCAATCTCATATTGTTTCAAAGATTCAAGAATTTCCAGATTAGATTTTAAAAGATTCAACTACAGAGATTTCTTGGTTGTATCAACTATGTTGCTGGATTCTATAAAGATATTGTTGTAGATAGAATACTTCTCAATAAAATATTGAAGAAAAATGCTCCCAGCTGGTCAAAAGAAATGACCCAAGCTGTAAAAAGAATCAAAGCACAAGTTCAAAAGCTTCCTGCTATGTCCCTGCCTGGACAAGGACTAAAAATCATAGAAACAGATGCAAGTGAGAATTATTGGGGAGCTGTACTAAAAGAAAAATCAGAAAATGGAAAAGAAAAGATATGCAGATATGCATCTGGATCTTTTCAAGGCTCTAAAATATCATTCTGCTCACAAAGAAATTTTAGCTGCTAAGAAAGCTATCAAAGCCTTCTTGTTCTTCATACAGAATGAACACTTCATTTTGCGCTCTGATTTAAAAGATTTCAAGGTCAGACTCAATAATGGAGATCCTGCTAATAAGACTACATTCAACAAACTCCAGAGATGGGGAATGTGGTTTGATAATTTCAGTTTTGAAATTGAGCATATTAAAGGAAAAGATAATTCTCTAGCTGACTTTGCCAGTAGAGAATTGAATCATTCAAAGAACATAAATGTTATACAGGTCATCCATGAATTTGTTGAAACTATCTGGCAATCTTCTAATTGCCAAAATTATCTTGGGTCTC